>CM043885.1:13264216-13966590 GCA_024034495.1 Camelina laxa | reverse complement strand
GGTGATGTGACCAGCCCCAGCCTCAGGATCTTTCCTTGCATATGTGTGGAGCTTGACAGTGGCAAGGAACTCACAACTCTCCTCTTTGTAGCCCTCCATGCAAAGCCCATAAACTTGGTGAGATTGCTCTTCTCAAAGAGATATTCTACATCCTCATCAATAGCAAGCTTCTGCATGGTCTCCTTGTGTGGATACCTAGTTCCCAAGAACTCCATCCTCATGAAAGCATCATAAAGTTGCCTCTTTGTCAGCCCACAAGACTCAGCTTCTCCATCATCCATCAATTCTTCTTCTTCACTTTCCTCCTCACTCTCACTTTCACTTTCTTCTTGCTCAACTTCAACAGCTGGCCTCTTCCCCTTGGCCTTGTGCTTCCTCATAAATTCATTAAGAGTAGGCTCTCTTTCCTCCTCACTTTCGGTCCTCTCAGGATCTTCCTCAACTCGCTCTCTCCTTGGACGCGGCACTTGGCTCGACCTACTGCTCGAACGGCCACTCGGTCGAGTGGTTGATCGAGTGGTCCGTCAGTGACTCTCTCAGCTTCACCTCTTGATTCAAGGTCAGCATCACGACGTTCCATGGAGCTTGCAGCGGTTTGGTGCGACTTCTTGGTAATCTGGAAGACATTTTCAAAAGAAACTGAAGGGAATAGACTCAAAGCACAAAGTTAATAGGTTAGTGACCCAAAAACTTGAAAGAACAAACTTGAGCAAGAGATGAACTTTGAAAGAGATTTTAAAGCTTGAATTTAAATGTTTTGAGCAAATGAGAGAATGTGAGAAGTGTAGGTTCGAGCAAGGACTATATAAAGAAGCTAAGGGGACAAGGAGACAAGGGTGGAGCGTCCATACCATTCAAATTCGAAATGGGAATCTTTGACTTACTTTTTGGCTACCACTCGACCCCACACTCGACCAGCACGTGGTCGAGCTCCTGAAAAATTTTGAAATTTCAAAATTTTTCTCCTTGTTCTTCCCTCCACTTGATCATTCTAGAAGAATGGGAATCAAATGGGCTTCTATTAGTATCCAGCTCGGCCGAGTACCTCTTGTGGTCTTGGTCGAGTGGGCTTGCGAGTCTCCTTCTCCAAGTCCAAATCTTTCTTTATCCAACTACATTCTTCCTCAAAAGCCTGTCTAACACAAACATAAAGTAAAACATATCAAAACTACTAGGAAAATAAACTATATTTACAAAGGATACCTTAGGGACTTCCTCCCTAGTGAGCTTGTTTAGAGTCACTAAGCTTGACTTCTTATAGCTCTTTAAACTTGATTAGGAGACCAAGGAGGTGATGAAATCCCTCCTGGTTCTGCTTGGTAACCTTGGTGCTCCTTCTTGATCACTACTTCCTTAACACTTGAACCATGTTTCTTCTTAAACTTGAGTTTTGGTTTTGCCTTCTTCAAAGACCTTTTGTTGAGCTGAGCTTGAAGTTCCTTTACTAAACCAGCTAGCACTTGAACTGAACCCCTTAGTTCTTGGACAGTCTTAGCTTGGGCTGAACCTTTAATCCTAGGGTTCCCTCCTTCCTCAAAATCTTCACAACTAGCCTTTTTCCCTATCATAAAGTGTTGACCTTCAATAGTAGGCTGATGATTAGCATTCTTGATGTCAAACTTCATAGTGAAGTCTTTAGCAAGATGAAGTTTGATGGTTCCCATCTTAACATCTATTACAGCTCCAACTGTGGCTAAGAATGGTCTCCCCAAGATGAGAGGATCTTCTGGCTCTTGGTCCATGTTCATGATCACAAAATCAGTTGGGATTCTTGCCTTTCCTATCTTTACTGGAAAGTTTTCAATTATCCCAAGCACATCCCTCTTGGATCCATCTGCCATGCCAATATAGAGATTGCAAGGCTTAAAGTATTCATACCCCAACTTTTCAGCCACTGAGTATGGCATTAGGCTCACTGAAGCTCCCAGATCACACAAGCATTTGTTGAAGTGCATGTAGCTAATGGAGCAAGGTAGATCAAATGATCCAGGGTCTTCAAGTTTTGTTGGTATAACAGCTTCCCCAATCTCTCTTAAGTCCTTCATGTCTTGTTCCTGAGCTTTCATCTTGGATAATTCAAGCAGCATGTCCTTGTAGGAAGGATTCTGAACAAATTTGCTCAAGTCAGGCCCTCTCTCTTCTTCCTTGTAAGCAATGGTAATCTCTTGTATGGCCATTACTTCCTTCAAGACTTTCACTTCCTCTTGTTGCAAAGCCATCTTTTCTTTTTTCTCAATAATTTCCCTCAGTTCCCTTATCTTTTGTGCCTTGAAACGTCCTGGAATGGTAGAGGCGGTTTGTAAGCAGGAGGAATGTATCTAGCAGGCTTAACAGCTTCTGTATCTGCAACTCGATCAACCACTCGAGCATGCACTCGGTCGAGTGGCTGTTCGAGTACCTGGTCGAGTGCAATGTCGCACTCCAGTTGCTTTAAAAACATCACTTGGGGCTTCAGTAACTGATAAATTCCCCCAAACTTGGACTTCACTGTCCTCAGTGACTTCTTTCTCATGAACTTGAATGGCCTTGGCTGTGAACTCCCTTGGATTTTGGACAGCTTTTCCAGGGAGTTGGCTAGGTTTAGGGGCTGAAGTAGAGGCAATGTTACTCTCCATATACTTCACTCTTGAGTTAAGACCCTCAAACTTCATGTTTAGATCATTGTACTGTGATGTGAGTCTTTGATTCAACTCAGCAAACTGTTTGGCCTCCTCAATCTTTCCTTGTGTTTGCCCAATCAACAACTGTTGCATCATTGCCCTTAAGTCTTGTTCCTGGCCTTGGTTAGTCTGAAACCCTGGTGGGGGACACAATGGAGGCTGGAACACTTGATGTTGTTGTTTAGGGATGTAGCTTTGTTGCTGTGGAGGCTGTTGAGGTGGATAAACTTGGTCTTGAGGGTTGGCCACATTGGTACTCCTATATGAGAGATTGTTGTTTTTGAAACCTCCTTGGTTGTAGCCTTTGAATCCTCCTTGGTTTTGCATGTAGCACAACTCAGCAAACTCAGTCTCCCCTTCTTGAACTGGAGCCTCTTCCTCTCCAATGAAGTGAATGGACTTTTGCTGGCTAAGAAGAATCTTGTCCAGCTTCTCATTGACCATCTTCAAATCCCTCTTGTACTTTTCCTCTTGATCAGTGGAGGATGACCTTATGGTTCTGTCATAGTCCTCATTGTAGTTGCCATCTGATTGAGCAAGATTTTCAACCAACTCCCATCCTTCTTCAACATTTTTGTTGAGGAAGTTTCCATTTGAAGCTGTGTCAAGAAGCATTCTGATCTTGGGAAGCACCCCTCTATACAAAGTGCTTAAAAGGGACTCATTGCTGAAGCCATGGTGAGGACACTGAGTCTGGAATCCTTTAAACCTTTCCCAAGCTTCACAAAAACTCTCATTATTCCTTTGAGCAAACCCAGAGATTTCATTTCTCAATCTAGCAGTTCTAGCATTGGAAAAGAATTTGGCCAAGAAAGCCTTCTTGCAAGCATCCCATGTGGTTATTGCTCCAGTAGGAAGAGTCTTCTCCCAAGGTGAGCCTTATCTCCAAGTGAGAATGGAAATAGCCTTAACTTGAAGCCATCCTCACTGACCCCATTGATCTTAGTAAGACCACATATCCTATCAAATTCATCAAGGTGGTCTAGGGGATCTTCCATTGGCAACCCATGGAACTTGTTGGCTTGAATCATTGAGATCAATCCACTTTTGATCTCAAAGTTGTTGTTGGCAACAGTAGGAGGCACAATACCAGCTCTCTGGTTATGTGTGTTTGGTGCATCTCCAGCACCAATGTTTCTTGCTCTTGGAGGTTGTTGAGCTTGATTCTCCATTAGAACTTGTTGTTCTTGTTCCTGATGGATCCTTGTTTTCTGCTGTCTCAGGTCCCTTGGTGGTTTGTTGATGTGATCAAGGAGTCTCTGAAGATTGTGAGGACCCTTGGACCTTGTTTGCATCAACAGAGTCGAGTACAGACTCGGACAGGCACTCGGTCGAGCGCAGGCTCGAGTGGGTGGTCGAGTCGACTGGGAACTGATGTCTATTTGTATCCGGCTTCTGACTCGATCAAGTGCTCGAGCACACACTCGGTCGAGTGGTGGTCGAGTTGGTGGTCGAGCTGGTACCTGAAACTCAAGCACAAACAAGCAGAAGAATAAACAAGATCATAATGAACAAGTGGATAAACGAACTTAATCTTAGACTTTTATGGATCCTAATTGTCACAAAAACACACTCAAATAGGCAACGGCGCCAAATTGAAACAAGATATTTTATGGTGGATAGGTCAAGATGGAATGGATGATGATGAATGTATGCAATGATGGTAAGGTGTTTCAATTCCCTTATGCAGTTGCAGTATAAGGGTATCAATCCAATTTGAGTGGTTGTAAACAGTTAAGATATGCATAAAGATCTAATTTAAGCCAGATGAAAAGGATGTTGCCACTAAACAATCCTATGATGAAAGTGTAAAGTGCAGAAGGTAAACTAAATGAACTAAGAACTAAATGCAAATGAAATAGAATGATTAAGACAGTAATGATGCAACCAACGAAACAGAAACTAAGATAAAGAACAAATGCAAGACAATAATGAACAGGACACTAAATGAATGCAGCAGAAATGGAACAGGAATGAAACAAGACAATCACAAATCACAAATAACAGAGTTCTGGGATGAACTCGAGCCAGCACTCGACCGAGTGTAGGTCGAGTGAGTGGTCGAGCTAGACTAAACGCAGAACAGAGCAATGCAATAAAAACAGAGTAATGCAAAGACAGATCAAACTACAATCAAGCAACGGGATTAAGACTGAAAAATCAATAAACAAAGGACTTGAGGAGGAGATTCATGGGCTGGACTAATGATTGAGGCTATCTAACTTGATCAACAAATCTCAAACAACATGAGCTAATCTCTAGACATATGAATCCAAGACAAGTTTCTCCCACTCTCATGGTCAAGAAACAATCAAACCTATGCATTTCTAGACTTGCTCTCACATAGTAAAGAATCTACACAAGCAGGCAGTAAGAAATATGTCTCATACCAAACAAAACTTCTAATCTCTTAGCAAGCAAGATGGTAAGCTCTAGATCTAGCCTTATCTATGCCTCTTAAACATTGGTGTGATGCTAAGATGCTTGAAATCAGATCCTACCCTCTCAGATATAGGATCAGCATTAAGAACATCTACCCTAGAAGAGATCTACAACAATCAAGCTTGATCAAGCCAAACAAACCTCATTCACAGCCCAGCCTAACCCATCCTCAAGATCCTAAACTACTACTCACAAGAACACATGATAAACATCAAAATCATAAACCCAGAAAAGATTGAAACTTGCATCATTAGATAGATAAAACAAAGATCTACAATATTGAAAAAGAAATGAAACTTAAATTCTCAATATTAAGAAAGTTATTAAACTAACAATAATGAGAAATTTAGTCTTTTTCAAGTACAAGATCTTAGGAATAAAAAGCAAAAGGAATAAATCCCAAAAAGGTAAATACTAGGTTTTAAGAATATCTAAAAAGCTGACTCCTTTTGTGGCTGCAGGTACAAGGCTTTATATAGGAGGGGAGTGGAAGCCCTAAAAATGCTAAAAGACAAAATAGTCAACGGCTCGGTCAACTCGACCTGTGCTCGGTCGAGTGGCAGGTCGAGCTGGCTTCTCTCGTGCATTGTCCACTCGGTCGAGTCCACCTCAGCACACGGTCGAGTGTCTGGTCGAGTGTGCGGTCGAGTTGGACTCCGGACCTTGTTATTTCAGCCTTAACTCTCTTGCTTTCCCTTCATGATTGCTTCACTCCTTCCTCAACATTGCTTCCATGCTCCTTAAGCTCCAAAATCACCTGTTTATGCATGAAAAGATGCAAATGCAATGCAACTAAACTCTAATGCATGATTAGTCCTAAAGCTATGCAATAATGGTGAAAATGGATAGCAAAAGATACAAAAGATGTGAATATACTAAGGGAAAACAGGGTAAAATATATGAACATCACCAACACCCAAAAATGTGGCAGAAGCAGGTGCTTTCATGGACTAGCAGAATTCTATAGGCGATTTTTTCAAGACTTCAGTATTATTGCAGCACCACTTACAGAAGTTATCAAGAAGGATGTAGGATTTAAATGGGAGGAAGCACAAGAGAAGGCGTTTTCAGCCTTAAAAGAGAAGCTTATCACTGCCCCTATTCTTTTACTTCCTGACTTTTTGAAAACTTTTGAGATTGAATGTGATGCCTCCGGAGTGGGTATAGGTGCTGTTTTGATGCAGGACAGGAAACCAGTAGCTTACTTCAGTGAGAAGCTAGGAGGATCGACAATGAACTATCCTACATATGACATGGAGATGTACGCCTTGGTTCGGGATCTTCAAACGTGGCAGCATTATCTGTGGCCCAAGGAATTTGTTATTCACACTGATCATGAGTCCCTGAAGCATCTCTAAGGACAACAGAAGCTCAACAAGAGACATGCCAGATGGATGGAGTTCATTGAGACTTTTCCCTACACGGTTAAGTACAAGAAAGGTAAGGATAATGTAGTCGCCGATGCATTATCCAGGAGGTACACTCTCGTTTCTACTTTGTCTTCTGAGATTGAAGGTTTTGATAGAATAGTAGAACTTTATGAGACTGACATCGATTTTGCTGAGAGCTATGGCAAATACCATAAGTTTGCTTTTGAAAACTATTATAGGCAGGATGGATATCTGTTCTTTAAGGACCGATTGTGCATACCAAGAGGATCCATGAGAGAGCTGCTGATCAGAGAAGCTCACGGAGGTGGACTAGCTGGACATTTTGGAGTGTCAAAGACTCTACTTGGACTGCAAGAACACTTCTATTGGCCGCAAATGAAGAAAGACGTTGAGAAGGTTTGTTCTAGGTGTCATATTTGCAAAATGGCGAAGGGTAAGGTACAGCCCCACGGCTTGTACACTCCTCTCCCTATCCCTTCTCAACCTTGGACTCATATTTCTATGGATTTTGTTCTTGGCTTACCTCGAACCAGAAATGGTAGAGATTCGAATTTTCTTGTGGTTGACAGGTTTAGCAAGATGGCTCACTTCATTGCAAGTCACAAGACGGACGATGCTGTTATTGTAGCTAACTTGTTTTTCAGGGAAGTAGTACGTCTACATGGAATGCCTCAAGTTATTGTCTCAGACCGAGATACAAAGTTTCTAGGACACTTCTGGAGGACGTTATGGGCTAAGCTAGGAACCAAGCTATCATTCTCAACCACATGTCACCCGCAAACAGATGGGCAAACCGAAGTGGTGAACAGGACGCTATCTACACTCCTCATGACCTTAGTGAGAAGCAATCTCAAATCATGGGAAGAATGTCTACCACATGTTGAGTTTGCATACAATCATGCTAAGCATTCTGCTACCCTATTTTCTCCTTTTGAAATTGTTTATGGTTTTAATCTACAATCACCTCTAGACTTGATTCCTTTACCTTTAAGTGTGAAGTGTAGCTTTGATGGCAAATAAAAGGCTGAACAGGTGAGGAGGATACATGCTAAAGCTAAGGAGAACATAGAGAAATGGACTAAGCAATACGAGAAGCATGCGAACAAGGGCAGAAAGGAGCTCATTTTCGAAGAAGGAGACTTAGTGTGGATTCACTTACGCAATGATAGGTTCCCAGAAGAGAGGAAGAGCAAGATTCTACCACGGGCTGATGGTCCATTTGAAGTCATCAAGAAGATCAACGACAATTCCTACCAGATTGATCTTCAAGGTAAGTATAATGTATCTTCAACATTCAATGTTTCTGACTTGCTTCCTTGTTATGCAGATTCCGAGTTGAGGACAAATCCTTTTGAAGAGGGGGAGGATGATATGATCGTGGTTAGCAAGGAGTCAGAAGCTGCAGAGAAACCAGAGATCGTGGGAAGGATCACTCGTTCAAGAGCTAAGGAGATGGCCAAGGAAGTTCATTCACTCATCGCTGATGGGTCATTCGACTTACCGAGGATCCAAGTCTTCAATATATCCACCATGAAGACTTCACCCGGTAACGATAGCTAGATAACTTAGGTGTGAAGTTTGTACTCTTTTTCCCATAACTGAGTTTTGTCCCACTGGGTTTTCTCAGTATGGTTTTTAATGAGGCAAATGGATCACTACGTCGAGTTATCTAGAAGTCATTACCAAGGGGGAATAATGTACTTCTGTACTAGTACAAGTGACTTCTGTACTACTACTGGTCACCGAGACGTTTTGCTGTTTTCTTATTTCTTTTAAACGTCTTGTTGTTTTATTTTGAACTTCCTGTTGTTTGGAGTGTCGAGCCCTAGGGTTAATTATAAAACCCAAAAGCTACGCCTCTTTGTTCTTTAGCGAAGAATTATGTTCTAACAAGTATTGTTTATCTTTCTTCTCTCAATTTGAATTCTTGAATGCGTTCTTGATTTCTGAGATTCTATACACTTTGTGATTCAGAAACTCTTCACTATTCAATCCATATAATTACCTAAACTCCTCTCTCCATCGAACCATTGTTTCCATCAGTCGATCTTCACACAATTTCACTTGCCAATCATTCATCCTTCAACATCATCATCGATTCACGTTACCATTCACCAGTTATAAGCCTTCATCAGAGTTCTATCCTAGGGAGATCGTATCAGTATCGAACTGTGAGTAACTCCTAAAGCCATAGATAGCTGCAGATCAATTGGTGACAGCTTGTCCTGCGGGAAGGTTGTTAAAGGGTGGGGACCAGGGTTCGAGGAACGCCTGGTGCACCAATAACCTACTGGTGGATTGGGATATCCACAGTGATGGGTTAGGATCGATGCCCTGCAGGGCCAGCTTGGGGTCCGTTTGTCGGCTAGCAGTGAGGCTAGCGAGCTAGCAGTGAGGCTAGCGGGGTCCATGGGATGGGTTGTTACAAGATCGAACCAAAAGGGAAATTGTCCGTGTGTAATCCATCAAAAACCCTCTCCCAAACCTGATGGGAATGAGGACACTCAAATAAAGTATGATTAATAGACTATGCCGCTAGATCACATCTCTTGCATACCGTGTCGCAATTAACTCCCCGAGAAGCTAATCGCACCGTCACCGGAAGAGAGCCAGATGCGATCTGCCAGAAAAAGTGTTTGATTTTAGGTGGTACCGGAAGATTCCAAGCCTGAGCCTTCAGGACATTACAGTTAGGATCGAATTCAACTTCAGCCTTCATAGCTTGAGCTACCTTATAACCTAACTTAACCGAGCATCGACCAGATTGTGTATAATGCCACACCAATCGATTTGGCTTAAAAGATTTGCTTATAGGAATACTCTTAATAGTTTGAATATCCTCCGGATCCATAAATTCCTAAAGGATAGGTAAATTCCACTCTTTAGTCCATGGATTAATCAAATGATTTACCATTAGATTTGGGTGTAGTTGTCGTCTCCTACCATTTGCAGGTCGAGGATGCTGATCAGGAATCCAGGGATCACGCCAAACCGAAATATTAGACCCTGAACCAACCGTCCATCGGGAACCTTTTTCCACTAAACGTTTTGTTGAAAAAATACTACTCCACCCAAAGGAGGGTGAATAAGGTTTTTTTGCCATCAACGGATGTTTGTTTCTGAAGTATCGACCTCTAACCACTTGAGGAAACAAAGAATTCAGGAACTGTATCAAACGCCAATACTGTTAAGCCAATAAAGCATCATTGAAAGTCTCCAAATCCCAAAATCCTAAACCTCCCTCAGATTTATCTCTACACATTTTATCCCAAGCCACCAAGTGAAACCCCCGATCTTTCCCATCAGAGCTCCACCAGAAATTTAAAATTGCACTCGTCAATTGGTCGTTAAGCCTTGAGGGAATTTAAAGCAAGACATAACATGTGTAGGAAGAGCCAAAGCCACCGACTTTAGTAATACTTCCTTCCCTCCCTTAGATAAAATTTTTGTTGTCCAACCATTCACCCGGTCATTCAACCTATCTCGAACGTACCCGAAGACTTGAACTCTTGATCCTCCAAGACTCTGAGGAATTCCCAAATAAGAACCCATACCCCCTTCCTTGGAGATTCCAATGACAGATTTTACCCTGTCCTTGACCTCTGAAGTCACCTTTTTACCAAACATAATAGAGGACTTGTCCAAATTTACCTCCTGACCGGATGCTTTACCATAGTAGCCTATGATATTCATGATCGTTGAACATTGTTCTTCATCCGCTTTACAGAAAAACAGACTATCATCCGCAAAAAGCAAATGAGAAATTGGGGGCAAATCACGGGCAATCTTAATACCCGAAATTTTTTCCTCCCTATAGGCCTTTTTGATATTAGCTATCAAAACCTCAGTACAAAGAATAAACAAGTAAGGGGATAAAGAATCTCTCTATCGCAAGCCCCGTTTTGGCGTAATAGAGCCACGGGTTGACCATTAAGCAACACTTGATAGGAAACCGAACTCACACACCATATTATCTAAGATATCCATTTAGAATCAAAGCCTAACCTAATTAAGACCGCCTTCAAGAAATCCCATTCAACACGGTCATAGGCCTTGCTCATATCCGTTTTGAAAGCCAAAAAATCCGAACTACACATCCTATTGGTCTGTAAACCACGAAACACCTATTGGGTCACCAAGATATTATCTGTGATTAACCGACCATAAACAAAAGCCGATTGTGTTTCAGAAATAATTGAGGGCAAAATCTTCTTTAACCAGAAAAAAGAATTTTCGAAATTATCTTATAACTCACATTACACAAACTAATAGGCCTGAATTCTGCCATTCTTTTAGGCGCTTCAACCTTTGGGATCAGACAAATATTAGTTTCATTAATTTTGGGATCAAACTTCCCAGTCCGAAAGAAATCCCTAACCAGAGCAACCAAATCCCCTTTAAGATAAGGCCAAAACCTCTGAAAGAAAAGTGCTGTTATCCCGTCAGGTCCCAGAGTTTTCTCCGGATGAATTGCAAATTGAGCCTTTCGAACTTCCATCTTTGGAATATCCTTAGTTAACTCCCTATTCATACGCTTTGTAACGAATGGATTGACCGCTTGTACCATCTCTGAAATACCACACACATCCGATTGTGCAAAAAGCTTATTAAAATAATCAGAGGCAATCCTCTCCATACCCTCACTCGATTCATCCCAAACTTCCTGTGGATCAAACAGCCCTACAATCTTATTCCTAACCCTCCTCTGTTTAGTAAAGCATGAAAGAAACTAGTATTCTTGTCGCTAACCCACAACCAGAACTTTTGACTTTTCTGTTGCCAATACAATTCCTCATCATGATAGGTGATAACAGGATTTTCACCCAGGGTATCAATTCCGTATGCAGTTGTAGTACAAAGGGTTATCAATCCAAATGGTTGTTATGCTAGCAGATGAGATATGATCAGAACTATGCAAGTCAAGCCAAGCAATAAATGGGGTTGATCTAACAATCCTAAAATAAATAAAAGAAAGCAAATAAACAAGAACCACACGACCTAAGCACTCGATGCAAGAATTCAAGTACATGATCGGGTGGAGTGGTCGAGTAAGCAAGATGAATATGAACAGCTCAAAGGGTTACATGAAGTTGGTGATCGATTACTAGTTCGGGTAAGGTATCGAGTTATCTATAAAAATGTAAACAATCAAAATGTGAAAGCTCCAAAGGATGGGGTAATCGACTCCTAAGTGTTCCTGACCAGTTTGGATGTCCTACATGCCTCCAGCAAATATTCCTTAGACAATGAATCTCTAAAATCTTGTTAAAACACTCTCGTGATAGAATCAATCAACCTTGATCACTTCCCTACCCAACTCTCGTTGGATAAACATGACCAAGCAGGAAATACAAACCAATTCATTATTGTCAATAAAATCCTTACACATCTAATCTCTTAGGCTAAGTGAATAAATCTCAAGCATTGATTGATTCAAGCATTTCATCTACATCTCTCGATTGTAAAACACCTTAGATCTAATCTCAACCTCTCGGTCTGTTGATAGCATTAAGAACACCAATTTAGAAAGGAATTTATGAAACATAAACAACCAAGCTAAGACATCCTAACCGATCAAGAACACCTAATTGTCTATCCCATACCTATAAACTTTGTTTCACTACTCAGATTTCAATGCAGAAAACATAAAAGCATAGATAAACAAAAATTGCATTGTATTAAAAGATAAAATAGAAGTAAAGAGTACAGAGTGGAAATTTAAAAGGATAGCAAAAAGAAGTAAAATAGATCCTAACAAAATGGAAAAAAAGAGTTTGAGTCGCTCTAGATGTCTCTCAAAAGCTCTAGCTCTCTGGTTTGAGTATCTGCGGCGTGCTAGGGCGAGAGGAAGAAGAGGGAGTTTTATATATGGAAACCCCTTTAACCTAGCTTACCAGTCCTGCCCGAGGGTCTTCTCGATGATGTGCACGAGGATGAGGTCGGGTTACTCTTCGGGTAAGTCTTCGGGTTGTTCTTCCTTCTCTTGGATCCTCCTCGATTGGGTTAGGGTTCGGACTGTTCCTCCTACTCATTGGCTCCTTCGGATACATGCTCGGATTTGACCTTGTTTCTCCCCATTTTAGACTCTTAAGCACCTGTTTTCATCCAAAATATGCAAATGCAAGAATGCAACACCCTAGATGGCCTAAATGCGAATTCCAACAGTTATTGACCTAAAAATGCTAAGGTTAGGGTAGGAATAATGCAAAATATGGACAAAAAATGAAGCTTAAAACATGTAAATTAGAGAGTTATCAGACCCCCAAACTTAAATCTTGCTAGTCCTCTAGCAAGGAAGTAGGAGGGTGCGCTTTGAAAATGGGGACTCATACCCTTTCTATGCTAAGCGAAGAAATAAAGCTATAGTCCTTAAAAATAGTTTAATGGTGCTAAGATCAATCAATATACAAACAAATATTTTTCTATGCTTATTACCATGCATCGATCTATTTCAACCTCCAACTAAAAGTAAAGACTTGCAATTCCAAAGAACAACTCTTTCACTTTCATTTAAGTGTTTGGCGAATTCTTGCAAATGGAAGGTGAATCGAACTCAATCGGTTTCAAGGGTAAGACTTTTTGGTAAGGTGGTTTCAAACAATATCTTTGGGTGATTTTTTCTCAAAAGAAGGAATGCTAGACAGTTGTGAAAACTATGAAAGATTGAGAACAATTAGGGCATACAAAGCTTAACTCTTGATGATGTACCCTTTTCTTATTCATTTTTTTTATTATTATTTATCAAACCCCTTAGAATAAAACTACCCACATCCTTGATTTTAACTCTTTTTTTCTTATAATAATCCCTAAGGTCTAAACTTTAAACATCTAGCTCTTTTTTTTTTCATTTGCTAAACTCCTAATAATATTCCTGTATATGTTTTTTTCTTTCTTTTTCTAGGAGACTATAGCAAGATCTTTATCTCTTTTTATTTTACTTAGAGACTTAGAGCTAATTAAATCGAACCTTAAGGATTTTCTTCTTTAATTAAATTTTTACTCCTCAACCCAACCCCAAATAATCATGCTAACCACCTATCTTTCAAAACCGATTCTATTAGCTAGTCCAAAAGTTCTAACTTAGCTAAAACAAGAGCCAATTCTTTGTCGTTCTCAATACTCTCAAGGTTTCACAACCTATAACACAATGGAAAGGCCTCACTCAACAATTAATAACAAGGTTTGAAAGAAAAGTTTGGATTCAAGGGTAGGAAAAAAGGAATCGGGTTAAACGAAAAGATTGGTAAAAATGGAGTGCTAACCCGAGTTTAGAGTTACCATGAGCAAGTATTCAAATTCCATAAGCAAGACAATTTAAGTTCAGGTTAAGTCCAATAATATAGAGATGATTCAATGTTCAAGCAAGCGGAGGAAGAATTCAAAAGACACAAGGTTCTAAACAAAGATTTTTCATTTTTGTCCAAAGATTGATCTAGCAACAATGAACTGTGATTAAGGGCTATAACTTCAATCCTAAGGTTTGACTTTAAACAAGGTAGTTTTAATCATTGTCCCCTACGATGCATATGCAACAATCCTATATGAAGCAATCTAGACTCAATCCTAATATGTAAATGCAACTACATGAACACTAATGCAAATAGATGCAGACTCAAATGAATAAAACTAGCATGCAAAAATTTGAAATAAGAAAATAAAACACAATGTTAAATACATTCTAGGACACTCCCCCAAACTTAAATACAGTCCCTGTGTAAATAAAAGTCTGAAAAAGAATCCAAGAATCACACAAAATGAAATAAAACTAAATGCAATGGTATAGACAATGGTTTGGATGAAAGCGGTACCTCATGGGTTGGTGAAGAAGGAGGTTGTAGCAGCCTCCATACTCGCCAACGTGTAGCCAGGGTCATCACCGGCTTCTGCAGGCGCCGGGATTCGCTCATCAGAGAGCTCGGTTATGTGCACGGATGACTTGCTCAGACCAGCATCCGAGGGGTTGATCGGGTAAGGCATCGCGTAGTATGATACTGAGGAGAGAAAAGACTTAAAAACGTAAGTTATATTTACAATTCTGCCGTTGGGATTTCCTCCCAAGTGAACTTGTTTATAGTCACTAAGCTTGACTTTCGATTTATCTCAGACTGGTACGGGATCGGTGAGATGCTAAGATGACCCCGCCTCCGTGCTCTCATTTGCCATGTATTTCTTTACTCTCTGTCCATTCACAGTAAACTCATTCCCATCCTTCCCGAGCAAAGTCACTGCTCCATAGGGCAGAACAATATCGAAGGGTCCTGACCATCTCGACTTGAGCTTCCCGGGGAATAGCCGAAGCTTCGAGTTGAATAAAAGGGCTTTGTCTCCAGCTTTCAAATCCTTGTGTTGGATCTTTTTGTCATGAAAGGCTTTGGTTCTTTCCTTGCAGATCCTCGAGTTATCATAAGCCTCCAACCGTATCTCATCAAGTTCATGGAGATCCATCACTCTCTTTTCTTGAGCAGTTTTTATGTCCAAATTCAGTAGCTTGGTCGCCCACATTGCTTTATATTCTACCTCAACCGGAAGGTGACAGTTTTTTCCATAAAGAAGCTGGAAAGGTGTTCGCCCACCGTCCCTTTCTTCAGTTTACGGGTTCCTCCTCCCATATTACCACCCTCTGATGACTTCTTCTGATTTGGCCTGACAATCCCTTTCTACTTACCAACGTCACCTGCAGATTTCAACAACAAAGCTTTAGCTAACAGCCGTTTACCCGGCGAAGCAATAGCTACAACATGGCGTTTCCCCCCCCCTCCCACCTTTAGAACCATAAGAACCAACCCTCTTAGCATTTATACCTTAGTATTTCCCAAATCAATATCTTTCATTGCCTGATTAACATGCCCCAAGCCCTCAACAAAGGAAGAAGAGATAGAAACATTACCTTGTGGAGCATCATCCTCAGCCTCAGACACACCCTTCTCTGTATCCATCTGAACATCATCATCATTAGCAACTGAATCCTCAACCAGACCCGAAGCCTCACCCTCCTGGTATTCCCCATCCTCGAGAAGATCATCAGAACTCACCAAACCCAACCTCATTATCACCACCCCTCATCCCATTAACATCCTCCATCATTGAGTCCTTCTCCTTATCCACCATGTCATCAGTCGTAGGGATGACTGACTCAAGAGCTATAGCAGCCTGTGAATCAAGTTTCTTCTTCACTTGATACAGAGTTTTCGACCAAGCATGACCATTCCCCTTTCTAGGAGGATGTGTACGTGACTGATGGACCATGAAATTACCATGACCCTCTCTAGCCTCTGCATGTTTCCCGTAACTCCTTTACTGACCCATATCTCCTTGATTTTTAGCCTGGTATCTAAAACCATTTTTTGAACTCTCACCAATACGCAACTGCTGTTGGTCCCTGTCTCGATTTGTCTCCGAGTTAAAGTCCAGAGATCACTTAGCAAATTTCATTGACTTTTCCCAACCCTCCTCAAAATGTTGAGCCGTCGGTTTTATCATTGACTGATTCCACGAACCACCCTTCTTATCCGCAACTTTTCCCTGACCACGACCCCCCTCACCCTTACTTAGCTCGGGACATACCTTCAAATCATGTGTAAGCCTAAAGCAATGGCTACAGAAACCAAGCAGCTTCTCACACTCCAGCGAGACCACCACCTCATCTTCAGTGTTAAACGGGACCACCAGATGGAAAATGAAAGGGTTAAAACCATTGATAGTCACAAAAAGACTACCAGTTTCCTCATCTACATCACGAAGAATTCCTATCTTCTTACCAATTGATTGAAGGGTTGCAGCCTCCCAAAAGTGCATAGGGATCCCAGTAGCTTTCACCCAGAGTTAATAGAAAAGGGTAAGTATCTGAAATGATAGGTTCCCATCAAACCAAGGCTAACATCCAATTATCGAAGTGGTAAGGACTGCTCCTTAACACACCTTGAAGATCTTTCTCTGTTTCAAAGTTAAACTGAAACGTATCCTGACCCAAATCCGCACCTTCAACCCTCTCTTCGAGCTTCCAAATCTTTGGCAGATTAGCCACCAAGGACTCCATTCGCTGAACCAAAGGATTCATCAATCTCCCAATGAGAGTTAGAGAGAACTGTTGGATACGATGCACCATCACAGAGTCAGAGATTTTCACCGTCTCTGTTCAAACCAAACAGCCTTCCCTTTGTTAAGATTCAGTTGAGCCATGATAAACCTACCAGCAACAGAAGCACAATGAGATCCCTTTAACGAATCCAAAACACTACAATTTAACAACTCGAATACGAAGAAAACTCTGATGAAAATACCCAGAGGGAATGAAGAAAGCGAGATGATAAGACAAAGCACCATACAGATCCAAATAAATATCGAGAAACCAGAATCATAACTTTCTATCTCCATTAAACATCGAATCCCTTACCCAACCATCAAATCGCAAAACAAAAGTATAAAGAATATATGCTTACCCGAGACTTCGTGAAACCAAATCCCACTCTTTCCATTTACAAACCCAAATCGCCCATTAAAACCACAAACGAATCCCATAGATACTAGATCATTGTCAAAGAAAAGCGGATCTTTCCCAACCTATGATATCAGCCAAACACCTGATCTAGATCTCTGGAAAGCGAGATCCCTCTCTCTACAAATACCACCGCTAAAGACAATAGAGATCGTAGACCCCTAGCCCAACGATCCAAAAACCCAATAGGAAGCCACCAAAAAACATCTCGAGATTCGCCGCCGAGAACCGTTCAACACGAAAACCTAATCGCCATCGCCATCGCTCTTTTTTTTTCTTACTTATATATATATATACTAGAATTTGTACCCGCGTACGCACGGGATTTTAATTTAAAATATTTTTTATTAATAGAAATTGTTGAACTCAAATATAATCATTCCAGCTTTTGAATACAAATCTATATAAATACTAAACTTACTTTACTCATTGATATACTACATATATATATATATATTTAAAGATAATTTTTTTTTTTGTTATATCTATTTGCGATTTTACGTGGAATTTTAGTTAAAATTTTTATCAATAAGAATCATTGAATATTAATATAATTTGAAGATTAAAAGATAAATCTATATAAATGCGTACTTATTTTACTAATCTATATATAACATATATTGTCTAGTATCAAAATAATAATGTTGACAATCTTATGACTTTTTATCTTTAAAAGAGTTCATTCCATATTCATATTCAATGAAATCATAATTTTAAAAGTTCTAACGTCAATGTCGATAATTGACCTAATTATTGAGACCATTTAAACATATTGATCTCCTACATTAAATGTAAATATGCAAAGTTTCATGAACAGTTTTAGTGCTATGTCGCTACAATGAGGTTGTCCAAATGCATCATCTGTCATAATAGAATTTCCGACTAAGTCAAGAATACTTAAATGATGAAACGTTTAAACCCCACAATGAATATCTATTCACTAATCCAAGTTACATATTTTTCTAAAATCTCATATGTTATTGGCAGATGTTAATTTTGTGATGCAACCCCAGCTTCTTCTTCTCAAAAAACATAATGTACTTTAAATATGTTGTTTTTGCCAATGTTTTGGGTTAAAAGCATTTGGTAATGTATATATATACGTATGTTATATTTGTTATATATGTTTTATATCATGTTATAAAATTGTAGCTCCAGTTGATAATATACGTTATGAGATATGCTACACAAATCACATGCCACCTTTTGTAACGACTTACCTATCATTTTTTTTCTATATTTCCTGACCATTGATTTTGTTTCTTTAGATAGATTATTTTTTCAAAAAAAAAAATTCATAGTTTTCCCAAAAAAAAGTGTGTCCCTTACAACGGCGGACCCACATATAGTGATGGAAGGTCAGCTGACCTGCCCAAATTTTGGGAAAAAAAAATTTTCTTCACAAGTTTTAGATTTTGTTTAAGTAGTTTTATGAATCCAGCCCAATTTACTTTAATCTGACCTCCCTTCATTTAATTATAAAAACAAAATGTCAGTTAGCCCACAACAAAAAGAAGAACTATTTTATTTGTTATAAGTTTAGAAAAATAAAATGTCCATTAACCCAATTTTTAATCTAATAATTTATTCTTTGCACTAAATTAAATAAGAAAGAAGAAAAATATCTCTTATTGGTGTCTTTCGGATTCTCTTTCTTCACGTACAACAAACTCTTCAAAATCAAGTAAGTTTATATATTAGGTGCAAAACTAGATTTTTTTTTATAATCAAATTAATAATTTTGTTAGTTATACTTAGAAATTAGAATTCCAATATAAGTTATGATTTTAAAGATACACAAAAGTCAACGTTTACAATCAATTTTTTCTAAAAATAATTAAAAATATATATAGTTTTAGGCTTAAGCTACAAAAACAGTAACAGATATGATGCTCAAAATAGTTCTGAATTTATAGATAAAGATGTATTCAAAACTATTACAAAAAAAAAAAAAATCTGATGAAATTTGGTAGGACTTTTTTATAACATTGTAAAATGTATTATATTTATACTAACTACTATGTGCAAACATTTTTTCTATTTATGTTTTGACCTAGGTAAAAAAAATTCCTAGGTCCGCCACTGGTCCCTTACAATGTCTTTGTTTTAGATCAAAACTTTTAAGTTAAGTTAAGTTAAGTAATTAATCTTTTCTTTCTTATAAGTAAAATTTAATAATAAATTTTTATGGTATATGTTTCTTAGAAACTAATGTTTCACTTCAATTTATTTTCATGTTTAGATTTTTATAAATACAATTACATAACTTGTTTTTTTTTTACTCCACCATGCATTAAAATCTTACTTACATTCTAAAACTCATTAACCCATTCTAAATTTTGGAATATAATCATTTTTTGGTTATAATTTTAAGAATAACATTATTACTAAAAGAAATTTATAGTATTATTTTTACTATTTTAAAATTTTCATTTATTTTACTTAATTCATTTTTAGATAGTTATTATTTTATTATTTACTAAAAATTAGATTATTGTTTATACTTAATTCATTTTTTATTTATTTTTACTATTATAAATTATAAGTAATAAATATGCAATGGATGAATATTAAAATTAGTATTTGTTTTTATGAAAAAAAATGATTAGGTGGATGCTGATGTGGAAGAAGGAGAAGTGAGCAAGGGTAACTTTATATATATAGATTTATGTATATGATTTAGGTTTTTCCAATAATTCAATAACTACTAGGTTAACACCCGCGCTACGCCGCGGGGAATTTTCTTAAATTGTATTTGAATTTCAATTCATACTAAAAAAACAAATACTTAAAAAACTAATCTATATAGTTTAAAAGTCATGTTCCATCACACATGCTTTCCTTTTAAAAAAGCAAGAGGATTAGTAATACTCTTTTTTTTTCATGCCTTCATTGGGATCATGAGATGGAAGTCCAAGCCAAAACAACCTTACAAAGAAGTAGAGAATCATCAAATCAGTTCCCATAGTGATATGTTAAGGTAAATCTAAATATTCGATAAAATACTTATCCTAATTATTTATTTAATTTCTTGTTTTGTTCAACTATTTTTTTTTTAATTTCATAATTTGTATACATTGTATGCCATATTTTTAAATGTTTACTTGTGTAAAGC
This sequence comes from Camelina laxa, assembly GCA_024034495.1. NCBI lineage: Eukaryota > Viridiplantae > Streptophyta > Magnoliopsida > Brassicales > Brassicaceae > Camelina > Camelina laxa. The sequence goes on along the minus strand of CM043885.1, from coordinate 13,946,487 downwards.
TAAGCACATAATGGCTTAATAATATTAATTTTATCTCAAATATCACTAACTAACTTCTTTTTTAGTAATATATGCCAGTCTTTAAGAAAACATTTACTATAGTAGTTTTGAAGTATATTTTGCTAGAAAATACTCATAATTATTTTATTTACAAAGTAACAACTTTACAATTGATTTTCTCTACTATCTATATAACCAAACACAATTACAAGATTTTAAATTTCCATATAATGTTTCACAAATAATAATATAGATATTTAGATGATTTTGTCAATTTAAGATTTTTATATCATTTTATTCGAAAATTAAAACTGCCAACACTTTAAAAAGGATTTTTTTAATAATATCTCTTAAAATTATCTCAAAGAATATTAATATTCAAAAAGAATTAAACTAATATAAATATTTTTAAAATTAAAAAATAGATATTATTAATAGTTATACTTTATAATAATTTTAAAAATTAGAAATAATTTAATTTTTCGGAAAAGTTAAACTTTATAAAACATTTCTATTAATAATATATTTAAAATTTTACGAAGTTTCATATATTAGAAATATTTAAACGTGACAAATATTACAAATGTGATAAAATTTAAATTTTATAAATTTGTAAAATTTTGTAAAAAGCAAAAAATAAATATTTTAAAAATGTTTACAATCTTAATAAATATCATATTAACTCATCTAATCCTTATAATATACAACAATAAATATTTAAAAGTAAGTTGTACATCGAGTTAAAATATCATGGGACATGGTTATATGATGGGACTGGTTTGGATCGATATTGATAAAAATTTAAAATATCATTAATTCAAATCTACACAGGCAAAAACATTATATTCATTATTTTGTCAACACTATCAATATTCAGTAATATACATATTTACTAAGTTGAAATTAATCTAGTGTTTGTTATACTATATGGATCAAAGTAGAATTAAATTATAACTAAATATGTTTCTTTACACAGCTTTGACTTCATTAATAGAAATATAAACAAAAGCGTTTTAACAATCTGATAAAATATCAAAATCGTTAAATAGGTTTTGTTTGTTTTGTCACATGAGAAAGTTATTCTAGAGAGCCATCTTAGCTTGTGTTGCATCAAGTTCATCTTCCTTTGTAGGAAGACTGGGTCGTACACGGACTTGAGCGTTTGGAGCGGTTGTTATTGGGCTGAAGAAGTTGCTCTTCTAGCTCCGCTGATGTCTCATGTGCAGCCACGAGTTCCCCAAAATCCAACCCGGAGTTGACTAATTCGTCATATCTTCCTGACTCAACAATCCTCCCCTCCCGCATAACCTGAAAGTCGAAGTAGGAATAATTGTTCTACCAAAATGCAGTCGACGTTGTGCAAGAAATTCACTTGATGGGTTACGAGCAATATGGTCTTGCCTTTCATAGCTCCTCTTACACAATTCTATACCAAAACATCACAATAACAAAAGTCAACGCAACATGTTTTACCTTTTGATACATGAAAGAGTTTTTATTTTTCTATCCCTTGTTACCTTGAATATATCTGAACCGGTATGAGCATCCACTGAGCTAAAAACATTGTCGAGCAAGTATACAATGCATTCCTGATAGACCGCACATGAGAGCTGTATACGCTGCTTCTGCCCTCCGCTGAGGTTCATACCGCGTTCCCCAATCTCAGTCTGATCGCCAAACTCCATAATTTGTAGGTCTTTGTCAAGGCAACAGACATTGAGAACTTCTCCGTACTTTGTAGGGAAAACGAGCTATTTCCCCCTGAAAACTATCATATCTAGATAGATAGAGCCCAAATTTTGACTCCGATCTAGATATCTCCGAACAAAAAGTTTGATTTCTATTTCCCCCTGAAAAAATTGTTCTACACCTATATCTTTCCGAATTTAAAGTTTGAGATCTAATTACACCCAGTCATGGGTTTCTACTGGTTTACTCTTTATTTAATTGTTTAATGAACAACCTAAACCCAATTAGACCAAACCAAACCTCTATTTCACCGACTATATATTTTTTTCACACACTATTTAATTTTTGATATTTTGATCGTGCTTATGGACGGGACCGAGTTGACTGAGTTGGAAAGGTGGGAAGATTTGTTGAGATGATAAAGAAGGAGCCGAGTGGGAACCGAGTGATGAGATCCCATCATCACAATTCGCGATCTGAAAAGAAACCTGCATCCAAAGCCAACAACGGCCACCAATAGGGGGTATGAAGGAATTATTCCTTCCATGAAAGGAATCGAGCAACCGATGAACCGAGAAATTCCAATCAAACACTTGGCGTTTGTCTCCTCTTAATTGGAAGAGATTTACTCACTGCAAAAGGAGAAACAAAAAAACGATCTACGGAATGACTTTTTTATTAGAAATGGGTTTTTAAAAGTTTTAGTTCTTCATCAAATACTCTGATGGGTTTCAACCATGAGATCTGAAAATTTTAAATTCCTGGGGTAAAAAATTCAGCAAAGGGAAATCAAATCTCCGAAACTCCAAATTGTCTGAGAATAATTAGAACCCTATATCTCTGGGGCTGATCCATTCGATTTTCCTCAAAGCTTCAATGACTAAGATAAGTTATGGAGGTTTGGCGATTGGTGAAGGAGAACGAACAATTTTTTTTTTTATCATATTATATTTTTTTTTATGGTTTATAGTTAAAAGAATGTTGGGTCCGGTTTTAATTGGTTTAATTTTGAGTATATGTGGTTTGATCTCGGGTTCACAATATAAACCAATGTAACTCAGGTTTGGAGAGATATAGGTGTAGAACTATTTTTCATGGGGCAATAGAAATCAAACTTTTTGCTGGGAGATATCTAGATCAAGGTCAAAGTTCGGGCTCTATCTAACTAGATATGATAGTTTTCAGGGAGAAATAGCTCTTTTTCCCGTACTTTGTATCTACCCATTGGAAGACTAAACAAGATGTTGTCTTGAACAGTCTCGTTTTTGATCCATGATGCATAACCAGTGCTCCCAAAAACCCTCACTTAAAAATAAACGAATCAATCAAATGTTCCAAGTGTTATTTCTCTAATTCCCCAAACTACATAAACAAAAAAAAGTCAGCACATGCCTCAAGTTCTAATAACCCAGAAAGAACAAAGGTTTCCCTATAATCAAAATTAGGGTCGCCACCAATTCCATACATCAAATTCACGATACAAAAAGTGCAAAACATATTTAAAAACTCCTTAATCTCAATTTCACACAAATGAAATAGTCACAGAGAATCGAACAGTAGAATTAAGGGATGCGTTTTGCTTCAAGCCATGATTTTTTAATCTTCTACTTTGTGTATGATAATCTTCTTCTCCATCTTCTCTCTCTTGTTTTATCAGGTTTTTCTTAGTCTTCTGCTCCATCTCTGATTAATCTCTCTCAAGCTCGATCGTCTTAAGTTTTTATTTTTTGTTTTTGGATTAGCATCTTTTTTTTTTGTGAATTCGTTTCATATGACGACAAATTATTGTGATGTGTCAAGAAGTAAAGGAGACAAATTATTGTGATGTGTCAAGAAGTAAAGGAGAAAAATGCTTAGGTGTAAAAAAATGAAACTGAACTGTATTAATAAAATAATTTTATTAGTAGAAAAATAATATGATGTGTCAGTTCCAGGTTACCCAAAAATGCTTAGGTGTCTAACACATGAAAGAAACGCATTCTGTTTTTATTGTATTGATTTTTACGATTGGAAAATAATTGTGTTACATGTGATTCTCATAATTGAGTACAAAAAAAAAAAGCATTTTCTTCGCAGATATCTTTTTGAATGTGTTTACGCTTTCAAAAAGAATGGAGTAGAATGGATCGTGGATAAGTAGGCCAATAAAGTCCAATCAAGAAACGTTGTTCATCCAAGTAGAATTGGTTCTGGATTGGATATGCACTTTTCAGTCATTAATTACGATGGGAGGCAAGAAAACATTTTTTGGCTCTCAGATTTTACAAACCTTAATATATGTAAGGATCCTCTTGGTACCCATTTGGAAAAGAAAACGACTATATAAAAAGCAACAAAATTATCAGCAGGTAAGCGATTTTGTTAAATCATGCATCATTTTGTTAAACAAGTTACGAGACCCCTTAATATATATGGCTTTTTTTTTTTTTTTTTTTTTTTTTTTTTTTGAACAAATTGAAGTTTCCATTCAATCAAAGAGAAACACTACATAGGTTGAGAAACAAATCCCCAAAGTTTAAAAGGTTACAAACAAAGGCTTTCCCCAAAACCATAGATAAAGGTACATATGAAATCAAGCGAGGGTCCGAGAGAGCTGTGAGACATCCGCTGAAAAGCGACTTGAGACAGGCAAGATCACGGTTGCTAGACTGGTCATCATCGAAGATCTCGACAGATGGTAATGTGGTCACGGTCTTAAGACATAGTGCCATTGGTTGAGGAATCAGAGCCAAAGATCTTACCAAAGCAAGGAGCACTAACAGAAGCAATGCTATGGCTGGGATTCGATGGGCTTTTGCCCGGTTGGTGGTGATGGTGCTGCGAGTGGTTTGCTGCAGGTCGTCGGATGTCAGCATTGAGGAACAGGGCAATGGACCATAGAGCAGCAAAAATTCACAAATAGCACAAACAAGGGAGGTAAAGACCATTATGGGTATGTCAAAGCGTAGCAGTACAGGTGGAATCTCTCTCATATGGCTCCTTATGCCAAAGAGATCAAGAGATCCACACAAAGTATGCCAGCGGTTTGACAATGATACAAGTGAGTGAGGTTTGGTCGGATAGGTGGTTGTTTGAACCAAACAGGTTCGGTTGGTGGGATGGTGTGGAGAACTGGAAACGCTAGTTAGCATAGGGATAAAGAGGTTTTGGTTCTTCGAGTTAACAGACAAATTCGACACATGAGCAAGGACCAGGTATCGACCATACACTTTGTTACTTCCAAACATTCTAAGTAATTGGATTCTCAGATGCAGTCTTCGGACATCGAGTTCAACCAACAAACAAAAGAATTGTTTACTAGACAACATAGGGATAAATAGAAGGAACCTGGGTTTTTGGAGGTTTGGAGAGACCAATTGGGATGATAGCAAACCAATTACAAGTCCTGAGCTCATCCGCAGAGATCTAAGAGACTTTGGGGATGGCCAGGGGAGTTGACAAGGGTCTGTCGAGCTCATCGTGTGACAGATCTTAGGGACGGGAGTCCATAAACAGAGACGGTTTGCAACACTGGAAGAATTCTCGCCGCATGACGATACAAGTATCGTTGAGGAGGAAGAGGCTTCCTTGGCGAAACCCAATCCGGATCGGGGGAAAGAGAAGCACAGAGACTTTGGTACCGTCGACGGTAAGGCTGGGCAAGGATATATGAGGATGGGGTTCGCCGGACTCCAGATCCTTCTGTAAGGGCACATAATCCGGCCTTCGTCTAGCACTAAGGTGGGTGTTGAGGTTTGGTTGGGGAACAAAAGTAAAAAGCAAAAGGGGAAAAAAGCTTGAAAACTGAAACTAAGAGAGCAGAGAACGAAGCAGAAGAGCGGATAGGACGAGAGCTCCCGACGCCGGCGAGCCGGAGCTCTACCGGCGTCGGAGAAAAGTGAAAGTAGCGGCGCCTCGATTATCGGGTCTGAGAGAGAATTAGGGCGAACCTCCTTCTCTTCGAATCCTCCAAAATGTGTGAATAATATAACCAAGTTATATATATATGGCTTAACGTTAACATATTGTTGATTAAGAGATCGTCGGTAAGAGAATAAATATCGAATGAAACGAAACAAAGGACTTTTTATTGAGTTTGTCAATGATTGGTAAAATTACAGTGATGCTGCTAAATGCTGACTGATTAGTATATTAAAAATGAAGTATTCTCTAAAAAAAAGTTACATATCATTGCCAAAGAGCTCTGTACCCCAATTTATTATTTGTCCTTAATATTCCATAAAATTACAAAAAACTGCACTGCTATTCAATTTATTTATATGCACAATATTTTGCTCCTATAAATTCTAAAAATGGTAAATATTATTCAAAAATTAATAAATATTATCCCCTACATATTTTGAAATTAAATTAATTTTACTATGTATTGTAATATAATAATATAACTATATTATGAGATGTAAAAAATATATAAAAATATATATTTAAAATCATATCTTCAGAAATATAATGTTACCTTTCTAATAATTATTATAAAGTTATAATGGTGAAAGAATCAAAGATCATTTGAAACTGGCTCAATGTTTATTCTTTTGAAATATTTGAGGAAAGACAAATCAATATAATACAATTAGCTATGATTAGTATATATGGAAATAATAAAACCGAAATTATATTTATAGCTTTTGTTAATCGACTTTAACATATCTATATATGTGATTCTATTACTAAAATTCTAAATTACATATACCAAAGATTAAATATAACAAAACACTTAAAATTTAAATAATTTAATTTTAATATTAAATTAAAATCTGCCAAAATCTAGTTATATTATATATAAAAATAAAAAACAAAAATAAAATTTGCTATCCCTTATTTTCTTTTCTTTTTAATGTTGTTATCGTTAAATACAAAAAAATTGGTAGTGATATCTAATTCTCAAAATCTTAATATTTGAGTACGGGTCAACTTCTAGACGTGTAAATCTCTACTTTGGGACGATTATTTGAAATTTTTAGTTTTTTTTTATAACATGTAAATGGTTTTTTTATCTAATAATTCAAAATATAATGACATTATCTAAACTATTTCTCATAAAATTTTGGACAAGAAATAGAGGTAAAGAGATGAGAGTATATAATTTGGATGGTTAAATTTAATTGTGGCTTTCAATTATCAAATAACTAAGATTCAAAGTCAATGTTCTATTTATTTCAAAGAAAAGAAATATTAAGATTTTATAACATGTAATAATTTAGAATAATAATTTTTATTTTCTGAATTACATGTTTCCTTCCCAAAATCTTACATGTAATTCAGAAAATAAAAATTATTATTCTAAATTATTCCTGACAAAATATGGGATGAGAATTATGGGAACACGAATTCAACCTGAACATATGCGGATATACTATTTACTCATGTAAATTACAAGGAATGGGGTTTTCTCCAGTCAAAAAATTTTAAACATTGTAATTAGACATATTAAACGAGTTTGATCGGTTGACAATTATATGATACGTGCGGGTAGAAGAACAAAACAGATGCCTTAAAATTATTTTAAAATTTATATTTTGTATTCGATAAAATATATTTAAGTCTCAACAACCAACCACAAATAATAGTCGTTACGAATGGGAGCACTAATTTTGATGAAACACAAAAACAAGATTGAAAAAACTGGGGAAAAAAACAATTGGGCCTCGCTGAACAAACATAACTGGGCCAAGAGGGAAAAATAAAAATGAAAGAAAACTAAAGTGCAGGTGGAGAAAATTAATCGTCTTCTTCGACTGGGAATCGTGGGACCATCGTATATCTCTCTCTCTAAAATAGAGCATTGTTTTCCTCCATGTATTACTACTCTAGAGCAATCCTATCATTTTATCTATTTTACAAATGTTGCAGGAGATGCCCTAAACTACTTGTAATGGCGCCGTTGCTCCTTTCTCAGTCCTCTCTCTTATCTCTTCAACCACCATTATCGTCGTCTTCTTGGCATATGGAAAAAGGAGTTGTCGCTTATCCTTCCCTAATTCGAAATTCAATTCCCCCGTCTCTCTCTTCTTCGTCTTCTTCCTCCGTTGGTAAATCCAATTCGATTCCTCAAGGTGGTCGTAACCCGAGAACGAGGAAAGAATAATCAAACCATCAAAGCTTTGCTATGCAATTTTAATAACCTTACTAAAGTGATTGTGGATTATTATTATTATTGTATTGAATCTCTATAAAACTTGGCTAATTTGAGAGTTATATAATTCTCTGTGATGCAGGAGAAACATGGGATATCATCTTTAGAGCTTCCCTTGATTCAACATGCGCCAGGACCTGATTTCGATCGGCTTGCCTCTGTATTAACTGGTGAATTTTTCTGATATAGCTCTTGACTTAAGTGACTTCTTTGCTCTAAAAATAATTGGCTGTTTGTTTAGACCTCTTTCTACATTTTTTTTGCGTATTCATGATAGTGGAGAATAACGTTTGCTTTTTTTTTTTGTTATGTTATGCTTAATATATATATTTTGTTTTAACAATTAGGAAAAGGTTCCGGAATTGTATTGTATAGCAGTGCAGATTTTGGTATTCTGATATGTAGTCCTCAGGTCTTATTTTGTTGCTAGATAAGAGCTTTGACTGGATCATCATTACATCTCCAGAAGCAGGTTCTGTCTTTCTCGAGGCGTGGAAGTAAGCCCTGGTTTCTGACCTTATTCCTTCTCTTTTTGCCAAATTTTCAACTGTGGAATTCGTTCCTACTGAGTTCACTCCTTGAGTTGTCATTTTGGTTGTGACTAGTCTTGGTTTTTATTTAGGTATTCAGATATATCATATATGTGTAGCCTTCATTCATATTCTTTTCACAACTCTGTGAATAACGAGGCGTAGTTAAGAACTTTTGAACATTTTGTTTTATCATTATAAGTTTGAACTCTTTTCCTCATTACCTTCTTCCCCTTGAGCTAAACCTCATTGGTCTCAATTCCTCAGGGCAGCTAGCTCCCCAAAAGTGCAAATAGGTGTCGTAGGAGCTGGAACAGCCAGGGTATTTGAAGAGGCAATGCAATCGGCAGAAGGATTGCTTCATGCTGCCTGTACACCATCAATAGGTTCCATAACTTTCTATTTAGACTCAGTTTTTATACGATCCATTAAGTCTTTGTATCTGCAATTTGTGCATCTTCAAGCATTTAATAGTGTAGGAATTTACATTATCATTGGTGTTTGTGCTTGTGTGTGACCGTGGATGATGTGACCTATAACCCTTGTCATAGTTTGTTTCCATGAATCAGAGAGCATCAAAGATCATATTTAGGTTTATGAGATGATGAATTACTAATGATCCAAGCTGCATTTGTTCTCCGTGACATTCTCCATCAATGTATGTTTATGTATTTTTTTATGTGTTTGCATTCATCAAGCCAATATAAATTTATGGAATGGATGAGTGGTCGTATATACGATGTTACAGTCTTGGCTGGTTCATTCTCTTTGTTTTCATTATTTCAGCGACTGGTAAAGTCTTGGCTTCGGAGCATCCAGAGAAAGTTGGCAAAAGGTCCTCTGTCTTATACCCAGCTTCTCTAAAAGCAGGCAATGATATTGGTGTGTGTTGTTAGGTTTTCTCAATTCCATTGAGCTTATTGTGTTGAACACATAGACGAAAAATTATTAGGACCGGACAATAAAAATAGATTAGATAATTCATAATTTCATATCCTGTACAATTTTTTTAGGCAGTTGGAGAAAGCCATGTTAATTATTGCATTAAAATAGAGATCTTCACCAAATTATAAAACCTTTGTTGGAGATGCAGTAAAACTGTCAGAGCAGGAGAAAATAGATTTGGAAATTACAATTCTTGACTTTGGCTTTCGTGTCGTAAGTGCTAGTATTCCAAAAGTTGAAAAGCAATGTAACATTTGCACTGTCCTTTTCCATATGGATGTGTGCATTAATACTTGGCACATGGACAAGCTGACTAAATCTATGTAAAATTAGCTTATGTTTATGATTTTTGAAATTTTGAAGTCCATGACTGATCTGCTTCTTTTACTACATGTGCATCTTAGAGGAAGGGTTGTCGAAACGTGGGTTTGAAGTTGTCAGGCTGAATACATACACAATAGTAAGCCGTCTTTACACTTACATAGACAAGTCCTAGAAAACGTAATTTATTGCAACTTTATCATCATTTTTATATGGGCTCTCACATTTTGAAGATACTGTAATGGTCAGTTTCGTTGTTTACTATTGCTACTTTGCTAGGTTCCTGTGCAGAGTGTTGATACGGTGCTCCTGCAACAGGCACTGTCTGCTCCAGTTCTTTCTGTAGCTTCACCTTCTTCTGCAGTTGGGTAGGCACCATCAATTGTCATCCTATTGCAACTCATCATCTGTCCGTTTTTTTATCATCTGTTGGTGCAGCAAATTTTAGGGAATGCGATTACCAGTCATTCATGTAAATATATCTTCTAATATGGTTGAGTGGGTTTCGACAGGGCCTGGCTGAATCTGATTCAAAACGAGGAGCAATGGAGCAATTGCGTTGCCTGCATTGGAGAGACAACTGCATCAGCTGCAAGACGACGAGGATTGAAAAACGTGTACTACCCAGCGAAACCAGGACTTAAAGGGTAAATATTGACAAACCGACAAAGTATGTAATTACTCTTTGATTACTAACATCAAAAGCCATCTAAAACCATGCAATTAATCTCAATTTCTTGTAGCTGCAGCTATAAAAAAAATTTGTGTTGGTAGAATATAAATTATTCAAACAATAAATTGTAGAAGTGAACTTTAGTACAGTAGTAGAAGGTAAGTCCAATTGTAGAATAGACCATTACACCTGGAATCGAGTTCCGGTTCTTATTGGCTAATGGGCTGGTCAGTTGTGGCCCAATGGTTAACAAAAAAATTTATTCAAACAATAAATTTCATGTTTTTTGAGAATATTTTATAGTATATCCAATTGAAAGTTAATTGAATTATTGTTAGAATACTACTAGTGCTTTGGGAACTTTTATTGGGGAATTGATATCAGTTTGCATATACCATATACAAACTATCATATTTTGTCACATGCTAAAACGAATTGTTATATATTATTTTATTTTGCTGAGGTAAAATTTCAGTAAATATTATTTTTTCGGAAGTACATTTTATAAGAATTTTTTATTTGTAAGATTTACATAATTAACTCTTACCATTTGAATAAATATTAAAATTTGAAATTATTTCTTTTGTAATATCCAAAATATACTTGAATTGATACTTCTTAAAAAAAAATGTTTATAATTAAAATATCTTACACATTTTTTAACTTGCTAAAAAAAAAATATGGATCATGTTATGGAGCGGTTTACTTAAGATGACACCACATCCTTTCTAGAGCATGAAAAAAAAATCTTATTATGATGTTTCATTGTGCACTATATCTATATACATAAGGACATCTCCATTGATGCATCTAAAACAAAGTTGCTTTACACATTAATTTTTAAAAAAGTTAGATTTAGAATTTCTTAAGAGATTGTCAATTTTTATGGGTCCATTGAGAGTTGCTAAATTTGAGGTTCTCAGTCTAAGTTTGAGCTTGTACAACTAGGAGTTGAGCTCTCAATCTCTGTTTCTGAATCCATGTTCTTGCTCTGTGATAACATTCTTACCATGTTATGGTTCTGCTATAAGTTGTGGAAATATACATTACCTCCCTCTGATCCTGTGTCAGAAAGGCTGCTTCGCGTTTTTCACTATGTCTACTCAACGGACATCAAACCCAAGAACATGGGATTTTGTTGTCCGGATGGTGGCAACTCGGTCCAATGTGAATTCGTCAAGATCACTTGAAAGGATTTTACCGACGGGTCAGTGTTTTGAATCGCCTTGTTTTGCTTCTCAAGAAGAAAAATTTCTCTTTCGATGATTGGCTCTTATTGAAACGACCCCATCTTTTTTTTTTAATAATAAATATAATATATATAATTAAGTATCCCATACTACTCAATTAATCCAACCCAAACCACAATCAACATTAAACCAGCAATAATCATTAAACACAGCGGAAACATACCAATAATACAGAAACCATACTTCATCCATAAAATAGCATTCCTAACCATTCTATCCAGCAACCTAACATAACTCTAATCAAGGTTCCAACATAAATAATATAACCAACTACACACAAACGAGACCCTAGATCATCCTCCTCCTCATCGCCATGATTCCACGACACATACCTGCACACCACAAACAACAATTGAGATGCGTAAGTATTATCATAAATACTTAGTGAGACAATCCTCCCATCTACTGGGCTATACACACAAGCAATAGAGATATCTCAAACAATCAACATCAAACAATAACCAAACAACAAACCAGTCAACCACAACGACCGACACCAACACCACTTGCATCGACCGACGCCACCACTTGCATCGACCGACACCAACACTACTTGCATCGACCGACGCCAACACTTGCGTCGATTGACACCATAACCCCTTGCATCGACCGATGCCAACACATGCATCGACCGACACATACTCGACCTTGCACGGAATCCCTAGTTGCATCGACCAATGCCTCCACATGGCATCGACCGATGCTTCAAGGTCAAAACGCACCGTCCTCACTTTGCATCGACCGATGCACAAAGTGCATCGCCCGATGCACATGTCGAGCATCGACTTTTCAGAAGCCTCTCTCCGGGCCTCCGTCCCTAAACCACCAAAGCACACAAAACAAAGCCACAGAAAGCTTCCCCAGAGCCTCTTGCGACTCAACAAAACTCTAACAATCCAATTAAACACATAAACAAGCAGATCAAAGAATCTCTCAAGCTTGGATAAGCCATGGTCATGCACTCACTTTTGCCAAGAAGATTATGAACCTCAAACAAGCAATTCTACACTCCTAGGAAGCTCCTACAACGTTCTCAGCTACAGATCTTGTAAGAACAGCTTCAAATCTCTCAAAACCCCAAGAACAGCTTCTCTCCTTCGTTCTCTCTAACTCTCGGCGGCAACAAAAGGACAAAACTCCCTTTTAAGGGTTTTCCTCACCAAAACGCAGCGTTTAATTAAAATTGGTTCGCGACCAAACACCATGTGCATCGATCGATGCATCCCCTAAACCGGGAATTCCGGTTCGCGGATGTTACAATTCCCCCCCTCTAACAAAAAATTCGTCCTCGAATCTGAACACACCGCCACTCAACCGCAAACCTCATCAAACCACCGTCGCAACGGTTTGCATCATCCAACCACCTTGTCTACCGCAACAAGGACACCACTAGTCCAAACGATCTTGACCCCCACCGGTCAACACACAGAACCCCGAGATTGAACCCCCATCAACCCCGATATCCGCATCTGATCTTAACCAGAAACCTGAGATTGAACCCCCATCAATCTCCTAAAACCACATCCGGTCACAATGCTTATTCCCACGTCATTGACACTTTTGCCACCAACTCATCTGCTCTTAGGTCGCAACCTTCAAGCCATACCGACCACACTCTCAGACCCCCCGTCTTTGAGCACACTCTCAGACCCCCCGTCTTCGAGCCATACCGTCTCACCCTCGAGATCTCGGTACCAGGAGAACCCCCATCTCCTCTGCCACCCTCAGGACCGCAGTCCCTTGAGCTATCGGTATCTAGGGAACCCCCCGTCCCCTCAGGAGAACCTCCATCTCCTCATGAGTTGTTCAGGACCCCCCGTCCCTATAGCAAATAGTCATAACGTCTATAAGCATTTCTCCAAACGGAACCACCCCCGTGATCCACATAGAACATCTCAATGTCCTACGAGCACCATATTCTCTCCCAAAATATCACCACTACTATGGCCACAATCCTATCATCTCAAACACTTCGGTGTTTACAAACACCCTTTCTGAAAATAGACAAGTTTTACTATTCATAGAACTTTCTATTTTTAGAACCCGCATATTCTCTTAACACCGTGACATCACCAATCAAAACAAAATCCTTGAGAACTGATCATCTCGTCTGTGACCACTCTGCAGGTCAACCTCTAAACATTTCCGCCACTCCGGCATTTCACATCCTTTTTCCAAAATAGACAAGTCCTAACTATTCATAGACCTTTCCATTTTTGGAAACTTTCTATTTATGGTAACTTTCCATTTATGGCAACTTTCTATTTATGGCAACTTTCCATTTATGGAACTCCCGAGCGATTTCCTTTTCCACAAAAATCCACAAATCACAAATCCAAAGAACTCAAATTTTATTAAAACCTCAAATGCAAAAACCGTTTTCAACTCCAAAAGAGAAAAAAAAAACATAACTGGAATAAATAAAAAGAAACAGAAGCTAAACTAAGCTCAAGGTTGTGCACCCAGTCCTCCCTTCGGATGTGTCGCACCCTCCATCATCTGCTTCCACTTAGGACAGTAAGGCCTGATGTGCCCCTCCTCCCCACAATGGTAACACGATCGACGATACTCCTGTGGATCACCTTTCTTGGGACAGTCCGCCAACCCGTGGTTCTTGTTCCACATCCGAAGCACCCTCGTCCACCTTGCTGCATAACTGATGTGTCTTCCCGCTTCCTCTTTTGCCTTTGCTCCGACTTGTTACCCTTGCTCAGATTTTTCTGCTCCAAAGTCTCCTCTGTCTGTACCGCTGGACTGACCACCACTACCTGCGACCTCAAGTCATCCTCTATCTCAGCTGCAGTCTCCACCAGCTCCGCCCTTGTAGCGTAACTCCTCCCTCTGCAATAGACCCTCAAGTCCTCACGAAGCGCCCTCATGAACCTCATGATCTGAGCCACCTCGGACTCCATCGCCCGACCCCCATAAGACAGCAGCCGATTGAACTCTAAGTCCAGCTCCCGCACTGACCGAGTTCCCTGAGATAGCTGAAGAAACTGAAACTCCAATCGGTCTAACGCCTCTCTCGGAAAATACTTGTGGTTTAACTCCTCCACAAAGTCATCCCAAGTCATCTCCCTCTGCACTCTCCTAGCGGACACTGATCTCCACCACACCTGTGCATCACCAATCAAATTGTGGACCCCTATGTCCATCCAAAACTCCTCAGGACATCTCAGAGTATGGAAGTTACGTTCCACACTCGTCCTCCATGCATCCGCAGCAGTAGGATCCATACCACCTGAAAACCGCGCAGTATCAAGATTATGCATCTCCTTCAGCATAGTCAAATAACGAGCATGAGCTCTCACATCCGCAGCCACTGGCTGCTGCTCCTCTACCACCACTGGTGGCACTACCTGAACCTGAGCCGGAACCACTCCCGGTATCCGCTCCAACAGTTGTGTCAATAAGCCCGCCAGGTCCACACCTCCTACAGGGGCTCCACCTGCTGGGATTCCCACACCCGGAACCCTAGCACCACCGGCCACCCGAGCACCGACACCGCCCGCACTGACCCCCTCAGCGCCTACGGTCCCATCAGTACTACCACCGGCCACACTCATGGACCCCTCCTGGAAGTCCTGCGACTCGCCAACACCCTCAACTGTCACACTCTGCTCAACCGACTCACTCACTGCTGGGACTCTGCCCCTACCACGACCACGACCGCGTCTCCGACCACGTCCGCGTCCACGACCAGCAACAGCACCATCTCTAGCCATCTGCACTACCCAGAATAGAAAGCTAAGCACAAAATTTCAAAACCACACACAACACACACATCTTACCGTGGAATCTCATTGAAGGCTCGAAGAGGATGATACTAGGACTCCATACTCACACAAATTCACTAACTACTCATAATCAATTTCCATCACACAATATCATGCATCAAGCAACAAACCTCTCTAAACCATCCACTTAACCATCCTAGAAAAGAAAGAAAGAAGGAACTTGTCTGCGATAGAACCATCCACTTATCCATCCTGGAAAGTTCTCTCCAACAAGGAGGAAATTAATAATAGTAATCTCTCATCAAATGAGGAAAATAGATTGTGATTACGTCCGATATGTAAAGAAAAAGAACGTAAATGGGCATTATGGATAGATACAAAAATAGGCTTTCGACACAATATGCCCATTACTCGAATATGATCCAATATCTGCATAGTCCATAAGTGTCCCAATGCCCAAAACCCTAGCTCTAGAACGCCGACATGGAAAGGTTAAAGATTCCAACAGGTTTTCAAAAACCTAACTCGCATTAAAGATGACGAATCTTCAGCTCCCTGAACAGGGAGGCAGCATGTAGGTTGGGAACGAGTTCCCAAGAGTCGAGTGCCGGAAAAATGGTCCAAGATAAAACCACCTTGCCACACCAAGTAACAAGATCTGAACCAAGTGGATAAAGGAGATCGGAGATTTTGACGAAACCATGTAATCAAGAGAGTGGAGATATGGGAAGAAAAGGAGAGCCAACAACAACAACTAGATCTTGCGTGGAAGTCGCACCATAGGCTACAAATAAAGAAAAAATGATTACTTGGACAGTACAATCTAAAGCTTTTGTCAAGAGAAGCTCTAATCAACTGCCATACACCCGTGCAGGGAGTGCCAAATAAGCTTATGAGCAACCTAGGAGAGCCTCGATATTTCGGGGGCACTGAAATGTAACTACAGATAGTTACAGAGCTACTTTTACATCCACTTTTTCTAGAAAAATTAAAATTTAGAAATTTATTTGATAAACCATCATTTTCCATCAACAGTTGTATCATAATTTTAATTTAAGGAACTTTATTCATTAAATAAATTATTAGTGGGAAAGTTCTCTCCAACAAGGAGGAAATTAATAATAGTAATCTCTCATCAATTGAGGAAAATAGATTGTGATTACGTCCAATATGTAAAGAAAAAGAACGTAAATGGGAATTATAGATAGATACAAACATAGGCTTTCGACACAATATGCCCATTACCCGAATATGATCCAATATATGCATAGTCCATAAGTGGCCCAATGCCCAAAACCCTAGCTCTGGAACGCCGACATGGAAAGGTTGCGGAGGATGGGAGACGATCACACACGTCATGATCTTATTCGAAGATGAAGATTCATACAATTGTGTCATTCATTCATAATGATTCAAAGGCAGATCTTTTATGATGGATTTTTTTTTTAGAAATTAGTTTTATTCTAAAATAATTAATGCTAATAACAACTTTTTGGTAAGTTATCACTCAAAACTATCCTTATAAAAAATTACAGTTATTAATAATAGATACTAATTTAACTTTTCTTCTTATTTTAGTACATTTCTTATTTAAAGACTAATTGAATTTTATATGTTAGTTAGTTAACATTTAGTAAGAATTCAAAATTTCTGAAATATGTCAAAAAAATAATTACGTCAATATGTTTCCAAAAGTATTTTAATCTCTTACTATATGAATTACGTTAATCAACACGTAATTACTAGGGCTAGAATATTTCTCTTCTTGATTGTATAATAAATGTGTTAATCAATTTGTTTTCAAAACTTTGGGGAAATTAAAAAAATGGGTGACCAAATTAATTGAAAAGTAGTACTCTCTCCGTTTCACAAAGATTGTCATTTTGGAGATTTTTCTTTGTTTCACAAAGAATGTCACTTTATAATTCCAATGCATTATTTTATATTTTTAACGCATATTTTACATTAGATTTTCTAGTTTTACCTTTAATCTGTAACTAAATTAACTTATTTAGGCATATATGTATATTTTAATATTTTTTAATTTGTATGAAAAGTGTGAGAATGACACTCTTTGTGAAACAGAGGGAGTAATTTTTTTTTTTTTTTTTTTTGTCAACAAGAGATCAGCTCAGACGAGCCAATTGGTAGGGAAATCGTTTACAAACAATACTTGGTGCGGAGATGTACGCGCTTGGCGTGCCAAAGAATCCGCCCTTACATTAGCATTTCTAAGAATTAAAGATAAAGAGAAAGAAAAGAATTCCTCCCTATCCGTTTTGATGTCGTCAAGGTACGCCGAGAACGCTGGCCAGTCAGAAGGGGAAGACACCATCTTCACCAAATCTGAGCAGTCGGTATAGAAAGCCACCTCTCTGAAGTCATGGCCGATCATGCAGCGCATCGCCCAAAGGAAAGCTTCAACTTCTGTATCCTTCAACTTCAAACAGAGGGAGTAATTACGTATGGACTATTTAATATGATTTCTGCTATTTACTTATGAATATTAAAACTAATTAAATTAATTACAATTGATTCTACAAATCAATACTAAATCTTAAATCCAATCTCCCTCCAATAATGTAGTCATTTGTTAACATGTTTTATTTAAATTTTTGTTTTTCAGACATTCCTATAATTGGGTTTTAGATATCCTAATTTAGTTTTTTTATAAAAAAAATCTTGAGATATTTCCTCCTAAAATATCTCTATTAGTTTTCTTTGTTATGTTTGTGATCTAAAATATTAATTATTTTATTTTATTAAGATTGTAAGCAAACATATTTAAAAAGTAATATAATTATTTTTTTATTATCTTTGAATAATTATTAAACATTAATTTTAAAATAGAATATTCCTTATAATCTTATTACGAGTTTCCAAAAATAACTTTTATTATAAATGAATTTTAAATAATTTTTATATTTACATTAACAATTTTAATATATTAATATTTTGAGATCTAAGTAACATTTTAAATTTAATTATTTTGATTTTTGAGATATTGTTAATATTTGTTTATTTTCTCTAATATTTTTGATTATGTGATGTTGCATGAAGAGTACTCAAAGTAATTTGCGACAATCTTCAAATGAAGGAAACAATGGCATGTGAGATTAAGTCATGTAGATCTTTTGGAGGTACTATGTTTTAATTTATTTTTGTCGTTTATATCCCATAATTTTTTATATCCTTAACCAAAAAATATAAGTAAATTTTGTACTTAGTATTTGATTATTTAACCAATTTACACCTTTTTGTTACCCATAATTTTTTATATCTTTAACCAAACAATATAATATTACGGTTTTGATTTCAAATTTTTGTGTATTTTATTCTCTTTTATTTGTTATGTAAATTAACATCTCTAAAAGGAAGAAAAACATCAATTGTAATTTTTATCTCTAAACAAAAAAGGATATTTAAAAATGATTTCTCGAAATAAATCTTAGCAATCAATCTAAACGACCAATAAAACAATAACTTACTATATAAGAATTAATTTGAGTTACTAAAAAGTTGGTCTCGAAGGCGAGCTCATGTTAGTTGCGGCTTTTAGCAGGTTATGTCTGCATATTGGTAGCTTAGTTTGCAGACTACTATTATTTGATTAAAAGCATTATATTATATATGTAAATAAATATGTAATATATATGATAATATAAAGAATTTTGATGTATAAAAACTAAACTTCTTACAAAAAAATATAATTGTTAGTTTATATTTAAAAAAATTCATTTATTTTAAACATTTTAAAATTTACTTTATAGGTCTTCTTGCTAACCTGTTGGACTTAGCGAGGCGAGCTTGGACATAATATTGAAAAAATAAGTTTCATAATTTTATTCTCAAACAGTTGAAAAGGGGTCTCATATACAAGGTAACGCGGACTGCGGGTTTTAGCGGACAAGCCCATGCGGAACACGAATTTAGCGGGCAAGCCTATGCGAGTAGTAGCAAGGCCATGCAGGTTGCAAATCTCGCAAACAAGTCCAGATACAGGCTGGTTTGTTTGACACATAGTCTAGACAAACAGATTGAACACAAAAAAACAGACAAATTAATATATAAATTTAAGAAAGTGTAATATGCTTCAAGTATACCATGTATCAATGAAACACAAACACTTGATTTTACAATTTAATCTAAACACGAATGACCAAACATTAAAAAGTATAACATCTTACAGTACAAAATAAAGAAAAAAATATACCCATGGTGCGGGCTAATTTGGTTATAATTTTTAGAACCCGGTTACTACCCGAACTGGGTACACAAAAAAAATCCTTAAAAACTTGATAAATTTAAATAATTTTAGCTAAATTTTGACATATCACGGAAACTATTTTTTTTTTTGGATATTTTGGGTATTTAAGTATAAAACTAACTGATATATTCAAATATTATTAATATTGTAGATAGTTTCTGTATTTTAGGTTTTATAGGTACATATTTTGGTAGCGGGTATTATCCTAACCCTAACCCATGAGTTTATCAATATAAAATCTAATAGAGTTATTTAGGTATATCCGCACCTAATCCAAACCTGTCTTTTTGGATTGGGTTCCGAATTGAATATTTGGGCACGGTTTTTTTGATCAGTCCTATACAATATGTACTTTAAACTTGACTTCAACACCGAACGACAAACCGACTACTCTAGACACCAATATATAATTAATAACAAAAATATCGTATACATAATAATGGAAAACATATTTTATGCGGTGTACCCATGGTATAGTATAATAGTACTAACCCACTCCAAAGTTATTGCTACTAGTTTAGTATACATTTACATTATATATTAGTATACAATATATCTTGGATGTACAACGATATATGTTCCATTAAAAACTACTGATTATTGAATAATAAAATAATTCATAAAACATATTTCCGTGGTGTACCGCAAATCTATATCTAGTTATTTACAAAAACAAATATCAAATACTAAAAAATAAAATGAAAAACTATTTTATCTTTTCTTTCATACAAACAAGAAATATTATAATTAGAAAAAAAATCAAAGACGGCCCTCTTTGTTTAGTTTTTTCTTTTTTTTTTTGTATTTTTTTTTTTATCTCTTGTTCTCTTTTATTTTTTTTTGTCAACAAAAAAATCAGTTCAAAGGAGCCAGTTTCGGGGAAATCGTTTACAAACAACAAATGATGCAGACTTGTAAGCGCTTGGCGTACCAAAGAGTCCGCCTTAACATTAGAATTACGAAAAACATAAACCAAAGAAAAAGAAGAAAACTCCTCCATGTCAATGTTTATGTCGTCTAAGTATGTTGCGAAAGCCGACTGTTCGTGAGGAGAAGACACCATCTTCACCAAGTCGGAACAGTCCATAAAGAAAGCTACATCCTGGAAATCGTGGCCAATCATGCACCTCATGGCCCAAATAATAGTTTCAATTTCAGCGTGTAGCGGAGAAAGACTGTGCCTGTAGTTGGTAGCTCCGAGTAACGGGAACGCTCTCTACAGAGAAATACAGCACTATCCTGCACCTGCAAAACTATCAGACTCTTTCCAAGAACCATCCACAAAGCACCTATAACCGGAATGATCCGAAGCAAGAGAAGGACTACAACCCTAGGGCCTAGAAGAAGGGACGAGAGGAGAGGAGGGACGCTCAACCTCCACCACTTCCTCCTGTGCTTGTAGCCAGGAGGTTGCTTCCCCTTCCGCCAAGCGCACAACCTCATCAAGTTGTTCCACCTGGTTCTCGAAGACCCTAGCATTCCTCGCTTTCCAAATATACCACATAAGCCAAGGAAAAATTACAACCTGTGAACCCAAATTCTTAGATCCCAGAAAATGATCTACATTAGTGAATATAGAGTCTGTCGAGAAAAGTTGAGGACCCATAGGGACGTGGGCTAAAGCCAAGAGATGAAAGATGAAATTTTTGCCACAGTTAATTCGACACTTCCATTTTCTTCTCTTTCTTAAAACGGGAAGCTATATATATTATTTTCCGAAGTTCAAAAACTTAATCGACAATAATTGAATTAAAAATTTGGTATCTTGACAGAGCTAATGTAAAAAAGGTGAAAGTGTAATGTAAAAGAATTATACCAGACACAGACAGGCTTCCGTAAAAGTGAAATTATAAAACACATAAATGAAGGGTGAAAACGGTCAATTCCTCCCTGAATTTAGTTGCTTTATCGTATTCATACACAAAACTTTCGAGTGAGATTAAAATTACATGAACTAATATATAATTTGAATTTACTACATAAACTATATAAATACGGCCAAAACCTACAAAATCAGAAGATACCGTTAATTAAACCGTTAATGTAGCTGACTGGGATGCCATGTAGGTGAACTAAACGACTGCGATTTACAAAACGACGTAGTTTCACTAAAATTAATTTGTTTGAAAAAATAACAAGCTAAAGAGTCGAACCAATGACCTCTCCATACATACACCCGCCTCAATACCAAATGTGCTACAAAACTTCTCGATGTAAAAACACGGAAAACGGTATTTTCATACCCAAGCTAAGGGGGTATGTTGAATTCATACCCCAGCTATAGCGTTGAGCAAATCCATGCACAATGTTAAGAAAAATTCAAATTAGCTACCCAAACTCGAGAAATTGTGTAAAAACATACACAACGCGTAACGGTGTTATCTGCCCTTTAACAGCCGCTTACGTGGCTGCCACGTATGAAACGACGTCGTTTTGAGAAACAAAAGAAAGAGTTAATTTTGTCCAAAACAACGTCGTTTCCTTTATCTTCCTCTTCTTCCATATTTCTTCTTTCCCGAGTCGAGAGCTCATTTCGATTTGGGGTCTCTAGGGTTTTCTCTCTTCTTTTCATCCATAAGCCAATTGATTCAAGTAGCAACGGTTTTCGATCCTGAGGAGTGTGTGATAGTGGTGTTAACTGCATTTGCATCCGAAAATGAGGTAATTTTAGTTCAATTTTTAGGGTTTTCAAAATTTTGGGGTTTTCGAATTTTAGGGGTTTTTGAAATTTAGGGATTTGCTCAATTGACATAATTAGGGGTTTTTATTTAGAAAACGTGATTGATTTCTTGTGTATTTGTATAGTTTGGAGATGAAATTTTAATTCAACTTTTAGGGTTTTCAAAATTTAGGAGTTTTCGTTTTCGCAATTTAGGGGTTTTCGAAATTTAGGGGTTTGCTCAATTGATATAATTAGGAGTGTTTATTTACAAAAGTTGATAGATTTGAACGAAATTTGATATTTTGTTTGAAAGAAATTCGATATTCGATAGTGGTGGAAGAACTATCTAATAGTTTTTTAAAAATCTTTTTCAGCGATGAGGATGTAACATTCCAATGCTACAATGGTGGGTTTTTTGGAGTTGTTAATGGGATTAAAACTACATATGAAGGAGGATCGGTTCTAACCCTTGAAAGTAAAGCAGAAACAATTGTGACTAATCTGATGGCGGCATTGGACGATCCTCTTTGTGGGAAGAAAATATGGTTTAAGTATCCCTTTGAGGATTTTTCACAGGTGAAGTTAATCAATGAAGGTCAGAATTTTGAGAACATGTGTAGAACCGCGATTTGGGTTAAGGGGATAGACATTTTCGTAGAGAATGAAAATTATGAGCTCCTTGGAGATGGTGAGGGTCACCAGCGTGATGGATCTCATGGTCATAGAGATGTTGGTAATGGTTCTGAAGGAGGTGAGGGATTAGAGGGTGGTAGAGATGGCCGTAGGGTTTTTGTTGATATGGAAGATCGAGTGGAGGAGAATTTAGCAGGTTTTGTTGACGAAGAAGAGCATGATAATGACGAGAATACTCCTCCCAACTCAGATGGCGAGGAAGATGAAAGAAGATATATGAGGTGCAAAAAAGGTAGTGGAGAAATCAGATGAGAGCAAGTGTTTGATAGTATAGCAGAGTTTAAAGAAGCTGTGGTTGATTATGCCCTAAAAAATGGAGAGAATATAAAGTTTACAAAATGGGGATCAGAGAGAAGTGAAGTTAGGTGTGCCAGTGGAGGGGATTGCAAATTCAAAATCTACTGCTCCTATGAAGATAAAATTGGAAAGTTCATGGTGAAGACATGCAATGATGTGCATGCATGTACAAAGGATGGGTTTAGTAAAGTGATCAAGAATGGAGTCCTTGCTCAGCTGTTCTTGAATGACGTTAGGAAGGATCCCACATTCAAGGCTAAGGCGATGCAAGATGCAATTGAGGAGCGATACAATATTTATGCTACTTATGATCAGTGCCGAACAGCTATAGCAAAAGCATTGAAGATGATTCAAGAGGAATATGATGAGCAGTTTGCTCGAATGCATGACTACATGGAACATCTTTTAGAGTAAGTAAATTTGTTTTCTTTTTCTGCTTTACTTATAATAGTAGAAGTTGTCTCAGTTTCTAATATGTTTTTGAATGTGTTTGAATTATGTTTTGTAGATCAAATCCAGGATCAACAATGGACGTTGGGACAATGACTGATGATAATGGTGTAGTCAAGTTTGATAGGTTCTATGTCTGCTTTGCAGCCCTTCGCAAAACTTGGATAGCATATTGTCGGCCAATAATTGGCATAGATGGATGCTTTTTAAAAAATGGTGTGAAAGGACAACTGTTGGCAGCTGTAGGAAGAGATGCCAACAATCAGTTCTACCCGGTTGCTTGGGCAGTTGTGCAAACAGAGAACTATGATGCTTGGTTGTGGTTCATTCAGAAGCTGAAGGATGATTTGAAGCTCAGAGATGGTGATGGATTTACTCTTATTTTTGATAGACAAAAGGGGTTGCTCAATGCTGTTGATCAAGAGTTACCAAAGGTGGAACACCGGATGTGTGCACGCCTATATCTATGGCAATCTGAGAAGAGCTTATCCGGGTAAAGATTTGCCTAAGAAGTTGTTTTGGGCAGTTGCCAAGAGTTTTAACGAAGCAGAGTATAATAGAGCAATCGAGGAATTGAAGGCGTTTGATGAAGGTGTGTATGATGCTGTCATGCAAAAAAATCTGCGTAACTATAGTCGTGCCTTCTTCAGCTGCAAATCAAGTTGTGAGGATGTTTCTAACAACTTTTCTGAGTCCTACAACAATGCCATAAATGCAGCTCGGGCGATGCCATTAGTGGAGATGTTGGAGACAATAAGAAGACAAACGATGATCCGTATAGATGTGAGGCTCAAGAAGGCTATGAAACGTCAAGGGAAATACACGGAAAAAGTCGCCAACACCATCAAGGAGGAAGAGAGGTTGCGAAAGTATTCAGGCAATTCCTTGTGGAAATGGGCAGTATGAGGTTATGGAAAATAAGCATGGATTCAAGGTGGATATGAATGCAAAGACATGTGCATGTCGAAGATGGAGTATGACAGGGATCCCTTGCCGCCATGTTTTAAGAGTTATACTGACCAAGAAGCACAATCCTGAGTCGTATATTAACTGTGATTGGTACTTGGCATCAACAAATGTCAAGATTTACTCTGAGTCGATCTCAGCAGTTAATGGCATTGGTTTTTGGATAAGATCTCAAGAGCCTAGGATTCAACCACCACCACGAGAAGTTACAAAAGGTCGCAAGAAGACAGAAAAAAGAAAGAAGGGCAAGAATGAGTCTCCAAAGAAGAAGTCAAAAGGAAAAAGAGAACAAGAACAACCGGAGAAGAGAATCAAAGTTTCAAAAGCTGGACGAGATAGTCGTTGTGGCCGGTGTAGTACCGTCGGTCATAATACTAGAAGTTGTACGGCTCTCGGAGTTGTTGGTAGAAGGTGGAAAAAGAAGAAAACTGGTGAAGAACCAAGCCAAGGACAAAGCCAAGGACAAAGCCAAGAATCAAGTCAAGCACCAAGCCAAGGACCAAACCAGCAATCTCAGAATGACTAATGGTGAGTCTTTTTATTGATCAAACTTCTTCTTATTAACAGCTTCATTATCATTACTCAGGTTTTCACATGTTATTTTTGTAGTGTATGAATGGAATGAAGGAACTGCATCGAAGGAAGGGACAAATGGAAGTTTTTTGTTTTAGTCGGATGAGATTGAAAGTTTTTGTGGTAATCTCATGGTAGTTTAGTTTATGGTTTATGGTGTAGTTCGGTGAATTTTAAGTTTTTGTTGTACTCAAAACATGCCTTCTACTTTTAATCTAATCAAAACTTATTGATCCATTCATTCATTTATGTTAATCTTAGCAACAAATCACTTAACAAATCCATTCATTCATTAATCAATCCAACACATTACACAAATATTACATAGTAGACAAAAGCCACAACTAAACCACCACAAACAATCATGTTCTTGAGGCTTCTTAGCTCTTGAATCTCTTTCTCACAAGAACTCACCACACCTTTGAGCTCTACAATATCTTTTTCACATCTTTCTGTAATTTCTTTGATAGCTTCTACCTCATCTAATCCCTTTGCTAAGCTTCCCACTTCTCTTTCTATCTTGTCAACTACACTTTCAACCTCTTCCATCTCCTCAACCATGCTTATGTCGGTCCACTTAAACAAATGATTCGGATTCTAATACAAAAATACACATTATGACAAGGTTATGAGAACAAACAATTTTCATATGACTAACTATATTGATTACCTCGTCTGATCCATTAGGACAACAATGAAAGAGTCTTCCAGGATTTTTCATTGTGTTTGAAGTTCTCATTACAGAGAATCGACCACATCTACATTTTCGTGGGATTCCTCTTCCAGTCATATTGACTCTGTCGCTCACTCCTTCAACAAATAAGGGATTCACCGATCCACAATCAAATGAAATTTCTATCAAAATACACAAATAAAAGGAAACTAAACACATAATGTTCTCAAGGACTCACCTGAAGAAGCTGATGATGAAGACATCTTACTCGATTTCGCCCAAAAACCCTAAATTTTTTAAAAATCCCCAAATCAATTGAACCAGCTTTCTCTCGACTCGGGAAAGAAGAAATATGGAAGAAGAGGAAGATAAAGGAAACGACGTCGTTTTGGACAAAATTAACTCTTTCTTTTGTTTCTCAAAACGACGTCGTTTCATACGTGGCAGCCACGTAAGCGGCTGTTAACGGGCAGATAACACCGTTACGCGTTGTGTATGTTTTTACACAATTTCTCGAGTTTGGGTAGCTAATTTGAATTTTTCTTAACATTGTGCATGGATTTGCTCAACGCTGTAGCTGGGGTATGAATTCAACATACCCCCTTAGCTTGGGTATGAAAATACCATTTTTCCGTAAAAACACACATGCGTATATATATACGCGTTCTTCTTCTTCTTCTTCTTCCCCGTGGACCATTGATAGAAGGAAACAAATCTGCAGAGACAAAGAGATTTCAATTCTGTATTGACAAAGAAATTAATAACCCAAGAACTGTCATTGATTCCTTTTTTTTCTTTTAATGTCTGCTCGTATTTCTTTTTGTTTTGATTTTTTTTTCTGTTTTTCAAATTTTATCTTTTGGTATTCCTTAGGATATATTTCCATCTGGGTTTATGTTATTGAAGCATTTGGTGTTTAAATTCCTTATCGAGACCTGTAAAATTAGGCGTTTTCAAGTTTTCATATTGCCTCAACTTGGGTTTTGATTAAAGTGGGTTTTAGGTGTTTAATTTTTGCTAAATTATGTAAACTATTTGATTTGTTGAGCTTTGACGATGCTTACTAGCTTAGGAAACGAAACTGATTTTTTCTTATATATGGTTCGTCGATTCTCATCAATGACATGGTTTTGTTTGTTCAGATCTGTCTCCTGCTATCGATTGTTGATGAGGAAGAAGAAAGACGAGTGTATATATATTTTATGTTTCAATTTTCAATGAGAGTTGTTGTAGCTTGCTTTGTAATTAATCGAGTAAGTCAGGTCAGGTCATTGTTTCGACTCTTCAGCTTGTTGTTTTTTCAAACAAATTAATTTTAGTGAAACTATGTCGTTTTATAAATCCTACGTGGCATCCCAGTCAGCTACATTAACGGTTTAATTAATGGCATCTTCTAATTTGTAGGTTTTGGCCGCATTTATATAGTTTATGTAGTAAATTCAAACTATATATTAGTTCATTTAGTTTTAAGCAAACTTGAAAATTTTGTGTAGAAATACGATAAAGCAACTAAATTCAGAAAAGAATTGGCCGTTTTTCCCATACTTGAGTATAGAAATAAGTTTTATACTTCTAAACAATTACGATTAGTGTTCACATATATTGACGATGATGTTTCCTTTGGATTCCAATTTTGGTTTTGTGTTGGTCTTCCCAGCATTTCTTCCAAATTTCTTATTATATATATACAATATTATATTTTTATCTTTTTCACCAACTACAATTGTTGGAGACAAACATATTTGACCTCGCTCTGTCTCTCTCTACATAAAAAATAAATGAGGTATTTTAAAGCTTTTTTCCTTTTTTTTTTCGAAAAAGAAAAAGTTTGGGAGAGAGACACATGTGTTGTATTGATGAGGACATTAATAGTCAACTTCCCGAAGAATCCGTTCTGCCATTGCCCGAAGAACCCGTTCTTCCACTTCGTGAAGAATCCGTTCTACCATTTCCTGAAGACCCCATTCTGCCAACAATGATACACAAACCTATGACAAGGTTGGGAGCAAGAACATTAAGGGAACAATTCAACAAGTCCATTGAAAGTCTGATTACTCTCATTGAGCTAGAAGGTTCCAAAGAGAAGGCTCCAAAAGCATCATTTTGCCGGTTTTACAAGGAATTAAAGAACCCGTTCTTTTCATCATTTCCGAAACAATCAACGAAGGGCTGGGGCATGCATGAGAGTTATTATCAAGGTAAGTGTTTGAATTCAAATAATAAATGTTGGTTCTTTTCTTGTTTTGCAGGAATCGACCGTTGGGTCTTTATGAGTCTTTTATTTATTTAAGTCCTAAAATCGAGTCTGTTGGTTTTGCAAGGTTAGTCTTTTTATTTGTAATAAATTTTGACCCTAGAAGGTCCTCGCTGCTGGATCGTTATATAAGGTCCCTTCTCAGCATTGTAACCTTTCAAGTTTTTATGAAATAAAATGAGAGTTTTCTTAGGTTTCCTTCTGAGATAGAAGCAAACACCCTTTTCTCCTTCTTCTTGTGTGTGAATCCTTGAAGACTGAGATTTGACTTATCATAGATCTTTTCACAGATCTGTGTGGCATACTTCACTCCACCCATCTATCTCTTCATCTTCCACTGCTACCGAATAGATAGAACAGTGTTTTCACCCATTTGTCTATTCACCATCTCTTCACTGCATTCCATCTATCATCCAACGAATAGGCAGAACAGTGTTATCAACCATTTGCCTATTTCCATCTATCCACGTGGGTTCCCTCATCTGAGTTCCTTTATCATCTGGTATCAGAGCTAAACGCTCCAAATCAGGTTTTATCTATCCCTTTTGTTTCAGTTTGTTTCCCTTTTTTTGCTTTAGTTTGTGTCTATTTCAGTTCGTTTTGTTTGAGTTCGTTTTTCACTTTTTAGATCTGTTATTTTCGTGTCTTTGCTCTATTTTGATTGTTCATCTTCTAAAAAGAAAATCCTAAAAAATTTTCGTTCAGATCCTAGATCTGTCAGTTTTTTTTTTATATTTAGACCTTTCGACTTCCTATGCACTTGATCTTTTTTTCCTAATCTTACAGAAACGTTTTGAACCATGGGAGAACAAGGAGGAGAGGTGAACATGGCTGAGATGCTTACAGCTATTCAAGCCCAACTCCAAACGCTTGGTGATCGCATGACACGAATTGAACAACCCCCACCTGCACCGAGAGCACCAGTTTGTAACTTGCCAAGAGGAAACCATGAGGTTGATAATGGAGATCAGTCTGATTCAGAGGAAGAACATCAAGATCTTAATCAACACCACAGGCCAAGGAGACACTACCAACAAGGTAGAGGACGAGATGAAGGCAACATAAGAGAAGGAGGCTATGATCTTAAGCTCAATCCGCCAACATTTGCTGGAAAGGTT
Source organism: Camelina laxa (assembly GCA_024034495.1). NCBI lineage: Eukaryota > Viridiplantae > Streptophyta > Magnoliopsida > Brassicales > Brassicaceae > Camelina > Camelina laxa. The sequence goes on along the minus strand of CM043885.1, from coordinate 13,917,256 downwards.
AATCTTGAAGCTTACATTAATTGGGAAGGACGTCTGGAGCATATCTTTGGCTACTACAACTATTCTGAACAGAGAAAGGTATCTATAGCTGCTGCTCAACTTACCGATAATGCCTTAGCTTGGTGGGACAGAGATGTATCTGAGAGGAAGAGGCATAGACATACACCAATCACTACTTGGGATGATATGAGGTTTCAGCTAAGAAAGAGATATGTCCCAGCTTATTACCACCGGGAGCTACAAAAGAAGTTCCACAAGCTCTCACAAGGAAGAAAATCTGTTGAGGAATACTTTAAAGAGTTTGAATCTCTTAAAAACAGATTGGAGGTAGAAGAGTCTGAGGAGAACTTGATGGCACAGTTTCTAGATGGTCTTCATGATCGGATTGCTAGAAAGGTGGAAAGACAAACCTATCATGATCTTGAAGAGTTGTTGCACCTAGCAGTCCAAGCGGAACAACACATCAAGAGGAAGACAACCTCTACTAACTGCAGTAAGACTCCATGGACAACGCCACCGCAAAAACCTTTAGACAAAGGAAAATCTCTTGATATGGACGAGAGTTTTAAAAGAGCTGCACCTGAGGCATCAAAAGTAACCAAAACAGAACAAGGTAAGCCTACTAACCAAAGAGCTCGTGATATTACTTGTTTTAAATGTCAGGGAAAAGGACACTATGCAAGGGAGTGCCCAAACCAGCGAGTAATGATCCTTAAAGCCAATGGAGATTATGAATCACAAGATGAGGAAGAAGAACGTGTTGAATCTGAGGAGGATATTGTTGACTATCCAGAGATGGGAGAGCTTCTAGTCATAAGGAGGGCTCTTAGCACTCTTTTTGATCCTGAAACAATTCAAAGAGAAAATATCTTCCACTCTCGTTGCTCAATAAACTCCAAGGTATGTAGCGTAATCATTGATGGTGGTTCATGTACTAATGTAGCCAGCAAGTATTTGGTTGATAAGCTAGGTCTTCAAAAGACAAAGCATCCCCATCCATATCGACTTAAGTGGCTCAATGATGAGGCTGAACTAAGGATCTCTGAGCAAGTCACCATACCATTCACCATAGGCAAATATTCAGACCAAGTTGTGTGTGATGTGGTTCCAATGCAAGCTGGACACCTTCTTCTAGGACGGCCATGGCAATTTGATAAGGAGACTTTACACAATGGTCAAACCAACTACTACACTTTCTCGCACAACAACAAGAAGCATACTTTAGCTCCACTCACCCCTCAAGAAGTGCATGAAATGCAACAGACCATGTCAAAGGGAGCTAACTCAAACAAAACCAATCTTTACATAACACCTTCTACTATTTTGAAATCAATTAATTCACAGGACAAGATGCTACTAATGATCTTTAAGGAAGGATTGTTTTCAGGTTAAGAAGAGAAATACTTACCACCAGAAGTGCTTGAACTATTAGGAATGTTTAAAGAGGTCTTCCCTGAGGAGATACCACCTGGACTACCGCCTATAAGAGGAACTGAACATCAGATTGATCTAGTTCCAGGAGCACCACTGGCTAATAGAGCAGCCTACCGAGTAAACCTTGAAGAAGCAAAAGAGCTAGAAAAGCAAGTTCGTAATCTAATGTCAAAGTGCTACATTCGTGAAAGCCTAAGCCCTTGTGCTGTACCGGTTCTTCTATTGCCTAAGAAAGATGGAACTTGGAGAATGTGTGTAGGCTGCAGAGCAATCAACAACATCACTGTCAAATATAGACATCCTATTCCAAGGCTTGATGACATGCTAGATGAGCTTAATGGAGCTACTGTCTTTTCGAAAATTGATCTAAGGAGTGGTTATCATCAAGTCAGAATGAAAGAAGGTGATGAATGGAAAACGGCTTTCAAGACAAAACAAGGATTATATGAGTGGTTAGTCATGCCATTTGGACTCACCAATGCCCCAAGCACCTTCATGAGGTTGATGAACCAGGTCCTAAGGGAGTACATCTGTAAGTTTTTGGTTGTTTATTTTGATGATATCTTGATTTATAGCACAAGTCTTGCAGATCACGTAAATCATCTTGAAATGGTGATAAAAGCGCTTAAGGCTGAACATCTCTATGCTAATCTTAAGAAATGCATGTTTTGCACTGATCAAGTTGTGTTTCTAGGATTTGTTGTGAGTTGTCAGGGACGAAAGGTCGATGAGGAAAAGATCAAGGCTATACATGACTGGCCAACTCTAACAACAATTGGACATGTTCGGAGCTTCCATGGGCTGGCTAGCTTCTATAGGAGATTTGTGAAGAATTTCAGTACCATTGCTGCACCCTTGACATCAGTGATTAAAAAGAATGTGGAATTCAAATGGGGTCAAGCACAAGAGGATGCATTCAAACTTCTCCTACCTTACCAGGTGAGTTGAACATTTCTCCTACCTTTAATGTTGCTGATTTATCTCCTTTCCATGCAGTTGAAATAATTCTGCAGAGAGAACTTTCTCAAGAGGGAGGGAATGATGAGGACATCGATAGTCAACTTCCCGAAGAACCCGTTCTGCCATTGCCCGAAGAACCCGTTCTTCCACTTCGTGAAGAATCCATTCTACCATTTCCTGAAGAACCAGTTCTGCCTACAATGATACACAAACCTATGACAAGGTTGGGAGCAATAACATTAAGGGAACAATTCATCAAGTCCATTGAAAGTCTGATTACTCTCATTGAGCTAGAAGATTCCAAAGAGAAGGCTCTAAAAGCATCATTTTTACCGGTTTTACAAGGAATTAAAGAACCCGTTCTTTTCATCATTTCCGAAGCAATCAACGAAGGGCTGGGGCATGTGATGTTCATATATTTTCTCTGTTTTCCCTTAGTATTTTCACCTCTTTTGCATCATTTACTGTTTAGCTTAGCCATTATTGCATAGCTTTTAAGACTGTTCATGCATTAGAGCATAGTTGCATTGCATTTGCATGTTTTCTTGCATAAACAGGTGATTTTAGAGCCTAAGAAGCATGGAAGCAATGCTAAAGAGTAGTGAAGCTATTAAGAGAATAAATCAAGGGAGTTAGAGCTCAAGAACCAAGGTCCAGAGTTCCACTCGACCGCCCACTCGACCGTGTGCGGAGAAGGACTCGACCGAGTGGAAGGAGCACAAGAAGAGCCAACTCGACCGGTCACTCGACTGAGCACCAGGTGGAGTTGACTGAGCCGCCTAGCTATTTTGTCTTTTAGCATTTTTAGGGCTTCCACTACTTTTCCTATAAAAGGATCTTGTACCTTTCAGCCAAAATAAAGATAGCCACCTGAGAGAAAATCTATAAACCTAGTTTTTACCCTTTTGGGAATTTATGCTTTTTGCTTTTTACATTTCTTAGATTTTGTTCTACTTTAAAAGGAAAACCAAGAGATTTCTTCATACTTGTTTGTTTAATAACTCTCAAAGTATTAAGAATTCGAGTTTGATTCCTTCTTCAATATTGTAGATCTCTGCTTTATCTTTCTAACGATGCAAGTTTTGTTATTTTCTGGGTTTATAACTTTGTTCATCATGTTTAGCATTTGTGAGTAGTTTGCTTAGGATCTTGAGGATGGGTTATGCTGGATTGTGGTTGTGGTTTGTTTAGCTAGGTCAAGCTTGTTTGTTATAGATCTTTTCTAGGCTAGATATACTCTATGCTGATCCTATAACTGAGAGGGTAGGATTTGATTTTAAGCATCTTAGCATCACACCAATGTCTAGGTTGTTAGATAAGGCTAGATCTAGAGATTATCATAGGCATGCTAAGAGATTAGATGTCTTGTTTGATTTTTGACATAAATGATCTGTTGCTTAATGCTTGCTTGTATAAGTTCTTTGCTGAGTGAGAACTAGTCTAGAAATATATGAGCTTGATTGTTTTTGCCATGAGAGTGGATTAACATGTTCTAGGAGATCATTGTCTAGAGATTAGCTCATGTTGTTTGAGATTTGTTGACCAAGTTAGATGACCATAATCCATTGTCCAGCCCATGAATCCCTCCTCAAGACCTTCCTTGCTCTGTTTTGTTTGCATTGCTTTGTTCTCGCATTTGTCCAACTCGACCCTGTACTCGATCGCACACTCGATCGAGTGCTTGCTCGAGCTCATCCCCATAATTTTTGTTTATGCTTTGTGTTTGTCCTGTCTCATTTCCTGTTTCATTTTAGTTGCATTCCTGTTGCATGTATTTAGTTTCCTGTTCAATCTTGTTCATTACTTGCCTTGCATTAGTTCTTTACTTGTCTTGCATTACTATAGTTTCTGTTTCATTGCATTGTTACTTAGATCATCCTGTTCTCTTTGCATCTAGTATCTTGTTCTAGTAGCTTTTACTTTCTGCATTTTACATTCATCATTAGGTTGTTAGTGACAAACATCCTACATATTTGGCTTGACTTAGACAGATATTCATATCTTGATTGCTTGCATCACACTCATCATGGATTGAAATCTCTTATATTACAACAACATAAGAGTAATTGAAATCTCTTGCCATTCATCATCATCATCATCTATATCATTCCATCATCACACCCACAAAAAAGATATGTTTCAATTTAGCGCTGTTACCATATGAGTGTTTATTTTTGACATTTAGGATCTTTATTAGTCTAAGATTAAGTTCCTTTACCCCTTTGTTCGCTATTGATCTTGATTCTTCTACTGCTTGTATGTGATTGACTTTCAGGTACCAACTCGAGCACCACTCGGCCGAGTGAGTGATCGAGCACCTGATCGAGTCAGAACCCGGATACAAATAGACTTCTCTTCCCAGTCGACTCAACCACCCACTCGAGCCTGTGCTCGACCGAGTGTCTGTCCGAGTTCAAGATCGAGTCAGTTGATGCAAACCCGATCCAAGGGTAATCAGAATCTTCTAAGGTACCTTGATCATATCAACCACCTACCAAGAATCTATCAGGAACAAGAACAACAAGTGCTAATGGAGCAACAAGATCATCAAGCTCCAAGAGCAAGAAACATTGGTGCTGGAGATGCACCAAACACACACAACCAGAGAGCTGGTATTGTGCCTCCTGTAGTTGCCAACAACAACTTTGAGATCAAGAGTGGATTGATCTCTATGATTCAGACAAACAAGTTTCATGGCTTACCAATGGAAGATCCCCTAGACCACCTTGATGAGTTTGATAGGATATGTGGTCTCACCAAGATCAATGGTGTAAGTGAAGATGGCTTCAAGCTTAGGCTGTTCCCCTTTTCAATTGGAGACAAGTCTCACCTCTGGGAGAAGACACTTTCAACTGGAGCCATAACCACATGGGATGCTTGCAAGAAAAGCTTTTCTGGCCAAGTTCTTTTCAAATGCTAGGACTGCAAGATTTAGGAATGAAATCTCTGGCTTTGCTCAAAAGAATAAGGAGAGTTTCAGTGAAGCATGGGAGAGGTTTAAAGGTTTCCAGACTCAGTGTCCTCACTATGGCTTCAGCAATGACTCCTTGCTAAGCACTCTTTATAGAGGAGTTCTCCCAAAAATCAGGATGCTTCTTGATACATCATTCAATGGTAACTTCCTCAACAAAAATGTAGAAGAAGGCTGGGAGTTGGTCGAAAATCTTGCTCAGTAAGATGACAACTACAATGAGGACTATGACAGAACAGTAAGGTTTGTCTCCAATGATCAAGAGTAGAAGTACAAGAAGGACTTGAAAGTTAGAAGCTAGATAGGATTCTACTCAGCCAACAAAAGACCATTCACTTCATTGGTGAAGAGGAGCCTCAAGTTCAAGATGGGGAGAGAGAGTTTGTTGAGCTCTGTTATATGCAAAACCAAGGAGGCTATAAGGGATACAACCAAGAGGGAGGCTTCAAGGGTTACAATCAAGGAGGAGGATTTAAGAACAACAACATCTCCTATAGAAGCACTAATGTAGCCAATCCTCAAGATTAAGTATACCCTCCTCAACAGCCCCAACAACAAAACAACTATGCACCCAAGCAACAACACCAAGGGTTCCAGCCTCAATTGTGTCCCCCACCAGGGTTTTAGACTAACCAAGGCCAAAAACCATACTTAAGAGCTATGATGCAACAAATGTTGCTTGAGCAAGCAAATGGGCAGATTGAGGCAGAAAAACGGTTTAATGAGATGAACAAGAGGATGGAAACTATTTACAGTGAGCTACATACCAAGTTTGACACACTGAATTCCAAGCTCATGGCTATGGAGAGTAGACTAGATACATCCACAAAGCATGACCAAAACAAGGGCAAATCCATTATGAACTCTATAGAGTTTGCCAATGCTATCAACCTCCGTAGTGGAAGAGTATTACCAACAAGACTAGAAGCACTGCCAGACACTGAGGACAGTGAGGAGAAAGATGGGGAGGGTTTTCAGCAAGAAGAGACTCAGAATGAAGGTGATATGATCGTGGCTAGCAAGGAGTCAGAAGCTGCAGAGAAACCAGAGATCGTGGGAAGGATCACTCGTTCAAGAGCTAAGGAGATGGCCAAGGAAGCTCATTCACTCATAGCTGATGGGTCATTCGACTTCCCGAGGATCCAAGTCTTCAACATATCCACCATGAAGACTTCACCCGGTAATGATAGCTAGATAACTTAGGTGTGAAGTTTGTACTCTTTTTCCCATCGCTGAGTTTTGTCCCACTGGGTTTTCTCAGTATGGTTTTTAATGAGGCAAATGGATCACTACGTCGAGTTATCTAGAAGTCATTACCAATGGGGAATAATGTACTTCTGTACTAGTACAAGTGACTTCTGTACTACTACAGGTCACCGAGACGTTTTGCTGTTTTCTTATTTCCTTTAAACGTCTTGTTGTTTTACTTTGAACTTCCTGTTGTTTGGAGTGTCGAGCCTAGGGTTAATTATAAAACCCCAAAGCTACGCCTCTTTGTTCTTTAGCGAAGAAGTTGTATGAACAAGTATTGTCAAACTTTTTCCTCACCTTGAATTCTTGAATGCGTTCTTGATTTCTGAGTTTCTATACACTCTGTGATTCAGAAACTCTTCACTTTATCTCAATCCATACAACCCCTAAACCTCTATTTCCATTGAATCATTGTTCTATCACTCGATCATCACCACCTCCATCGTATTTGTCCCTTCCGCACCGTTACCATCGCATCTCATCACCAGTCACGAGTCTACAGCCTTCATCAGAGTCCTAGTCTTAGGGAAATTGTATCAGAAGGGAAGACTCAACTTGACCAACCACTCGAGCACCCACTCGACCGAGTGCCTGATCGAGCTGCGGACCGAACACCTTTTCAAGAGAAAACTAAGCCAGCTACCATCAAGGAAAAAGAAGCCCGGTTCATTCCTCTTCCTTACAAGCCTCCACTACCTTTTCCAGGGAGATTTAAGAAGCTGATGGTTGAAAAGTACAAGGCATTGTTTGATAAACAAGTGAGAGAGATTAAGCTTAGGATGCCTCTAATAGATGCCTTTGCTATGATTCCTCCTTACCAGAAATTCTTGAAAGATGCTGTGATGGAAAGGATCAAAGAAGTTCAAGGGGCAGTAATCCTTAGTCATGAGTGTAGTGCCATAATCCAGAAACAAGTAAACCCACATAAGTTAAGAGATCTTGGTTCCTTCACTCTGTCTTGCTCTATAGGGCCTTTGACCTTCAACAGATGCCTTTGTGATTTGGGAGCTTCAGTTAGCCTAATGCCTCTATCAGTTGCTAAGCGCCTGGGGTTTACAAGGTATAAGCCATGCAATATATCTCTGATCTTAGCTGATAGATCAGTAAGATTGCCACATGGTGTTCTAGAAGACTTACCAGTTAGAGTTGAACAGTGGAAGTACCAACAGACTATGTAGTCTTGGAAATGGATGAAGAGCCAAAAGATCCTTTGATCTTAGGAAGACCTTTCCTAGCCACAACAGGGGCAATAATTGATGTGAGAAAAGGGAAGATTGATCTCAACTTGGGAGAAGATCTTAAGATGACATTTGACATTGTAGAAGCTATGAAGAAACCAACAATTGGAGGACAAGTCTTTTGGGTTGATGAAATGGACAAGGTGGCAAGAAATTTGATGGAAGAAGTAGCAGAGCAAGATCACATTAAGACTGCTTTAACCAAAAGTGGGGAAGAAGGATTCCTCTATAAAGAAACCAAAGCTTATGAAGATATGTTAGACTCCAACAGAGAATTAATCAATCCTGAGCTTTTTGAGGGGTTACCATCATTAAGAAAAGAGGTATGGTCAGTTCAAATAGTTGAAACAGTCGACTCGACCACCCACTCAAGCATGCACTCGACCGATTGCCTGTCCGAGTCAGAGATCGAGTGCCCAGCCGAGACCTTCAAAGATGACTGGTCTAAGCTAAAAGCACCAAAGGTAGAGCTCAAATCCCTCCCATATGGGCTAAGGTACGTTTTTCTAGGTAAGAACTCTACTTATCCTGTAATAGTGGATGCTAAATTGAGTAGTGAAGAACTTGATTTGCTTGTAGTTGAGTTAAGGAAGTATAGGAAGGCTATTGGTTATTCTTTGGATGATATTAAGAGAATTTCACCTAGTCTCTGCATGCATAGAATCCATCTTGAAAATGAATCTTACTCTAGCATTGAACCTCAAAGGAGACTTAACCCCAACCTTAAAGAAGTAGTCAAAAAGGAGATTCTTAAGTTGCTTGATGCTGGTGTGATCTACCCTATTTCAGATAGTACTTAGGTCTCACCAGTACATTGTGTCCCTAAAAATGGAGGAATTACTGTGATAAAGAATGATCAAGATGAATTAATTCCTACTAGGTCAATAACAGGGCATAGAATGTGCATTGATTATAGAAAGCTTAATTCAGCTTCTAGGAAAGATCATTTTCCTCTTCCATTCATTGATCAAATGTTAGAGAGATTAGCCAATCATACCCACTACTGTTTCTTGGATGGATATTCTGGATTTTTCCAAATACCAATTCATCCTAATGATCAAGAAAAGACAACTTTCACATGTCCATATGGTACTTTTGCTTATAGAATGATGCCATTTGGGCTATGTAATGCTTCAGCTACCTTTCAAAGGTGCATGATGTCAATTTTCTCTGATCTTATTGAGGATGTGGTTCAGGTTTTTATGGATGATTTCTCTGTCTATGGAAACTCTTTCTCTTCTTGTCTTACTAATCTATGCAGAGTCTTAAAGAGATGTGAAGAGACAAATTTTTTTATAAACTGGGAAAAGTGCCACTTCATGGTTGAAGAAGGGATAGTTCTTGGTCACAAGATCTCACAGAAGGGGATTGAGGTTGATAAGGCAAAAATAGAAGTCATGGTCCAGCTCCAACCACCAAAGACAGTCAAGGATATAAGAAGTTTTCTTGGTCATGTTGGGTTCTATAGAAGGTTCATCAAGGATTTTTCAAAGATAGCTAAGCCATTGACAAGGTTGCTTTGCAAGGAGACTGAATTCAACTTTGATGAAGACTGCTTGAAGGCTTTCAAGGAGATCAAAGCTGCCTTAATATCAGCACCTATAGTCCAAGCTCCAAACTGGGATCTTCCATTTGAGATTATGTGTGATGCATCAGATTTTGCAGTAGGAGCTGTTCTAGGTCAGAAAAAAGACAAGAAGCTGCATGTTATTCACTATGCTAGTAGGACCTTGGATGAGACTCAAGGGAGATATTCAACAACAGAGAAGGAGCTTCTTGCTGTGGTGTTTGCCTTTGAGAAATTTAGAAGCTACTTAGTAGGATCCAAGGTGATTGTGTATACTGATCATGCTGCTTTGAGGCACACCTACTCAAAGAAAGACACCAAGCCAAGGTTGTTAAGATGGATTTTGCTTCTCCAAGAGTTTGACATGGAAATAGTTGATAAGACGGGCAAAGAAAATGGAGTGGCTGATCATTTATCCAGGATGAGGATAGAGGAGGAAATTCCAATTGATGATTCAATGCCTGAAGAGAAACTGATACAAATCGAATCCACTCGACCTGCCACTCGGACGAGCACTCGACCGAGTGTGTTTGGCTGCTCGGTCGAGCAGGATCAGATTGAGGAATGGATGGTACTTGAAAGTGAAGATTTACCTTGGTATGCTGAAATCCCAGCAGACATGGATCCTTACAAGAAGCAGAAATTGCTCAAGGACATCAATGGCTACTATTGGGATGAACCCTACCTTTACAAAAAGGGATCAGATGGGCTGTTTAAGAGGTGTATAGCAGAGAATGAAGTTGAAGGAGTGTTGGGACATTGTCATGGTTCTGCTTATGGAGGGCATTTTGCAACCTTTAAGACTGCCCAAAAGGTTCTACAAGCTGGTTTATGGTGGCCTGCATTGTTTAAAGACACTCACAAGTTCGTCACCAAGTGTGATGCATGCCAGAGGATGGGAAACATCACAAGAAGAAATAAAATGCCCCATAATCCAATCCTTGAGGTTGAGATATTTGATGTGTGGGGAATTGATTTCATGGGACCTTGTAATCCTCCTTCAAATGGCAATGTTTACATATTAGTAGCACTGGACTATGTCTCCAAGTGGGTAGAAGCTATTGCAAGTCCTACTAATGATCATATGGTGGTCCTAAAGCTTTTCAAGACCATAATCTTCCCAAGATATGGGATTCCAAGGGTTGTGATTAGTGATGGAGGGACACACTTCATCAACAAGATCTTTGAAGGAATGCTAAGGAAGTATGCAGTTAAACACAAGGTGTCCACAGCTTATCACCCTCAAACAAGTGGGCAAGTTGAAGTTTCAAACAAGCAAATCAAGGCCATTCTATCAAGGATAGTAGGAGCAACAAGAAAAGATTGGTCTAGCAAACTTGATGAAACACTTTGGGCTTATAGAACAGCTTTCAAGACACCAATAGGAAGAACCCCATTCCAACTTGTTTATGGAAAGTCTTGCCATCTCTCAGTTGAGGTTGAGTATAAAGCTTTATGGGCAATCAATCTTTTGAATCTGGATATAGAGACAGCCCAAGCAAAGAGAAGCCTTGATTTGCATGAGCTTGAGGAGATCATATTGGAAGCCTATGAGAGCTCCAAAATCTACAAGGAAAGAAAAAAGGCTTTCCATGATAAGAAGATTCTCATAAAGGACCTAAAGGCTGGAGATCAAGCTCTACTTTTCAATTCAAAGCTCAAATTGTTCCCTGGAAAATTGAAGAGTAGATGGGGAGGTCCTTTTGAAATAAAAGAGATTTTACCATTTGGAGCTATCACACTCCTCAACAAGGATGGAAATGAGTTCACAGTTAATGGCCAGAGAGTTAAGAAGTACTGGGGAGAAAAGGAGAAACAAGAGAAGTTTATAATGATTCTCAATGATTCCCCTCAAGCTTGAAGAGATAAGGAGAGTCAAGCTTAGAGACTTTAAACAAGCTCACTAGGGAGGAAGTCCCTAAGGTATCTCTGTCTATATTGTTTAGGTTTTTGGTATTTTGATCTTTGTTTTAGTGTTTCCATGGTCAGGAAAGAAAGTGAGTCTAAACAGAAAAGGAAAAGAAGGCTCGGCAGCCAACTCGACCCCCCCCCCCACTCGACCGAGCACTCGACCGAGTACCAGTCGATTGCCATAGTCGAGTTGCCCCAGTTTCCTCCTCCAAGTCAACCACAAGACCCCCACTACACACTTGACAGCATGAATGAGGATGTGGACAGCTTCTTCCATAATCCATGAGGTACCACTATCACCTTCCTTTCTTAATACCATTTCATATCATATTGTGTTTTGTTTTAGTCTTGAATCTTCTTCCAAATTTTTCTCACACAGAGGGCTGTGTGATTTAAGTTTGGGGGAGGGTTTATGATAGTATTTGATGTTGTATTTTGTTTTCTTATTTCACATTTTATCATGTTAGTATTTGCATTGCAGCTAAGGCATAGAAAAAACAAAAAAAAATTGAATTTTTTTGCAAAAATCTTTATAAAAAAAAGAGTTTGCATTGCATATTAGGATCTTGTTTAGCATGTTTCATGTATGACTGTTTCTATTTCCTTTTGCATTAGGGATCTACGAGGAGTTTAACCTTGTTAGCTTGTTTAAATTCACTAAACTAGGATCAATGCCCAAATTAATAGTACTTTGATGCTAGTTGAGTAGCTAGAATCATAAGATTGAACCATGTCTTGAATTCCTGCGTTGCATTTGGTCTAAATTGAAGCATGTTGAGATTTGATGCCATTTCCTATTTATAAGAACCTAATATTGACTTTAATTATCATCTTGTGCATTGTTTTAAACTCATGGATACCATATACATATTTGGATCATCTTTCTCCTTTTTACCACTCTTGTTGATCCAAGTAGCTGATTAAATCATTAAAATCAGTTTCCCCTACCCTTAACCTATCCTTCTTTCAAGCCATGTTTATTCTTGTGTATGTGAGGCCTTTTTGGGGTTGAGCTTGGTAGAAAGTGTTAGGTTTGAGGTGACAAGAATAAAGCCTTGTGTAGTTCTAGTTTGCAATTTTCAAACTAGATAGGACTAGGTGGTTTAATTGTTGGGTTTGGGACATGGTTGCAAAGAAAAGAAAAGAAAAAAGAAAAGAAAAGAGAAAGAAAAGGTTAGAGTCTTTAGGAGGGGAATGTGTTTAAGCAAGGTTAAGCTCTAGTGAAAGAATGGGAAAGCTTGAGATTGATTAAAGATGGTTCTAGTCAAAGAAAAGAAAGAAAGAAAAGAAGAGTTTAGCAAAATGCTTTTATGTCTTAAAGAATAAGAAGAAAAGGGAACCATAGCAAGAAAGAAAGAAACCCCATTCCACTAGTTGATTCAAATAAGAAACCTCTCCTAAGGCTAAAAAAAAAAAAAAAAAAGAGAAAAGGGTATAAGAGAAGTGAAGAAGATAATGGGTAGAACTAGGACAATTTGGGTTTAGAATGTTAGGATCAAATACTTTGGGTGCCTTTGGGTAGACAAGGTTTTGTTCTTGTATGTGTCTAAGTGTTCTTAGCTCAATCCATTTTTTATGAGAGAACCTTGATATTGATAAGCCCCACTCTAAAAAGAGACCATCATTGTCTCTAAACCTTTATTACCAAGCCAAATGAGTTTAAGCATTGCATAAGATTGATTCATCTTCTTGATTAATGAATGTTAATAGTTAATTTGAATGCATGTGGACATCTAAGGCTCAAATCAGTAAAGGTTGTGATAGGCTTGTCAAAAATCTTTAAGTACAGCTCATTCAACTTGCATCATAGTACTAGTAACTTGGACATTGATTCTAGCTGGTTTATTGGCAAGCTTTAGGAGCTGAGATCCCACTTTCAAACCTCACCTACCTTCTTATGTCTTGTTTATTTACTTGAGGGCAAGCAAAGACTAAGTTTGGGGGTGTTGATGTTCATATATTTTACCCTGTTTTCCCTTAGTATTTTCACCTCTTTTACGTCATTTACTGTTTAGTTTGGCCAGTATTGCATAGCTTTTAGGACTGTTCATGCATTAGAGTATAGTTGCATTGCATTTTCATGTTTTCTTGCATAAACATGTGATTTTGGAGCCTAAGGAGCATGGAACCAATGCTAAAGAGGAGTGAAGCTATTAAGAGAAGAAAGCAAGGGAGTTAGAGCTCAAGAACCAAGGTCCAGAGTTCCACTCGACCGCCCACTCGACCGTGTGCGGAGAAGGACTCGACCGAGTGGAAGGAGCACAAGAAGAGCCAACTCGACCGGTCACTCGACTGAGCACCAGGTCGAGTTGACTGAGCCGCCTAGCTATTTTGTCTTTTAGCATTTTTAGGGCTTCCACTACTTTTCCTATAAAAGGATCTTATACCTTTCAGCCAAAAAAAGGAGAGCCACCTGAGAGAAAATCTATAAACCTAGTTTTTACCCTTTTGGGAATTTATGCTTTTTGTTTTTAACATTTCTTAGATTTTGTTCTACTTTAAAAGGGAAAACAAGAGATTTCTTCATACTGGTTTGTTCAATAACTCTCAAAGTATTAAGAATTCGAGTTTGATTCCTTCTTCAATATTGTAGATCTCTGCTTTATCTTTCTAATGATGCAAGTTTTGTTATTTTCTGGGTTTATAACTTTGTTCATCATGTTTAGCATTTGTGAGTAGTTTGCTTAGGATCTTGAGGATGGATTAGGCTGGATTGTTGTTGTGGTTTGTTTAGCTAGGTCAAGCTTGTTTGTTATAGATCTCTTCTAGGCTAGATATACTCTATGCTGATCCTATAACTGAGAGGGTAGGATTTGATTTTAAGCATCTTAGCATCACACCAATGTCTAGGTTGTTAGATAAGGCTAGATCTAGAGATTATCATGAGGCATGCTAAGAGATTAGATGTCTTGTTTGATTTTTGACATAAATGATCTGTTGTTTAATGCTTGCTTGTATAAGTTCTTTGCTGAGTGAGAACTAGTCTAGAAATATATGAGCTTGATTGTTTTTGCCATGAGAGTGGATTAACATGTTCTAGGAGATAATTGTCTAGAGATTAGCTCATGTTGTTTGAGATTTGTTGACCAAGTTAGATGACCATAATCCATTGTCTAGCCCATGAATCCCTCCTCAAGACCTTCCTTGTCTATTAATTTCTTAGTGTTAATCATGTTGTTTGCCTAATGTTTGGTTTACTTTTGCATTGCTCTGTTTTGTTTGCATTGCTCTGTTCTCGCATTTGTTCAACTCGACCATGTACTCGATCACACACTCGATCGAGTGCTTGCTCGAGCTCATCCCAGAATTTTTGTTTATGCTTTGTGTTTGTCCTGTCTCATTTCCTGTTTTATTTTAGTTGCATTCATGTTGCATTCCTGTTGCATTTATTTAGTTTCCTATTCAATCTTGTTCATTACTTGCCTTGCATTAGTTCTTTACTTGTTTTGCATTACTATAGTTTATGTTTCATTGCATTGTTACTTAGATCATCATGTTCTCTTTGCATCTAGTATCTTGTTCTAGTAGCTTTTACTTTCTGCATTTTACATTCATCATTAGGTTGTTAATGACAAACATCCTACATATTTGGCTTGACATAGACAGATATTCATATCCTGATTGCTTGCATCACACTCATCATGGATTGACATCTCTTATATTACAACAACACAAGAGTAATTGAACACTACAAGAAAACATGCATTTTGGGACTACATTTTGTGACTACTTATTCAGTCGCAAAATATAGCAACGCTTTTGAGACTATTTTGTGACAACTTAACGACTACGAAAAAATTAGAGAGAAAAACGTCGCTTATTAACGACGAAACATAAAGGTCACAAAAGGGTCTTAAATTAGCGACTATATTAAGACTATTTTGCGTCGAAAATATATTCGTCTTAAAATGGTCACAATTTGCGACTACTCTGTGACCAGCTATATAGTCGGTACAGCAAGTCGCAAAAACGTCGCATATTCAGACTTATTTGCGTCCACATTTTTAACCCCTATTTAGTAACAAAGACATCACAATTTGCGACGATATTGTAACTGATATATAAAGACTTTGCGACTAACACCTGATTTAGCTACTCTTTTAAGACTGTTTACCCACTCTCTATATTTTTTATTTTGAAATTTCACATTTGAGATTCATTTACATGTTTAGGTTGATGTTTATGCTTTGTTTTGCTCACCTTATCAATAATAACTTTCTCAAAGTATTAAATTTTAATGACTATAAACTAAACATCCATAAATTCAAAATTTATCTTAAGTGTTACATGTTCTTTCATGAGAATGTGTTGAAATGAAGGCTAAATTCAAAACTAAGTGATGTAAACATTATTTTACTAAATCTTACTATTACATGTACTTTATAATACTACTATGAGTTCTCCTTAGTGATTTATATAAACAATTTTGTTCATAATGTGTAGAATTCAAGATTTTATTTTGTGACGTATATACGGTAGTCTTAAAATGATCACATATTGCGACTGATTTGCCACTATATTACGACTATCTTAATTTGTCACTCTTTTGCTACTAATTAGAGACCTTTTTTGCGACGATATTGTGACTGATATCTGAAGATTTTGCGACTAACACCTGATTTAGCTACTCTTTTAAGACTGTTTACCCACTCTCTATATTTTTTATTTTGAAATTTCACATTTGAGATTCATTTACATGTTTAGGTTGATGTTTATGCTTTGTTTTCCTCACTTTATCAATAATAACTTTCTCAAAGTATTAAATTTCAATGACTATAAACTAACCATCCATAAGTTCAAAGTTTATCTTTAAGTGTTACATGTTCTTTTATGAGAATGTGTTGCAATGAAGCAAAATTCAAAACTATGTGATGTAAACATTGTTTTACTAATTCTTACTATTACATGTACTTTATACTACTACTATGAGTTCTCCTTAGTGATTTATATAAACAGTTTTGTTCATAATGTGTAGAATTCAAGATTTTTATTTTGTGACGTATATATGGTAGTCTTAAAATGGTCACACATTGCGACTGATTTGCCACTATATTATGACTATCTCAATTTGTCACTCTTTTGCTACCAATTAGAGATCTGTTTTGCGATGATATAGTGACTGATATCTGAAGACTTTGTGACTAACACCTGATTTAGCTACTCTTTGTGAGTTATATGTTATTTCATAAGGTTTGTAATTTTAAGAAAATTTCAAAACAAAGGTATCAAAACAATATTTTAAACTCATAAACTATTTTGATATACTCTATATGCAATCATGAGAATTGGTCAAAAACTATATATTCAAAAATTTGTATTGTGACTGAAATATGAGAGTCACAATAGAGTAACAATTTGCGACTAACTTGTTACAAATTTGCAACTTCTATTATTTACGACTAATATGCGACGGATTTTGCAACTTTTTGTTACTTTTTTTGCTACTGTTTTGCGTCTAACACGTGAATTAGATACTGTAAGTTACACATTTTTGCATTGATTTGTAATAATACACATATAGATGTTTTATTAATATTTTAATTTTCAATGTTTTAGAAAAAAACTTTGTAAAAAACCAAGTCATGAATTATATCTTACATATGTTTTAAAAGTAAGTTTACAAATTTATGAACAAACTTAGTAACTTACCAATTAAGTGATTGTTTTACCATTCAAAATGAGAGATATAGTTCAAAATTAGATTATAAGTGCTTGTAACTATATAAAAACATTGTAAGAATCTTATAAATCAAAAGTATTGGTTGAAAATATTACGAGTAAGTCCCAAAAGATTAGTAATTTTGTGACTGAATTGCAACCAAATTGATTTATGATATTTTGCTATGAATTTTGTGACTTTTGCTACAATTTTTTAATTATAAAACATACATTTGAAACTCTAAATCATCAATTTATTTAATATAGTGTTTAAAAAAATTATTTATGTTTTATTGGATGAAGGCTTCTCATTGGCTAATTCCTAATGACAAGGATTGCTCTATCATTTATCATCCTCTGTTGGTTAGAATTAGATCTAACAGACCAAAACTTCTTCTTCTACTTCTCTTTTTCTCATCTCCTTTATTCGACACAACAAATTACAAAAACCACCACTCTATTATTACTTCTCTTCTTCTCCTCAGTCTTCTCTCTTCCTCTCCGCAAACCTCAATCATTCTCCATTTATGTATTTAATGTCTTTACTTCATCATATTTCCATCACCGAACGTACGGTTCCATTCTTGTTAGCTTTCCACAAGTCGATTATATTGTTGTCAATACATTTCAGTGAGTTCTCTGTTTCTGTTTTCACTTTCCCCTTTTCATGTAATCGATTCTTTTTATTGATTTTGTTTTTTTTTTTTTAATTTTCAGATCTCAGCAATAGATGCTTGTTGGGGACATAGATCTGGCTTAGCTGTTCGAATGAAACTCAAGGCACATCGATCTCAAGCTCTGTCTCCATCTTCTCCCTAATCTAGCCGTCGTTTTCCGTCACTGGCCGCCGTCACTTCTCGTCACGTTCTTCGTCACTCATCTACGAAGCCAAAAAGAAGAAAAACCTAGTTTTTTTAATTGGGTCTGTAAATATGTATGTGGGCTTTAGAGCCCATTGTCTTTTTCTTTTTGTGTAATTCCTTTCAAATTAATTGAAATAAAAAAATTCAGTTCTATTTGGGAATTAAATTTAAATCCAATAACCAAACGGTCCAAACCAGACTTTTATTCAAATAAACCAAATAAATCAAACCTAAAAAACCAAAATATCCGAAATGTCTATAGCTATTTAAATAAAGTCACAGTTTGGTCACAAATTAGCAACTACTATAATTTGTGACAAAAAAAATAAGCGACTATCAAGACAGTTTTAGATTAGTCTTAAATTTGTGACATTTCTGAGACAATTTTGATGGTTACAAAATACAATTTTTTGGTAGTATATATGGTCACAAAACCGTCGCACAGTTAAGACAACGTTACGCTGTCTCAATATCGTCGCTTATATGTGACCGTATAATGGGTTACAAAGGGGTAGCAAAATTGTGACTTTGTTGCGACCATGATATTTAGCGACTAACTTGGATAGTCTCGCAATAGTCGCAAATAGCTGTTTTGTGACTCTTTTAGGACTCTTTTGGGAGTTGCAAATGGCTTATTTTCTTGTAGTGGAAACCTCTTGCCGTTCATCATCATCATCTATATCATTCCATCATCACACCCACAAAAAAGATATGTTTCAGCATGCATGAGAGCTATTATCAAGGTAAGTGTTTGAATTCAAATAATAAATGTTGGTTCTTTTCTTGTTTTGCAGGAATCGACCGTTGGATCTTTATGAGTCTTTTATTTATTTAAGTCCTAAAATCGAGTCTGTTTTTTTTGCAAGTTTAGTCCTTTTATTTGTAATAAATTTTAACCCTAGAAGATTCCCCGCTGCTGGATCGTTATATAAGGTCCCTTCTCAGCATTGTAACCTTTCAAGTTTTTATGAAATAAAATGATAGTTTTCTTAGGTTTCCTTCTGAGATAGAAGCAACCACCATTTTCTCCTTCTTCTTGTGTGTGAATCCTTGAAGACTGAGATTTGACTTATCACAGATCCTTTCACAGACCTGTGTGGCGTCCTTCACTCCACCCATCTATCTCTTCATCTTCCACTACTACCGAATAGACAGAACAGTGTTTTCTACCATTTGTCTATTCACCATCTCTTCTCTGCATTCCATCTATCATCCAACGAATAGGCAGAACAGTGTTATCAACCATTTTCCTATTTCCATCTATCGACGTGGGTTCCCTTATCTGGGTTCCTATATCATGTATTTTGATTGGAGAGTAAGATTTTGAAGATTCCTTTCTTTGACAACACGGCCCTGATCGAGGGTTACTCGAAAACGGTGGTGGGACGGTGCTTTAATACGCCACGTCAAGACATGAAATCTCTTCTTCTCATGTTTTCATGTATCTGGCAATTGGAAGGGAAAATGGTTGGGGATGATCTGGGGATGGGCAAGTTTCAGTTTGATTTTGACGAGGAAGCGGACATTGTTGAGGTGTTGAAGATGGCTCTGTTTCACTTCGACCATTGGATGGTCTCAATGGTTGGATGGGCACCAATGGTGGATCCTTTGTATCCTTCTTCCTTAACATTATGGGTTCGCATCATGAGGGTGCCATTCAAGTTCTGGGCTGAGCCGACTTTCAGAGGGGTAGCCGCAAACCTTTGAGCTTCGAGACTGAAGTGGAGTTCTTCAATGGAGAGGAGACCATAGTGTCGCTTCGATATGAACGTTTGTTCGGGTATTGTTGGCGATGTTTCAGCTTGTGCCATGATGATAGTCATTGTCCACTGTTACAGCCGCCGCAGGTTACTGCTCTTCTGGTTCAGCATCGAGGTGAGCCTGAAGGTCATCGGACCAAGAGTTACAAAGGGGCTGTCACTTTTGAGTGGAGGCAGGGAGCTGGTCAAGAGGGTGGTTATAAGGGTGGTTTCAAAGGCAATTTCATAGGAGAAGGATCGCAGGCGGAGGGGAAGCGGCCTTTTGAAGGGAGGAATACTAAGGGTACAAAGTCTATGTCTGATTTATCAATAGGGGAAACAGAGATGTTTTTAGTCTTATGTTCAGTACAATGACCATCGTCATTCACAAGCGGTTGCTAAGGAGACCGCTGTTAAGGAGTCTCTTGACTCGTTGGTGGTGATGGAGAGGGGTGCAGTGCCTAACTCTCAGGTTGTGACTGGTGTTCCTATTACGACCAAGGTGGTTCGTAAGGCTTTGTTTCAGGAGGAGGAAGATGATGCTATTGAGGTCACAGACAAGGAGAAGTCTAAGGTTTCGGAGGAGCTTCCTTTGGCTAATTGTTTGGGGGTCGCAGAGCAAGCAGGGGATCGAGTTTTGTCAGAGATGGTAAAGGAGTCTGTGGATCTCAAGTCTGGGGAAAGTGGCGACGATTCTGTTATGGCTGTAGCGGGGATGGTTGGGGAGTGTTCCTTGGGGAACGAGGAGACCATGCCTAATGTCGAGGATGCAATGGTTGGGGGGCAGGACGTTTCTGGTGCAACAGATGAGGTTCTGGATACTGGCTTGCCAGGTGATATTATCTCTGAGACAATGGAGACAGATCAGCAGGTGACGGATGGAGCTACTCTGCCCTAGCACCGTAACGGTAAGGGTGTCATGGGACTTAAGGGGATGGGGTCAAAGAAGTTGAACGTGTATGTTCGTACTCCTCGCAAGCGTCCAGCTCCGAAGAGTACAGGTCCATCTGGGGATACTAACAATCCTAAGCCACAGGTGGTGGAGAAGAAGGCAATGGGTGGCACACAACCACCTCTTCTGAAAGTTGATATATGAAGATTCTAAGCTGGAATTGTCAAGGGTTGGGTAATAAAGCGACTTTTGGGTATCTCAGGGATTTAGGGGGGTAACATCGGCCAGATTTCTTGTTTATTCTGAATCTGGGCAATCTTTTTCTTTTTTAGAACCTTTTGTTGGTCATTTTGGTTATTTAGATTTAAAAACAGTTGAACCTATTGGTTGTAGTGGTGGTCTTGCATAATAATAATAATAATAATAATAATAATAATAATAATAATAATAATAATAATAATAATAATAATAATAATAATAATAATAATAATAATTATTATTATTATTATAATAATAATATTCTCATTTTATTTGAATCCAACAAACTTATTGATGTGGAAATTGTATACAAAGGAAAATTAATTTATCTCTCTTTTTTCTATGGTGATCTGGTCCCAAAGAACAAGGAATTGGTTTGGGAACGGCTAACAAGGATTGGTTTAAATGGAGATTCTCTTTGGTTTTTAATTGGGGATTTTAATGAGTTAAAAGGAAATCATGAGAAACGGGGTGGTAAATTGCGTCATGCCTCTTCTTTTGTACCTTTTAACTCAATGATTCGACATTGTGGATTGCTGGAGTTCCCTTCTCTGGGGGATAGTCCTTCCTAGAGAGGGTGGCGGGATAAGAAGCCGATACGATGTCGGTTAGATCGGGCTTAGCGAATGAGGAGTGGTATGATTTGTTTTAGGGTTCTTTTACGGAATATTTACCAATGATTGCATCAGATCATAAGCCATTGTTAGCTGTTATTGAGGATAATATTCGATGGGGTCGGTGCGGTTTCCGTTTTGATAGACGGTGGCTTGATAAGAAGGGTTTCTTTGACGCGGTGGCTGAGGGTTGGGATTCTATGATGGGAGCCGCACCCACTACCACTCTGGTGGATAAAATTACCACATGTCGTCATGCTATTTCTCGTTGGCGGAAAGCGCAATTACCTTATGGGCGGGAGACCATTGAGGATATGAAGTTAAAATTAGCGGTGGCCCAGGAGAATGATGCTACTTTGGTTGATGAACTTGCGGAGCTTACTTGGAGGTTACGGGATGAGGAGGTCTATTAGTATTAAAAAGCAGAAGTCGGTGGATGCAGCTTGGTGACCATAATACCAGCTATTTCCATGCTCAGACAAAGAAGCGCCGAGTTCGGAATCGCATTGTTGGTCTCCATGACCAGTATGGTAATTGGACGACAGAGGAGGGTGATATCCAGAACATTACGGTTTCTTATTTCCAAGAGTTATTCACATCTTTGGACCCTTCGGATTTTGTAAAAATACTAGACGAGGTACAATCATCTTTTACTCAGGAGACAAATGAATTTTTAACTCGAGAGATTACCAAAATAGAGATTAAAAATGCTCAGTTCATGATGCATCCGGTTAAGGCTCCGGGTCTGGATGGAATGACCCCTCTTTTTTACTAGAAAGCATGGAATACGATTAAAGCAGATTTGGTGCATTTGGTCAATTCTGACAAATAGAATGGGGATTTTGACAAATAGATTTGGTGCATACGGTTAATACAGAATGGGGATTTTGACAAAAGGCTAAATGTGACAAATATATGTCTTATCCCGAAGGTGGATAAGCCGACCAGGAAGACAGAGTTACGACCTATTAGTCTATGCAATGTTGGGTACAAAATTATATCTAAGGTCTCGTGTCAACGACGACGCACTATCTTACCATCTCTGCTCTCAAAAACACAATCGGCATTTGTCGAGGGTCATTTAATTTTGGATGACATTTTGATTGCTCAAGAAATGTTCCACGGCCTACGTACCAACCCTTCTTGTAAAGAAAAGTTCATTGCTATCAAGACGGATATGAGTAAGGCTTATGATCGGGTGAAATGGTCTTTTGTTGCACATTTGCTCAGGCCGTTCGGCTTTTATGAAAAGTGGATATCCTGGATTATGTACTGTATAACGTCGGTTCAATATAAGGTCTTGATTAATTGCCAAGCATATGGCTCCTTTATTCCTTGTCAAAGGCTGCGTCAGGGGGATCCTCTGTCGCCCTATCTCTTTATTATTTGTACGGAGGTGCTCATTGCACATTTTTGGAAAGCAGAGCATATGTTTTTTCTTACTAGTATCAAGGTGTCGACTGCTAGTCCCTCCATCTCCCTTCTCTTATTTGCAGATGACAGTCTTTTTTCTGTCGGGCCACGAGGGAGTAGTGTGAGGTAGTAGGGATCCTTAGGAAGTATGAACGGGTTTCTGGCCAACAAATCAATTTTCAGAAATCTTCTGTCCAATTTGGACTGATGTGGATAATGATCTCCGAGAGGAATTAAAAGGGGTGATGGGGATTATCAATCTGGGTGGTATGGGTTCCTATTTAGGTATTCCAAAAATTTTGGGTGGGGCTAAGACGAAAATCTTTTTGTTTGTTCAGGACAGATTGCATGCATGGGCAAGTGGGTAGCCGGCTAGACTTTTATCAAAAGGCGGCAAAGAGGTAACAATCAAGTCTGGGGCTACGGCTGTTCCTACCTTTGTGATGTCATGCTTTCGGCTACCCAATTTTTGGTGGAGTTCGTCTGGACAATCACGAAGGTTACACTAGGTGGCATGGGATAAGCTATGTAGCGGTAAGGATGCAGGAGGTTTGGGTTTCTGGTGTTTGGATGATTATAATACCGCTCTGCTGGCGAAGCAGCTATGGCATTTGATCACAGTCCTGGATACACTTTTTGCACGGGTGTTTAAAGGTCGCTGCTATCGGTATTCCTATCTTTTAGATCCGATTAAATCTTTGATGTTCATATATTTTACCCTGTTTTCCCTTAGTATATTCACATCTTTTGCATCTTTTGCTATCCATTTTCACTATTATTGCATAGCTTTAGGACTAATCATGCATTAGAGTTTAGTTGCATTGCATTTGCATCTTTTCATGCATAAACAGGTGATTTTGAAGCTTAAGGAGCATGGAAGCAATGCTGAGGAAAGAGTGAAGCAATCATGAAGGGAAAGCAAG
Source organism: Camelina laxa (assembly GCA_024034495.1). Taxonomy (NCBI): domain Eukaryota; kingdom Viridiplantae; phylum Streptophyta; class Magnoliopsida; order Brassicales; family Brassicaceae; genus Camelina; species Camelina laxa. The sequence continues at coordinate 13,893,564 of CM043885.1, read as the reverse complement.
AGATTTAAGGCTGAAATAACAAGGTCCGGAGTCCAACTCGACCCCACACTCGACCAGACACTCGACCGTGTGCTGAGGAGGACTCGACCGAGTGGACAATGCACGAGAGAAGCCAGCTCGACCTGCCACTCGACCGAGCACAGGTCGAGTTGACCGAGCCGTTGACTATTTTGTCTTTTAGCATTTTTAGGGCTTCCACTCCCCTCCTATATAAAGCCTTGTACCTGCAGCCACAAAAAGAGTCAGCTTTTTAGATATTCTCAAAAACCTAGTATTTACCTTTTTGGGATTTATTCCTTTTGCTTTTTATTTTCCTAGATCTTGTACTTGAAAAAGACTAAATTCCTCAATATTGTTAGTTTAATAACTTTCTTAATATTGAGAATTTAAGTTTCATTTCTTTTTCAATATTGTAGATCTTTGTTTTATCTATCTAATGATGCAAGTTTCAATCTTTTCTGGGTTTATGATTTTGATGTTTATCATGTGTTCTTGTGAGTAGTAGTTTAGGATCTTGAGGATGGGTTAGGCTGGGCTGTGAATGAGGTTTGTTTGGCTTGATCAAGCTTGATTGTTGTAGATCTCTTCTAGGGTAGATGTTCTTAATGCTGATCCTATATTTGAGAGGGTAGGATCTGATTTCAAGCATCTTAGCATCACACCAATGTTTAAGAGGCATAGATAAGGCTAGATCTAGAGCATACCATCTTGCTTGCTAAGAGATTAGAGGTTTTGTTTGGTATGAGACATATTTCTTACTGCCTGCTTGTGTAGATTCTTTACTATGTGAGAGCAAGTCTAGAAATGCATAGGTTTGATTGTTTCTTGACCATGAGAGTGGGAGAAACTTGTCTTGGATTCATATGTCTAGAGATTAGCTCATGTTGTTTGAGATTTGTTGATCAAGTTAGATAGCCTCAATCATTAGTCCAGCCCATGAATCCCTCCTCAAGTCCTTCTTTGTTTATTGATTTTACAGTCTTAATCCTGTTGTTTGATTGTAGTTTGATCTGTCTTTGCATTACTCTGTTTTTATTGCATTGCTCTGTTTCTGCGTTTAGTCTAGCTCGACCACTCACTCGACCTACACTCGGTCGAGTGCTGGCTCGAGTTCATCCCCAGAACTCTGCTATTTATGATTTGTGATTGTCTTGTTTCATTCCTGTTCCATTTCTGCTGCATCCATTTAGTGTCTTGTTCATTATTGTCTTGCATTTGTTCTTTAGCTTAGTTTCTGTTTCTGTTGGTTGCATCATTACTGTCTTAATCATTCTATTTCATTTGCATTTAGTTCTTAGTTCATTTAGTTTACCTTCTGCACTTTACATTTTCATCATAGGATTGTTTAGTGGCAACATCCTTTTCATCTAGCTTAAATTAGATCTTTATGCATATCTTAATTGTTCACAAACACTCAAATTGGATTGATACCCCTTATACTGCAACTGCATAAGGGGAATTGAAACACCTTACCAATCATTGCATACATTCATCATCATCCATTCCATCTTAATCTGTCCACCATAAATATCTAGTTTCAATTTGGCGCCGTTGCCTATTTGAGTGTGTTTTTTTGACAATTAGGATCCATAAAAGTCTAAGATTAAGTTCGTTTATCCACTTGTTCATTACTGATCTTGTTTCTTCTTCTGCTTGTTTGTGATTGAGTTTCAGGTACCAGCTCGACCATCAACTCGACCACCACTCGACCGAGTGTGTGCTCGAGCACCTGATCGAGTCAGAAGCCGGATACAAATAGACATCAGTTCCCAGTCGACTCGACCACCCACTCGAGCCTGCGCTCGACCGAGTGCCTGTCCGAGTCTGTACTCGACTCTGTTGATGCAAACAAGGTCCAAGGGTCCTCACAATCTTCAGAGACTCCTTGATCACATCAACAAACCACAAGGGACCTGAGAAGCAGAAAACAAGGATCTATCAGGAACAAGAACAAGAAGTGCTAATGGAGAATCAAGCTCAACAAGCTCCAAGAGCAAGAAACATTGGTGCTGGAGATGCATAAACACAAGAGTATTGACCTCCTATGTTGCCAACAACAACTTTGAGATCAAAAGTGGATTGATCTCAATGATTCAAGCTCAACAAGTTCAATGGGTTCCATGGGTTGCCAATCTTGATCCAAATTGATCCACCTTGATGAAATGAAAGGATCATGGGTCTCATGAGGATGGCTTCAAGTTAAGGCTTTTCCATTTCAAGGAGATAAGGCTCACCTTTGGGAGATAAGGCTACTGGAGAGAAGAACTTCATGGGAGCTTGCAAAAGGCTTTCTTGGCAAATTCTTTTCCAATGCTAGAACTGCTAATGAGAAGAAATCAAATCAAAGGAAAATTGAGAGTTTTGTGAAGCTTGGGAAAGGTTTAAAGGATTAAGACTCAGTGTCCTCACCATGGCTTCAGCAATGAGTCCCTTTTAAGCACTTTGTATAGGGGTGCTTCCCAAGATCAGAATGCTTCTTGACACAGCCTCAAATGGAAACTTCCTCAACAAAAATATTGAAGAAGGCTGGGAGTTGGTTGAAAATCTTGCTCAATCAGATGGCAATTATAATGAGGACTATGACAGAACCATAAGGTCATCATCAACTGATCAAGGAGGACAAGAGGGAGAGGGATTTGAAGATGGTCAATGAGAAGCTTGACAAGATCCTTCTTAGCCAACAAAAGTCCATTCACTTCATTGGAGAGGAAGAGGCTCCAGTTCAAGAAGGGGAGACTGAGTTTGCTGAGTTGTGCTACATGCAAAACCAAGGAGGATTCAAAGGCTACAACCAAGGAGGTTTCAAAAACAACAATCTCTCATATAGGAGTACCAATGTGGCCAACCCTCAAGACCAAGTTTATCCACCTCAACAGCCTCCACAGCAACAAAGCTACATCCCTAAACAACAACATCAAGTGTTCCAGCCTCCATTGTGTCCCCCACCAGGGTTTCAGACTAACTAAGGCCAGGAACAAGACTTAAGGGCAATGATACAACAGTTGTTGATTGGGCAAACACAAGGAAAGATTGAGGAGGCCAAACAGTTTGCTGAGTTGAATCAAAGACTCACATCACAGTACAATGATCTAAACATGAAGTTTGAGGGTCTTAACTCAAGAGTGAAGTATATGGAGAGTAACATTGCCTCTACTTCAGCCCCTAAACCTAGCCAACTCCCTGGAAAAGCTGTCCAAAATCCAAGAGAGTTCACAGCCAAGGCCATTCAAGTTCATGAGGAAGAAGTCACTGAGGACAGTGAAGTCCAAGTTTGGGGGAATTTATCAGTTACTGAAGCCCCAAGTGATGTTTTTGCAAAGCAACTGGAGTGCGACATTGCACTCGACCAGGTACTCGAACAGCCACTCGACCGAGTGCATGCTCGAGTGGTTGATCGAGTTGCAGATACAGAAGCTGTTAAGCCTGCTAGATACATTCCTCCTGCTTACAAACCGCCTACCATTCCAGGGACGTTTCAAGGCTCAAAGGATAAGGGAATTGAGGGAGATCATTGAGAACAAGGAGAAGATAGCTTTGCACCAAGAGAAGGAGAAAGCCTTGAAGGAAGAGGTTGTTATAGAGAAGAAGGAAGTGATGGCTATATAAGAAGCCATCATTACTTACCAAAAAGAAGAGAGAGGACCTGCTTTGGAACAGTATGCTCCATACCCTCTTTATCAGAATTTTTTACTTGAGATGTCAAAGAAAAGGGCTCATGACAAAGATATGAAGGACTTGAAAGAGATTGGAAAAGCTATTGTCCCAACAAAGCTTGAAGATCCAGGCTCATTCGACTTACCCTGTTCCATCAGCTACATGCACTTCAATAAGTGCCTTTGTGATTTAGGAGCTTCAGTAAGCTTGATGCCATATTCAGTAGCTGAGAAGTTAGGGTATAAAGACTTCAAGGATAGCAACTTCTATGTTAGTCTAGCAGATGGATCCAAGAGGGATGTGGTTGGAATGATGGAAAACCTCCCTATCAAAATAGGAGGAGCAAGGATCCCAACTGATTTTGCAATCATAAGCATGGAACAAGAGCCTAAAGACCCTCTTATCTTGGGAAGACCATTCTTAGCTACAGCTGGGGCTGTTATTGATGTGAAGATGGGGTGTCAAGCTCCACTTGACTGAAGACTTCACTATGAAGTTTGACATCAACAATCCCACTAATCTGCCTTCCAAATATGATCCACCTTACACTATAAAAGAAAGGAGGATCATGAGGTCTCAAGTGAGGAAAATGCTTCAAGGGTAAGCTAACCTTTCAAGAAGATTCAGTGGAAAAGCTAAAGGGTTCAGTTCAAGTGCTAGCTGGTTTAGTGAAGGAACTTCAAGTTCAGCTCAACAAAAGGTCTTTGAAGAAAGCAAGACCAAAACTCAAGTTTAAGAAGAAACATGGTTCAAGTGTCAAGGAAGTAGTGATCAAGAAGGAGCACCAAGGTTACCAAGCAGAACCAGGAGGGATTTCATCACCTCCTTGGTCTTCTAATAAAGCTTAAAGAGCTATAAGAAGTCAAGCTTAGTGACTCTAAAGAAGCTCACTAGGGAGGAAGTCCCTAAGGTATCCTTTGTAAATATAGTTTATTTTCCTAGTAGTTTTGATATGTTTTATTTTATGTTTGTGTTGGACAGGCTTTTGAGGAAGAATGTAGTTGGATAAAGAAAGATTTGGACTTGGAGAAGGAGACTCGCAAGCCCACTCGACCAAGACCACAAGAGGTACTCGGCCGAGCTGGATACTAATAGAAGCCCATTTGATTCCCATTCTTCGAGAATGATCAAGTGGAGGGAAGAACAAGGAGAAAAATTTTGAAATTTCAAAATTTTTCAAGGAGCTCGACCACGTGCTGGTCGAGTGTGGGGTCGAGTGGCAGCCAAAAAGTAAGTCAAAGATTCTCATTTCGAATTTGAATGGTATGGACGCTCCACCCTTGTCTCCTTGTCCCCTTAGCTTCTTTATATAGTCCTTGCTCGATCCTACACTTCTCACATTCTCTCATTTGCTCAAAACATTTAAATTCAAGCTTTAAAATCTCTTTCAAAGTTCATCTCTTGCTCAAGTTTTGTTCTTTCAAGTTTTTGGGTCACTAACCTATTAACTTTGTGCTTTGAGTCTATTCCCTTTAGTTTCTTTTGAAAATGTCTTCCAAAATTACCAAGAAGTCGCACCAAACCGCTGCAAGCTCCATGGAACGTCGTGATGCTGACCTTGAATCAAGAGGTGAAGCTGAGAGAGTCACTCGACGGACCACTCGATCAACCACTCGACCGAGTGGCCGTTCGAGCAGTAGGTCGAGCCAGGTGCCGCGTCCAAGGAGAGAGCAAGTTGAGGAAGATCCTGAGAGGACCGAAAGTGAGGAGGAAAGAGAGCCTACTCTTAATGAGTTTATGAGGAAGCACAAGGCCAAGGGGAAGAGGCCAGCTGTTGAAGTTGAGCAAGAAGAAAGTGAAAGTGAGAGTGAGGAAGAAAGTGAAGAAGAAGAATTGATGGATGATGGAGAAGCTGAGTCTTGTGGGCTGACAAAGAGGCAACTTTATGATGCTTTCATTAGGATGGAGTTCTTGGGAACTAGGTATCCACACAAGGAGACCATGCAGAAGCTTGCTATTGATGAGGATGTAGAATATCTCTTTGAGAAGAGCAATCTCACCAAGTTTATGGGGCTTTGCATGGAGGGCTACAAAGAGGAGAGCTGTGGGTTCCTTGCCACTGTCAAGCTGCACACATATGCAAGGAAAGATCCTGAGGCTGGGGCTGGTCACATCACCTTCACAATCAAGGGGAGGAAGCATGAGCTTTCAATAAAAAAGATAGCCAATGTGTTTGGATTTGAAACTGGCAGCCATAGGAGCTTGAGGATACCAAGAGAGGAGCTCTACTCAGTTTGGGAAACCATTGGGGACAACAAGCTCTACTCCTCCTCCAACTCCAAGAGCTCAAAGATAAGGAGCCCAGTCTTAAGGTACTTCCATAAAGCCCTTGCAAACACCTTCTTTGCAAGGAAGGAAACTGGGAACATCAATGAGGGAGAGCTGAAGATGATTGACTTGGCTCTCAATGGGATCATCCTCAAGGCAAGAGATGGAACCATCATCCTTGGGAGCACTATAGAGACTGATCTTGCAATGGTGCTCATTGACCACATGATTTACTTGAGAAGCTGGGTAGGAAAGTTGGAAAACAAGGGGTCAAGAGGAGCACTTACCATTGGGGGCATCATCACTCCAATCCTTCAAGCTGCTAAAGTTCCACTTAGATGAGAGAGTGTCTCACCAAGATGGATTGACTCAAGCTACCTCACTTCTACTCTCATCCTAGCCAAGGAAATGCATCAAGGGAACCACATTTTCAACTATGAGCTTCCAACACTTGGGAAAAAAGCAACTCATATTGCCTAACCAAGAACTCACCACCATTCAAGAGGGAGCCAACATTGACTTTTGGCCAGCTGAGGAGCATTGGTTTGATGGAGTGGTTCAACCTAGAGTTGAAGAAGCTGGAAATGCACAAGTAGCTGATGGAGAGGAGCAGTTCTACTTTGAAGACTATGAACCCAACCCAAGAGATAGTAGAGGAGTGAGGGAGAAAGCCAAGAGGTTAACTCTTTTGCAAAAGTGGGGCAAGTGGCAAGGAAAAAGGTTTGATAAGCTGAAGAAGAAGGTGACCAACATGGCTAAGTCTATCAAAGGCTTAAAGAAGGAGATTGCTGAGCTGAAGAGTGGAAACTCATCTCCTAGCCATTCAAGCCCTTTGAGGAGAAGTAGCTCAACTAGAGCACTTTCAAGGGTTGTGAATCCTGTGGAACCAGCTAGGGCTTCAATGTATGAGCCAATTGAGAGGAAGAGGAGCTCAAGTACCCGAGAACAGCAGTTTTCGAGGCACTCGACCGGGTCACTCGAGCACCCACTCGACCGAGCACCACCAATGCACTCGACCGAGTTCCAGCCCAGACAACCATATGGCTTCCCACCTCCAGCTGCTTATCCAGGTAACCCTCCCATCCCACCCCAATACTTCACGGATCCAGCCCTCTACCACCAGTTCTACCAACAGTTCTCCCAGCAGCAAGGACAGAGTTATGACATCCGCAGTCCAGCTCGACCCCCACTCGGACATGCACTCGACCGAGTCACGGTCGATCGCCATCGTCGAGCTGCCCCAATCCCCCTCCAAGTCACCAACAAGACCCCAGCTACACCTTTGATAGCATGCAGGAGGATGTGGATAGTTTCTTCTACAATCCTTGAGGTAACACTATCACCTTTCCATTGTAAATACCATTTGCATTTCATATTGTGTGTTTTGTTTTAAGTCTTGAATCCTCAAACAAATTTCTTTCACGCAAGGGACTGTGTGATTTAAGTTTGGGAGAGGGTTTGAGATAGCATTTGACATTGTGTTTTGTTTTCTTATTTCAAATTTTTAGCATCATCATGTTAATATTTGCATAGCATCTAAGGCATAGAAAAACCCTAAAATTTGAAAATTTTTGCAAAAATCTTTATAAAAAAAAAAGAGTGTTCATGTAGTTTGCCTTGCATATTCAAGTATTTTGTTTATCATATAGGACTGCTTGCATTAGGGATCTATGATGAGTATTTCCTTGTTAGCTTGCTCATTCACTAGACTAGGATCAATGCCCAAGTTAATAGTACTTTGATGCTAGTTGAGTGGTTAGAAGCATAAGATTGAACCAAGCATTGAATTCCTGCATTGCATTTGGTCTAAATTGAAGCATGTTGTGATTTGATGCCATTTCCTATCTATAAGAACCTAATATTGACTTTCAATTATCAATGTGTGCATTGCTTTAAACTCATGGATACCATATACATATTTGGATCATCTTTCTCCTTTTTACCACTCTTGTTGATCCAAGTAGCTGATTTCCTCATTAAGAATCAGTTTCCCCTACCCTTAACCAACCCTTCTTTCAAGCCATGTTTATTCTTGAGTGTGTGAGGCCTATTTTTAGGATTGAGCTTGGTAGAAAGTGTTAGGTTTGAGCTGACAAGAGTAAAGCCTTGTGTAGTTCTAGTTTGCATTTTTCAAACTAGATAGGACTAGGTGGTTCATTTGTTGGGTTTGGGACTTGGAAGTTAAAGAAAGAAAAGAAAAAAAAAGAAAAAGAAAGAAAAAGGGTAGAGTCTTTAAGAGGAGATTGTGTTTAAGCAAGGTCTAGTGAAAGGATGGGAAGCAAAAAAATGTTGAAGATGGTTCTAGTTAAAGAAAAGAAAAGAAAGAAAAGAAAAGTCTAGCAAAAAGCTTGTATGTCTTAAGAATAAAAAGAAATGAGAACCATAGCAAATAAGTAAGAATCCCCCATCCCACTAGAAAGATCAAATAAGAAACCTCTCCTAAGACTTGAAAACCAAAAGAGAAAAGGGTGAAAGAGAAAAGAAGAAGTTAAAGGGTAGCACTAGGATCATTTGGGTTTAGATTGCTAGGATAAACACTTTGGGTACCTTTGGGTAGACAAGGTTTTATTCTTGTATGTGTCTAGGTGTTCTTACCTTTAGCATTCTTCTAAAGCTCAATCCATTTTTTATGAGAGAACCTTGATATTGATAAGCCCCACTCTAAAAAGAGACCATCATTGTCTCAAAGCCTTTACCTCCAAGCCAAATGAGTTTAAGCATTGCATAGAATTGATTCATGTTCTTGATTAATGAATGTTAAAGGAAATGGTTGATTTGAATGCATGTGGATATCTAAGGCTCAAATCAGTAAAGGTTGTGACATGCTTGTCTAAAGTCTTTAAGTACAGCTCATTCAACTTGCATCATAGTACTAGTAACTTGGACATTGATTCTAGATGGTCTGTTTGCAAGCTTTAGGAGCTGAGATCCCACTTTCAAACCTCACCTACATTCTTATGTCTTGCTTATTTGCTTGAGGGCAAGCAAAGACTAAGTTTGGGGGTGTTGATGTTCATATATTTTACCCTGTTTTCCCTTAGTATATTCACATCTTTTGCATCTTTTGCTATCCATTTTCACCATTATTGCATAGCTTTAGGACTAATCATGCATTAGAGTTTAGTTGCATTGCATTTGCATCTTTTCATGCATAAACAGGTGATTTTGAAGCTTAAGGAGCATGGAAGCAATGCTGAGGAAAGAGTGAAGCAATCATGAAGGGAAAGCAAGAGATTTAAGGCTGAAATAACAAGGTCCGGAGTCCAACTCGACCCCACACTCGACCGTGTGCTGAGGAGGACTCGACCGAGTGGACAATGCACGAGAGAAGCCAGCTCGACCTGCCACTCGACCGAGCACAGGTCGAGTTGACCGAGCCGTTGACTATTTTGTCTTTTAGCATTTTTAGGGCTTCCACTCCCCTCCTATATAAAGCCTTGTACCTGCAGCCACAAAAAGAGTCAGCTTTTTAGATATTCTCAAAAACCTAGTATTTACCTTTTTGGGATTTATTCCTTTTGCTTTTTATTTTCCTAGATCTTGTACTTGAAAAAGACTAAATTCCTCAATATTGTTAGTTTAATAACTTTCTTAATATTGAGAATTTAAGTTTCATTTCTTTTTCAATATTGTAGATCTTTGTTTTATCTATCTAATGATGCAAGTTTCAATCTTTTCTGGGTTTATGATTTTGATGTTTATCATGTGTTCTTGTGAGTAGTAGTTTAGGATCTTGAGGATGGGTTAGGCTGGGCTGTGAATGAGGTTTGTTTGGCTTGATCAAGCTTGATTGTTGTAGATCTCTTCTAGGGTAGATGTTCTTAATGCTGATCCTATATCTGAAGGGTAGGATCTGATTTCAAGCATCTTAGCATCACACCAATGTTTAAGAGGCATAGATAAGGCTAGATCTAGAGCTTACCATCTTGCTTGCTAAGAGATTAGAGGTTTTGTTTGGTATGAGACATATTTCTTACTGCCTGCTTGTGTAGATTCTTTACTATGTGAGAGCAAGTCTAGAAATGCATAGGTTTGATTGTTTCTTGACCATGAGAGTGGGAGAAACTTGTCTTGGATTCATATGTCTAGAGATTAGCTCATGTTGTTTGAGATTTGTTGATCAAGTTAGATAGCCTCAATCATTAGTCCAGCCCATGAATCCCTCCTCAAGTCCTTCTTTGTTTATTGATTTTACAGTCTTAATCCTGTTGTTTGATTGTAGTTTGATCTGTTTTTGCATTACTCAGTTTTTATTGCACTGCTCTGTTTCTGCGTTTAGTCTAGCTCGACCACTCACTCGACCTACACTCGGTCGAGTGCTGGCTCGAGTTCATCCCCAGAACTCTGCTATTTATGATTTGTGATTGTCTTGTTTCATTCCTGTTCCATTTCTGCTGCATCCATTTAGTGTCCTGTTCATTATTGTCTTGCATTTGTTCTTTAGCTTAGTTTCTGTTTCTGTTGGTTGCATCATTACTGTCTTAATCATTCTATTTCATTTGCATTTAGTTCTTAGTTCATTTAGTTTACCTTCTGCACTTTACATTTTCATCATAGGATTGTTTAGTGGCAACATCCTTTTCATCTGGCTTAAATTAGATCTTTATGCATATCTTAACTGTTCACAAACACTCAAATTGGATTGATACCCCTTATACTGCAACTGCATAACGGGAATTGAAACACCTTACCAATCATTGCATACATTCATCATCATCCATTCCATCTTAACCTGTCCACCATAAATATCTAGTTTCAATCTTACTTGCCATCTTACTCGCCATCTTATGAGATGGACAATCACGAGGGTTACACTAGATGGCATGGGATAAGCTGTGTAGAGGTAAGGATGCAGGGGATTTGGGTTTCTGGTGTTTAGATGATTATAATACCGCTCTGTTGGCGAAGCAGCTCTGGCATTTGATCACAGTCCCGGATTCACTTTTTGCACGGGTGTTTAAAGGTTGTTACTATCGGCATTCTGATCCTTTGGATTCGATTAAATCTTACTCTTCTTCTTATGGGTGGCAGAGTATAGTGTCTGCTCGATCTCTGATTAACAAAGGACTTATTAAAAGGGTAGGATTTGGTGCTTTCATTTCTGTATGGACTGACCCATGGATCTCTGCCCAATCCCCGAGACCAGCATTGAGCACAAGGTCGCCATCTGATCCTCTGCTTCGCATTACAAACTTTATTGACAAGAGCTCTAATTCCTGGGATATGGCTCAGCTTATAGCTACGTTTGTACCAGAAGATGTTGCTATAGTTTCTGCTTTACCGCTACGACAACCAGATAAACCGGATTTGTTGGGATGGCATTTTACCAAGTCTGGTAAATATTCGGTAAAATCAGGTCTTCATTCCAATATGACGGCTCCTTCCGAGCCCAAAGTATTTGGACCGGACTTTGTACCTTTACAAGCATTTGTGTGGAAAATTTGGTGTCCAGCGAAACTTCGTCACTTTATGTGGCAAGTGTTTTCAGGTTGTATGGCGGTAACAGCTAATCTACGGAAACATGGTATGAGTTGTGATGCCGCGTGTGGCCTTTGTGGTTTTCGGAAGAAGATGATTAATCATACCCTCTTCGAATGTCTGCCAGCTAGATAGGTTTGGGCTCTCTCGCAATTCCCGATGGATCCGGCGTTTTCTCTTCGTCCTTAGTTTTGACAAACATAGATTTTCTCTTTTGGCGGTTTATATATGTTCCCTTACAGAAATATTTCCTTGGATTCTGTGGTATATCTGGAAAGCACACAATGATAAACTTTTCAGTAATCTGGATTCAACCCCCTTGCAATTTTGCATTAGCGGAGGATGAGGCAAAAGTCTGGGTTCTGACTCAGACAGAGAATATAGTACACGTATCAGATATTTACCTTCTGGTTGGACCCCGTGGAGGTGGGGGATTAGGGGTCCCTAGGTCTTTGTTAAGTTATCTTTGTTTTGTAGATGGTTCTTGGAAAGCGACAGATCGATATGCTAGTAGAGGATGGTTTTGCACGTCGCCTACGAGAGATGACCCTACTATGGGAGCAGCCAACCTTTGTTGTAGTCTTTCACCTCTTGATGTCGAGATTGAAACCCTTATCTGGGCTATGCGTTGTATGATTGGGATGGATAACCAATCTGTCGTCTTTTTCATCGACTACTTTGACTTAGTGAAGATGGTGTACTCGCCTTCTAAACTAAATGTTTGTGTTTTCATTCGTGTATATACATTTTGTCAGTTTTTGAAAACATATGGAAGTAAAATCGCATCCTAGCCACTAATTTCTCCATTATATATGCCCCCACATTACCTTTATAGCAATATCCTCTCTTCCATGTGAGAGAAATTATAATCAAAACTTTATACATTTGAATCCAGCTCCGATCACCATAGAATAGAAGTAATTCGTTTTATTCGATAACTACATTATGATATCGTGGCGATTACATTAGGCCCAGGAAAGCCCATAACTCGATAGTATTTATGATTTACAAGTATATAAAGACGACGTATTAATATTATCAACTACTGGTATTTATAAAAAGTAAAACACGTCTCTCAAAACTCAAAAGCTGTTATGAATGATTATATTATCGTGTGGATACCCATAATTGACCCGTTAGTATAAACCCTAAACCCTAATACTGTATCCCTATATATATATTGTATCATATAGAATAGAGAATAAAACAAGAGAACAGTTTCTTAAACCTCTTGTTATAACACGTTATCAGCACGAGTCTCAAATCCTAGCCGTCTAAAAAAAAAAAACTAAGTCTAAGCTAGGCCTGGGCATTTTAACCGAATCCGATACCTGAACCCGAATCCGACCCGAAATAGGCAGTTCGGTTCAGATTCGGGTGGTACTAAATATCCGATCGGATTTAGTTTCTTTAAAATTCGGATATCCGATCGGGTTCGGGTATTACCCGATATCCGAAGTAGATCCGAATCAACCCGAAATAAATACAAAAATGCATTTAAGTAGGTTTGAACCCATTACCTTAAACATTAATTGATGCATCATAAACCATTTTGCCACCTTGATTACTCTATCATAGTATAAAAATATTATATATATATATATATATATTCTAAAATTGACTTATTTTGTTTTTCTTTTTCAATCAAAAATTAAACTTTTATTTTTTCAATACCCAGATCAATTTTACTAGAAACATGACAAGCAAATCTACAAAAGAAAAAAAAAAAGTGATATTTTGTGGAGTTTGAGGAGTGAGTGAGGTTGGAAGATAAATATGAATCATATCATATAATTTACTATAGATATTGTTAGATTTGGTAGAGAATTTGAAGGATTTGATTCTTGAAGTGGCGGTCATGGATAAACAAAACTAGGGTTTTTGGCTAATGAAAAGAGAAATGAAGAAAAAGGAGACAAGAAGCGGGAGGTAGAAAGTAATTTTTTTTTTCTTTTTTTTTTCACGATAGAAGCAATTTTTTTTTCCTTTTTTTATGAATTCGGGTATACCCGAAATTACCCGAACCCGAAACCAAATTACCCGAACCCGACCCGATATCATAAAATATCCGATCGGGTTTTATATCTTTACATCCGAAAATCCAAAAACCCGAACATCCGAACCCGAATCCGATACGATACCCGAATGCCCAGGGCTAGTCTAAGCTATGAGTCCTTATCATCTTCCTCCGACTATGTACGACCTCCGACTATGTCTTCGTAACTTCAACTAAAGAGTTCTTCGACAAAATCTTACCTGACGATCTGTCTACACGCTTGATATGAAGAATATATCTTCTCGAAAACCTAGCCAACAGTCTCGTGTTAACACGTCTCCGTCTCCGAAACCACTAAGATAAGTATTATTATATGCTTTGTGATTATCGACGTACGCATGTCTTATAGTTTGTCAATCTGGTATTTAATTTACATATGCTTACTCATGCGTCATAATGAACGATTTGGCTCATGCATGCATAGATTATTGTTATATGCTTTTGTGTGTTACGATCTAGTTGTGGTGGAAGTTTATTGCTTCGTTATAGTTTATTACAATATAATTATATTTATGACTGTTTATTGATTTGATCGAACACATACTATATGATTTATAATTATATTGTACTTATAATATCACTTTAAACTTTGATGTCGAATATTTTATTGAGCATCTTAGATGTTAATAGTTCTTGTGATTATATGGCATCTAAAATTTTTATGCATGAAGGAGATCGATTTCAAAATTTTCTATCAAGAGTTATATTGGATTTTGCATCATTGTCTGTTGCTTGTTCGTTTTGTGAAATCTCTTTTGATTTAATTTGTTTGGTCAAGCTTTGATCAGATTTCTTTATTCAAGCTTTACTACTGATCGATATATTTTATGATTGCTCTGTTAATCACCGAGATAACTCATATTCGTTTGTTTGATGAATCGGTGGTTATTGTTATTGATGTCTCTAATGCCTTGTATTTTTATATTCTTGGTAATAGGAAATAATTGGATATGTGTTTTGTTTCTATCAAAATACTTAACCGACGTGTCTCCGTTTGCTACCGTTGCATGTCGTCCCAACTTAATTAAGAGCTCACTTACGATCGAGGCCATATCTCTCATCAGAGAAGTGCGAACGACCCTACTCAAAGATAAGTGTCACTTACTTGCTATATTTCTTAGATTTGATCGATAAACTCAAAACTTTAGTAAAAGACCGAAACATGATCAATCGTTAAGACTCAAATTTATTATAGTTTTAAAACTGTTTCACCAAAATCAAAAGCAGCTTTAGTTGTTTGGTATTTGTTGGTCTAGTTATCTTGCTGTTATTTGGTTGATATATAAGTCCACGAAATAATGATTGATTAATCTTTTCTTTTGACTTGATTATGTGTATATGCAAGTTGTACATGTATACTTGAAAAATGTGTATGTGTGTTGCATGTATATTATTAATCTAAAGAATAATTGTTAGCTAATTAATTTTTTTATTTTGTCACCCTGTTAGCTAATTAATTAATTAACCAATCTAAACCGTGAACTACAAAGTCATTAGTAGTTGCAGTAAAAGACAATTATGGTGAATTATTTTAACTGATTAATCCGGTGACAATTTAATCATGTTCTTGTTATGATTTTATTGATTCATGATTTTATATAAATCTCATGAACACAACTAATGATAATTATTGGATTATTTTATTCATAAATATATTATTTGATCACTAATTTAAAAATATTTTAAATCATGTCATTCAACTTTGTGTGGTGAATAAATTAAAATTTTAGTAATAAATTACTAAATAATATTATTAATTATATTTTCTTGGCATCATTTCTATGAGAAAGTTTAAGTCCAATATGGTCATAAAATTCTTTTGTTCTTTAGAATAATCTAAAAAAAAAAATGACTAAAAGTTTGTAAGAGAATATATACAAATCATCTTGATTCCAATTATTACCAAGATTATGTAATAGAATCATTGATGGAAAGATATTAGAAAATATGTAATTTACTTGTCACAAAATATTGTTGTCATGTAGACACAATATAGTGAAGAATATATTTTTCAATTTTTATAATCTTGTTATTTGTGAATGAATAAAATATGAGATGTTGATGTGAATCACATTCTATTGGGCTGGTTTATTCTTTGAAGTGAATATGACTTTATGCTATAAGTGGTTTCCACTATTCTACTACAATATTAAGTAGTAGAAAAAGTATTGAAAGCTCTTGAAGAGTATATATATATATACTATTGTCTATGGGAACACAATTTGATATTAATGTGTTATAGTCTCCCAAGTCTCAAAGTTAAAAAGGTCTAAAATATAATAGATGACCCAATTTCAGAATGTTATTGATTACAGAGTGGGATTCAAATCGAGATTGATAGTCATGAAGTGTCATCATATCGAGGGGAGAATTAAGGAATCCCACATACAGAGGTGATGAAACAGATATAAGATTATGTTCACACTAAAATGAGTTTAATCACTTTTATGAAAGAGCAAATCTTGAAGATTTCAAAAGTAATCATGTTGAGACAGTAAGGAAGGAAAAATACTTTGAAATCATAAGTATTATTACCCAAGACAATAAAAGTATTTGAGAGATTACATGCATTATCTAGAAGATAAAATGCTTTGTGAAAATCTCACTATTTGGCATGACCGGTTAAGCTATTCCGGTTCAGTAGTGATGCGAAAGAATAATCAGAAATTTCTGAAAAGATTCATTAGAGAACCTAAAGAGTTTTTCTAGTGATTTCTTATGTGTGCTGCTTTACAAAGCAAGCCGATTATATATGGCTTTCACAGACCCCATGAATTTGGATAGTGTCAATTTTCTGGTACGTATACAAAGAGATATTGTGGACTGATCATCCACCATATATTCGAGTTTGCAAGAGTATTTGGTTAATTGACAATGGTGGTGAAACCAGGCAATGTGATTGACAAAAATGACTCTATATGTCAATAAGTTCGCATCGGGCCAATGAATTATCATGAGTACTCCCCATTACAATTGGTTTGGGTCAGAAACCACATATAATCCATCTAAATGTGTTATACATGTTGAGTTGCTCCACCAAGTGATTAAGATGGGAATTGAAAGAATGTTGGTAATATGTTAGATATAGATCTCTCTTGATGATTGAATATCTCGAGATGCAGAGACTGTTGTTTTAGTGAGTCAGTCTTTCCAACATGAGGGGGAGAAAATAAACAGCTGGTAAAGAATTATATTGTAAGAAATTATCTTAATCCTCGTACTAAGAAATGTGCGCTAGAAATTAAAAAGATAATTTATTGGCAAAGTTTGCAACGATGCTAAAAGCATACCATAGCCAATTTTCTGACCTTGAAAGTGAAAAAGTCACATATACCCACTGTGCTCTAATTAGTGTCCTAGAAGGATAAGATCAGCTGCTAGTAAGTCTAAAGATCGCATGAAGTGTGATAGACTTATGGTTCCAAATATGAGCATCCTCGGAAAAGAAAAGGAGCATAAATTAATATGGCACCGAGGAAGCAGAGAGTTATGAAAAATCTCTAGAAGAGATTTATAGACTTAGACATGAGTAAGAAAGAGATTCAGATACCTGAGAATGATAATGAAAAGAAATCTCAATAAGTTGAGTCATATCTAGAAAGAAAAGGAACCAAAAAGCAAATCGACGTCGTAAAATATGTTTGCATGCAGTGATGCAGTTGATTATGTTATGGATAAAATCGAGGATCATAAACCGCGGTTAATAGAAAAGGTTCTATTGAAAAGTGTACACAAAGAATGATTGGTTAATCATTGAAAGAAGTAACTATGAAACAGTTCATCTCTCTTAACGAGATAATATTTGGACTTGTAGTCCTTACAGTTGAAAGTGTAAAATAAGTGGGACATAAGTGGATCTGTATGAGAAATAAAGCACATGAAGTAGTACAAGGAGTTCTCACTCCTTTACCTCATCGGTCAAGTGAAAGAATCACGTCAGTCCCGAGGAACTCAGAAAATACTTATGAGAGATGTACTCTCTTTTGGTGGAAGCAACTATTCTCTATCCCTTATGATTTTGACAATAAGAGCAAGAATTGAACTATTCTATCCCTTAAAGTGATTATTTTGCTAAAAGCAATATTTTATAGTTCTTGAGAACATTGTAAAAGTGATAAAACGTTTTGATGCCCTTTGACACCTTTGGGGAGAAAATGGTGAGAGTTTATCTCTATGAGAGAATCTTGTATATAGATCATTATTGTTGATCTTAAGGATCTAATTGTAGGTTGAAAATAATTCGGGAACAAGCTAAGAGAAGATCTTAGGGTTGTGTAAATCCGAGATTGAACACTAATTTTAATTGTGTTCAAGAAGTATTTTCAACAAATTTTGAGGACATATGCATTTGCTGAACCTCGTTAAAAGAAAAATGATATGTCTCTTGTCTCTTCCTTACAAGTGGTTCTTGTTAAAAGAAAGATACAAGAACAAGTGCAAAATATGTTGATGATGAAAATATTATCTGATCTCCGGTAGAAACAATCAATGATGAAATATTGCAACTGAAAGATGGAGAAATCGGATTTTATAAGATCAGATTTTTCATGAAATTCTTGAGGTTATGGATTTACATCTGTTGGAAGAGATGTTATCTCAAGATACTTACATCTTACATAGAAAAATGTTCTTGTAGTACCATACTAAGAAGAAGAGTTGAAAGAGAAATTTTTACAAGGAGATTATAAATAACTCTTATGTATAAGATGATTGTTTGGAAGATTGTATGTAAAAGAAGATTTGGGCTTAAAGTTCAAATAAATCTTCTATATGAAAAGGGTGCAAATGACTTGAAGTTCAATGACCCGAGAGAATATATGATGATCATATGAGTTTGTAAACTAAAAGCTCTATTTATTACAGTTCAGAAAAGATGATATATATGATCATGATGCATAACCTGAAGATGATGCTTTCAGGGGGAGAAGTATGATCATGTGTGTGGTTGTACTCTTTTTCCCTTATCATGGTTTTTAACCCATTGGGTTTTTCCATGAAAGGTTTTTAACGAGACAACAAAGAACACGCGAAAGATAAACATCTTGAGAGGAATATTATGATTCCAATGGTGAAAGACTATCATCTTCAAAGTCTCTGACATACACTGATGAGACCATGAGAAATGAAGATAATGATCAAGATGGTCATTTAAGAGACCAATAGCCTACAGAAGAATGGTGATGTACGGTGATATACATGTTCTATACATTTGTTCAAGTGAAAATTTGGCGAACCATTTACCAAGGCGTTTTCAACCACTACTTCAAGAAGTTACTTCATCATATTGGATTGCGACATTTTGAAGATTTCAAGTGATGTACTCAAGAGGGGGAGTAAAAGCGCACTGCACTCTTTTTCCCTTAACCATGGTTTTTCCTACTGGGTTTTCCTGGTAAGGTTTTAATGAGGCAGCATCTCATATGCGCATTAGGAATTACATTTTTTAAATGGTCATCCAAAGGGGAGTGTTATGAATGATTATATTGTTGTATGGATGCCCATTATCAGCCCGTTAGTATAAACCCTAAACCCTAATACTGTATCCCTATATATATGTTGTATCATATGGAATAGAGAATAATACAAGAGAACAGTTTCCTAAACCTCTTGTTATAACAAAAGCAATATTTTGTAGCTTATTGTTCTTCCATGGAACTTCCTGCAAAACAAACAACACATATGGAATCTATGGTTTCTTCTGAGACAAGACAGGGAAACATTTTAAGGCATAAGAGTGAATGAAGTATATAAAAAGTTATTTTACCCAGAAGTAACAACTAGTGACGTAAGAGAAACAGTGGAGACCTCCTGTTGTTTTGTGTACGTCTTCATATCATCTTTATCTTCATCATCCGATTGATAGACAAATCTACTCTTCCCGGACACATAACTTTCACCATCAATCTCTTTCTTCCACCGGAACCACATGGGACTTATATTCCTAGTTTGATATTGTTAGCCTAAAACCAAAAGTTTTTATATTAAAAATTAATAATTAATTAGATAATTGGGGTTAAATTAGAATTTTGATTTTGTTGAAAAATTGTGGGTATGAAAATAACAACATTAATTATTTTAGGTTTGAAATTACATGTTTTTATTGTTGGTGTATTTTTATTCCAACCCAAAACAATTGTGTATTCGGGTTTTTTGACATTTTCCCAAAATAAAAGTAACAACTACTTTGAAATTGACTAAAAATAAGGGGAAAATACCAAAAACAACCCGATGTTATTTTTATTTGGACGTTTAATACCCAATTGTTTTGGATTGGAATAAATATACACCAAATAATAAAAATATGTCATTTAAAACTCAAAATAATTAATGTTGTTATTTTCATACCCACGTTTTTTCAATAAAATCAAAATTCCAATTTTACCCTGGTTATTTAATTAATTATTAATTTTTTCTATAAAAATTCTCGGTTTTCTGTTAACCATATCAAACCGAGAATCTCGGTTATCTTTTTCTCTTCTTCCTCCTCCTCCGTTTCATCGTCGTCGGTACACGAATAAACAACAAAACCAGTCTTCCCAATGGATTGTCTTCTTCTTTTCTCTTTCTTACTATCTTTGCCGATCAAGTCTATTTCTCCATAAAACAAACCCCCTCAGTTTAGTTTAGTTGATCCAAGAGAAGAAGAAAATTTTATCATTCCTTCCTTCTATTTTTTTTTTTTTTTTTTTATCAGTCCTCTTTTTTTTTTCTTGCTTTTTCCTAATTGTGAAGTTCAGTTTAGGGTATATGAATCTAGATCAATTAGCCATTGATCTGAGATTTGGGTGATGGCGGACATCGTGAAGCAAATCCTAGCCAAATCGATTCAACTGTCTGACCAGGTGGTCAAAGCCGCTGATGAGGCTAGTTCCTTCAAGCTGGAGTGCACCGAACTCAAGGCCAATACCGAGAAGCTTGCTGCTTTTCTTCGCCAGGTTGCAGATCGTCATTCTCTACACCGGTCTTCCCCCTATCGCCGCCAACAATCCCATCCTTTGCCTCATCTGGGAGCAGATCGCCATTCTCTACACCGGCTCCCCCAAAGACCGCTCTGATGTCGCCGCCTCTCTCGTTTCCCTCGCCCGTGATAATGATCACTACACCAAGCTTATCATAGAAGAAGGAGACGACATCAAAAGAGGACCAACGACGATTAGAGAGAGAAGGAAGAAGAGAGAAAGGAGTAGATAACCAGGATTTATTCTTGGTTTGACATGGTTAATAGAAAACCGATAATTTTTGTATAAAAAATTAATAATAATTAGATAATTGGAGTAAAATTAGAATTTTGATGTTATTAAAAAACGTGGATATGAAATTAACAACATTAATTATTTTAGGTTTTAAATGACACGTTTTCATTTTTTAGTCTATTTTTATTCCAATCTAAAACAATTAGGTATTAAAAGTCTAAATAAAAATAATTTCGGATTTTCTTTTGGCAATTTTTGCCTAAAAATAATCACGTCACAGATCGGCATTTACTTAAAAATTAAAGGGAAAAATGCCAAAAAAACCTCATCTTATTTTTATTTGGATGTTTAATACCCAATACTTTTTGGTTGGAATAAAAATACCCAATGTATTAAATTGATGTCAAATAAAACTTTATTTTTTAAAAATTGGTAGAATCAAACACATGACTTAACAGACCATGTAATAACAGACGTTAACCTGTGTGATGGAATTTCTAAACCGGGTTTTAGTTTCAGTCCCACGGTTTTAGTAGATATATAGAGTTTGTTTACCTTCTAATTCGATTATAACGAAGTAGTGTAGTGGTAACTTGTCTATTATGCAACCAGCAAGATCCGGGTTCAAACCACTTGGTAAATGAATTTTTTTTTTTTTTAAACTCGACAGTTCTTCGTTGGATGAGCAGTGAGAGTCTGAAAGATTGTTTCTTGCGATTTTCCGATCATAAATTCCGATGATGAAGACCGAGATGGAGTAAGAGGGCTACTTTGATCGATGAAAACAACGCTAGATGCGTCGGTCGGTGACGGAGGCGGCCGTCAAGAAGAAGCCTGCAACAAACTTACACAAATTGAAGAAATTGAAGGAGAAGAAGGCTGTTTCCGCCGCTGCTCTTAGGACTACTGTTTCATCTCCTCCTATTTAGAAGAGATAATGAGATTATACTTAGTTTTCTCTTGTTTTCTAACCCCAATTACAGATTTTGAAATTGATTTTGGTGTTTTTATGTTGTTATTATGTTGTTATTATGTTGTTATTTTCAGATAATCAATGATGTGATTGTTAGGTTGAAGGATGGAACTAAATCTAGCTAAAATATGATTGTTAAAGGTGGTGGTGGCGGCGGCGAATTAACTGAGAAGGCAGAAAAAAAAATTGATAAAGGTGTTGTAGGAAGGTGTCGAACCGGGTTTTGCTGGTTGCAAAAGTAGCCTTTTACCACTACACCACATCAACATACTCACATCCATGAGTAAACAGAGTTCATATCTATTACAACCGTAGGACGGAAATTAACATATGTCGTCTCTGTGTTGTTTCTTCTTTCAATCCTCGGTTTCATCCCAAATTTTTTAAAAAAAAAAAGAAAAAGGAAAAACCCACAAATCTCTATCTTGGTGTGATCTCTGATCCGAATTCTTCAATCTCCGATTTCGTGATTCAAGGCGGGCATCTTTGGAGCCCATCATGTGGAAGCTGAAGATCGCCGAAGGCGGTAGTCCATGGCTGAGAACAACCAATAATCACGTCGGACGGCAGTTTTGGGAGTTCGATCCGAGTCTCGGTACGCCTGAAGAGCTCGCTGCCGTCGAGGAAGCTAGGAAGTCATTCACGGAGAACAGATTCTTGAAGAAACATAGCTCCGATCTGCTTATGCGCCTTCAGGTACGGTACCCTCACTTGACTTGCACTGTGTTATCATTTCCACCTGGAATCAATTCAAATTAGATGCGCTTTCTAATTGACTGTGTTATTGTTAGCCCCCTTTACTGAACCAAAACCAAGTATAGTACTACATGTGGATCTCTAGAGAGTATCTAGTTTACAATATTACAAATAGAACTAATTTCTAAGCATGAAGCAACAAAACAAAAGCAGCTAGACTAGTATTGACCCCATCTCTTAGTCTGTAATCATTATTGTTGTTTTAGCTTTTTGTTTTCTGATCTGAAAATGATCTCTATCTATCTCTCTTTCTCTATCTGTAGTTTTCAAGAGAGAATATGATTAGCTCAATTTTACCTCAAGTCAAAATCGAAGATGCTGATGATGTTACTGAGAAGATTGTGGAAAACACGTTGAAGAGGGGTCTAGATTTCTATTCAACAATACAGGCGCACGACGGGCACTGGCCAGGTGATTATGGTGGTCCTATGTTTCTTCTCCCAGGACTGGTCAGTTCATATATTGTTCGTCTCGCTAAGCCTTCTTTTTGCGATTTTTTTTTTTTTTTTTTTTTTTGCTGAAAGCTTCAGTCTGATTACAGATAATTACACTCTCCATAACTGGTGCACTGAATACAGTATTGTCGGAACAACATAAACAAGAAATGCACCGTTATCTCTATAATCACCAGGCAAGAAATTTCTCCTATCTTAATGATTGATAGTTCTGTTTCCTCGCAAATGGCTAATTTGGATTTTCCTATACTGTTCTATGTTCTTAGATACATAATACGTCCATATAAAAATAGATGTGTAGTTGTGTACACACATCTCTATGTTCCAAAGAGTTCCTTCATCTAATTTCGGATTGTTAAAACTATTGACGGTACATGGTTTCAGAATGAGGACGGAGGTTGGGGTTTACATATTGAGGGCCCTAGCACCATGTTTGGGTCTGTCTTGAACTATGTTACTCTAAGGCTGCTTGGAGAAGGACCTAACGATGGAGATGGAGCTATGGAGAAAGGGAGAGACTGGATTCTAAATCATGGTGGTGCTACCAATATCACATCTTGGGGAAAAATGTGGCTCTCGGTACTGAAATCTTGACTTCGATCTGTCCCTTTAAGTTATCATTTTGAATATTTCTGTTACTTGAATCTGCTAATACTGTAAATAAAGGTACTTGGAGCTTTTGAATGGTCTGGAAATAACCCACTGCCACCTGAGATATGGCTTCTTCCGTATTTCCTGCCAATCCATCCAGGTGCTCATAAATATTTGTACAATGACTATTTCCTGTGTTCTTGACTTTCTCAACTTGGATACTGTTTAAGTTTACTCTTTTCCCAGTCTTCAATTGTTGGTCGACTAAACTATTCTTTCAAAGGACGTGCCTCTTATAATCAATTCTTGGTTCAATGGGTATACAATGATATGGAGAACGGAAAAACCAAAGTGCTGTAACCATGCCGTAACTGTTTTGTCTCTTTTATGCTTCCTTAGGTTTAACTATTTAAATTGGGATTTAAATATAGTTATATTGGTGATGAGCTCCATAAGCAGTAGATTATCCCAGCCTTTATTATATGGAATACCATTGTTCGTAAATCTGATGATAGCTTGTCATCTGTTATGCTTCATGCTTGTTCAAAGCACACTTATCGAATGTGTTAACCCTGTGTGTATTTAAGAAGATGGATATGGTTTTCTTTTGCTACAGCTTGCTTTTTAGTTCTTATGTATATAGATATAGTGCACAGTAAAGCATCAGAATAAGATTTTTTACTCATGCTCCAGGAAGGATGTGGTGCCATTGTCGGATGGTGTACTTGCCGATGTCGTATTTGTATGGAAAGAGGTTTGTGGGACCCATAAATTCCACTGTTTTATCACTGAGAAAGGAGCTGTTTACTGTACCATATCATGAAGTCAACTGGAATGAAGCACGCAACCTTTGCGCAAAGGTTTGTGGAATGGATGGTGGATTCTGTAACTATGCTAACACACAAGCTAATCCTTTAAACGGAGTTACTTGCTTTCTTAAAAGACCTGAGCATTGCAGTTTAATGAGATATTGTTTGGCTGAATAACACAATTAGACTAAATGATTCTTAATAGATTATTCAGTACTCAAATATAGGTCCTTATACATATTGATGTGTAATCAGATGCTAAGGGGTAACTATTTTTATGCTGATAGTTGCTTTTCTATTGAAGGAGGATTTATACTACCCTCACCCACTTGTCCAAGATGTTCTTTGGGCATCACTTCATAAGATTGTTGAGCCTGTTCTAATGCGATGGCCTGGTGCAAATTTGAGAGAAAAGTCTATTAGAACCGCAATAGAACATATTCATTATGAAGATGAGAATACTAGGTACATCTGCATAGGTCCCGTGAACAAGGTATGCAAATCAAACTTCCACAACATCCTCTGTAACATTTTCTAACCATTGTTATTATTCTCTTTCACAAGTTCAGTATGGGGATATGTTGCTCCCGGGATACGTTTTCTTTCTGTTTTTGATTCCTCTACTTTAATCATCTTTGTTTTGTCCTGTTATAACAGGTGTTAAATATGCTTTGCTGTTGGGTAGAGGACCCAAACTCCGAGGCTTTCAAGTTGCACCTACCAAGAATCCATGACTTTCTCTGGTTAGCTGAAGATGGAATGAAGATGCAGGTACCGCATATTTGTATATATGATTTATGTTAAGTAGATTATATGGACCAAGGTGACTGCCGAACCAGTACGAATATTATGCCTCCGGAATCATTAGCTCAACAGTATACAAATATACACTTCAAAATTTGATAGTACTTAGAATGACATTTTCACATTACTACGTTAACTATATGAAGTTGAGGATTTTACCGTAGTATGTGTTTGATAGAATCATTTTTTGAATCATAATAAAGAAACAATGATAAAGCGGTCTTAATATCATATTTTGTGAGCATCTACATTTCTATGTACTCTACCATGTTTCTTTTTCTTCCTGCTAACCAAAATCCCTACTTTACTCTCTATCCAATTACTAGCTATAAACATTGAACTTGTTGTCCATACTCTAACGCAGCAGTTATTGACAGGGTTATAACGGAAGCCAGCTATGGGATACGGGTTTTGCTATTCAAGCGATTTTGGCAACTAACCTTGTCGAAGAATATGGACCCGTTTTGAGAAAAGCACATTCATTTGTAAAGTATTCCCAGGTTTGTGATAGGCAGTTAATGACTATCAGCATGTTTCTCTGGATGCTCTTTTCGCTCTCATGATTTTTTTTCTTTTCATGGTATAGGTGTTAGAAGACTGCCCTGGAGATCTGAATTACTGGTACCGCCACATTTCTAAAGGGGCATGGCCTTTCTCAACTGCAGATCACGGTTGGCCCATCTCCGACTGCACCGCAGAAGGACTGAAAGTAATAATAAAGCGATAGAGTGACCTTCCAGGATTTCTTTCTTGGTGGTAATGAGTTTGGTATTTCCTCTTCAGGCTTCTCTTTTGCTATCCAAAGTTCCCAAGGAGATTGTTGGTGAACCAGTAGATGCAAAACGGTTATATGATGCTGTTAATGTTATCATTTCGTTACAGGTTAGATTTGGTTTCTATTACCTGTAGTAATACATGGTATTTTAGTAAGTCATAGGTCGTCTTTCTGCTTTGTTGGCCTTCTAAAAAAAAATGCATATTTCGAAAACCAAAACATTTTCCTTGTCTAATTACCAGATAATATCTGATTTCAGAATCCAGATGGAGGCCTCGCAACATATGAGCTCACCAGATCATACCCTTGGTTGGAGGTATTGTCTCTGTGCCTAGATATAGATCTGTAATGTTCTCAAGCCTGATAACATATACTTTTTGTATCTATTTGTCAACACATATTTGCCTTAGTCCCCTTTGCTTGAGGTTTTAAGGAAGAGTTTACTCATTTCTGTTGGCAGCTAATCAACCCAGCAGAAACCTTTGGCGATATTGTTATTGATTATCCGTAAGGCACTAGCATCTTCCATTGAATCATCTAGTTAATCCGATATTATGTTTTGCAAATTTCCTTTGATGCGCAAGAATGGTTCTGTAGTTACGTGGAATGTACATCAGCTGCCATCCAAGCTTTGATATCATTCCGAAAGCTGTATCCTGGTCATCGGAAGAAGGAAGTAGATGAGTGTATTGAGAAGGCAGTTAAGTTCATTGAATCTATTCAAGCAGCAGATGGCTCATGGTTAGTCTCTAGTCATTATAAATCTATTTGCAAAATTACATTTTTAACCTTATGTTTTATCGTTGTATCTTCTAGTTGGTGCCTATCTTGTAACCTGTGATATTTCCTTAGGTATGGATCATGGGCTGTTTGCTTCACGTATGGTACGTGGTTTGGAGTGAAAGGGCTGGTAGCTGTTGGAAAAACATTGAAAAACTCTCCACATGTTGCTAAAGCGTGTGAATTTCTGTTGTCGAAACAACAACCTTCGGGCGGATGGGGAGAAAGCTATCTTTCATGTCAAGACAAGGTTAATAATTACTTTGTATGTTAGCTAAATTCTACTTACTGCTACTTTATGAATCGCTAAATTACTTTGTTTTTTTTTTTTTTTTTTTACTTTTATGAATAGTTCTATTCAAACCTTGAAGGCAACAGGTCTCATGTCGTGAACACAGCATGGGCTTTGCTCGCACTCATTGGTGCTGGGCAAGTGAGTAAATTCCTTAAGAAACTTTAAACTTTCAGTTCATCGTGACACTGTGGGATTCTCATTCTTTTTCTTTTCTCCCTCTCTCTCTTTCCATTTATACTTTTATTTCTTTGTGTGTGTTTTTATTAGGCTGAGGTAGATAAAAAACCACTGCACCGGGCTGCAAGATACTTGATTAATGCACAGATGGAGAATGGTGATTTTCCACAACAGGTAATAAGTTGCATCAATCACATTGGTATTTGGAGTTTCTCTTGGATAACGGATAATTGATCTATTGGCTCTCTATTTTAGGAAATAATGGGAGTCTTCAACAGAAACTGCATGATAACGTACGCTGCGTATCGAAACATTTTCCCGATATGGGCACTGGGGGAGTACCGTTGTCAGGTATTATTGCCCCAAGGAGAATGACATATGTGTTCAAGGTAATTATTTCTCTAGGGAAGAAACTGCGTAGCTCCAATGCATACTTTTTCGAAAGTTGTGTCATCCGTAATGGATGTGCTCTGATGCTTTCGTGAACCAAATTTGTGTAACTGATTTGAACTCAATTCTTGATTGCAGATTTTGTTGGGTTCTCTTGAGTACCGATTTTAGCAAAATGTCATTTTATTTTATTTTGTGAAAACAGACATTTTCTTGTATTTGGTTTTACAATTCATGTTTCCGCTTAGGTCATGTCTCCGGTGGTTTCCCACTTTCCTCATTATAAAATTGGCTTTGACTGGTTACATTTATTTAAGTAATTTGTCTCTCTCTAAAATTAGTTTACCCGTTGGTAGAAATGAAAATAAAATATCAGCTAGAAATGTAGACGAAAACAAAGCACTTCCTTCTACAAAAGCTATTACAAGGCTTAGAACTCTCCTTACGCAACAACTATCACCATCTCCTAGCGGGAAACTAACTTCATCCAAAACAAAATGAATTGAGCCGGAAAACACGGTAACATGAAAAAGAGATGTTACTGAACCTTTTTCATTTGTTTTTTGTTTTCTCGCATGCTTGAGAATTTGAACAGATTATGTCACTTACAAATTACAATCATAAGATAAGTAGACAAGAGCAGAGAAAAGAAAATGGCGGAAAGGTCGTTGAGGCCAGCGGAGGTGGTTAATGAGAGGGGTGAACGATACCAAGGGAAGGTCACCGGCTTCGTCATTGCCACTTGTTTTGTTGCAGCCATTGGTGGATGCATCTTTGGATATGACATTGGCGTCTCAGGTTCTGTAATACTCCCTTTTAAAACCCAAATTTTTAGTGACTAAGTGTTTTTATATATGGCATGGTTTTCTTTTTTTTACTAACAGGAGGTGTCACGTCGATGGACGAATTCCTTAGAGAGTTTTTCCACGATGTGTATGATAAAAAGAGAGACGCTCATGAAAATAACTACTGCAAATTCGACAATCAAGGACTTGCAGCTTTCAACTCGTTACTGTACATGGCTGGTTTAGTTGCAACTCTGATGGCCTCACCAGTCACCAGGAACTATGGACGACTTGCAAGCATCATCTGTGCTGGGATCTTCTATGTAATCGGAGCTGCTGTAAATGCTGGATCAGTGAACCTCAAAATGCTCTTTCTAGGACGGATCATGATCGGTTTTGGCGTTGGATTTGAAAATCAGGTTTTTCTGAGAGGACAATGTTGTTAATGAGAAGACCAAAATGTGTATAATCTAACTTATCTTTTTTCCTTTCAGGCAGTTCCTGTGTACTTATCAGAGGTGGCACCAGCCAATTTCAGAGGGGGTCTAAACAGTATGTTTCAATTGGCAACAACTCTTGGGATATTTTCAGCCAACATGATCAGTTACGCCACACAAAAGCTCAAGCCTTGGGGCTGGAGGCTCTCTCTTGGCTCGGCTGCTTTTCCGGCTCTTCTCATGACCCTGGGTGGTTATTTCCTCCCCGAGACTCCCACCAGCTTGATCGAGAGAGGATTAACAGAGAAAGGCAGGAAAGTCTTGGAGAAACTAAGAGGAACAAGAGACGTCAACACTGAGTTTCAAGACATGGTAGCAGCAACCGAGTTGTCGAATTCTATAAAGCATCCTTTCAAGGAAATTCTCCATAAACGCCACAGGCCTCAGCTCGTTATGGCCATTCTGATGCCAACGTTTCAGATCCTCACTGGCGTAAACTGCGTTCTCTTTTATGCGCCTGTTTTGTTCATTACTATGGGATTTGGAGGAAATGCTTTACTCTACTCATCTGTCCTCGTAGGAGCTGTCCTTTTTCTCTCAACTTTGATTTCTATTGCATTAGTGGACAGATTAGGACGACGAGCTTTGCTCATCAGTGGCGGATTACAAATGATCATTTGTCAGGTTACAATATGTTACCGCTCATCTTTTTGCAATCATCATATCATATAATGATACAGAAAGTTTAGTTCAAGTCTAAAGGGTTTTGGTTTTTGAGTTAGGTTCTTAACTCTGGTCTCATTGTTGTTTGTAAAACAGGTCATAGTCTCAGTGATCTTGGGATTGAAGTTTGGAGACAACCAAGAGCTGTCAAAAGGGAACTCGATTCTTTTGGTCATTTTCGTTTGCCTCTTTATACTAGGCTACGGATGGTCATGGGGTCCGCTAGGCTACACCATACCGAGTGAAATATTTCCCTTGGAGACCCGTTCTGCGGGGCAGAGTATCAGCGTTGCTATCAATCTCCTCATGTCCTTCATCATTGCCCAAACTTTCCTATATCTCCTATGTGCTCTTAAGTTTGGAATTTTCCTTC
Organism: Camelina laxa; assembly: GCA_024034495.1. NCBI lineage: Eukaryota > Viridiplantae > Streptophyta > Magnoliopsida > Brassicales > Brassicaceae > Camelina > Camelina laxa. Next base: position 13,863,792 of record CM043885.1, on the reverse strand, counting down.
TCTTTGCTGGTTCGGTTTCCGTGATGACCATCTTCGTTTACTTCCTTTTGCCTGAGACCAAAGAAGTGCCAATTGAAGAGATGACAGTCATATGGAGGAAACATTGGTTCTGGAAGAAAATATTACATACAAATCTTGAAGCTGAGGGCAGCCATGGGCAACGAACACAATAGTAAGGTTAAGGTATACCATCAAATGTATAATCATAGACCTTCAAAAAAATGCATGAACGATGTTTCTGTTGCATTTTAGTGTGAGTACAATATACGAAAAGCTGCTAAACAAGAGTTACTTCTTTCCAACAAACCTGAAGGGAAAAGCGACTCCAGACTCGCATCAGATAGTACCAGGGGTCACTATCCCAATAACCATTAATTTCTTCAATAAATTTATTCGTGCTCAACATATCAAAGTATAAAATGGGGCTGACGTTGATTAAAAAGTTCTACAAGTTTCAATGGGAAATACTGAAACTGAAACAGTTATTAATCAGCTCATGCAGTATTCAAAGCAAGTAACAAAATTGTATACTAACACCTGATGCAAATAACTATGTTTAATTGGTGAAATAACCAAAAAATCAGAGTAAAAAACACACATATATATAACAATAGATAATCCAAGCTTATGTAATAAGCGAGGAAAAGACTATTTCTCTCTCTTCTTCTAGGCGATTCTAAAGGCGATTTCCACCGACTTCCACCGACTATCTTTCCGATGAAATTTTTTCTATTCAATTGCAGACTTTAATTACCAGTAGTGTTGCCGGTCTTCCTAGTACTATCTTCTCCAGTTTTTCTCTAAAAATTCAGAGAGATGTCAAAGGATTTATGGGAAACTTTTCAAAATATTAACCTGGATTCGGAAAGAACCCCTCTTTGGATGTCAGTCCAGGCAATCCGAGATTGAGAAGCAAGTAATCGGTTGAGTTTGGTTGTTAAGTGTCTAAATCCTCAACATCAAAAGCCAGTTGGAATGAAGGGTGCTCTTCCTAAAGCGTGGAACTTACAAGGACGTGTCATGAGTAGGATAAAGGACGATGGAACAGTTCAGTTCTTCTTTCAGACAGAGCATCACCTGATGATGGTTCTAGAGAATGGTCCCTGACACTATGATCTGTGGATGATTTCAATGGATCGTTGGACAATGTGTCATCTTCCAAATTTCTTGTCTGAAATCTTTTTTTGGGTAAAAATCCTCAACATTCCAGAAGACTTTTGTACCGCCCCGACCACCATCTATTAGTGGGTCTCATGTCCATTTCCAGTCCATGGGCCCACCTTTCTTAATGGCCTCATGTCTTCTCACTAGGCCCATGAGTCCATGCATATCTGACGGTTGGTTTGCTACGTCTAGGAGGTTTTAAAGACTTGTTATCATCCCTACAAATCATCACGTGATATTTCCCTGTGTTTGTCCACTCACATAGTTCTGATAGTCACTTCTCGGAAGGTCAACCATGCTAAGACTACTCCAGCATAAACACGCTTAACTGTGGAGTTCTCTCAGGAACCTTGACCAAAAAGATAAGTGAACTTTGGTGATATAGGTGGCCAAATCTATTCTTTTAAACCTCTCCACATGTCCCTGAAACCGAGATGTCACAATTTTAGATCGTAGCTGTGATTCACGAGGTGGGAGGAGTTCTTGGTCATATTGATGATGTTCGATTTCATGAAGCTACTGAAGATACGGGAAAACGGCAAAAATCAACACAGACTATTTACGAAACGCTTTTTATACCCAATTTATGATACCATGCATTTATCAACCCAAGTTGACTAATAATTAAAATTTCCTGCCTAAACTTTATAAATTTTGTCGATTTCAACATCTTCATAAATGTTGACCGTTTAAACCGCGCTGCGTCAGACACCAACAAGGCGATCATGTGGCATGTAGACATCAACCTGGATAACCATAGTCAACGACAATGATGCCTTAACCACTGGGACATACTGATTTCTACAATTCTCATAGACAAAACTTTAATATATTATTTTTCGTTTCTCTTCTTCTTCTTCTTCTTCAGTTAGTCATGAAAGCACTGATCTGATACTTTTCCTTCATGAAGGAATCAAAACTCTATACCTTCACATACTTCTTTCATGGCGGAAGCTGAAGTATCAGTCCCCTTCACAAAATTAGGGTTTTTGTTTTTGTAAATCTGAAATTTTGTAAAACCTAGATCTGGATTTTGTAATCTTCTCTACATGAATTGATTTATTTGTTTTTAAATAATGTTGATACTTTTCGATTTTAGATTTTGAAGTCCAGATTTTCGTTTTTCTGGGTAACTGAAGAAGAAAAAGAAGGGGGACAGAAGATAATATATTATATTTTTGTTCCCAAAACCGTAGAAGTCAATATGTCCTAGTGGTTAATAGCTAATGTGTTTTATTGTGCTTTGTCAAGTTCAAATCTTGTTAATTATTATAATTTATTTTAGTTTTATTTGAGCTATCAAAATGACGTCGTTTTGATTTCTACATGCCACATGGTCGCCTCGTTGGCGTCTGACTCAACGCCGCTAAGCAGTCAACTAACACCGTTTATAAAGATGTTGAAATCGGCTAAATTTGTAAATTTTAGGTAGAAAATTTTAATTATTAGTCGATTTGGGTTGATAAATGCATTGTATCATATATTGGGTATGAAAAAGCGTTTCGCAAATAGTCTGGGTTGATTTTGGTCGTTTTCCCACTGAAGATATTAATGGGGAGGTTTTGGCTCATCTCAAGAGGAATATTAATGATCAACTAATCTATGTCAGGTATATTGAATTTGAGCCTAGCAAACCACCCGTTATGATCCCCAAACTGCGAAAATTCTGTTTTCATTGTGGATCTCTTAGGTTTGTGATTATGCCATCCCAACTCCACAATTTGATGATGAAATATCTTGACATTTTAGCAAAATCATTTTTGAAATATCTTGACATTTTAGTAATGTCCTTTTTGAAGTATCTTGACATTTTAGCAATGTCCTTTTAGTTATTATATATATGTTTCATTTATCAATATTTTATTTACTTATCATAACATTATAATTTCTCAAATAGTAATTTGCCGATAATTAAAAAATAAAATATTAATATTATAGTTATGGTAGTTTTATTTTAAAATAGTTTCAAGATAAAAAATATGAATATATTATACTAGTTATTTATTGACAAAAATATAATATTTGGTTTACAAATTTGTGCGCCAGAAGATCAAGTCATTTTTCTAAATAATTTCAAAATTTTTTAAAATATGATATCTTATATTCCTTTAATTATAATCATAATCAAAAATAATAATTTGAAGACATAAAACGATATGATATTTTATTTTCCTTTATTATAATCATAATCAAAATTTATTGTATATGTATTAATTCTTTAAAATGTAACTCTCATAATGTTTGTCAGAAAAGGAACTTATTAATGTCAAAAGAAAATTACTCATCATTTTAATATAATTTAATGTATTAATTGCAATACAATTTATGGTTTATTAAACCGTATATTGTATATAATTACCAAAAAAAAACCGAAAATCTCCCATGATAATGATATATTGATTCCACAAATTTGAAAATAAAGTATGAAAGGCTTATCTTCCATCAAAATGAAAGAAAAAATCAATTGAATTAAAAAAGAAATAACCAGGCAAGAAAGAAAAAGAAAAACAATTTTGCTTTGTTTGCAAATTCTCCAGAAGAAATTAAAGAATGTTTGGTTCAACGTCACTAATTAATGCATTACCAACATTTAAAATATTGACCGTTGACCAATATTTTCCAATGTACATAGATTTGGAAACTTTATAATAACTGACTGTATATTTTTAAAAAATTAAATTTGGTAAGAAGTAGGTGCAGTTTTATGGAAATTCTAAATGCAAATCAGATTTCAAAGAAATTACTTTAAACAAGAAAGAAAAAAGGAGTTTTTAACATAAAGCGTAACGTAACGTATACAAAGATAATAAATTATTTTATGTACGTATTAACCGTTGAAGAAGGGAAGAAAAAGTCGTCGTCGTCGGGGTCGCTTGGCTTTGCGTTTTTGGCGGCTAGTCTCAAATCCATCGATTCCAACGGATCATTCATTCTTCTCTCTCTACAATTATCTTCTTCCCCCTATTTTTTTTTTTTTTTTTCTTCATCTTTTTGTCTTCTCTCTCCGACCTCCCCCTCCGAGAAACCCATCATATCTCCTCAGAGTTTCTCGGAGCCCCGTCAGAGATCGGGTTTGCTTTCCTTCTTTTTTTTTTTTTTTTTTTTTTTCTGGATCTGTCTTCGGATAATGTGATGGCAATCGAATAGCACATAACGCCTTTTTGCCCTCGAGAGTGGTTCTTTTTTTTTTTTTTTAACGAATTTTGTAAGATTCGGATGGGGATTTGCTTTAGCGCTGAAGAGCAGTACCAATTCTCTCAACAGCAAAACTATCAGAAGAAGACAACACCAGGTTCTTTCCAATTCTTGGAATTTTATTTTGTTTTGCCCTTTTTTTAGGGCTCTGGTGATGTTCTACTAGAAAATACCAATTTGGGATATGAAAAAAAAAAAAAAAAAATTACTGAATTTGGATGAAATTGGGAAACTTTTCAATTTTTTTTTTCTTTAGTTTTCTGGGTAAATTGGAATTATAGTAAAAAAAAAGTAATTAAATTTGGATGTAATTTGCTGAAAATTTTCAATTTTTCTTGTGCTGATGATGCATTGTGTTGTTTCTGCACTATATTGGTTTTGTTTGGACAGCAGGGAAAAAATCAGCTGTGTATCTAATGAAGTCAGATTGTCAAGATTCTTCTGTTGGTAAAGTGAGTGCAAGTGGTGGCTTGTCTTTGGCTCCTAAAAACATTAAAGATCTTCAGTCTAATCCAGGATATGAAAATGTCGATATTTTCACCTACGGGGAGATGAAGGTTGCTACTAAGCAGTTCAGGCCAGATTATATTCTTGGTGAAGGAGGTTTCGGAGTGGTCTACAAAGGAGTTATAGATGAGTCTGTCAGGGCTGGTTACAAGTCTACCAAAGTTGCCATCAAAGAACTTAATCCAGAGGGCTTCCAGGGAGACCGAGAGTGGCTGGTAAAATTGGTTTATCTTTTTCACAAACTTTAAAAAGCAGTGACTGGCACACTAGTTAGATATATACGTACTTGGAAATGTGATATTCATTTCTTGTAGGCTGAAGTCAACTATTTAGGTCAGCTTAGTCACCCGAATTTGGTCAAGCTCATTGGCTACTGCTGTGAAGATGATCACAGATTATTAGTCTATGAATACATGGCAATGGGGAGCCTTGAGAAACATCTTTTCCGAAGTAAGTTTCCCATAATCTAAAACATGAAGATTGAAAATAATTATGCCCTCTTTACGGTACTTGCTTTATCTAAAACCACAAATGACTTTTTTTCGTTGAGATTTTGGTTTTAGTTTTTTTCTTGACATACACTTTCATATTTATTGCCATTCTTGCATTGCATATACTTGTTGAAGATGGAGCATATCTGAGTCTGAGTTATTCCACTCTTATAAGTTAAAAATTCTTCTAGAAAGAATAAAGGACCATATGAACAAGATCTTTTAATACCGACTACATCCATTGTTGAAATATGCTTTGCAAACCAAGCACTTTCTATTGTTCTAAAGAACATTCAATAGACTATATCTACCCAATAGTTAAGGTAAAAACCACTTACGAAGGAGTAATTTCAGATGAGGTGGGAGTTAGTAACTGGTAATATATGAGGCAAAAATAAATGGTTAAAGCTTCCGACGAGTTGTTGTTAGACGTGATGTCAATGTTTCTGACCAAAAATTATTATAAATGAAATGACTGTTATAGATGGAGTAGTGACGATATGTGTCTTCTTTTGGAATTCACTGGCAGGAGTCGGATGCACTTTGACATGGTCGAAAAGAATGAAGATTGCTCTAGATGCAGCCAAGGGTCTTGCATTTCTACATGGTGCTGAACGCTCCATCATATATCGGGATCTGAAGACAGCAAATATATTGCTAGATGAGGTCAGCTATTGCGTCCTTTGTTTTGAAATTACATAGATTTCTTCAATAGGGGTAGTCTACAAAGACATAGAGTTGTCATCGAAATAACCTTGTTTTCTACTTTTCCAATTTGTCTGCTCCTGAAAGTTGTGATGCTTGTGCAGGGTTACAATGCTAAACTCTCTGACTTTGGACTAGCGAAGGATGGTCCAAGAGGAGATCAAACACATGTCTCAACACGTGTTATGGGGACTTACGGATACGCTGCTCCGGAGTACGTAATGACAGGTCTGTCTTTACTATTTTTCCATATGCATGTTTCATGCATTTAAAATTGGTAAAATAAGATCGATGTCAGCATGGTCAACTGTCTTAAAATATAGCTGGTTCTTCTACCAGTGTTAAAAATGAGCCTTTTAAAATATATGCATGCTGATATGGTCACATTAGGTAATTGCTCTGTAAATGGGTCAAAAATTCGATTGTTGTAATAGGACACTTGACATCCAGAAGTGATGTTTATGGATTTGGAGTACTTCTCCTTGAGATGCTCCTTGGGAAGAGGGCGATGGACAAAAGCAGACCTTGCAGGGAGCATAACTTGGTAGAGTGGGCACGACCACTGTTGAATCACAACAAAAAGCTTTTGAGGATCATAGACCCTCGAATGGATGGACAGTATGGCACTAAGGCGTTGATGAAAGTAGCTGGTTTGTCGTACCAATGCCTAAGCCAAAACCCGAAAGGAAGGCCCCTCATGAATCATGTTGTAGAAGTTCTTGAGACTCTCAAGGATGACGGTGATGCTCAAGGGAGGTCATGACTAACCTCCATAGCAGGGGCAAGTCTGTAACCTTATATGATGCTTCTAGTGATTCCCAAGGCACGAGAGATGGGGATGGACAGAGGAGGGGAAGACCGGAAAGTGGTCGAAGCAAGAGCGAAGCCTCAGTCGACACTGACAAATATGTTTCTGCTCTTTCAGAACCAGATACTACCAAAATTTAAGACTCAAGACAGAATGAATTCATCGGTGATTTGAGACTGTAAGATAAGAAAGTAGCAGAGTTGGCTTAATGTATAAATAAGTTGAGTCTTCGTTTTGGGATCTGTTTTTTTGGGACTACAAATATTAGTGCAATTTGCAATTTGATGTTTCTCTGAAATTCAAATGAATTTTTGAAGACAATCTTTTTTGTTGGCTGGGTGGGTGAGTAGTAAGTGAAACTTTTAGAACACACTTGGTTAATCGGATTAACTTAATCCAAATGATCTCATTAGTGGTTTGCACGAGGAAAACAGGGGGATGAAGGGTAAGGAACTAAAAAGGTTTCAAAAAATCCACACTGACAAGTTTTAGTTCCACTACTTGGGAAAAACATCTGCTTGTAGCTAAACATTGTCTTGTTTACTTCAGCACGCCTAATGATCAGGAGCATTTTCCTGCAAAGAAGAAAGATGTCTTTAATTTGAAGTAAAAGTTTTTACTTGCTGCAACAGAACCACACCGGGTTTAATAGTGTAACATTTTAAAGATTAGAGCTTCTATGAATGTACAATGTTTATAAACATATAAGCAAGTTTTCTGTGCAAGGAGAGATCATAGCTTACCCCATAGTTTACGTAACTTCATTGCTATTTGAGTAACTGCTCTCCTCTCAGCAAGATTTGAAAAGTCCATGCCTGAAGCCTCCTGAATTGCAGACAACATTTGGGCTCTCTTTCTCGCAGATGGAATAAGATAATTAGCTCCGTTTGTAGTGCTCAAGTCAGCGACCTAGTTGAAGGAATAGAGTGGAATTTCAGAAACATTATTCCAGTAGTATGTAGTGATAGCAAATCCAGCATGATTTCAACGAACTTACCTGATGCAACCAAGGAAGTATTGAATTCATGAATCTTCGTTCGAGGAGGTATGACAGGAGTATACTGAGAATTTCATTTATGGTCTGTGATGACAAACTCTCCAGCACAGGACCGGTTCTGTCAAGAAGCTCGAAAAGCGCTAGCTCATCACCAGAAGAAAGCACTTCTAAATACTCTGATTCAACAACATCTTCACAGGAAACACCTGTCACAGGTTTCCTTGATCCGCTCATCACCTCTGCGTAATGTTGTCTTATGCTTTGAACTAAATCAGAAGATGTCCTGGTCTGGATCAATGTTTGTCTCCCCTGTCCAATGTTGTTCCAAATGTCCTCTCTAGTATGTTGTCGACCAGTCTTACCTAAAGGATTACTCCGCGTCTTCTCCATGCCCTGTGATTCATTTAGTCTGCTTCTTCCATGTGTTTTGTTCTCCCTTGTCATCGAGTACTTGGAAGATGATAATGTAGATTGCCGATTGCGGATATCCATAGAAGTTCTTGAAGTGCAACTAGAGAGCCTCGGTGACTGGGTATTACCTTGGTTGTGCTTCACAAAATTGGAGTTCGATATCTCTGCATGCAAGACAACGTTCTGAGCTATCCCTTCCACTGCATATTCTAAGCTTGACACCTTGGATTGAAGAACCGAAAAGTTGTTCATTATTCCTGTTGAAAAGGCCTAAAAGTTTAACAGAAGAAGAAAAATATATGTTAGTTTGCCCTCATGTTTACCAGCCATTTCTTAAGCATAGGATGGTGTAAAACAGTTCAAAAAATCATGCTGAGCTATTGAGAACACGCATCTTGAAGATGAAAAGTTTGAATAGAGCATCGATAAATTTGTAAACTGGGCAAAGACATTAAAGATTGTGACCGATAATCCACTGACCTGTAGCTGATCTATTAAACGTGACTGTTTATTCTCAATATCTGAGAGTTGTTTACGTACAGAAGCCATTTCATTTGCAATCTGAGCATAGCAGTCATGATTGATTTGAGAGCTTGACACTGTTACAGTAGAGTCAAGGCTTGTACGATCTTTCAGCTTGGTTGAGTATGGCTGGTCCTCAGAATAAGCCTCTTCAGCTGCAAAATGCTTACTTGTGATTGCTGGATTTACCATACCACTTGCCCGGAAACTGCTTGATGAAACTGTAATGGACTTAATATCATCATTTTCATTGATAGCGTCTGTTAAATAGCAATCTGCCTTAACCTCCTTTGGAATGTACTCATATGTCACTTCTGGCGTGTTTCTTACTTCTGCAAACGTCTTGGTGATGCAACTGCCCTCTGATTCTTCATTGTGAAGATCAACCTTGGAAATAATAGAAGATTCTGGGACTGTAATATCAATATGCCAATTATCTTGTTTATTCTTTCGAGGGTCGTCATTGTAACGTGCAGGTACTTTCCTGGCAGTAACCGGAACCTCTTTCCTTTCCAAATCCGTTGCATATTTGTTAGACGTAGAATCCTTCAACTTCGAGTCAGTGGTGCTGAAAAGTTCACTACTCTCTCGAGTTCCATTATAGCTTTCTGCAGTTACGAAACATATAAACAGAAAGAGCATTTATGAGTCGTCTATGAAAAGAAAAGATGCAAGGATCTGAAGACAAAATCATTTTTATAAATCACCTTTTACAGAGGATCCAGTTTCAGATGGCTCTGGACTATCAGACCCAGGTACACCTTTCCAATATTGTAAGGCAATGATAACTGAGTCCCTCACTGGTTTCACCTAAAAATAGAAAAGCACAAAGTTAGACGATTCATTCCAAAAAAATAGATCATCTGTAAGAGAGTAAGTTTTAGAAAAAGAGTTCGAACTTTATCAAAGCGACATGATTCAAGAGAGCAGATGCAGGAAGCCTTGAGAGGTCCAACAAACTTTTCACCAGTAGCAGCGATTTCCATAAGTGCTACAGAAGCTGCCTTACGAGTAGTCCAGTCCTTATTTTTAAGGGCATCTTGAAAGCTAGTCATTGCCGAGGACAACACACTCTTTGCCGTTGCCCCACCAGCCTGGATTAGAATCAATTGCCCATATTTCGTTATACAATCACATCTAAGAATACCGCTAAAACAAACATGAGAATAGTAGCAGTAGCAGACTAAGAAATGAATAAAGAAGTATATATGGTAATTAGAAGTAGCATACCAGGATGATACTTCTGTTAAGCTCAATAACTGCTGGTTTTGCGATGAAATGCGAGTTATTGAGAAGCTTCACTGTCCGAGTTAAGATGCGTTGTATAATTGCAACTGGAGCTTCAGGACTGCTATCAATAACCCTTGCCAAGCATAACGCCGCACCTGACTGCACATACTTATTCTGATCACCAATGGCTTCGAAAAGCGGTTTCATCAAGGAAACAAAGACCCCATAGTTCTGGTCTTCATAGCAACTCATCTTGGAAGCCAAAACGCCCATTGTTTCAATACATGCATCTCTGACAACAGAATCTGGATCCTTGAGCCGCTTAACGATACTGGAGACCATCTTAGCAAGATATGGCACAAGAAGCCCATCATGAAACCTAGCTAAAGTAGCCATCAACCTGATGCACTGTTTCCGAACAGAACTCTTCTGCTCAGAATCAGTGTCCAGTATACAAGAGAGAAAACAAGAAATCTTATCTGGTGCCAAATGCTCAACTGTTTTCTCAAGCTCATCAACTCCTCTCTGATGTGTATCTCTATCCGCCAGCTTGTTTAACGCAGTCATAACCTTCTTCTTCAGCTCAAAAATCACCTGTTGTGGATTAGCTTTCATGATTCCTCCTCCTCTCCCTTTGACTTGCATGTTGTTGGTCTTCATTATCCCTTTTTCCCAAGATCTGCTACTTGAATCCTACCTCCTCCTCTCAAACGCAATACCTGAAAGAAATAACTAGAGACGAGTTGAGGCGCAAAAGTATCATCAGAAGACAACATGTAACGAAGGATTTGGTTAAGCAATAATCAACAACAAAATCCTCACATCAAGATCATCTAAACCCATCTAGATAAAGCCGAGCAAATCAAATATCTCCCTAATTTACTCTAAAATAGGATCAACGCAATCTAAAATTGGAAAGAAGAAGATATTAACAAAAACAACAGCGATACGAAACGTCGATTTCTTCATCTCGCGTTTTTATTCGATTCTCCACAGAGCATAAAAAAACAAAAAAAGTGAAATCAACGAAAAAAAAGGTCAAGAGAGAGTAAGCGAAACATACTCTGAAGCAGCATCACGAAGATAGTGGTGAGCGAAATGAGTGAGATTAATTCCAGCTTTTTCCGGGAAAATGATCTGAGGTTGTGGAGAGACAAAAGAAAAAAAAAAAAAAAAGAGATTCAAAAGGAGAGAGAGAGAGTTGGTTTGGTTTTTTCCTTTTTTTTTTTTTATTTTGAGCAGAGAGGGAGAGGAGACGAAGATCGAGGTAGGATAGAGGCGCGTGTAATATAGATTCCTTTGATTCGCGTGTAGTATTTGATTTTGATTTTTGAATCTCGCGCTCGCTCGCTGCAAGGTTTTTCGAATTTTCTCTTGTGGGGTACACTGAGATTTGGAAAATTTTAAACACGAGGAAAAAATGTTTGACTGCAATAACTAACTTTTTTTTTGTTTTCTTTATAACCTGACGCGAGACGCATGTTTCAGAGATCACCTGGCCTTTAATGGGTCCGGCTATGTTTCATTCCCAATTTTTGTACTAATCGGTACTTCGTATAATTTTTTTTGTTATAAATCACATTTTTGCTATTTTGTCCATAGTTATTTTCCATGTTTTAGAAATTACTAGGTTCTAGTGTGGCAATTAGAATGGACCTAGTTCTTAATGAAATAATCAGAGATTAAACAAGAATTAATTGGGAATTAGTTTTTTAAAACTAAATTAATAATAAAATAAAATATAGTATTAACACTTTGAATTGTTGGTTGGAAGACTCCAGACTAAACTAAAGTCAGACCAGTCCACTATTTTTCTACCATTCACACACTTATTTGATATACTCATACCAATTCCAGACCAAGTCCGAACCAATAAAGCATATTAGTATGAAGTGAACAGTAACTCTATACTAAAATATAACTATCTACACACATTTTTTTGGTCTACTTTAAAAATGTTCCATATTACAGTATAAAGTTTAGCATACCAAATTATTAGTACGCATTTTTTAGTATAGAGTATATGGAACAACCATTGAAAACCTAAATATATGCATTTAAAGAAAAATATCAGATAAAATATAAAACTATATTGTTGTCTTTAAAATTATGGTAAACACATAAAAACATAATTTTAAAAGAAAATTTTATGATTTTTATTAAAAGTTTGTACATTAGTTATTGTAAAACATCATAAACTCTTAATTTAAATGTCTAAATAACTTTATATTTGGCTCCAAAAAACAATCAGTATATACAAAATTAAGTGGGAAGTAATCGGATTAGAAGGGCTACAATCAAATTAGACAGGCATAATCGATGCTAGGCGAGGATTAGTCATTAATCGAGGCGGAGAGGGTGGATCTAGTGATTTTACGGGGCGTAATCGGGGTTAGGCGGAAATTTTTAAAACAGGGGTTATTTTATAATAATCAAATAAATTTTCTTTCATTTCGGGTTGGAATCCACAAGTAGATAAATTTATTTTAAGTTGTAACCAACTAAGAAACTACATCTGCTGTTATATTTTTTTTCTGGCAAACAACTTTATATCAAACCAAACTTAGGGTATATTGTTCCAAAATATTACAAAGCTTGACTTTTCTATTCTAGCGTCATTGGCTAGACGATCAGGTACAAAATTTACAGTACATGGGATTTTACGAAATGTTATCACCTCATAAAATTGAGCAATGTTCTTTATCGGGAAATTTAACGAAATGTGCTATATTTTTATTACAGTTTCCAAATATGCCATATTAGTTTTCGATTTTCAAATCTGCCATATTCATTCATCTTGGAACACTTAGTTTTACTAGTTTACCCTTGCAATTTTGATGGTAGGAATTGGAGAAAGATGGGCGTGTGGTATGAAACATTTAACGAGAACGCGTGGTTAATAATTGGTAGACAACATAATCATATTGGATCTTAGTCCATAAGACAAATTGGTGGAAAACATAATCATATTGGAACTAGTCAACGAAGTGAAAAGTGGGTGGACAACATAATTATAATGGTAGATATAATTTATATTTCAATGATTTCGTCTATTGAGTGAATATTTGGTCCAGAACAAATCACAAAAATATAATGGTAGACAAGATGTAAAACACCACGATTTCGTGAATTGCGTTACTATTTTCTCCATTACGGTTCCAGATCTGGTCCATAATCTTATGGAAATCTACTGTGATTTCGTTCACAATCTACTATGAGTTCCTGTCTACGCGATTTGGTCCATAAATTCAGATGTCTGACCTTGATGTGGGGATAGTCGCGAGGTTATCTCGTTGCACCTTGTCGTTGACGGAAGAAGACATATGATTTGCGTCTGTTGGACCACTTTCTGAAATCGACGCCCTGGCGGAAACATGGAAACAAATTAAAGTAATTTTTTACACAATTAAATATCAGCGGCTTAGGTTGGCAGAATTACCCATCGATTGCAACAACAATGAAACTATCATCGGTGGCGTAGTTAATTAAGTTGACAGTTAAAGACGACGACAGAGGCTAGGCAACGAAAGACTTCCACAGACGACATTGCCACACACACTTGAAAAGCTACGATGGAGTACCGCATAAAGCAAACACAGTGATCTCTCGTATAGTTAACTTTTTTTTAAAAAAACCAGAGAGCAAGACAGACCCGCGTGAGAGAGTAGGTTTTTTTTCTTTTAAGTTACTGAACAATTACTCAAAGCTAATTCTGTCTTTCTCATGAGAGGTTATGCCAGTGGTATGGCAGTTCTAAAAAGAGTCGACGGGATATGGAACATTTGGATAGGTTTAGCACTGTTCATGGCAAATCTCTTAGTTTTCTCTTCTTTATACATTGAAAGTGGGTGGTAATAAGAGAATGCTCGCTTTGATGATGCTTCTGATAATCATTGGTTGATAGACTTTCCTTTTGGTATAAAGCTTCTGCATCTCCACAGAACATAACATTATTGTAACCCAACCTTCTGATATGAAGAACCGCCAATCTTAAAGCTTCAACTTCCACTTCAAGGGCGTATTAATGGGAGTTGTGGATGCCATGTCTTGAGAAATAAATTGTTTGTTTTTGTTGTATAAACCCATCGTATTCATGTACAGTCATTTGGAGAAACCCATGACCCATCAACAAAACAACAATAATCTTTAGCTTTTTGAGTAATGGAACTGATAGAGTTTGTTGTAGCCAAAGATTGATGACTCGATGTCTTGTAGTTGTAACATTCTGTGAAGTCTCTTTGATTTCATTCAAGCTTTCTTTTCATTGCTGAAAATCAAGAAGAGCTTTGTTAATAGTATTCGGAATGGACCACTTTTTATTGTTAAATAGATGATCATTCCTCATTTTCCAGATAGGCCAACCAATAAAAGGGAATAAGCTTACATCCTTTCTATGGTTTTTATTCATGCTAAGCAGCAGATCGATGTTTTGATTTACAGAAGTTGAAGAGAAATAAGAACCTGTATTATGAGGATTTGTGGTAAGGTCCCAGATCTCTTTACTTATTATGCACTGGAAGAGAAGATGATTGATGGTCTTTGCATCTTTACCACATCTCTGACATGTATCATTTGTCGGTATTTTCTTCTTCTTTAATTTTTCTGCAGTTGGCAAGGCATGATGAATATATCTCCACCAGAAATGCTTGATTTTCTAGTGGCATGTTATGAGACCAAACTTTTGCAAATGGCTTACTAGCATATGTATCAGTATTATTATTGGGAGGATTGTTATAAGAAAGCTTACGTCGAAGATGACATCCGGATTTCACTGAGTAAAGCCCATTCTTGGTATGAATCCAGGTGATCACATTATTTGCTCCTGTTATGGATGGCTGAATTCTTATAATACATGGTATATCTTCAGGATCAATGATGTTATGCAGAAAACTTTGATTCCAACTACCCTAAGATAACAAATAACTAACTTTTAAATGTGGGTATATATGAATTCCTGGTCCTCGAGCTGGTCTAGGGGATTTAATGGAAGCCAGTGGTCATGCTAGACATTAATTTGTTCACTATTATCCACTATATATTTAATACCCTGAGAGATTAGTTTAATACCTTCGGAGATACCTTTCCAAGCATAGCTTGAGTTTGGCTTGGATGTCGATGATAAGAGACTTGTTGTTGAAAAGTATCTAGCTTTGAAGACTCTAGCCATGAGAGAATATGGTTGTTGGAGAATCCGCCAGCTTTGCTTAGCTAGAAGAGCTAAATTGAAATCTTTGAGGTCTCTTATCGCAAGTCCCCCAACATTTTCTAAGTCAGTGATTTTACTCCATGCTATCCAAAGAATCTTATGCTTATTCTTAGTATTGGACCACAAAAATTGCCTCATAGCATGGGTAATTTGGTTGAGTATTCTTGAGGGTAGAAGGAAACAAGACATGCAATAAAAAGGAATCACTGTAATCACTGATTTGATAAGTACCTCTTTGCGTGCAGGAGAGAGAAGCTTAGTATACCAATTATCCATCTTTTGGTCTATTCTCTGGACTAGATAGGATAATGCATTAGCTTTATTTCTTCCAATAAATTTAGGCAAACCAAGATATATGCCAAATCCTTCAGTTTTGTGAATTTTTAAGATTCTGCTGATTTCTTTTCTCCTTTCTGGATCAACATGTTTACCAAAAGTAATAGCAGTTTTTTGAAAATTTACACTCTGACCTGAAGCTTTCTCGTATTGTTGTAGAATACTGAGTATAGTTGTACATTCCTCCTCTGTAGCTTTGCAAAAAAATAAAGAATCATCTCCAAAAAGTAAGTGTGAGATTGCAGGACCATTTCTTCTTGCCTTGAAACCATGTAGTCTTTTCAAGTAAACATTTTCAAAATTTAGAGCAAATAAAGCTTTTGTACGTAACAAATAAATGTATGGTGATATGGGATCACCTTGGCGAATACCTCGTTTAGGATTAATTTGACTAATCGGTTGGCCATTGATGATCACAGAGTATGAAACTGTGGTGACACAATTCATAATCCACTTACACCATACTCCAAAGAAGCTCATCTGCTTCATAACTGCTTCAACAAAAGACCATTCAACTTTATCAAAAGCTTTACTGATATCCAACTTCGCAGCAATATAAGGTTAGACACGCTTTTTAGTATTAAGAGAATGAATGAACTCGTTGTGAGATCGGAGTGAATATTTCTCAGATCAAAGTGATTTATGGACGGAGGTGCCAATCACCGTTCTAGTTTCGAACCGATAGACTGAAATAACTTGTATTGCTCTAACTAATGCAAGCAAAAGTAATAATATATTATTGCTCCAAAAATGTCCGTTTACAGTATGTTTTTCGTACAATTTATATTGCGACCAACTTTAATGAAAACTCTATTTCACTCCGTAAATCTCGTGTGTAATCTATTGTCGACAGCTCAAGGAATCTTTCCCCTTCTTTTCCTAGCTTATCCAAACTCCGGAGTGATCCATTTGCTTTTCCCGGTTTGGCAAGGCTTCCGCTCACTTCACCAGGTTGGGCCCTTTTGTCTTAAAGGGTCGTTCCATCTGCCTAGTACGACCTACGCTGTTCAGCTTCAGAACAGTCGTTTGAGCAGAGTGACCAACTGTGGTACCAATCTGATTACACAGTTCAACTACTTTAATCTTTCTACAACCGTCCGTCACAATGGTTTGTACAAATTTTGACTAAACCGGACAACAAAATATGATCACGAAGTCAATACTATTGCCCTCCAAGGTCTACATCTGGTCAGTATGCTTTAGACTCACATACCACTCAACTATCACACGCAAAATGTTTCAAGTTCTATGTATCCCAGACCACTCTGCTCTCAGGCCAATACAAGAAAACAAAGATTTTTTAACCACATTCGGTGACTATATATTTAGTAACTAATTTTAGCGACTAATTAGCTACTATAAAGCGACAACTTTTCAATTAAAGATATGTAACCGTATATTAGTTGCTAAAATGCAGCTAAAGTA
Source organism: Camelina laxa (assembly GCA_024034495.1). Taxonomy (NCBI): domain Eukaryota; kingdom Viridiplantae; phylum Streptophyta; class Magnoliopsida; order Brassicales; family Brassicaceae; genus Camelina; species Camelina laxa. The sequence continues at coordinate 13,846,795 of CM043885.1, read as the reverse complement.
TGTGGTCGATAAAGTAGTCGTAAATAAACGACTATATCGCAGTCCAAGAATTTTCGTCATAGATTCATCACTAAATTAACGATTACTTTGCTTCTCTTCTCCAGATAGTCGCCAAATGGCACCTCGGGCCAGCCGAAACTTTTGCATATTGTCAAAAACTATTGCATTACGCTTTTTTAAAATATACCACTTGATCCAAGGAAAGGCCAAAATTTGAAAGCCTGGATTTTGTAACCCTATTCACATTTTCATACACCGTCTTCGTTGGGAAGGAAATTGTTCTCATTGCTACTTGGGAAAGAGCTCATGCCTACCGCGTCAACGGGCAAACAAAGATAGCATGATTGGTAGTTTCACCTCGGCACCACACCGTGCGCAACCCATATCACTAGGAATACCCCATCTATGTAAATTACATGTGACCTAGAGAGACCCTGAGAGAAATTGCCACATAAAATGTTGTACTTTTGGCGGGCATTGGACATTCCAAGTACTTGCCTTCAGTGGAATTATATCGAGACAACAAACACCAGACTTTAAATCCTGAGAATCTGCCTGGCATGTAGTATGATAACACGACTTAACCGTATACTTACTAGATTTTGTGAAATGCCAACCTAACAAATCCGATTTCTGGCTATCAGATCAAAATGTTTGGTAAGCCGATCCATATGCCATAAGTTTGTCCGGATATCAATCAAGTAATTCATCTGAAGCAGAGGATCCTTAAAACGGACCCTTACTTAAAGCTGGTTTTGAGAATTGAGCTGGAATCCAGGGATCTGTCCATATAGAAATAGTCTTCCCAGAGCAACCCCATTTAATAAGCCATTTACTTATGAAAGATCTAGCGGAAACAATACTTCTCAAACCATAAGATTTAATAGGTTCCATGGGATTTGAATTCCGATAGTAACTACTTTTAAACACTTTTGCAAAAAGCGAATCTGGGCCTCAATCAACCGCCATAACTGCTTAGCCAACATGGCTGAATCAAAATCTTCAACATTTTGAAACTCTATTCCTCCCAATTGTTTAATGGAGAAAAGCTTTTCCCAAGCTAACTGTTTACTATATTTTTGATGTTATCGTTTTTAGGAGCTGATACATCACAAAAGTCGGTACAGTAGTTGCTACAAACTTTATCATCCTCTCTTCTTAACCCCCCCCCCCCTTTGAAGGAGTTTCACCGTCCAGTAGGCCTGGGAATAATATCTGGGATCCGCAGATATCCGTTATCCGATCCAAGATCCGCTCCTAAAAACAGGATATCCGGTGGGACGGATCCTGACCTGGATAATGATTTTTCGGATCAATCTGGATTGTGATAATTTTTGGGCCAGATATCTGGTATCCGTTACAATAACCACATTTGCTATTGGGCTTGACTTCATTTTTGTATAAATCCATAATTTAAATGTTAGTTCTATTATTGGGCTTATGAATAAAAGCCTTATTCGGTTGGGAAATAGGGTTTTGGCCTTTGGGGGAGATGAATTTCTCACGTCATTCTCATAACTCATACCGCCGTTTTTTTTTTCTTCTTCTCTTTTTCTTGTCTCTGTTTTTCTAAATCATGGATTCGAAGAATCCACGGAGATATCGCTTCTAATGATGATTTCTAGATAAAAATCCACCGGAGATGTTAGAAGGTAGAGTGTGAGAGGTAACAGAATTGAAGCGCGGACGGAGGATGGGAAATAGTTCCGGCGGTTCTCTTCTGCATGGCTCGTTGTCACAGCGATGCGGAGCTTCAAGAGAGGAGAAACAAGATCCAGAAGATTTAGCTTTCAGGGTTTGTTCTATATAACTGGCGGATATCCAGTTTTTTTTACGGTTATTCAAAAACCCTGATATCTGAAGGAATAGATACGGATCCGGATATCAAAACTATGTATCCGGCGGATACGAATACCATTAAAAACCCTGGATATCCGGATCCGTCTCAGGGCTAACGTCCAGCCATTAGTCTGATTCTCTGGTTTATCCTGTACAAAAGAAAAAAAATAAGTTTACCCCCCCCACCCAAACTTTCCGGTGACCCTAGATACGATCCCATATCACTTAAACTTGTCATTCCAAGAACTGACTACATCTCCAACCTTGTTCCCTCTTCCACCTTGTGTCCAAATTGTAGTGAGGATTTGTCTAAATGTATTTGCTGACCCGACGCCGCCTTATATATTTTTAAAACACCTAAAATAGCCCCACATTCCTCCTTGGAGACTTTACAAAAAAATAAACTATCATCTGCAAACAGAAGATGAGTGATGGGTGGACATTTGTTTGCCACCTTTATGCATATGATCAACTTATCCGTCTCCACTTTCCGAATATTTGTAATGAAAACTTCAGTACATTGGATAAACAAATATGGCGACAACGGATCCCCCTACCGTAACCTTGTGCCAGTTTAATAAGCCCATTTGGTTGACCATTCAGTAAAACCATATACTCCACTGAAGTAACACAAAACAAATACCCAAGAACTCCACCTCTCCAATAAACTCATTTCCGGGGTACCTGCTCAACGAAAAACTCATTCCATCCTATCATACGCCTTACTCATATCTGTCTTAATGGGCATAAACTTACTTTTGCATGACTGCTTAGTCCGGAGTCCATGAAACATCTGCTAGCGATCAAAATATTATCAGAAATCAAACGGCGTGGAATAAAAGCCGATTGTATTTCTAAAATAAGACCTGGTAAAACCGTTTTTATCCGCTGAATAGGAATTTTAAAATAATTTTATACCCCACGTTACACAAACTAATCAAGCGTAGCTCCGCCATCCAAGTAAGCTTTTCACATTTGGAATTAGACAAATATGCATTTTATTTAAGCACTTATCAAAAAACCCTTCTTAGAAAAAAGAGTTAACGAGAAGAAGTAAATCTGTTTTAACTACAGTCCACATTTTTTGGAAAAAATAGAACTGTCATCACGTCTGGTTTTGGAGGTTTATTCGGATACATCATAAACAAGACTTGTTTTACCTTCTGCTGCATTGCGGGACCCGTCTGCCGCTCATTAACCTTATCCATGATCACGATATTAACTCCCTCAAAAGTTCTTCCAAATCCGAATTTATCGAAGTAAACAACTTTTCATAATACAATACGGCACAACAATATTGCAAATATATCATTCTTATCAAAACGATCAATTAGTCGATTTCGAGCCTACTGTTGCTTTGTATAGGCATGAAAAATTTAGGGTTTCTATCTCCACCCGCATTCAACGGTTCAATGATTCCAACTCTTTTGATAGCACCAAATTTCTTCATCTTGATAAACCTCGTGCAACCAGACATTTATGTTTGTGATTTTGGTGGGAAGAATCGCAACGTCCACCTGCAGAAAAAAATATATTTATATTTTTGAGCGGTAAAGTAAAAAATAAATCAATATCTGCATATACATATACTTTTTTTATAAGTGCCAGCCCAAAAATATCTCCCCTGACCATCCCCCCCCCCACGTTACACAAACTAATCAAGCGTAGCTCCGCCATCCAAGTAAGCTTTCCACATTTGGAATTAGACAAATATGCATTTTATTTAAGCACTTATCAAAAAACCCTTCTTAGAAAAAAGATTTAACGAGAAGAAGTAAATATGTTTTAACTACAGTCCACATTTTCTGGAAAAATAGAACTGTCATCACGTCTGGTTCTGGCGGTTTATTCGGATACATCATAAACAGGACTTGTTTTACCTTCTGCTGCATTGCGGGACCCGTCTGCCGCTCATTAACCTTATCCATGATCACAATATTAACTCCCTCAAAAGTTCTTCCAAATCCGAATTAATCGAAGTAAACAACTTTTCATAATACAATACGGCACAACAATATTGCAAATATCAACATCATCCATATAACACATATCATTCTTATCAAAACGATCAATTAGTCGATTTCGAGCCTACTGTTGCTTTGTATAGGCATGAAAAATTTACGGTTTCTATCTCCACCCGCATTCAACGGTTCAATGATTCCGACTCTTTTGATAGCACCAAATTTCTTCATCTTGATAAACCTCGTGCAACCAGACATTTATGTTTATGATTTTGGTGGGAAGAATCGCAACGTCCATCTTTAGAAAAAAATATATTTACATTTTTGAGCGGTAAAGTAAAAAATAAATCAATATCTGTATATACATATATTTTTTCTATAAGTGCCGGCCCAAAAACATAACCCCTCACCACCACCCCCTTATGTATAATGTTTTCAATTAGTTGCGTATACGCTGAATTTTTTAGTTGAAAATTTACAAATGGGCCGATTGGACCCAGTACCGGGCTGATCCGTATGGAACCCGACGTGGTTGGTGTGAAAACCCGAAAGGTTGTCTCTTCCCTTTTTCACCCTAAAACGAAAAGACCCTTGTTTAGGAGCGAGCACGTCGGAGTTGGGAAGATCAAGATCTGCAAACATGGCGGACGAAGCGAACAGAGCTGTAAGTTCCTCTTCCGCTCAATTTATTGAACGGCTCCGAATCTTCAAAAAGATGGATTTCTAATTTGTTAAGTGACAGGCTTTTATGGAGATTCAAGCAAGCATGATTGAACTCACTGGGAAGCTGAAGCAGGTAAATCCTCCCTTCCTTTGTATTATCGCCTTGCTAATTTGATTAGTTATCTCTTAAATCTACTGAGAGACTATGCAATTATATGACCATAGTTTTAGAATCAAATATGAAAAGTGGTTGCTACTTGTGACTTGTGATTTTCAATGCTAGATATATTGTTGTAAATGCGGTATGAATATGTTTCAGTGTCACGTTCCTACTTTGAAGTCTCCAGTTTCCAAATTGTAGAACTTTGTTTTGCTTATGGTTTGTGTTAATATGATTTGGTATTTCTACAAAGAAGCTTAGCTCTGTCTATCATCACTTGAGATATAGAGATTGCAAGAATCATAGACATTACTATTACTGGAAGTACTGAGATGAACAAATTGGCTGTCGTAAGCCATTTTCATGTGGTGGGTGATTTGGTTTGGTGTTGAAACTGACATGTGTATATGCTTGGCCTTTTTAGGTGCAGAATCAGATGCGCAACAAAGAGGGAGATAAAAAGCGAGCTTTCTTAACCTTGGAAGAGCTGCGGCCATTGCCTGAAGATACAAACACCTACAAGTCAGTAGGCAAGTGATTCCCTTCTCTGATTACATAAAGGATAGTATAGTAGCTTTTTGGTTTATCATGTCTAACTTGTGTTTTATTATTCTTGTTTTCAGGAAGAACGTGAGTGGTTAATAGTCCATCCAACTAGGACCTTGCCTGAGTTTTGAAGGGCTGATTATAGTTTGCTTCATATATGATGAACAGGTTTGTTCTAGAGCCCAAGGCAGTGCTGCAAGCTGAACAAGAGCAAAAACTCAAGGACAGTGAGGCTGCCATTGTTTCTCTACAGGTACATCATTCCTTCTTTCACTTAAAAATAGATAATCTTTGATGGTTGAAAGGGCTGATGGGTTATTAGGATATCATTAAAATGATATAACCATGTTTGCGGGATGATTGTCAGACATCAAAGGAGTACTTGGAGAAGCAGACATCAGAGGTGGAGAACAACTTGAGGGAGCTGTTGCAGCAAGAACCAGGCATTGCTCGACAAATAATGTCCATGTCTATGTAACTTATCCTCCAAACCTTGAACAAAAAAGTACGCTCAACACCTTCAACGGCCCGTGAGTTTTGGTGGTTCTGCTTTATCAGGGCTTCTGGGATTGAAACCATAAGCAATTAAGAATGTCTTATCTAAAGTTTGTAAGATTCTCGGAAGTTTTTGTCTGCTCAGAATTAGTTTAAAAAGTACCTGGTGTTTTTTTGCCCAAAAAAAAAAAAGTACCTAGTGTTTTTTTATGACAAAGAGACCGATATGTATTGTGCGAAGACAAATATTAGATCTTACCAATACGAGATGGCATTTTACATTTTGAACATATATAACCAATAAATTTGTAATTGTTGTAAATTAGAGATAGTCAAAGGTTGTATTCTCTTATTTTTATTAACTTATCTCTTGTGTTCAATAGAGGTCACATATATATAGTAATACATGGCCATAAAAATAAACCGACTTAGACTAAAGACAATGGGACCAATGGGCCTTTGTGGTTTTGACCGATGGGCTTCAAGTCATGGACTGTGTACGGGCCGGTTAATGGAAGATCCACTAAGTGTTTTACAACACTCGCCCTTGGATGACATAACCGTGCCGATGCTAAGAGATCAGTACAATACGCTTGGGGGTGCTGTCTCATTAAAACCTTACCAGGAAAACCCAGTGGGACAAAACTATGGTGAAGGAAAAAGAGTACAGCACGCATTGCTCCCCCTGTTCCAAGCATCACTCTAAGTCCTTAAGTCTCCGCATTCCAATCTGGTGCATGAGCTTTTTGAATGTTGATGTCGGCAATGATTTGGTGAAGAGATCGGCTGAGTTGTCGTAGGATTGAACTTGTACCACTTGAACTTCTCCGGCCTTTTGTAATTCATGTGTGAAGAAGAACTTGGGTATGATATGCTTCGTCTGATCTCCCTTGATGTAACCTTCCTTTAGCTGTGCAATGCAGGCCGTATTATCTTCGAATATGACCGTTGCTTCCTTATCGTCGACCATCCCACAATCTGTCTTGATATGCTGAGTCATAGACCTCAACCAAACACATTTACGGCTGGCTTCATGAATTGCTAGGATCTCCGCGTGATTAGACGAAGTTGCCACAATGCTTTGCTTCATAGAATGCCATGAGATCGCCAAACCACCGTGTGTGAATACATAGCCGGTTTGAGACCTTGAATTGTGTGGATCCGACAAGTAACATGCATCAGCAAAACCAACTAAAACTTTTTTTTGTTATGGTTAGTATAAAATAAACCCAAATCCAATGTTCCTTGCAAATATCGCAGAACATGTTTAATACCATTTCAGTGCCTTTGTGTTGGACAAGAACTAAATCTTGCTAGGAGGTTCACGGCAGAACATATGTCTGGTCTAGTGTGGCTAGCCAAGAACATTAACGCTCCTATAGCACTGAGGTATGGCATTTCAGGACTGAGAACTTCCTCATCGTCCTTCTTTGGACCGAATGGATCTTTATCCAGGTCAAGGCTTCTCACAACCATTGGGCTAGTCAATGGGTGAGCCTGGTCCATATTAAACCTTTTGAGTACTTTTTCTGTATATGCCATTTGATGCACAAGGATCCCATTATTTATGTACTCAAGGTGTAATCCCAAACTGAACTTAGTTTTACCTAGGTCTTTCATTTCAAACTCTTTCTTTAAATACTCTACTGTTTGGGCGATTTCACCTGAGGTCCCAAGGATGTGTAAATCATCCACATATACTGCTATGATTACAAACCCTTTGTTTGCAAACTTCTTTATAAAAATACATGGACTGATTGGGTCATTCTTATAGCCTTCCTTGGTTAGATACTCACTTAGTCTATTGTACCAACATCGACCACTTTGTTTCAGTCCATAAAGGGATTTGTTCAGCCTACTGCAGTATTCTTCTCGAGAACCACTCTTATCTTTGAGCTCAATACCCTCTGGTAATCTCATATAAATTTCATTATCCAGTGGACCATATAAGTATGCGGTTTTAACATCCATTAACCGCAAATCCAGTTTTTCGCTTATAGCCAGACTTATTAAATATCTAAAAGTCGTTGCATCCATCACAGGGGAGTAAGTCTCCTTATAATCTATTCTGGGTTTTTGAGAGAATCCTTGTGCTACAAGCCGTGCCTTATATCTCACGATTTCATAATCCTCATTTCTCTTTCTTACAAAGACCCACTTATGTCCAACTGGTTTTATATCGAATGGTGTCCTTAAGATCGGACCAAACACATTCCTTTTCTTTAAAGAATTTAACTCCATGTCAATGGCCTCTTTCCACTTTGGCCAATTCTTACTTTGAGTGCACTCTAATATAGACGTGGGTTCATGATCCTCATTTATTTTAAGTGCTACCTTATATGCAAATATTTCATCAATGTCGACATCTTTGCGGTTCCATTGTATTCCAGACATGATATAATTGATTGAGATCTCATTATTATCAATACCTTCAGGACCTTGAGGTTCAGCGTCCCGAACCTCATTTGTTACCTTAGGACTTGCCACGGCCATGTCTATAATTTCCTTAACCTCAGTTTGTTTTGCACCTTTCTTAGATTTCCGAGGGTTCTTATCTTTGGAACCTAACGGTCTACCTCGTTTTAAACGTGGCTTAGACTATGTAGCAACTTGATTATGTTCCTTTTGAACATCAATACGTACTGGTGCATTACAAGCTGATATGTACGATTTTGTTACTCTCTTTGGGTCAGCAAAAGAATCTGGCAATTGATTAGCTAGCTTTTGCAAATGAATAATTCTTTGGACCTCTGCATCACAGGCTAGAGTCCGAGGATCTTGCCAGTTTAAGGATGTTTGATTCCATGTTAATTCCTTAACCAGCTTGCTTGTCTCTCCACCAAACATAGGAAATTCGGATTCTGTGAATTGACAGTCTGCGTATCTGGCCTTAAATAAATCACCCATAGTTGGCTTAAGATACTTAATAATGGTGGGAGAATCATATCCAACATATATTCCCATCCTCCTCTGAGGTCCCATCTTAGTTCTCTGTGATGGTGCAATCGATATATATAAACGGCACACCCGAATATCTTTAGATGGGATAATGTCTGACTCATGACCCGTTAGCAATTGGGATGGTGAATATTTATGCTCACTAGATGGCCTGATGCGTATAAGCTCTATTGCATGTAATGCTGCGTGTCCCCAAGCCGACACAGGAAACTTCGACCTCATGAGTAATGGTCGAGCAATCAATTGAATACGTTTAATGAAGGATTCATCTAATCCATTCTCTGTATGTACATGCGTTCCACACTTCCCCCATGTACATACCATAATTATTAAACGCTTGGGAAATAAATTCACCAGCACTATCTAGACGTATAGTCTCAAGTGGAAAATCTCTTTAGTCACATTTACTGGTGATGGCCTTATAATGAGTTTCCTTTGTGTACATGCTACACACGTTAGATTCTTAGGGATAACTCTTCTCTCTTTTAGAGTGTGCCCATTTTGAATTTAATATCAGCTTACGCATCATGTTAGAACCCGGATGGCTAATCCGGTCATGCCATAAAATAAATTGTCCATTGAACATCTTGTTCATTGCCATATTAGCCTCTATCATATTAATCTTAGCATGGTAAAGACAAGTGGCTAGTGCGAGTATAGTCGCTAGGACTTTCTTTTGTCCTTGGGTGATTTCAATATGTATAGGAACTCTCTGTTTCCTTCACCCTTTATTTCAATATGGAAACCATTCAAACGAATGTCCTTAAAGCTCAATAAGCTTCTCTTAGAGCTGGGTGAATACAAGGCATCACTTAGTTCAAGATGTGTGCCATAAAATATATGCCTGGCCGTAGTCTTCAATTAGGCTTGCTATACCGCTATCTTGCTAATATTGGCATTTTTCATTATGAGATTATGCAAAATATCTCTTATCCTTCAAAATTGTGTGGCTTAATCCACTATCCACCACACTTATGTTCTTGTCCTTAGCCATTTCCAATAATGGACAAGAATTTATGTTTTAAACTTTTAAAGTAGTAAAACAAGCAAATACATATTGAAGGAAATAATATAATTGAATTTAAACCATAATAATCCAAAATAATAATTCAATCAAATGCAAAGCATAAATCATAAAATTAAATTAATACACGACATGAGTTTAATTATCTTCCTTTAGGCAATCAAAAATCTCATAATCCTATTGGTCATCATTCTCATGGTCAAAATCTCCTTTACCATCGAGATGAACCAGGTTAGCTTCTAGATTCTTTTTCAAACTCTCTTGATAGAGATCAACAAGGGGCTTAGGAGTTCTGCAAGTCTTTATACAATGGTTCTCCATACCATATATATGGCAAGTGGACTTGGTCTTATGTTGCGGTTTAAATGACCCGCGGCCACTACCCCGACCACGGCCGAAGCCTAATCGGTTTCCACGGCCTTGACCACCATAATTGTATCCTTGGCAAGTCCCACGACCAGGACCACCACGTCCACTTCCTCCATGGCCACGACCACTCTTGTCCCTATGGACATAGTTAGACTCCTTAGTCTCTTTTGGCTCTTTGGGATTTTTCTTTGCTATGTCAACCTTGTGAGCTTCTGGTAATGGAGATGTACCAGGAGGTCTCATTGCACTATTCATCATCAATAGCTCATTGTTCTGCTCAGCTAGCATTATACAGGAGTTTAGGTCTGCATAGGTTTTAAACCCCTTTTCACGATACTGTTGCTGAAGCAGTATGTTGTTAGTGTGAAAAGTAGAGAATGTCTTCTCTAGCAGATCCTTATCAGTAATCTCGGTACCACACAACATTAGGATTGAGACAATCTTAAAAAGCTCTGAGTTTATACTCATCCACAGATTTGAAGTCATGAATCCTTAGGTTTTTCAATCCAATTGAGCCTTTGGTAGGATCACCATCTTTTGGTGTCCATATATGTTTTTCAACTCTGTCCAAAGGTCAATAGGATTCTCAATGGTAAAGTACTGGTTCTTGAGACTCTCAGCAAAGTGATGGCATATATGCAAAATCGCCTTATATTTACTCTTTCCGTGCAATCATTATCATCCTTAATGCACTCACATAGGTCTTTTGATTTTAGGGTAATACATAACATGCACCCGATCATTAGCATGCAATATTTGAGACCGAACCATGCAATCAATATTAAACTAGGTCAAGCGGTATTTGAGACCGAAACATGTCTTGCCTTTACTCATAATTTTGTGGCTTAATCATGCATGAAACAACAATTCTAGAGAAATACTAGCATGCAAAGATTTCCTTTTTCTCTTCGATTGAATTTCCTTTTCTAGTTAGGATTAAGACAAAATATTTAGGAAATATTTTCTAGGCTTTTAGGATAATGTCTAGAATTAATTTGGAAGTTATCCTAATCTTGTGTTTTGATATTTCATGCAAAACATAGAACAATTCCGATTTTACTTTACGATTTTAGGGTTTTGATTTTTGACAAACAATCAATCAATAATCGGATTCTAACAACCTAGAACAACCAAATTAATATTTTCTTATGGATTTTGAGTTTATGGTTTTAGTTCTAAGGTTCTCATGGATCAAGCAAACAATCAAACACAACCGGATTTTAATCATATCATAAACAGTTTAATTGCAAGCAATCTAGACAACCTAAACCTCATAACAACCGGTTTTAAAGTTTTAGGATTTCAAAGCTTATGAACTTGTTTGTTGATTGTTTACTTGTAGATTTAAGGTTCCAATAGATTTAAAAGATCAGGTTCGATTCATAGGTTCTACGGGGGTTTGATTTATTTACCTTCCACCGTTTGGGAGGTTGACTGGATATGAACCGGGAGCTAAAGACCTCGGTTTTACTTTTCTCTTGATCACGAATCTCGGACTAGATAAGCACACGAACCGATCACGAGCAGAGCTTGTCACGAACAGGGATTGACCACGAACCTCGGACAAGTCTCGAACAAAAGCTTTTGATCACGAACAAAACCGGACCACGAACACGCCTTAATTACGAACACGCCTTGGTTTCGAACTAGAACCGATCGCAAGCTTGGATAAACAAGGGGTGAAAGCGGTGGCGGTTTTTAGGGTTAAGGTTTCTCAGCTGGTTTTAGAGGTTGGTGCTGATAACGTGTTGTAAACTAGAGATACTTGAAGGATGTATTCTCTTATTCTTATTAACTTATCTCTTGTGTTCAATAGATGTTACATATATATAGTAATACATGGCCATAAACATAAACTGGACTTAGACTAATGACAATGAGACCAATAGGCCTTTGTCGTCTTTACTGATGGGCTTTATGTCATGGACTGTCTACGGACAGTTAAATGGAAGATCTACTAAGTGTTTACAACAGTAACTTTTTACCCCACACAAGCTACAAGTCGGTAGATTAAAATAATGTAAATGAAATCAGTGTTACAATAGTCAAACTCGATGTAATGTTCTTTTCAGTAAAAATTTAGTTGACCAATCAAAAGCATGGGAACAAAAACTGTCCAAAGACATACACATACATATGAAACCCCAACAAATACATTCCCTCATGTACATGATTTTACACTAACTCTCAAGGAAATCATAAATCATAATGTCTTGGCATCTAAGCAGTCCACTTAAGATGTCCATAGTGTTGGCTTCTAACGTCTAAAGCCGTTCCCAAGAAAAACCAATTCAAGACTGATTGACGTAAAGAACAGGAACAAGTCCTGCCATCTTCCCATCTCTTCCAGGCCGCTTCTTCTTTACCTGTCATAGTTTATAAGTTGATCACGGTAAGTTTAAGTTTTAAAAAGCTCTACTCCTCACAAGACTCATGTGCTGTCTCTCTAAACCAAGGATTACTTACGTAAAACCAGCCATCAACTTCATACTCTATCTCCAATTCCTCCTCTGCCGTCAAGTTTAGCTGCAACATACCCAAAGGTGTTTTAATGCTTACATCATAACACATCTATCCAGGAATATAGATTAGCGTATAGGTAATAGCGAATGGATAATATTGAACCACATATCTCTGAATCATTTAACTGGTGTTTTGCACAACATACCAAAGGAAAAAGAAAAAAGCACGCTTACCTCATCATCTCCTCCTGCGGTGAAGTCATAGAGCGCTGTTCCAAATCTTGTACCAGTAGATTTCCTAGGTTCTTCATCATCTGATTCATAACTTCGAGAACCAGACCCTGCTACAGGGTTCTCAAACGATTCACGACTTTGTGGCTCAGAATATGAATAAGGCGGAGGAGGCTCTTCTCTAATCTGAAAAGGAGTGAAGGAAGAATAAGAAATGGCCATGCTAACAGAGAATCAGCCCATTTCACAACATATACAAACACAGAAAAGAATATCAGCTTACTGGGGAACCATAGCCTTCATATGTGGACTGGTATTTGCTTCCACCCGATTTTGCCTATTTGAGTAACAACATTTATATAGTTAAAATTAGCTGGCACAAAATATCTCTGGTTACTATTGTTTATGAAGAACAGACTTGAGGAACATTTTCACAGATATTTATACTTCGTCACTGAAGCAGAATTAGTTTTCATATTCTATTAACTCACTGAAACAAGCTTTTTTCTTGGTTCTCGGTTTTCATTGTGACCAAGACTTAAGACATTAAGAAATAATCAACTGAATGACAATATTCTAGCACTAAATCATCGTATAACTACAGGAGACTCTTTGGTCCATACGAGGTAATACAGAATAAAATTAAAGGAAGAATTTGTGTACCCTACCGTTGCTTGTGAGGAAGGCTTTGAGCTGAACAATGATGGGTAGTTCATTCCTCCAAAGTGAGATGATATGGTGCTTTCCACTGATCCAGTAGAATCTGGAGACGATGAACCTGATCTAGCATCTTCATCCTGTAAATACAACAAAAGTCATGTTTTAGCACCGCTATAACAAAGTCATTTTGAAGAAAGCACTGAGATGGATAAAGCAAACAGTATACCTCCAATTCTGAAGTTTCTAAAAGAGTCTTAGCCCACATGTCATCATAGCCAACTGAAGGTCTAGAGAAGACATTCTCCTCCTCAACATCTGGTGCATCTGTTCCAACTCCAGCAAGGAATTCATTGACCTGACAAGTATTATATAGGTCTTAGTTTCATTTGGAGACATAAAATAGTATGTAGCATCTATAATGTAATTATGTATGAAATAATACCCGTAAATCATAAGTTCACATGACCAGATAATCAGATGAATGATTTAACTACTACTGAAGCCTTAATGGCATGTAATGCAAGTAGAACCACAATCTACTTTTAATCGGAAAACTCAATACTAAAACTTGTCATCACAAGTGCATTCCCAAAGCATTCAGTATTGACCCCATTCAGACCAGTTCCGAACAAAGGCATGGTACTCTATTGTAATGTGAAATGGTTTATTAAGTCTTGTTTGAAAACGAGGTTTTACTCCAATGGGTAATCCACACTACTATTATTATTTTCTGATTCCTTATCAGAAAATTTATTGTGCTCCATCATATCCTATATCTAACGATTAGAAGAATATACCAAAAGTACACACAGGCTCTAAACTGCACACATGCTTATCTGTTATCTTAAAAAGTCAGATAAAAATGGCAACTGACCCTACTCATTGCTGGGGCATTGTTTCCAAGAAGACCATCTTCGCCAAGGTTGGCAGCCCAAGCATTCACCAAATCATCATCCAGACCACTGGAGTTCGAGGCAGCAGGGGCAGGCTGAGTGGACTCATAAATTAAGTCCGAAATTCCAGTAGCAACAACGGCTGGATCAGTGGACCCAGCAGATGCACTGATATTGTGCTTTGTGCGGTATATGTCAATGAGCTTTGCACTTCATAGTTTACAAGTGAAAACAAAGACTGTTATCATACGAAACCAGAATAGAGACAGAAAAGTATGGTTGTGGTAAGCATGCAATGTGCACAAAACAGGTAGACAGCAAGATAACCAAACATGAAATGAATTTTTATCAAGTAATGTCACAAGCTGTCGCTGGTTGATATAATGAATTCAGAATGCTACCTTATCGGGCCCAGGGGTAAATACTTGGCTCTCGGAATATAGCAAAACATGGATACAAAATCGAGCAGCTTCTCATGGTTTTCGTAGAGTTTTTTCAGCTCCTCATCCTTCCATTCTTTGTTTGCATTATCGTGATTGCGTATTTCCCTAATTCCAATCAAGGAAAAAGTCATATGTCAATCATAATATCATATACAGGTTACAATGCATGAATCACATATATATATATATAAGGGAAAAGAAGGTAAGATTTCTTCCTTACTTGATTAATTCGTCTTGTCCTATGTACATTTCATCCAGAACTTTTAACATCGGAGTTATTAAAACTCCAAGTCCTGTACCACTAGCTCCTTGGTCTTCCCCATTACTCAAGTGCATTTCAGAAAGTTGAGATTGCACACCACCCTCTGCCAAAGTGTACAAAAACTCGTATATCTGCAGCCTGAAAGGTTCACCAGATCTAATAGCTATCGTAGTAAGAGCTTGAATTGCAACAATTCGAACCTGTGTATGAAAGAAACATAAAACTTAGGCGGGAAACCGTAGAAGTAATACTCATCTTAGTAGCGTGTCCGACAGCATAATCATGTCTATGCTTCAGTAAGACTCTAAGTAAAGTGCTCGGAAGAACATCATATACAGAATTAAGAATCACAACTTATAATCAGCGATTTTCTATAACAGTAAAGGTCTGGACAGTAATGAAGCTTTAAATAAAAAGACAGACCATACAAGATCATTGAAGTCAACTTTCATTTGTTTACTATTATAGTTTATGGTTAGGCACAATTACTCCAGGTTTCAACTTTTGTTTCATGTAAAGAAAAAAACCTAGATAACTAGACCATCCAATTTGTCCGCACTTAAAAAAAAGGCTCTGGAGCTATGGTCTTCGCTCTAGAGTGTAGCTACAAATAGAGAAAGGTGCACCACATGTCTACCACGCAAAATTCTCCCAAACAAGGTTTACGATCAAAGACTTAACACAATCAGGTCATCTACAAATTGATAAGAATGTGGATAAAATATCCCACAATGGATAGGATAGGAATAAATCAAAGAGCACCCAAAACCTTAAGCTAGCTTTTATAGTGAGTTCTATCTAAGGGTTTTTGTGGGTTTGGTTTGTGGCCAACTCCTTCGACAAATTGTCCAATTAAAAACAATAAAATTCAAAAAAAAAGATATGACCAACAAAATATAGTGGTATACCTCCCAGCTTCCACTAAATGCACATCTCTGGAGGCGAGTTAATGCACCAGCAAGAGTAGGATTGCGAGAACTGGCAGCGGCAACCATTTTATCTGCATCCAACATCATAAGTGCAGTGCCCGGTGGAGTTGCAGATTCCCAGGCGTATTCTGAAGCGGCGTAGTTTGCATTTTCTCCAAGGAACCATACCTGCCATAGTATTAATGCATGTAAGGTGTTGAAAAGGTAGCATTCTGAGAAAAAGATTACCAAATGCATGTAAAACAATCTGAGGAATGCTTACTGCTGCTTGCACCAATTTCTGCAGCGCGAGAGCTGACTTGGGATCTGATGCAGAGACCCTATCAATTGATGTCAGTCCTGCCATGGACCCCGGCTGTGGAGGTGGTAAGTCGAGTACTATCGTGACGGCTTCTAGAGCTGTGTGCTTCCCGTCAGGACCGGCTCCAACAAGACATGTCTAGAAGTGGATCAATTAATAAATTGTATCAAATAAAGTACTAGAGGTAGCAAAAATTTCACCATCTCCCACAATAATTTGAGCCTTACAAATATACTTGTAATTACTTATTTTTTCCACATCTATCGCTACCAAATATTAACTAGACAAGCATACAAACTTCAAAATGTATTAAACGCAATCAAACATGAAACAGGAGGATTATGCAACAGCTGTAAGTAAGTATCAATAGCTTTAGAATTAAATAAGGAAACAGAGTATACCTTCCAAAGCAGCTGTAAGACATCAGCGTCGATTTTCCCCGGAACTTTGGTAGCAAATATTCTGGCAATTTCGAGAAGGATAACAGCCATATCTGGAGTTGCCTGTGAAAGAAAAATAAAACGGAGTCAACTAGACAGAAGAAAACCGTGCACATTTCACTCTTCAAATATTTGTTCAAGT
The DNA here is from genome assembly GCA_024034495.1 of Camelina laxa. Lineage (NCBI taxonomy): Eukaryota > Viridiplantae > Streptophyta > Magnoliopsida > Brassicales > Brassicaceae > Camelina > Camelina laxa. The sequence continues at coordinate 13,830,017 of CM043885.1, read as the reverse complement.
TTGTTCAGTTTCATCACAGCAAATGAAATTTGTCACAAGTTCCTAGGTGTAAAATTATACCTCTTGTTACAAAATCTAAGAAATTAAAGAGATTCAATACATAAAACTACTAGAAACGTCCTAGTTATAGGATTTTGGATAAACAAAAGAGCTGCTAAAACTTGTAAGCAGTTTGCAAATACAAATCAATAAGTGAAGAAAATACCGTACTTACCTTAAAGCGAGCATGCAAAGTAAGCAAAACATCATTAACAAGAGCTGCGGGCCAAGCAGGATCTGAAAGCTCTGAGGCAATGATTGATTTCAACTCATCTAACGATTCATCCGGACTTTGCATCCATATCAATGCTTTGATAACCATTGCCCGGACATACACGCACTCGCATGCTACTGTTGTTCGAACCACCTCCATTAATGCAGCCAGTAAACTTGCAATTGTATCATTGCGACCAGGCCCTGCAGATATGGATGATGTTCTCCGAATTCCTGTAATAGTCGAACAAATTTAATTGATTAAAATAAGGGTAAACATGTAAACAAAGAGTGGGAAAGAAGGTAATTTCACGGTGATTTGGAACATATTAAAACTCGAAAAATGGAATGATACCCTACATAGGTAATAGCTCGGTAAAGGAAAATCAAAGGTATTGGAAAAACATGTTCCTTTATTTAGGTTAGAAAAGACTTGTAAACCATCATATTATTTAAGTACGGACATCTGAGCATTGAGTTCACTCACATATGTGGTTTTGTGACAATTAGAGCTACAAATAAAATAGTCAAATAATATTGAAGCACCATTCAAGCATAGATGCAATGACTTAACTCACATTTGTAGTTGGTGACCTTTAAAGGTATAATAATACAATAATAAGATTGTACTCATGGTAAGAGGGTAATGACAATGTACCTTCTGGGTGAGAATTTTCATTGGTCTCAGCATCATCTACAGCGTCAGAAAATGCATTTACATGAACGGATTCATCAATGTCCTGTAATCCCATAGCAAATGCTGCTGCCCTGCTCTTTCCCATTTCTTGGACAACCCTTGCTGCTGCATGAAGTACCGGTCTTGAGAAACTGCGAAATGAGCTCTCTAACCTGAAAGAACAAGATCAATTAGCAAAGTTCTTTTGAAAGGATCATTAGAATCCAAAGCAACATTCTAGTGAAGAAAGGGATCCATAAGATCTGCAATTCTAGATATGGTCTTCCACCAAGCTAGGATTACCTCCTCATTACAAGCTTAATAAGAGGCTGTGGACGCTTAGTTTTATGAGATTTATCCTTGGATGACAAGGATGGTGCTTCTGGTAACTTAAGAATCTCCCTGGTCAAGCGATACCACCCAGCAGCACGCTCATCCATCCTAAAAGATGCAGTAAAGTGTGGTTATTGAATACCTTACAAAGAATGAACTAAGGGAAATCAAAGCCATCGGAACTCATGCCTCTCAGTGTTATCATGTTTTCCCAAAATGCACAAAATCGCCTCATAGCAGACCCTTTCACTTGGATCTAGGAGTAGCTGATAGAGAATTGAGTTGAACTGAGACCTGATATCAGGCCTCTCTGTAAGAAGATGGAAAAGAAACTAGTAACTTGTAATTCCTCAAAACAACCTCTCGCACATAACCACATAAAAATAACAGAGCGAGAACAGGCAGTAGAAAGAGAAAGAGCTCGATATACTAACCATCTAACGCCCGAGCTCTAGATATCGAGTGGCACAACCTAGCCAGGGAAACCCTAGCAAGAACATCATTCATATGTAGGATATCTTGTAAAGCTCCTAATTTGGTGTACAGAAGAAAGGTATATCAGCTAACCCATATTTGATCTGAAATCATCGTAATGGTCATATAAATGATAGTTTGCTAGTGATTGGAATCAAGGGTACGTCTCGTAAGTGGACCAATTTGTACAATGCAATTAAGACTCATGTTCCAGAGACTTCTTTATAATTAGAACAAGTGAACATGACGTAACCAACAGACGAATTAACTTTAAGAGATAAAAGGCCTAGAAAGTATACCTACTGGAGACGCAAGCTTTTCTGCAACAAAAAGATCAAAAGGCACAGATCAAGTTTTCAGTGACAAATAATTTTGTGTCTACGCATAAATAGAATGGACAAACAATTTTAGCGAGAACAGAACAAATTATTCACCTAATGTCATTGCTACTGTATAGGGGTCTCTTGTGGCTAACTCAGATAGAATCTCCAGCGAATGCCTCACCGCAACAGGATCAGCAAAGGAAACACTGCAACATTGCAATATGAATAGCAGAATAAGTGTTCAACATACAGAAAAATTAGGAATAGACTAAAAAATTGCTCTTTTGAGAACCATCTATAATTAACTCCAATATTATCATCACTTCAGAAAGTAAAAAGAACCCAAAAAAAAGTCTTACCCCTGGGCTGCACGGTGCAGAAAAAGTGGATTTCCTGGATCAATCGGAAGTCTTCTCAGTGCACTCATAGCGGCGTATTGCAAGTTACTCCGCATAATCGACTAACAAAAAGGGGACAGAAGGCTTAAGTTAATAACATTGTTTAAGTGTTAACCTCCTGGATTCCTTCTGCAATCCAGAAGCTGTATACTCACGGGGGGGGGGGGGATACTTTATTTGTCTGCCTACATATCTAGAAAGTAAATAAAAATTTTCAAGAATGATTTATCAATTCAACGTTTAACTCAGACCTTAAAAAGCTGTTGCAATAGCCAGAGTCTCCCAGATGTGCAAAGTCAAATCATTAAAGAGTCGACAAGAATTTTGACAAATCTATACCCCACAGCACGGCAAATAAAAGAAAAGGAAAACTATAAGACGCAGAGAACAGGACTTTTACTGGAGGAACCTAAGAGTTGAGAAACATACATCTTTATCACCCCCTTTTGTCCCAAAGACCCCTTTCTTTCGTTTATGCGGAACATCACCAACCTGAAAGCGACATGAAACATATGTTTTAAAGCCGAAACTAAGGTTAAATCACACTGAGCGCAGAAAATGAACTACGCCAGGGCTTATGGAAAATAAACAAAGCATCTTGTTAAACATCAGAGAGCATCAGACAAACCTTATCAAGGATGCCAAATACAATCTCATACAATTTTGACAAAAGCTCAGAATTGCCTGACGGTGAATATGTCAGAGCTTTTAAAGCTTGCAGTCGTCGAGCATGAACTGAAGAATAACACATGATAAGATTAAAAATTCATCTCCATTCACATGACTGTTGGAAAATTGCAAGAGAACGCTAACAAAGTAGGAAATCAAGTTCTCTCCACATGAGGCCGAACTGCTAATTTTTATTCTGTCTTAGATGTTGGTTCTCACTTCCATAACCCACAAATTATTCCACACCAAAACTAAAACCACATCTTACATAACTACCTTTTGGCATCACTGCTCTCAGTATTTGGGTCCATTTTAAAGACATTATAAGGCTACTGGGATATTTCTTAAAAAACATTAAAAGCAATACAATTATAAAGATAAATCAGATTTGGACAATTTTCAAGACTCCAGTAAAAAAAAACATTTCACAATGAGACACTGACATGGCATTTATCCTATAAGGCTGAAATATATATATAAAAGAAAACACTAAAGGCTGAATCTGAAACCATGTTGGCCAAATGCGGTTGTAACTCACATTCGAATTCAGAATTTGTAGCTTCGGTTGTAAGTTGATTCACTATCCGAGGAACAACATCAGCTCTTGTGACTCCTCCACCAGCATCAATATCTGCTAGAGCATCCCAGTTAGGAGTGGGGATACCACCCCCTGGAGTCATGCCCGTATCGGACAAAATTCTAGCTAAGTAATAATAGACATAGCGTAGCACATTCCTGTCTTCACATTGCTGATTAAGCTGTATCAATAACAAGAGAAAAAAAGAATGCTAAAAACCTGGTGCCTCTCTTTTGACAGATATTCAAAATGCACATTTTTTAAAGATTCATGTAACATCAATGGGTGAAGAAATAAGAAAATCGAAAGAATAATACTTAGATGATCCATGTTAAAGTTAAAACGAATCATACGAGAAACAATACAGTATTGATCTGAGAATAACTGGTTGTCCAACCAGCAAACAGTGCCACATACCATAAGAAGAGATGGGGCCAGAGAAGGATCAACGGAGTTGTACACAGCAAGCTTAGGGAACACGTGATTCACTAGTTGTTTCTGAGAACTTTTCTGCGCACTCGTGAAAGAACAGAAAAGAAGAAAAATTCAGATACTACTTTCACCAACAGCGGTTTAAAGACAGTAAGAACACAAACTTAACCTGATCCAAGGTGGCAGCTAATTCGTGAATGCTCCTCGCAAGTTGCGAATAGGAAACTGGCTGTGAAGTCATTTCGAACATTAAAAATCATGTTAACTACATGGAAGAACAAGAAATAAGTAGATATTGTTCCTCTACTATCCTGCTAACATCGAACAACGACACAGAAGTATATTTTATTCCTCCTATTAACAGTTCAAATCTACAAGTAAGCCTTCCAAGAGTTATCTTAGCTCCAATAGTCCAGGGTTCACTTTTCTTAACAACTAAGGGAGTTCAAACACACGAGAGAAATGTGCCAAACAATAGTCCACAACAATTGGCACCAAAATCCAATTAATAGATCGAACCTTCTTTTTCTGTCTCTGCCTTTGCGGCATGATATTAGCCTTAACAGGATTCAGTGCAGCTTTGGCAACAGATATAGTGTCGTTCTGGATCTGCATCAAAGTGGCTCTCTTCGATTTCTTCTCACCCAGCGTCGTCTTCGTCGACATTGGATGGTGCAGATGTGAAGCCGCCGATGCGGAAGCAGGAGATGGCTGAGACGCCGTGGAAGAGGCGGATGAAGAAGTAGATTGTGCAAGAACCGGGGTTGGATCTGCCGAGATCAGATCCATTAGCGTTTTACCAGACGATTCCTGTAAAAAATGAAAATGGAATAAAGGTAAACTTGCATTCGTATCTTGGCCTTTGAAGCTTAGAAGAAATACGGTGGAGATCCGGCGATGTTTACCGCCATAACTAGTGGCAGATCGGAGGAGGGTTCTCGGAGAAGATCTTAGTGACGGGCGATTCAACAAGGCAACGCAACTTTAGAATTGAAGAAAGTAAAATCAAAATTCTTAAAAAGTTTTGTTGAATTGTCACGAAGCACGTGAGATGCACATGATTCGAATTAGGCAAATTAGCCATGGGGGGTATTCGGTACAACGGGGAGAAATCCAAAAACCAAAATATGCAAACGCTCTATCAATTTTGTTTCGAATTATTTTTGATTCGAAAACTGGTTTATTACTTTGTTTTATTAAGAAAAATAATAAAAGAACAAAGAAAACAACAATTATAACCGTTAAAATCAATATTTTTTTAGCTCAATTCCGAGGAAAACAATAATTACAGTATGTCTTGTACAAAACACCAAAAGTTTTTTTGATACTATGAAAACTTTATAAATAAACTTTGTTACACTAACAAAAGTTAATGTAAACTTAAAAAAATAATACAAAAGTCATATTTCAAAATATAGAAATAATTTTATATAATTATCAATATATATTTTTTCCTCAAATAAAAATTATATTAATTAGCAATGTCCTTGCAAAGATGTTCTTTTAACAAAACTGGAACAATTAGAGAAGCTGAATAAAACCTAGAGTTCCTATAATCAAATTTTGCTAGACTATGAGCAACTCGATTTGTTTCTCGTCTGGTAAAGCCGAAAGATATATCTTGATATCTTGATTTCCAAAACTTTATATCTCGCACCAAATTGAGTAGTCTCATATTTGTGGAACCATCATGAATTATGATAATCAGATTTTTATTATCTCCTTCAAACACAACTAAATCAAAATTTCTGATCCAAACTAGTCACATAGCCGCTAATTGGGCTTTTGTTTATGCCTCTAAAGGATTCTCTTCATGATGTAGTTTTAAAGACCCCCAAAACAGTGGTATGTTATGATGATTACGTACAATTTATCCACATGTGGTCTGAGATATATGTGCATTGAAGCCCGCATCAAAATTACATTTAACATAAGGAAAGTTTGGAGCTTGCCAGAATAAGGAAGATGATCGTGGACTAGGAACGCTTATTGGATTTCTTATATTGAAATAAACATGTATCCATTCATGTGTTTCTGATCTAGCTTTAAGAACATTATTTGTAGAACTCTCTCTGATGCCATTAAAAAACAAATTATTTCGCCTTTCCATATTCTCCATAACAACCATAATGGTAACAATGCTGTTCACACGTAGATTTATGTTGTTCTAATAATGTTATAAGATAATTGATATTGAACTCCATATCACATGTTAAACATTGCAAGTCCAAGTCTGGTACGTTTGCGAGTCGCCAAGCCATTATCGCAAAAGGACAGGAAATGAGAGCATGGTCTATTGTTTCGTCTTCATGACGGCATCTTGGGTAGATCTTTTCAATTTTCATACCTCTTGTTATCAATCTAGACTTTGTTCTTTAGTTCCACCGATCCATTTGGTCTACTTGGAAGAGTATCGAGCTTATGCGGTTCATGGGTTAGAAACTAGTAACCCGACCTATAATCTCCTAAAGTGGTGTAGCTCCATATGATCTTGTCTACATACTCTATCTTGGAAAGATGAGTACGACGAAAGTAATCATGATCAACAATGTTAACCAAGGTTGTAATATTTGTGAAATCCCAACTCCGAGAAGATCCATCGTTGTGTATCAACATATCTAATGTTAGTTTTGTGTTTGTTGGTAATGTGATCGGGCGTGGTGGATGGGAATCCACAATGTTGTCCACCCCAAGCTTCACAGTCTTACCATCAACCACGTTAAAATGTGATCCTTTTTTTATAAGTGATATACCGACCAACAGAGAGGTCCATCCATATGACTGGTTCTTTCGATTCTTCGCCTCTAGAATCAAATCATCCAGAAAATATCTTGCTTTCATGACTCTGGCAAAAAGAGAATTAGGATATTGAATAATCCTCCAGTCTTGCTATGCAAGCAAAGCATCATTAAATTTTTCCAGGTCCCATAAATCAAGTCCTCCTTCTTTCTTTGAGTATTGTATTTTCTTCCAAGCATTCTAAGGGATTCCTCGGTGTTGATTATTGTTTTTCCACCAGAAGTTCATTAGTAGAGAACCAATATCATCTATAACTCCTTTCGACAACTTGAAACAAGACATTCGTAGACAGGCATTGCAAGAGCAACCGATTTTAGCATGATCTCTTTTCCGGCTGTAGATACGTATCTCGCACTCCAACTATACATTCTTTTTTTAACTCGATCAATAATATAGTCAAACATTTCTCTCTTTTTACGGCTAAATTGCTTTGGAAGCCCAAGATACTTACCACCATCACCATGTTTAGGAATATGGAGAATAATTTTTAGATGTTGTTGAGTTGTACCATATACTCTTGAACCAAAAGTGATCATAGAATTGGTCATATTTATCTTTTGTCCTGAATAATTGTCATAAACATCAAAGACATCCTGGAGAGCTTGACAATTCCTACATTTGCTTGACAAAAGAAATGGGAATCATCAGCACCATTACCAATTCTTAGACCTCGTATGTCCCCATCAGTCGCTTTCGAGTTTATTAAATGGCTTAATACATCCGAACACAATATGAATAGATACAGTGAAAGTGGGTCACCTTGTCTTATCCCCCTTGATGGTAATATGTTTCTATAAGGTGTTCCATTGATTAGAACAAAGTAGTTGACCAAGCGAACTGATGCCATGATCCAACTGATTCATTGATCACAAAATCCAATAACTTCAGCATTGTTTCTAAAAAGTTCCATTTTACTTTGTCATATGCTTTAATCAGATATCTCTTCACCGCCATGTATGTTTGTGATACTCATTTTTGAACCTTTAGGGAGTGCATGATCTCATGTGAAATCATGACATTATCTTGAATTATTCTTCCAGGGATAAAATCTGCTTTTGCATCTGATACAATGGTGTTAAGATGTGATTTCAAACGAGCAACTAGACCTTTTGAAATGATCTTGTGCAGAACATTACAAAGGGCAGTTGGCCGAAAGTACAAAAGAGTATTTGGATTATCTATGTTTGGGATCATGCAGAGTATGATTAATCTCTGATTTCATGTGAGAAGTACAAAAGAATCTCTTAACCTCTTGTATCACATCCTTCCCAACAATTTCCCAGCAACTTTTGTAGAATCTTGCTGTTAATCCATCTGGACCAAGAGATCGATCATCTCCAATTTGACACACTGCTTCAAAAATTTATGTTTCACTAAACTCACTTGTTAAGTCTTTGTTGGTGTCTTATTGTCCTTTAGAAGAGTAGACATTAGTGAAGTAAGATTGTGTGTGAGTAGCTATCTCCTGATAAACAAATTTCTTTGATCATCGTAAATTGTAGTGACTCTATTCTGATAGTATCTTGTTTTCGCAAATGCATGGAAAAAAATCATTTTTCGATCTCCTTCAGCCATTCACTGATTTCGACTAGTTTGTTTTCAGTATTGTTCTTCATCATTGTAAGCCTTTGTTAATTCCTGTTGCAGAGATGATATACTTTTTCTTTTAGCTTGTATCATACTCTCCATCGCCCTATTAAATTGGTATTGAAGAGATTTGATATGTTGTTCAAAAGTCATATTTGATGTGCATTTTAACTTGGACATCGCTTGTTTGCAAGTTCTAATTCTGTCCGGTACAGCAGTGAAAAGTATATTAGCTTCCATATTCCAGCCTTCTTTTACCACCTTTTTAAAATTTTGGGACATCACATAGACGTTTGTCAAAATAAAAAGATCTATTTCTCCCTTGACGTACATCGTTAAAACGGATCACTATTGGCTTATGATCGGATCATGTGAAATCCATGAATTCTGCTACAATATTCGGAAAGCTAGCTGCCCACATGCCATTTATGAGAGCACGGTCCAAACAACACTTTACAGTGTGAGTGTGCGTTTCACCCACCCAAGTGAATCTATCTCCTCTTGAGCGCATATCCATCAAATCACAAACAGAAATCATATGTCTAATTCATAAAAAAATCCACTCTTCTCGTAAAGGTCCTCCTTTTTTTTATTGTTGGAAGTAATTTCATTGAAATCTCCAACTAGAAGCCACAAATTATCTCGATGAAGGGAGATATGTTCAAGATGATTCCAAAGATGGTGGCGTTCACTCTGTATCGGAAGCTAAGTCACCACTCCTTCCATGGCGGGGGGGGGGTGAATAATTATGTTTGAGAGTCCTAAATCACACTAAAGTTTATGTACAACATCACTCTGATTAATAGTTTCAACTAGAAATAAAATATCACACTTTAGATATATGACATAGATGGGAAAGTCGTGATTGAGTCAGCAGCGAACCAAGGTTTTGACAATTCCAAGACACAATCATCATATTGGATCTAGGGGTACCGGGCCCGCCGTGCTTCCGTCGAATCCAACGTTCACTGAACACGAACCTATAGTCTCTGACGGCTTCCTCTTCTTCAGAGATAACTCAAGACCGTCCTCTCCTCCTTAGCTTCTGCCTAGTTAAATGTTGTTTCAAACCGGACTCTCTTCCTCTTTAGAAATGCAAATTCAGCTTGTGCATTGTCAGAGTTTTCCTTAAGCATTCCACCTGTTGTAGTTGTCTTTGATAGTTGACCAATGTATTTAGCTTACAAGTATCTGATTCTCTCAGCAATTAACTCTGTGTCTTTAAAAACAGATGGCAGTCTAGATGAGGCAGATGTTTTGGAAGGCTGTCCAAGATTGGAGTGGTTTTGTGCCATCTACAAACCAGAAATCAATGTTGCCACATCAACCAAAGGAAGGGTATCAGCCTCAGACATATTGTTGTCGTTGTCCGAATGATTCCCATCATTGTCATCATCATCAGAATCATCTGAAACCACAAGGACCTCATCATTGACAGCCATAATGCTTTCTTTGACATCATGTTTGAGAGAACTAGACTTGCTACAGAAATTCCTAAGCCTCTCAAATCGGAATTTAACAATTATGTTTTCCCAACAATAGATTGAAAGTCTTTCTGAAAATGCAATGGAACATCCACATTCTAGTCCATACAAACCCACACAGAACCAACTTGATTAACATTCTCATCATAATCAACTTCCGAGACATAGCCTAATTTGTTCCCTACCCATTGTCATATACAAGGTTGGAAGACCTTGAATTTTAACCTAGAATGGGATGATTTTCATCTGGCCTCAGAGATAATGGGTCAGCGGTGAGTCATGATCATCAAATCTTTGAAAACCAAGGACCGCGTCTCAAGACCATATTCATTGATTCTTCAGACTGGAATCAAAATTGGACTCGACCCCTATCCAAGAGACTCCCCACACATGCATCCGCAAATCCCCAAACCCGAGGCATCTGGCGGACTAAAGCACGCAAGTTTTGCTTCCTCGGATTGACCGGCGTGACCACAATGGAGAAACGGTTTATTGAAGCCACATGTGAGACAAATTCCGGTTGAAGTGGAACAAGGGCATCATCAATCCCTAAATTGAAATCCTGAACAGATTTGCGTAGAGAACACTCATGTTTTTCAAATATGCTTTCACAATTGAAAGTGTCGGGAGTTGAGAACGAAATGGAGTAAAAGTGACACCTATATATAGATAGATCCATAGCGGTTTTGGGTGGCGGTTACTCCCCACAAAGAGGGGAAATAAAAAATGTCATTGTTTATTGATAGAACTAAACCGCTGACAGATCCAAAATCACAGTGGCTTTTGTAATCGTCGGACATAAACAAACTCCTAATCGGATACAAAAAAAATCGAAAACGATGGTGAACATCGCATTGAAATCGCCTCTGTAGAGAGAAAACATGCGAAGAAAAATAATTATCAATATATATAATCAGAAAGTACATGCTACAAACTCGATATACACCCAAAGTACAGTTTTATATATTTACTAATATATGTTAAGTAATGTATATTTTTGTTACATTTAATTTTAAGTTTCTTTTACATATGATTTTATACCAAATTTATATACTTCACGGAATATAAATCAGCGTTGTCGATATATAAGCCTTAGTCGCAAGACCTAAAAGGATCTTATAAAACCTAATATGTTAGTTGGGTCTATGAATATTAAGAATAAATGGGTAATAATTATAATCGCAACCAGTGAAATACACTTCGAAAGCCGCACAATATCCAAGGCGAACATTTTTTTGGTGATTATTTCGGACCGAGAAGACCAGTTCAACCTTCGGTAGGATTCGGCAAAAGCTCCAAAAATTATCTAAAGTTTTATTTTCATAGGTCCGGTCACCAACAATGACAAATAGTGGAAGCAGAATTTGTCTCCAGGTTGAGCATAGACGGCGGCATTTGGAATAGCACCCGATTCAACGTTCATAGCTTCCAGTGTCCCAGCATTGGGAGAAGCAATGAATATGGACATGACTATAAAATTGCTAAAAAGTAAAAACGATAATGTTAGATAGCAAAGATGTTTGTGAAACAAGGGAATAAGTTTTTTTAGCAAGAAGGAGTAATAAGAATAAGAAAAGAAATAAGAATGTTACCTTTTAAGAAGAAAACAACCTCGAATATAGTGGGAAGAGAAAAGATCTTCTGCTATTTAAACAAAATCAATCAAATCAAGAGTAAATGCTGACACATGATAAAGGCGTAAAAGTGGATAAGTCTCAAGATCCTAAGGATATGATGATGAGATATAAAGGAATTAAGGGATGTGAATTAAGAGTACATGTACACATTCAATGCTTAAGTCCTCTGAGGTATACAGCTCGCATAACTTGGGGGCCAATTGTTGGGTTTAGAATCCCATTAGCATGCCTGGATCACTTGGGCAAAAGCCCAATACTGAAGGAAAAATGACATGTGCAACCCACAATGCTCGAAAACAAAGATTTTGGCTCCAAAGTGATCTAGCTAGCCGAGCTCCAATGGAGTGTGGAAAATTGAGGATTCAGGAGAGTTCGACTAATCGACAAAAAGAAACTCAAAGATAGCCTTGGGCATATTAATCTGACCCGAAATCTGAACCCAATCCAAATTGGCAGTTTAGTTCGAATTCGGGAAGTGTGTAAAACCCGATTGGGTTTTATATCTCTAAGCTTTGGATACCCGATTAGGTTCAGGATACCTGAAGGATAACCGAACTAACCTGAACATTTATATGTATGTATAAACTCTATATCCCTAAAATCCCTAATAAATACTATATCTCTTTTATCGATATTGTCGAAGAGAAACCCATTTATAGCCTGTTCGGCTTCCCAACTGCAATTTTGAGGTTGCTTTTATTAAAAGTGGAAGAGATAAAATCAGATTTCATCCCCAATTTTTCAAGCTGGAAACCCTAACTCGAGTTATCGCATCATCTCCTCCTTTTGAGACTTCACGGAGGAAATCACAGGTTATTATTCATCTCCTTAATCTTCATCTTCTTGAAACTCCTTTATCATCTTAGTAATTGGTTTATGTCATTAGTCATACGACTGCTAATTCTTAGCGTTGCATGACTTAGTTTGAACTGATTATAGTTTATCTATTACTGTCATTACGTTGTTTAGTGTTTGTTTAGCCCTCTCTTTATCTCTCTATTTTGTTTAGCTTTTTGTTTTGTTCTAGTTGGTATTGGCTCTAGTTTATCTCTTAGTTTGTTTAGCTCTCTGTTTTTTTTCTAGTTGGAACTTGTTCTAGTTTATCTCTTATTTTGTTTAACTCTCTGTTTTGTTCTAGATAGAACTGGTTATAATATATCTCTTAGTTTTGTTTTAGTTTACTTCTATGTTTGATTATGTAGTCTATATATCTGTTTTGTTTTAGTTTGAACTGGTTGTTAGACTGTTACACCATATGATCTTTCCCTGTGTTTTGTCCTCACTCGCCTAGTTCCGACGGTCACTTCCCGGAAGGTCACCCATCCAGAGACTACTCCAGCATAAGCACGCTTAACTCTAGAGTTCTCTCAGGACCCTTGACCGAAAAGATAAGTGCACTTTGGTGACATAGGTGGCTAAATCAATTATTTTAAACCTCTCTGCAAGTCTTTGAAACTAGGGTGTCACAATTCACCCTCAATAATAGATCGCAACGTCCTCGTTGCACACCAAGACCGTCACCCCCGACGGTGTGAGCCCACTCAACTCCACACTCGTCTTGGTTCGGCTCTGATACCACTTTTAACACCCCACATGACCTTCTACAACTAGCATAGAAGATCATGTGAGGTTTAAAAGAATTGATTTGGCCACCTATGTCACCAAAGTACACTTATCTTTTCTGTCAAGGGTCCCGAGAGAACACCACAGTTAAGCATGCTTATGCTGGAGTACTCTCAAGATGGGTGACCTTCCGGGAAGTGACCGTCAGAACTATGCAATTGAGTACAAAACACAAGAAAAGATCATGTGGTGATTTGTAGGGACGGTAAGCAAGTCTTTAAAACCTCGCGAACGTAGCAAACCAGCCGTCGGATATGGATGGGCTCACGGGCCTAGTAAGAGGACGTGAGGTCCATTAAGAAAGGTGGGCTATGGACTGAGATCAGACATGGGGTCCACTAAAAGATGGCGGTCTGGGCATTCCAATTGGTATCAGAGCCAAACCCAGATGAGTGTGGAGTCGAGTGGGCTCACACCGTCGGGAGTGACGGTCTTGGTGCGCAACGAGGACATTGCAATGTGTTAGTGGGGGTGAATTGTGACACCCCAATTTCAGAATTTTGTAGAGAGGTTTAAAAGAATTGATTTGGCCACCTATAACAACAAAGTGCACTTATCTTTTCGGTCAAGGGTCTTGAGAGAACTCTAGAGTTAAGCGTTCTTATGCTGGAGTAGTTTCAGGATGTGTGACCTTCTAGGAAGTGACCGTCAGAACTGTGCGAGTGAGGACAAAACACAGGGAAAGATCATGTGGTGATTTGTAGGGACGGTAAACAAGTCTTTAAAACCTCCCAGACGTAGCAAACCAGCTGTTGGATATGGATGGACTCAAGGGCCTAGTAAGAGAACGTGAGGACCATTAAGAAAGCTGGGCCATGGACTAGAATTGGATATGGGGCCCACTAAGAGATGGTGGTTGGGGCGTTATACTTATGATTTGCAGATGATGGTGATATGCCTAAATTCGAGGATCACTCAGCCGGATTAGAAAAGATAGAAACTTGCCAAGGTGCAAGGTGCAACAAGGGATATTTGATGGATTGAGGGGTCGCACAGCAGTTGCAAAAGGCTGCTGATATTCCCAACTCCAATTACTGCTAGATATGACACACTAGTCCAGCAAGAGGAGGCCGTTGCTTGGATATTACACAACAAGAAACAAAGAAGTGTTCTAGACAAAGAACAAAGAGATAGACTCATAAAAATGAAAAGGAAATTGATTGATTATTCTCAAATGAGATAACATGAGTTTATATAGGGATAAAAAATTTGGTAACAGAGCCAAGTATTGATTATTCTTGAAACTAAAAAAACAATAAATATAGATTGTTGAATGAAGACCCAACTCTTGGTCTTGGTGCATGTTTCTCTTCCCAAGATTTACTTCCCAATGTTTCCTTCCCAAGGTACACTGCCCATGGTGAGTTGAACTCCATTTTCGTCACTCCTCTTTTACCACAACATAAGGTGATTATTTTGGGCATTCTTGGGCTTGTATTAGGCTCAAACTAGACTGGATTTGATAGACATCATCCTCAATAGAATTTCCCATGCTCACTTTGCTCATAATCTCTTGAATTGACTCATTAAGTGCATTCTTGAACTTCTTTCCCTTTGACTCCTTGGCCCAACTTGCTGATGAGAAACAACATAAGCTGTACTATTTCTTCACTTTTGGCTTAGAAGAAACAGCTCTTGGTTGCCAAACATAATTCTAGAAGCTCCTAAACCAATTGGACCTAAAGCTCTTCAGGTGAAGAACTAGATTGACCTCCTTTGGCAAATGAAGTGTATCCTTGTATTCCGTGGGCCAAATCTTCTTTTTCTGAGCTTGTTGGAAACATAAGAGATCCATTAACATCCTCCAAAGTGGGTTCGTATCGAAATTGTTGCTGAGTTGGTCTGTGTAACACGATCTTTGGCTCAGACTCGAAACTGGAGCTGGGATAGTTCAACTTACTTGAAATGTCCATCTCTTTCACATATGAACTGATATTAATGTGATTCCAAATCTCCATGGTCCCGGAATGGATCAAGATTCTAGAACAGTTTGGTTCATAGCTTGAATCCTTCTGACTTGGTCGGAATCCTCCGTTGAATGCTCGTAGGTCTAAATCGCGTAGCTATGAGATCATCTGATTTGCAAAATGAATAACTCCTTCATCCGAACTCTGATTGCACTGATTCCACTTCGAGATATGCTCAAGATGAGGTAAGAATGTATCCCAAATAGTAGTTTGGCTGGAGGAATTGATCTTCGACTTTGTTTGTGTTGAACAAGATTCAAGGATCTTCTTGGATGGTCTCATGATCACATCAGATGGATTCATCATCTCTAAATTTTGATGATGGAGAGAGAGATATACACGAAGAAGAAGAGTTTTTAACACCTGAGTCTAATCGAATGGGCCAAAAGGAAACAAACTCGGAATAGCTGTACTGCTGGTAGATCCGAGTCTGTGCAACCTGATGCTAAGACCCCTAAAACTCTCACCCCAATTTCAAGTTTATGACAACATTTCACAAGAGAGAAGGACAACCGTGACAAATGTAACTACAACAATTGTGGAATGGGATTAAATTGTCCAACAAAATCAGGGACAAAAATCTTGTGGAATCATCTTCTAATATGCAAGGCATACAAGGCATGGGAAGAAGGTCAAGATCCTAGTAAACGTCAACAAGCTATTAATAAAGATGAGAATTTACAGACTGCAAAAGTGTCTGAGCATATTTTTAGAGAAGTAGTTAATGAAATGATGGTGATAGGAGAGTTACCATTATCGTTTGTAGAAGGAATGACACTTAGACACTTTTGCAATAAGGTGATCCTTCTATCATCTTTTGCGACTTGTTTTAATATACATGTTTCTAATATACATGATTCTAATCAATGTGTTTTTTTTTTCTTATGTAATCCACTCAGGTGTCGCATTCAAGAAGGACAACAACAAGAGACATAGTAAAAATGTATGTTGAGAGAAAAACTACTCTTAAACAATGGTTTCTCACTACCAAGCAAAGAGTCTCATTCACAACTGATTTATGGGTTTCTTCTGTAATCCGTACTGTTTTTATCAACTATTTTCAATCTATTATGATCATTAGCTTCATATATTTACACAATTTTATATTCATTTTATTTCTATTCCGAGATACAAGTTATATGGTTGTAATTGCACATTACATTGATAAGTATTAGCGTTTAAAGAAGTTAATTATAGGAATCGTGGCAGATCACAGAGGTAAAATAATCGCCAATACACTTATAGACGTTCTTTCTGAACTATGATTGTGGATAATGCAACTGCTAATAGTAATGCTCTTAGTTTGTTTCAGTCTGCTTTCTCCTTAATACTAGAAGATTTTCTGGTGATGGATGGAGATTTTATGCATGTGAGATGCGGTGGACATATCATTAAATGATGGAATGGCTGAAATTGATGATAGTGTGACTGCAGTCCACAATGAATCTCATATTTTAGATTGGGACCAGATAGGAGGAAGTCATTTAAACTGAGAATAGAATATGATAGGTTTTCAAAGGGAAGTTTGCCACTAGATGTTTGCACTAGATGAAATTCAACATTTTTTATGTTGACTAGGGAAATAAAGTTCAAAGGAGCATTCGATAGGATGGAGTTTGAAGTTAAGTTGTATAATAATCATTTCTTAGAGACTGAAAATGGAGTAAAATGGATTGGACCTCCTAAAAGAGAAGATTGGCGTAAGGTTGAAAGGTTAGTGAAGTTTCTCATTAACTTTCAGTTTAGGTGTATAAACTCGATCCGATTCTCGGATATCCAATCGTATTCATCAGATTTTGTGTATACTTGAACAAACCTGAACCCAAAGGAACACGACCCAAAAAGATAAACAACCCAACGAGTTCTATATATCTAAATCCAAGAACCGAACCCGGATGCCCAAGTCTACTCGAAGAATGGCACACAAAGTAAAGGTAAATGCATAATCAATACAAAACAGACGTTAAAAATAATTGCTGAATCAAAAGAAACATAATAATACACAATTATGAAACTATATAACTGCATTAACTGCTCATATTTATGTATAAATACAAAACAACATTCAAGAAGGGGCATTCACTTTTCTAATCAATATACACAACTTTTCAACAATTTGAGCTTTGTCGATCCAATATCTCTTTTTCCACTAAGATACTTGAGTGGAGGATCTGATACCCACGGTGATCCCCTAGTTTCTAATATAACACAATTTAAAACAAATTATGACCTTTTATATTAACTAATTAATCTAATCAAATATAAATATGCTTTAAAAACAAAAATGAGTTTCAAGAATTTATTTATTATATTTATTTTTAAAAATTTAAGTACCAATTGAAGAATAACAAGAAATTATATTAAATTAATATGTTTTAATTTTTTTTTTTTTGACAACTAAGTACAAGAATCGGCTCAAACGAGCTAATTAGTAGGAAAACCGTTCACATAGGTAATTTGATGCGACTCCATTCTAGCTCGTCGTGCCAGTTTGTCCGCTCTACCATTTTATGATCTGGGAATTAGAACTATGGAGAAAGATAAGTACTCCTCCTTGTCTTCTTTTATAACGTCCAAATAAGTCTTGAAAGCAGGCCACTCGAAAGGCGAAGACACCATCTTCACCAAATCATAACAGTCCGTGAGAAAGATTACTTTTTCATTATCCGCACCAATCATGCACCGCATTGCCTAGATAAGGGCTTCCACTTATGCATAGAGGAGAGATAAGCTACGGCGAGAATTTTATGCACCCATAGTGGGAAATTCCCCCTTAGGAGAAATGCAATGCCATCCTCTACCAGTAAACTGATCAGTCCCCTTCCAAGATCCATCCACAAAACAACGGTAGCTGGTTCCGTCTATATCGCTCACAGCAACATCATTAACCATAGTACCAGGGATCGGCCGAGGGCCATCATGACAAGAGGGTCCTAGAGAATCCTCCTCTGCCAAAATCCAAAGATTGGCCTCCTCCTTAGCAATCTTTAAAATTGCTAAAGGGTTTGAGTCCAAATTGCTGAAAATTTTGTCATTTCTAGCCTTCCAGATATATCATATTATCCATAGAAAAATGTCCACTGAAGGGATCTGCTGAGATCTCCAGAACAAAGTATAGATAGAGTCTGAAGGAAAACCACCTGGCGCTGTCGGGAATGGGGATAAGGCCCACACCTGCCATGCCGGAGGACATAAGAAAAGGGCATGATTGATTGTCTCTTCCGTCAATCCACAACGTGCACACTCCATATCACAGCCCATACCACGGCGTCTCAGGTTAGCTGTCGTTGCCACGCATCCCGAGAGTACTTGCCACAAAAAATACCGAATTTTTGGTGGGCAGCGAAGCTGCCACACGAATGCCTGAAGCGGTATAATATTGGGACTAGAGACAGTTAAATCAGCCTCCGATTTTGGACGTAAGGCTTTATACCTAGATTTAACGGTGTACAAGCTATATTTTTTCAAATGCAACCCAATCTATCCGGTGTATTAAGATTACCAAGAGGTAAAGCAGAAATAAGGCCAACATCCTCCGGCTCAAAAGAGGCCGAAAGCAAAGCAAAGTTTCAGGAATGCAAGCTCCTGTCAATAAAAGTTTCAACTCTTAGCGTAGGATCGATAGGCGATCCTGAACGCAATGCTGGTCTCGGGGATTAGGCAGGAATCCAGGGATCGGACCATACTAAGATGGAATCGTCGGATCCTACCTGTTTAATGAGTCCTTTGTGTGCTGAGGAGGACTCGACCGAGTGGACAATGCACGAGAGAAGCCAGCTCGACCTGCCACTCGACCGAGCACAGGTCGAGTTGACCGAGCCGTTGACTATTTTGTCTTTTAGCATTTTTAGGGCTTCCACTCCCCTCCTATATAAAGCCTTGTACCTGCAGCCACAAAAGTAGTCAGCTTTTCAGATATTCTTAAAAACCTAGTATTTACCTTTTTGGGATTTATTCCTTTTGCTTTTTATTTTCCTAAGATCTTGTACTTGAAAAAGACTAAATTTCTCATTATTGTTAGTTTAATAACTTTCTTAATATTGAGAATTTAAGTTTCATTTCTTTTTCAATATTGTAGATCTTTGTTTTATCTATCTAATGATGCAAGTTTCAATCTTTTCTGGGTTTATGATTTTGATGTTTATCATGTGTTCTTGTGAGTAGTAGTTTAGGATCTTGAGGATGGGTTAGGCTGGGCTGTGAATGAGGTTTGTTTGGCTTGATCAAGCTTGATTGTTGTAGATCTCTTCTAGGGTAGATGTTCTTAATGCTGATCCTATATCTGAGAGGGTAGGATCTGATTTCAAGCATCTTAGCATCACACCAATGTTTAAGAGGCATAGATAAGGCTAGATCTAGAGCTTACCATCTTGCTTGCTAAGAGATTAGAAGTTTTGTTTGGTATGAGACATATTTCTTACTGCCTGCTTGTGTAGATTCTTTACTATGTGAGAGCAAGTCTAGAAATGCATAGGTTTGATTGTTTCTTGACCATGAGAGTGGGAGAAACTTGTCTTGGATTCATATGTCTAGAGATTAGCTCATGTTGTTTGAGATTTGTTGATCAAGTTAGATAGCCTCAATCATTAGTCCAGCCCATGAATCCCTCCTCAAGTCCTTCTTTGTTTATTGATTTTTCAGTCTTAATCCCGTTGCTTGATTGTAGTTTGATCTGTCTTTGCATTACTCTGTTTTTATTGCATTGCTCTGTTCCTGCGTTTAGTCTAGCTCGACCACTCACTCGACCTACACTCGGTCGAGTGCTGGCTCGAGTTCATCCCCAGAACTCTATTATTTGTGATTTGTGATTGTCTTGTTTCATTCCTGTTCCATTTCTGCTGCATCCATTTAGTGTCCTGTTCATTATTGTCTTGCATTTGTTCTTTATCTTAGTTTCTGTTTCTGTTGGTTGCATCATTACTGTCTTAATCATTCTATTTCATTTGCATTTAGCTCTTAGTTCATTTAGTTTACCTTCTGCACTTTACACTTTCATCATAGGATTGTTTAGTGGCAACATCCTTTTCATCTGGCTTAAATTAGATCTTTATGCATATCTTAACTGTTTACAACCACTCAAATTGGATTGATACCCCTTATACTGCAACTGCATAAGGGGAATTGAAACACCTTACCCATCATTGCATACATTCATCATCATCCATTCCATCTTGACCTATCCACCATAAAATAGCATGTTTCAGACACCATACTTCGCTATCCATAAGACGGTGAATAAGATTTAATAGGATCCAAAGGATCTGAATGCCTATAATATCGACCTTTAAACACCTTCGCAAATAACGAGTCTGGAACCGTGATCAGCCGCCAGAGTTGCTTAGCTAAAAGTGCGGTGTTAAAATCATCCAAACACCAAAAGCCTAAACCACCCTCCAGTTTATCAACGCATAGCTTATCCCAGGCTATCCAGTGTAACCCTCTTGTTTCCCCAGAAGAACTCCACCAAAAATTAGAAATCACACTTGTAAGTTTCCGTGTAACCGTTTTCGGAAGCCGAAAACAAGACATAACAAAGGTAGGGACAGCGGTGGCAACCGATTTGATCATGACCTCCTCCCCCCCCCCATAGACAGCAATCTAGCAGGCCAGCCACATGCCCGAGATTGTAGTCTATCCTGAACAAAAGAGAAAAAATTTGTTTTTGACCCACCAATACTTTCAAGAATGCCCAGATAAGAACTCATACCACCTAAAGTAGTAATACCCAACACACCTTTGATTTCTTCACGCAAACCCACATCCACTGTATGCCCAAACTGAACTGATGACTTCTGGAAGTTAATTCGTTGGCCAGAAACCCGTTCATACTACCTTAAAAACTCCTAAAACAGCCTCACACTGCTCCTTTGTGGCTTGATAGAAAAACAGACTATCGTCTGCAAACAAGAGATGCGACATCGCGGGACAAGCAGTCGAAACCTTGATACCCGTAATTAGCTTGGACCTTTCCGCCTTGCGAAGGTTGGCAATAAGGACCTCGGTACATTGAATAAAAAGATATGGCGACAAGAAATCCACCTGTCGAAACCCTCTAGAAGGGATAATGGACCCATGTGGTTGGCCATTTATTAGTACTCGGTACTGAACATATGTCACACACCACATAACCCAAGAAATCCATTTTTCACTGAAACCAAAATTTCGCAAAAAAATGTTCGATTAATGACCATTCAACCCTGTCATAAGCCGTGCTCATGTCCGTTTGAATAACCTTGAACTAACCCTTGTAAGAGGGGTTAGTGCGAAAACCATGAAACATCTCCTGTGCAATCATGATATTCTCCGTAATTAACCGACCTTCTACAAAGGCCGATTGTGTCTCAGAGATTAATGCTGGCAGAAAAGTACGCAGCAGCTGGTATAAGATTTTTGAGATAATCTTATATCCAACATTTCATAAACTAATGGGCCTCCATTCAGACATCCGGGTCGGTTTATCTAGAGGTGTCAAGCGGGCCTCCTGCCCGCGGGCCTAGCCCATTTAGTATCATGGCGGGGCGGGCTTGGACATCATATTTTGTGTCCATAAAATAGCGGGCCTAGCGGATTAGTCCATAACGGGTCGCGGGTTGGAGCGGGCTAACCCGTTGCGGATTGCAGGTTTGCGGGTCGACCCGTCAAAGTCTGAAACCTTTCTTTGAAACTTCTGTTTCACTTAGATTCTTTAAAATTTTTAGAGTAAAACTTATAAAACCCTAAACTTCAGAGTGTTTTTAGTTTGCTTACCAAGGAAACTGAAGAGTCTTTTATTTTTTACGACTTACGACTCCGACATAGAGGTGAGACTTGAGAGATTTTTGTTTGTAAGTATCATTGGAGGCTTGGAAGCTGAAGCCATACAGGTCTGAACACATATGTAATGGTAATGTTTCATACTTATCTTTGACCTTTGATTACATTCTGTTTTGAACTTTTGATTTTTCAGTTTAGTGTTCTAAGTTGCAGGTTTATGTATGATTGTCTTGCTGTTAAAGTGTTAATGGAATTTCTGCATTTTCAGTTTAGTGTTCTAAGTTGTAGGTTCATGTAATTTCTTCATGTATGATTGATATGTGAATATGTGATTTGTTCAGAGAGATTATATGTGAATATGGCTGTTATGCTTATCACGGCTGAATTCTCTACCCTTTTTTTTTCTTCTCTTAGTCTCCTTTACTTACTTTACGTCTTTACCTATATAGAAAACGATAAGTGATATGTTCCTGTTTTTTTTATTTTTTTTCTGCCGTGATCTGTTCCTAATTTTTTTTTTTTCAGTCGTGATCTGTTCTCGATTCAAAATTATATTTTAGTAATAGAGTTGTTTTACTTTTGTTTTGATAGGAGTCACAAGAGTCACATGACTCTTATGAATAGAGATCAGTAGACCTGGAATCTCAAAGGTTTATCAATGCTGCAAATGCTGAACATGAGAGTAGAGTGTTTAACGGATCAGAAAAATCTGCAAAGCAAAGAAAAAGTGTGAGTGCTGCACTAGAAGCATCTAAGAAGCAGAAACAGAAACAGAAAGTGAGTTATGAACCAGAAGCACCTAAAACTCAGAAAACTCAGAAAAGAAAAGTCTTTGAGGTTGTTGAAGATGATGATATTGATGAAGATGCTAATGATGATGAGGGATTTATTAATGTTGATGAAGATGCTGCCAAGGGAGGGTCATCAAAACCAAAAAAAAAAGAAAGCATACTCAGAAGTATGGGATCATTTCTCAGTGATTAAGAAGATTAGCAGCTTGGGTATTAGTGAAGAAAGAGCATTGTGCAAACATTGCAAGAAGGATTATGCGTACAATGCACACAAAATGGTACAAACACATATAGACGCCATTTGGAAAAAATGTAAGCTTATGCTTAGAGATGGTGATATTGGTAAGATGATGCTTGATTCAGAAGCAAGATTGCAAGCTAGGAAGATTGATCAACATGTTTTCAGGGAAATGGTAGCTAAGTCCATTATCCAACATGATCTCCCATTTTCTTATGTGGAATATGAGAGAGTTAGGGCTGTTTGGAAGTATTTAAATGCGGATGTGAAATTTTTCTGTCGGAATACAGCTGCAGCAGATGTTTACAAGTTTTATGAGAGTGAGATGGGTAACTTGAAGAGAGAATTGGCTAATGTTCCTAGAAGGATTAGCTTCACTCTTGACTTGTGGACTGCAATCACTCATGAGGGCTATATGTGTTTAACAGCACATTACATTGACATAAATTGGAAGCTGAAAAACAAGATCTTAGTGTTTACTGCTTTACCTCCTCCACATACAGGTACACACTTAGCGATGGAGATCCTAGAGAAATGGAAGGATTGGGGAATTGATAAAAAAAAATTTCTCCATCACAGTAGACAATGCTAGCAACAATGATTCAATGCAAGACATCGTCAAATCTCAGCTTTTGATCCGAGATGATTTGTTGTGTGGAGGAGAGTTTTTCCATGTCAGATGTGCAGCACATGTTCTTAATATCATTGTTCAAAAGGGGTTGGAAGCAGTTAGTGATTCATTGGATAAGACTAGAGAAAGTATCAAATTTGTTGGATTATATAGACATCGTGAGGTTTTATTTGAAAAGTGTGTTCAAAATGTTGGTTTAAATATGAAGGCTGGTTTGCTGACGGATGTGAAGACAAGATGGAACTCAACATACCACATGCTTGACAGGGCTCTCAAGTATCGAGCTGCATTTGGTAATCTCAAAGTCATGGATCCCAAAAACTATAAGTTTCACCCTTCAGAAGAGGAATGGCACCGACTAAAGCGACTGAGTGATTTTTTAGAGCCTTTTGATCATATCACGAATCCTATTTCTGGATCTACATATCCAACTTCAAACTTGTATTTCATGCAAGTTTGGAAGATCCAGAATTGGCTGGCAATGAATGAGCATAACCAAGATGAAGTAATCAGAGAAATGATTGTCCCAATGAAAGAGAAGTTTGATAAGTATTGGGAAGAAGTTAGTGATACATTTGCAATGGCTACAGTGTTTGATCCAAGGTTGAAACTCACACTTGCAGAATTCTGTTTTGCAAAACTTGATATGAGCTCCTGTGAGAAAAAGATAGAACATTTGCGAGATCAACTACATAAGCTTTTTGAAGTATATGAGAAGTAGTCAAAGACAACACAACCTCCAACTCGGAAAAGTGGAAATGTTCCATATAATGATGAAGAATCAAGAGGAAACTTTAGCAATTACAGTGTAAGTTCTTATGTTCTGTTCTGATATATGTATTTCTTATGATTTGTTTTTTTTTTCTGAAAGTTATGTTTTGTTCTGGTGATAGGATTTCTTTGCCTTTCGCAAAGCAAATGTTGTTGTCAATGGAAAGTCATCTTTGGATATGTACTTAGATGAACCTGCATTGGAAATGAATGGTCTTGAGAGTTTGGATGTTCTAAAATATTGGAAAGATAACTCTTCACGGTTTGGAGAACTGGCTTCCATGGCCCGTGATCTTCTTAGCATTCCTATCTCCACTGTAGCTTCAGAATCTTCTTTCAGTATTGGTAGTAGAGTTCTTAACAAATATAGAAGCCGCCTTCTGCCTAAAAATGTTCAAGCACTTATATGTTGTCGCAATTGGCTAAAGGGTTTTGAATATTATGAAGGAGGTATGTACATTATGTTTTAAATGTTGTATTTAAAAGTTGTAAAAGCTTAAATTGTGTATTAACATTGTTATTTTGTAATAAATGTAGAAGAAGATGAAGTATATAATGGTGAAGATGAGACCGAAGCTGTTGTAGATGATGATGATGTTGATGGAGAACAAGTTTGAGTTGTTGCAGGTTTTTGAGAGCTTGAGTATGAGCTGTGTTGCAGGTTTTTGAGAGTTTGAGTCGGAGTGTTGTTGCAGATTTTTGAGAGATTGTGTCGGAGTGTTGTTGCAGGTTTTTTAGACCGTGAGAGATTGCAGGTTGTTGCAGGTTTTTTAGAACTTGAGTGAGTTGTTGCTGCTTTTTTAGTTTGAGTTCAGTTCTGTTTCAAGTTTGACTTCATGTATCAATACGTTTGATTTTTTTATCTGATTCACTTATCAATGTTTTCATTTGATTTATGCAATGTTAGTGTGTTAATCAATAAAAAACTCTTGAACTGAAATTTTTGAACTAAAATGTTTTCATCAGACTTGAAGCAGATCATAAACGGAGCAGCAAAACAACCCGCGGGCCGGACCGTTAACCCGCTGAGTCTTGCGGGGCGGGTCTGGACATATATATTATGCCCGCGGTCTTACACGGGCTGGACCGCAGCGGTCTAAAAAAAAAATGTCCACGGCGGGGCGGGCTAGATGAGCGCGGGCTGGCCCGTTCGACACCTCTAGTCGTATTTAACCATTTATCAAAAGAACCATCCTGGAATAAAAAGTCAACCAACAGCTTCAAATCCGGCTTAACCGTGTCTCATGCTCGCTGATAAAATAGAGCCGTCATACCATCCGGTCCTGGGGCTTTATCAGGATACATCATGAACAAAACCTCTTTGATTTCCTGTTATGTTACTGAACGTGTTAATGCCTCATTAGTTTCAATAGCCGTACCATACGTTTTAATTATAATATACAAATTATCAATCTGTCCTAAAATATAAAATATAAAATACATTAATTTAATAAATTTGAGTACTTTACAAGGAATAGTATTGGAACTAAAAGAAATATTTAGCAAAAGTAAGATTAACATTTTATCTATTTAAATATAACTTCCCAATTTGAGTCTCATAAAAAAACATTAACATAGTCACATACTATAGCACGAATCATACTCTTTTGGGGGATGCACGAATCATAATATAGTACCAATTAAACTCGCCGAATCAAACAAAAACATTTTTGAAAAAAAATTATTCCTATCATTATCAAATTTAGTTTCTTATATTAAGAAAAAGGAACATAAAGAAAAAAGATTATAACAAAAACAAACAGGAACAAATATGGTTTTACTAATAAGTAATGAATACGAGTGTATCATCACATGACGATGTCTCTTCTCTTTCCTTTATTCCATCTCATTCATCCAGCCTACCAGCTTCGTCTTATTCTTTTTTGCTTTTTTTTTCGCAAGTTATGAAGCGTTCCACTGATTATATCATGTTTTTACCAAGAAAAACGATATTGAAACCGAAGGAGAATCCAGATCGGAATCCTCTTTTTCTTCTTTTTTATCTTTAATATTTCATTTTCTCCAACTTTATTGCTTAGATCGTCATCATGTGTCCCCAGTCAAATAATTGCATGTCATTGTAGTTTGGCTTAGACGGTGTAGTGTTGGTTAAGATTGTCTATGTCAAGACCCTTGAGCTTCACTACCGACTCAACGTGGCCTTTCAGAGTGTGCACTTCTCGTAGCCTGCATGCACCACAACAAAACACATTTTTCACCAATCTTGTAAAAAATGTTTACGTTTGGATCTTTCTTTCGAGTGATCATTTACGTACCTAGCAACTTCTGCACGTTTTTTGGCCTGTTCAGCGATCTCAGAGAGCTCGGTGTAGGTTGCCGTGTCTTCGAACATTGACTCTGGTGGTTTAAGCCCGTGAAGCGTACGTTGAGCTAGAGCCCATTGGGCCTCTCTCTCTCCCCTACCGTAGTCTTTCTTGGTAGTGAATGCGGTCTTCGATTACAAGGGGCAAAATTAAATACAATGTCAATAGTATATACACATACTATTCAAGAATCAAGATTTAACTCACACATACCCTATTCTCAATCATGTTGTTCCAAGCTTTGCCACTAAGGGTATAGCGGGTGATAAACTTGAGGATATCAAGAGGAATGTATGTGACGATACTGTAAATCCAAATGACTCCACACCATCCCCATCCGCAGCCTTTGATTCTCGCGAATTCCCAATGTGCATAAGTAGCTATTAAGGTTGCAATCTGTTATAGTGAGAAGAAAAAGAAAAAGAAATTAGTCGAGAGAGATATATCAGAAATGTGTATGTGTGAATACAACTGACATACCAGTTGGGCAACAAAGAAAGCAATAAGAAGAAGAAGTCCAGGGCGTTCCACAAAGGACCAGCTCCTTGATCGAGTGACAAAGATGAGAGCCTGACTAATTATACTGACTTGCAAATACAAAACTGCTATTAACTCCTCGTTTTTGCCTTGTAATGACCTTACTCCAAATTTATCCTACACACACCAACACCAAGATAATTTATAGATTATAATAAAATTAAGTAAATTGAAGTAGTATTGTATCGAGTACCGGGAAGAAGGTGGTGTCATGAGCTAGCCAGAAGAAGACAACGGTAACGAGGGCCATGTACGTCCCAAGAACAACTCCAGTAGCAAAAATCTCCTTGAGTTTCCATGAGTCAGGAATTGGGGAAGGCTTGACTCTATCCTTGGAAATGGTCATGATGGTACCGTCATTTAGGATCGCAATAATGAGGACCATGAAAGGAGAAAAGTCAAACTCCCAAATAAGAGCCACAAGCATGAAGCCTAGGACTATACGGATGGTAATGGAGACTGCATAGATTGTGTAGTTCTTCATTCTTTGAAAGATAGCTCGACTAGTGAGCACAGCGCTGACTATGACACTAAGACCTGGCTCTGTCAGGACTATATCTGAGGCGCTTCTTGCGGCATCAGTTGCATCATCCACTGCTATACCGATATCTGCCTTTTTAAGTGCTGGAGCATCGTTGACACCATCCCCGGTCATACCAACAATATGTTTCCTTTCTTGGAGTTTCCTCACAATCTCATACTTGTGCTCTATGCAAGATCAGAAAGTTTAAAAATTTGGTTAGTGAGATGAAAGGAAAAGTGAAATTTGAGGATGATTACTATACCAGGAAAGACTCCAGCGAATCCATCAGCCTTCTCAATGAGCTCATCGACAGGAACTCCGCCCGTGGTGTCATCTTTGTTTTCAAGTAAAGATGAGGAAGGATACATGTTTGTTCCCATTCCAAGCCTACGACCTGTCTCTTTCCCAATAGCCAATTGGTCTCCAGTAATCATTTTAACATTCACACCAAGATCAAGAGCTCGTCTAATGGTCTCTGCACTGTCATGTCTTGGAGGGTCAAAGAGTGGCAAAAGACCAACAAACTCCCACGGTGTTCCTGCACTCTCTTTGTCCTTCTCGGGAACCCTCTGTCGTGCAACCCCGAGTGAACGGAGGCCACGCTCGGCAAACTTGTCAATGATCTCATGTGCTCGTCTCTTTGTCTCTCCTTTGAGCTCACAGAGTTCAATTATCTGCTCGGGAGCTCCTTTGCTGCATCTATGCCACTCTCCATTGCTATCAATGTAAGTGATCGCGGTTCGCTTTTCTACCGGATTGAACGGCAAGAAATGCACTTCAGTTATTCCAGCTCTTGCCTCTTTTGGATCACCCAACATGTTAACAATGGAAGTATCGATGGCATCTTGATTCTCTATTCTTGAAGCCCTAGCTGAAAGTAGTATCACAATGTCCTTGTCTACGTCTTTGGGGAAAACCTGATGAACACAAAAAAACCACAAGATTTTAATATTCCAAACAAAAAAATAAGAGTGATGATGAAAAGATTCGTCCTCAAACCTCAATCAAGTTCTTGTCAACTGTAAGTTTGTTAAGAGTTAGAGTCCCGGTTTTGTCGCTGCAAAGAACATCCATACCAGCCATTTCTTCGATGGCGGTCATTCTTTTGGTGATGGCACCTTGTTGAGACAACCTATGTGATCCAATAGCCATTGTCACGGACAACACAGTGGGCATCGCAATTGGGATTCCTCCTATGAGAAGCACAAGAAGATTGTCGATTCCATCTCTATACTTGCGATGCTGGATCGGATACATTATGATGACCTCAATCAACATTCCTATTCCGATTGAACAGATACAGAAATTACCAATGGCGGTTAGGACCTGAAACATTTAAAGGCCATATTAGAAATACTCGAAATGATCGCTTGCACCGCAAGAAAATATAAGTTAGAGGCGGCCATATACCTTTTGAAAGTGTCCAACATTGTTAGTACTGTCAACAAGGTGAGCTGCCTTCCCAAAGAAGGTATGCACTCCAGTGGCAATGACAACAGCCTCGATCTCACCTTGTTTGCAAGTGGAGCCAGAGAAGACCTCATCCCCCGGGTGTTTAGTGGCTGGGAGAGATTCACCGGTAAGAGCAGATTGGTCGATCTTAAGAGGATCACCTTCAAGAAGACGAGCATCCGCTGGAACAATATCACCCAACTTGATGCTGATTAAGTCACCTGGAACTAGAATCGCAGCCTCTTGCTCTCCCCATCTCCCATCTCTTAATACCTTTGTTTTAGGTGCAAGATTGGCCATGAGAGCCGCTGCTGCATTACCGGCATTGTTCTCCTCAATAAAACTGATGGTCGAGTTTATGATGAGCAAACACGTGATACCAACAAAGTCTTGCCAATCCGGTGGCCTTCCACCACCGTTTGCCAACACAATTGCCATGATTGCCGCCGCTTCCATCACCCATGAAAGAGGGTTCCACATAAACCCTAAAAACTTAAGAAATTTGTTTTCTTCCTTCTCTTCTAGTTTGTTTGCCCCAAATATTTGGAGTCTGTTTCTTCCTTCCTCTGATGACAGACCTTCCCGTGAACATTTTAGCTGTTGGAACACTTCGTCCACCGGAATTTTCTCCTGTAATACGTACGTACATTCATGGTTAAATACTTTTTAATAACAATTTATGTTTTCAAGGTGAAACACAATAATAAGATAAATGGTATATTAACAAATAACAACAAACACTAACAAGATCAACGTTCTCCTTCTTTATTTCTTCCCATGAGATATCAGCAGCCATGATGAATCACAACGATGAGAAACAACAGTTTTCACGAAGCTCGACTTCTGTAGGTAGAAAAATAAAACTCTCCTTATTCTCTTGTCAATTGTCTTAAAGAACAAGAAGAGTAAAAGCTATAAAAACTGGAATTTTTCTTTAGTTTGGTGATTTGATGTGAGGACAAAGAACTGGTATATATACACTTAGACAAGTGGCTTGTATGTGTTTTCATAGTTTGTGGCAGACCTTAAACTGAGGAGTTTTGACAATGCGTGTGTGTGCGTGTGTGTGCTTTGAACTGTTTTTATGCCTTTTCTTTTGCTTTCCATCATTTTTTTTAAAATTATTTTTTGCTTTTCTCACTTAAAAATAAAAGAATAGGAGAACACAGATTACTTGTATTTCTACAAATAGAAAACTAGCATTCATTAATATTTAACACATTATAAGTTTGAAAAAGAAAGAAGCTGACCAAAACTTTTTGTATTTTTTAAAATATAATTTTGTTATGTATGATTTAGTGGATGCCATTAAAGTCCATTAATACATAATGCTTGTTCACCAAGTTATATCCCCTATGCATACTTTATTATGTCTATGGAATAAGTTAAGCTTTCCTCTAGAATTTCTAGTTTTAACATGTTATCAGCACGAATCTCTAACCCTAAGCTCTCTTAAGAAAAAAAGAAAAAAAAACCCTAACCGCCTACGTTGAGCAGCAACCGTCATCGCTTTTGACCAGCAGTCACCGCTTTCAATATTTCTACTCTCCAACCTTGAACGTTTCTTTTCTCTGGTATACATGCTCAGTGCCGGTTTAACTATGTGGGCGGGTAGTACGACCGCCCCGGGTACATAAATTAACGGGGCATACGTATAAGAAAAGGGGCACAAAATAAATTATAAGTTAAAAGAGACACAAAAAAAAACTTTGTAAGTTAAGGGAGCACAAAAAAAAATATAAACTAAAAAAGGGCACAAAAAAAAATTACATGAACTAAAGAGAATTACAAAATTAGTAAGTTTTTCTATAAGTTAAGAGTTATTTAGTTGGCTCAGAGATATATAATATGTTTAAACCGACAGTGGAGATGGTCTAATTTTATACACATAACTGATTAGTTGGTTGGTCAACAATCACGGCTGGCTTGTCATACGTATCCGAACATAAGATGCTTTACTATAATACTGCATCTTATGTTTCTGATTTCGTTATACGTATTGCTACTACTTTATACATGCTTCACTTTATTGTTATTATATTTTTTTTTTTTTACTTATGCATGTTATTACTTATTACTCACATACATCATGCATCTTATGATTGTTTATTAATCGATATTACTCACATATATGATACAAAATATAAGCTGTTTTACTATGCATGTTATTATTATTATATGATTCATGCACTCTTATTACGTACTCAGAGCAAGTTCAACGGTGGGGTGTTAAAAAAAGATTTTAAGTATGTTTTTCATTATAATAATTAGAAATAATGAAGTTAAAAACTTTTTAAAAAACTGTAAAATGGTATGTTTCAATGGTAGATCCTAATTTTGGGTTTTTTAATTTTTAAACAAAATATTGTGAAAAGTATAAATATGTCAAGTACAATTTGGTTTGTTGAAATTTATAAAACCTACTCTAGATTGCAATAGTCTCTATGGTAAAGTAAGCCGAAAGGTGAAAAAATTCAACTTACGATCAGTAGAAAACCCATCCCATAAAGGCATAAACTCAGTCTTCATGTTCGACATTGCTTCATGATCTGATGAACGGCGCTGACCAAGAAAGCTGTCAACCTCATCAATAAACATGATAGCAGGTTGGAGTTTGTACGCCAAGCTAAACACAGCAGCAACTGAAAGAACGAAACAGAGCAAAGCAGTTCATACATTAGAAACACAATCAATACACCACAGAGTTATTTTCAGCAAATTACTCATATACAAAAAGAGAAGAATAAGAAGGTTATATTGTATCATAATACCTTGATTGGTATGAACTTGATACGTTTTGTATTTGTAAAACCTTAGAACAGAACAACGACAATGAAAAGAAGTACTCTTTGATAAAAGACAACGGTTACAACCAAGAGAAATGTTTGATGGAGTCTCTTCCCTCCCCCTTACAATGTCTCACCCAAAAGATAGATAAAAACAACCTTCACCCACCTACTACATAAGTACTACTCTTCAGCCCCTGGTCCCCACACAAAAGATCCGTTACAGCCTTCTGCATAAAAGATAGTGACTCTTATTCTTTACTTAGATAACTCTCTCTCTCCAAGGCCCACTACATCACCTTGGAGCTATTGGATCCATTACTAGGGACTACTAGCCACTTGGGCTTTGCTTCTTCTTCCTTCGGTATTGGTAGAGTATAGGAGGGTGTGTAGTCTCAAACGTATCATTACCGCCCCCTTTGAAATTCACCTTGTCCTCAAGGTCAAATCCTGGAAACTGCCCTTTCATCGAACTGACCCATTTCCAAGAACACTCATAAGCTGGTAACCCCCTCCACTTGATCAGAACCTCAGCTTGCCCTGAAACAGGATTCTTACGATGATCCATCACAGCTTCGGGCTCAGCTTCTAGCACCCCATCCTCCGTTAACTGAACTGGTACGGTTGTAGCCACCACCTGATCCCCGATAGCCTTCTTGAGTTGGGAAACATGAAAGGTTGGGTGTATTTTCGCTTCCTCCGGCAATTTCAGGCGATAAGCTACTTTTCCCACTCTTGCCTCCACCCGATAAGGACCATAAAACCGTGCAGCCAGCTTCTCATTGATCCTCCTAGCCAGTGAGCGACAGAGGAAAGGGCGTATCTTGAGATAGACTTGGTCCCCTACCTCGAAGTCAACCTCTGTGCGATGCTCATCTGCTCTCTTCTTCATGCGTTGTTGAGCTTTATGAAGGTGTTCTTTTGAAACGACCAACTTTTTTTTTTAATAAATAAATAATAAATATAATATATTAAAAACAACTACAGCTAGTGGTCCCATACCCACTAGCCACCTAACCACAACACATTCAACAGCGGAAAATATAATCAATAACCAATAATAAACCAATATTATACCAATGCAATATTTCAATATCAAGCAACAAGAAACATGAAACCAGCAACCTAGCAATGTTTCTAATGTCTCAACTCTAGCACCCTAGCAAATGCCAGACTACATCCAATCGAGTCCCTAGAACATCCTCCTCTTCATTGCCTCTGATTCCACGATCACACTTTGCCTTTACCTGCACCACAAACACAAATTGAGATGCATGAGTATTTGATAAACACTCAGTGAGGCAATCCTCCCATCTACTGGGCTATACACACAAGCAATAAGATCTCTACAAGCCACAAACAACAATCAATAAAACAAACCAGGCAATATACCACGCATGCAACATCCATCGCAACGAACAAGGTGTCGACCGACACCAGATGGTGTCGATCGTCACTGACTATCTGGTGTCGACCGACGCCAAACTGGTGTCGACCGACACCCTGCCCGGCACTCCCGAAAACCCTAGTTTGTGTCGACCGACGCCTCCACATGGCATCGAACGACACTCGCCAAATCCCGAGCCGTCCTCGCGTTGGTGTCGACCGACACCCCAACTGGTGTCGACCGACACCGATACCGAGCAGCGATTTCCCTCGATCAGAAACTCCGAATCTCGCCTCCAATCTCCTCCAATCCGCTCCTTGCACTCCCGAAGCCAAACCCAGCCCAGATAGCAACGAAAAGCATAGGGAACTCAAGGAAACAACCACATAAGCACCAAATCACATAGAAGCTAGAAAATCTTAGCTTAGATAAGCCATGGTCATGCACTCACCTCTTTGCAGGAAGTTTCTGACCAATAAGAACGAACTCCCTCACTCCTAGCAAGCTTCTAACACCTTCCCAGCCTTAGATCTCCCAAGAACAGCAAGGAATCTCACCAAAAGTCTCCAAAAACTCAAGAACACACTTCCTCTTTGTTTTCTCTCAAAACGATGAAACGGCGACCAAACAATCTTTCCAAAACCCTTCGGTCGACAAAACATTTAAATATCTTGGTTTATTGGTTTTCCCTAAACCAAACCGGTCCAAATCGATAATTAAATCAATCTGGTCGAACCCGAAATAATTGGTGTCGATCGACACCACCCTTGGTGTCGATCGACACCCTCACCAAAATTCCAAGAAAATGGTTTGCGGGTGTTACAATTCTCCCCACCAATCTAGATTCGTCCTCGAATCT
Source organism: Camelina laxa (assembly GCA_024034495.1). Lineage (NCBI taxonomy): Eukaryota > Viridiplantae > Streptophyta > Magnoliopsida > Brassicales > Brassicaceae > Camelina > Camelina laxa. Next base: position 13,795,734 of record CM043885.1, on the reverse strand, counting down.
CGAACAACTCATCAGTCAAGGACTCCCGTGCAACCGTCTCCACGGCCCGCACTCCTCCGACCGATCTACAGAAGGTCTCCTCTAGGCGATAGACTCACGCTCCAGGCGTCATTTGCTCTTGACTTTTTGGACTTTCCTTTACTCATAGGCCTAAACCTTGAGTTTTTATTGGCTCCTCATCAGACCTAAGTCTGCATGCCAAATGTTGGCTCCTCATCAGGCCGAAGCCCGCATGCCATAATATATAAGGAAAAGTCCAAACTCGTCTCTCGGGTTGCCACCCTACAGCGCGCCCGGATCGTCATCCGAAGTCGATATACCAACCATTCTCCCGAGCCACAAAGTCTCGAAAATGGCAGTACTAGGAGAACCTAAGTTCCCCAAGAGTCGCGAGCAAACGATTCTGAACACGTCCGAGTCCTATCCCTATCCAGGTTTCCTTCCCGTGGCTCGCGTAAAACATCTCAATGTCCTACCAACCACATATTCCCTCACTGGAATACCTCATGACCACACAAGGATCATATACGCCACAAGGGCCGCCACAAAGGCCAAACAGAATGTCCTAAAGAGGACCGCCACCAAGGCCAAACAAAGGTCCTAAAAAGGACCGCCACCAAGGCCAAACAAATGTCCTAAAGAGGACCGCCACCAAGGCCAAACAAATGTCCTAAAAGGACCGCCACCAAGGCACTCTGGCTAAACAGCCCGCCACAAAGGCCATCTGTCCCGAAGGACCGTCACAAAGACCATCTGTCCCGAAGGACCGTCACAAAGACACTCTGGCTAAACAGCCCGCCACAAAGGCCAAACAAACGTCCTAAAAGGACCGCCACCAAGGCCACACAAATGTCCTAAAGAGGACCGCCACCAAGGCAAACAAATGTCCTAAAGAGGACCGCCACCAAGGCACTCGGCTAAACAGCCCGCCACAAAGGCCAAACAAACGTCCAAAAGGACCGCCACCAAGGCCACACAAATGTCCTAAAGAGGACCGTCACAAAGACACTCTGGCTAAAAGCCCGTCACGAAGACCCCACAATGTCTAAAAAGACCGCCACACACGGGCACACTGACTCAAAAGTCCGCCACTAAGGCCACACTCAAGCCCCCTTTAAGGCTCTCCACCGCTAAAATGGACAAATTCTAACTCCCATAAAACTTTCCATATTTAGCACCTTCCATTTTTGGAAACTTTCCACTTTTGGAAACTTCTCTTCACAACCCCGCCTCACGGAAACTTTGTACCCCAAACACCACCTCATCTTGTTACTGAGTCGCACAACCAACCACCCCAAGCGACCGAGTAACAAGAGAGATGGGCTGGAATACTCCATTCCCGCTCCAGCCACGGGTACAGATGGGACCCGGCTAAACAAGCTCAAGTCGCGCTTGCTTCTCATACCACTTGAACCTTGCCTTCATCTTTGCCTCAGGCTCCCAAGTCTGCTCCTCAACACCATCACAGTCCCAAAGGACTCTCATCAAAGGAATCTTCTTCTTCCAAGCTCCTTGATCCTCCTCTCGAGAACCCTCACTGTCTCGCTCCAAAGTCATGTTAGGCTGAAGATCCTCGGAATCTTAGCCAACACCTCCTCTCCCTCACGGAGACACTTCCGCAACATAGACACATGGAAAACCTTATGGAATGCACGCATCACCTCAGGTAACTCCAATCTATATGCCACTGGTCCAACCCGCTCAATCACTCTGAATGGACCCATATACCTCGGACTCAACTTAGTCCTCGACAATGACCTGTTCGGACCCCGCAACATGGCCATCTTGAGGTACACTCGTCTCCTACCTGAAACTCAAGATCTCTCCTCCTCCTATCTGCATAACTCCTCGCCTATCCCGAGCCTCCTTCATGTTCAGCTTGAGAACCCGAATCTTCTCTCGAGGTCTCCCGAACAAAACTAGCACCAAACATGCTCCTCTCCCCACCTCGAGTCCAGCATAATGGTGTACGACATGGCCTCCCATACAAAGCCTCATAAGGAGCCATCTTAATACTTGCCTCGAGCTTGTTGTAAGCAAACTCTACCAGGTTCAGATGATCTGCCCAATGGCCACCCCAATCCAACACACACATCCTCAGCAAATCCTCCAGCGTCTGGATCGTCCTCTCTCGACTGTCCATCAGTCTGGGATGATAAGCTGTACTCATATGCACCTTAGTGCCCATCTCTGCCTGAAATGCCTTCCGAACACCGAAGTGAACTTAGAATCCCTATCGACACAATGCTTGCTGGCACCCCATGCAACCTGACTATCTCCTCACATACTTAGCCAAGACCGCTGCTCCATCAGTCTTCTTAATGGCCAGAAAATGTGACTTAGTCAACCGGTCCACAATGACCCAAATAGCATCAAAGGTCCGTGACACTGGCAATCCTACCACGAAATCCATAGTGATCATATCCCACTTCCACTCAGAATGGGTAAACTCTTCAGAACCCGCCAGAACCCGATGCTCAGCCTTCACTAGCTGACACACATCGCACCTCGAAACCCAACTAGCCACATCCTTCTTCATCCCGACCCAATGATAGTACCTCTTGAGGTCACGGTACATCTTGGTCGCTCCTGGATGAATGGATAACTTGCTCGCATGAGCTCTCTCGAATCTCCGTCTCAACTCCTCATCCTTGGGCACACACACACGACCGTGCACCAAGATAGTACCATTATCTGAGACCCGATACTCGAACCCACATCCTTAGAGGCATTCACTAGCCCCAAATCCTTCTCCTGAGCCAACCGCACTCTACTCGAAGATCTGCTCTATCTACTGCTTCCAAACCCAACGGTTCCTGTGAAACAGCACATAAGCTCAAAGCACTGATCTCCCCTACAGAGACTCCATCTCCTGCTCCCGAGCCGAAGCTACCCTCTTCCGACTCAGAGCATTCGCAACCGTGTTAGCCTTACAGGATGATAGGCTATCTCCAAATCATAATCTGCCACAAGCTCCATCCACCGCCTGTCTCAAATTCAACTCGCTGAGTGAATATATACTTTGTGCTCTTATGATCGTGAACACCTGTACCTTTGCACCATAAAGATAAGATCTCCAAATCTTCGTGGCAAAAACTACAGCACCCATCTCCAAATCATGAGTAGGATAGTTGCCTTCATGCACCCGCAATGCCGCGAAGCATAAGCAATCACCTTCCCATGCTGCATCAGAACACAACCCAACCCAACTCTAGATGCATCCTATAAACCACATAGGGTTCTCCTTGCTCAGGCAAAGCCAACACCGGCGCAGTAGTCAACATCTCCTTCAGCTTGCAAAGCCTTCCTCACACTCTTCTCGACCAGACAAAAGGAACATCCTTCCCTGTCAACTTAGTCATAGGACGTGCTCGCTTGCAAACCCTGCACAAATCTCCCGTAGTAACCTGCCAATCCAAGGAAACTCCCGATCTCTCGTGGCATTCGCGGTCTAGGCCAATCTCTGATAGCCTGAATCTTCTCGGATCTACTGAAACCCCTCTACGAAACAATGTGACCCGAAAGCCCATCTCACGCTGCGAAACTACACTTGCTCAACTTGGCAAACAGCTTCTGCTCCCGCAGCTTCTCCATAACTGCCCTCAAATGCACTGCATGCTCCTCAGGACTCTTAGAGTAAACCAGGATATCGTCGATGAAAATGATGACAGATACATCCAGAAACTCCTGAAATACACTGTTCATCAATCTCATAAACGCTGCTGGTGCGTTAGTCAACCCGAAAGGCATCACCACAAACTCATAATGCCCATACCTCGTCCTGAAAGCGCTCACATCTGCCTCATCTATCGGTATCGATGATAACCCGATGCCGATCCACCTGGAGAACCAAGTAGCACCCCTCAACTGATCCAACAACTCGTCAATCCTCGGGAGAGGGTACTTGTTCTTCACAGTGACCCGGTTCAAACCCCTGTAATCAATACACAACCGGAAACTCCCATCCTTTTTCTTGACAAACAACACCGGCGCTCCCCACGGTGACACACTAGGACGGATGAATCCCTTACTCAATAAATCCTCTAGCTGCTTCTTCAGCTCTGCCATCTCTGCTGGAGCCATCCTGTAAGGAGCCTTGGATAACGGTGTCGCCCCCGGTTCCAGTTCAATGGTAAAAGGATCCGACCGAGATGGTGGTAATCCTTGCGAGACTGAAACACATCCTCAAACTCCTCCACTACTGGAATACCGCTAACCGTAGACTTCCCCACCGACTCGGCATAGATATAGTGACCAAATAAGCCTCACGGCCCTTCTCGATCATCTTCCCAGCCTGAATGGCTGAGATCACGACTCCCTGAAGTCGGTCTAATACCCTGAAAAACTTCCCTCCGGTCGCTCAAACTCCACTCTACCCCGATAGCAATCTAAATGCACCATATGCCGATGCATCCAATCCATCCCGAGAATAACATCATACAGCTCCACGGGACTGATAAGCAAATCCGCTGGCCATGACTCTCCTGCGATCTGAATATCAATTCCTCTAGCTCGTCCAATAACTCTCAGAACTTGCCTCCCGCAACTCTAACAACTCCTGTGCGCTCCAGATCCCCGCTGATCCCCGCACACTCGCACACTCGGAGTAATGAAGCTATGCGAAGCCAGAATCAAACATAACGTGGGACTTAAACCCGCCCACCAACAAGGTCCCTACACAAACCTCATGTGTTGAGAACCTAACACTATATCACAGAACATAAAATCTGACCCTACTAAAATTCACAAAGATTAAGTACTGAAATTATACCTGTGATCGCCCGGCACGGTTCCACCAGTCTCCACTGTCGTGAACCCGAGGCCCTGCCAATCCGTGCCACCTGCGACCCCCTGTGCTGCACCTGCTGCAACGCTGCCACTGCTGCCGGCTGCAGCTTGGGACAAAAAGGCTTGATGCCCTGTCTCCCTACAATGATAACACAGAGGTCCCGCCCGGAACACTCCTCTGGGACAACTAGCAACCCTGTGATCCCTGCTCCCACAACCGGCAACCCGCACCACTCGGCTTCGCGTAGCCTCCCACTTCCTCTTGGTTCCCTGGGCATGCCTACCGCCCCTGCTAGAACCACCCTGCTGCTGAGCCTTACTAGGCTGAACTGCTGGAGCTACCGCCACGACTGTGCCCATATCCTCCTCAATCTCTGCTGCAGTCTCAACCAGCTCGCACGCGTAGCATAACTCCTCCCTCTACAGTGAACTCTCAAGTCATCACGTAGAGCCCTCAAGAACCTCCTGATCTGAGCCTCTTCAGGCTCCATAGCCCGACCTCCATAACAAAGAAGTCGATGAACTCCAAGTCCAACTCCCGCACTGACCGTGCCCCTGAGACAACCGAAGGAACTGCACCTCCAAACGATCCAATGCCTCTCTAGGAAAATACTTGCGGTTGAACTCCAAAACGAAGTCAGCCCAAGTCATCTCCCGCTGCACCCTCCTAGCAGCCACAGATCTCCACCACAACTCAGCATCACCACTCAAAAAGTACCCCTATGTCCACCCAAAACTCCTCAGACATCTCGAGTGTGGAAGTTACGTTCCACTCTCGTCCTCCACGCATCCGCAGCAGTAGGATCTACACCTCCTGAAAACTGCTCGTGCGCAACCGACCCATCTCTGTCAACATGCTGAGATAACGAGCATGGACCCCGCATCCGCAGCCACTGGCTGCCGCTCCGCCACCACTGGTGGCACTACTGAGCCTGAGCCGGTACCACTGGTGGTAACCGCTCTAACACTCTGTGCTAGCAAAGCCGCAAGGTCAACACTGGGACTCCACCCGCTGGGACCCCCACACCCGGACCCTAGCATCACCGGCCACTGGAGCATCAACACGCCCCTCCTCGCCACACTCACGGAATCCCCGAACACCCTGCGACTCGCCAACACCCTCAGCTGTCACACTCTGGTCCTCGGTCTCACTAACCACCGGGACTCTGCCCTACCACGACCACGTCCGCGTCCACGACCACGTCCGCGTCCACGACCTCGACCAGCCACAGCACTCCTCTCTAACCCGCACTACCATGAACAAGGCTAAGCAAACAATTTCTATTATTACACGTAAACATAAACTCACCGTGGAATCACACACTGGCTCGAAGAGGATGTTCTAAGACTCCATGCCACACACAATTGACTAACTCACATAATCAACCAAGACATGCAATCCCAAACATCTACAACAAACCTAGTGAACCCAAACCTAGAACCGTAAGGGCTCGATACCAAAATGAAACGACCAACTTTTTTTTTTTAATAAATAAAATAATAAATATAATATATTAAAACAACTACAGCTAGTGGTCCCATACCCACTAGCCACCTAACCACAACACATTCAACAGCGAAAACATAATCAATAACCAATAATAAACCAATATTATACTAACAATGCAATATTTCAATATCAAACAACAAGAAACATGAAACCAGCAACCTAGCAATGTTTCTAATGACTCAACTCTAGCACCCTAGCAAATGCCAGACAACATCCAATCGAGTCCTAGAACATCCTCCTCTTCATTGCCTTTGATTCCACGATCACACTTTGCCTTTACCTCGCACCACAAACACAAATTGAGATGCATGAGTATTTGATAAACACCTGAGGCAATCCTCCCATCTACTGGGCTATACACACAAGCAATAAGATCTCTACAAGCCACAAACAACAATCAATAAAACAAACCAGGCAATATACAACGCATGCAACATCCATCGCAACTGAACAAGGGGTGTCGACCGACACCAGATGGTGTCGATCGTCACGACTATCTGGTGTCGACCGACGCCAAACTGGTGTCGACCGACACCCTGCCCGACACTCCCGAAACCCTAGTTTGTGTCGACCGACGCTCCACATGGCATCGAACGACACTCGCCAAAGTCCCGAGCCGTCTCCGTTGGTGTCGACCGACACCCCAACTGGTGTCGACCGACACCGATACCGAGCAGCGATTTCCTCGATCGAAACTCCGATCTCGCCTCCAATCTTCTCCAATCCGCTCCTTGCACTCCCAGCCAAACCCAGCCCAGATAGCAACGAAAAGCATAGGGAACTCAAGGAAACAACCACATAAGCACCAAATCACATAGAAACTAGAAATCTTAGCTTAGATAAGCCATGGTCATGCACTCACCTCTTTCAGAAGTTTGACCAATAAGAACGAATCCCTCACTCCTAGCAAGCTTAACACCTTCCCAGCCTTAGATCTCCCAAGAACAGCAAGGAATCTCACCAAAGTCTCCAAAAACTCAAGAACACACTTCTCTTTTGTTTTCTCTCAAACGATGAAACGGCGACCAAACAATCTTCCAAAACCCTTCTGGTCGACAAAACATTTAAATATCTTGGTTTATTGGTTTTCCCTAAACCAAACCGGTCCAAATCGATAATTAAATCAATCTGGTCGAACCCGAAATAATTGGTGTCGATCGACACCACCCTTGGTGTCGATCGACACCCTCACCAAAATTCCAAGAAAATGGTTTGCGGGTGTTACATCTTTGATCAGACTCAGCACTGCATCACGCTCGCAATGCGACTCCAGGTCAGCATTGAGGTGGAACTGAGCCATATTCCACTCAAGGTTGGTGGTTCTCTTCCACATGCACCGCCCGAAACGAGTCATCTTGATGGTTGAGTGGTAAAGAGGGAGCTTGTAGTAGAGCCCGCCCAAGACAAGTATTTCGCCCAGGTCCGAGGTTGTTCTCCCGCAAAACAGCAAGTGTCTCCAATCATCTGTTTGTTCCCGCCTTGCCCATCGACAGGTGATAAGCGTACTGAAGCACAAATTAGTTCCGGCCAAGCGAAACAATTCCTTCCAGAACTGGCTGGTGAAGACCTTGTCCCGATCTGACACAATAGACTTAGGGAAACCATGCAGCCGCAGAACTTCTTGGATGAACAGGTTAGCCACGTCTGTCGCGGTGAATGGGTGTTTAATCAGCAGGAAATGAGCATACTTAGATAACCTATCCACCACCACCAGTATCGCGTTGTTCCCCCTTGACTTAGGCAATCCCTCTATAAAGTCCATGGATATGTCTTCCCATACCTTCTCGGGGATTGGTAAAGGCTGAAGAAGCCCATTTGGAGCCAGAGTAGAGTACTTGTAGCGCTGACAAACCTGACAAGCCGCTACATGTTTCCTTATGTCAGTCATCATGCCCTCCCAGAAAAACAGCTCTCCAATCCTCTTTTGTGTTTTCAACACTCCCCCATGTCCTCCAAGCTTCCCGTCGTGGAACTCTCTCATGATCAGTCCAGTAAGAGCCGACGACTTAGATATCACCAGCTTCCCTTGTCGTAACAGTCTTCCCTGAACCAGGGAGTAATCCAGGTATGATCCCCCTCCTGCTCGAAGATCACTAATGATGTTTTGGAGCTCAGGATCCTTATCGACCTCCGCACAGATTTCTTCTAGTTGTATGGCGGCGGGAACTGAGAGAGCAAACAGCTCCGGTAACACCTCTTTCCGCGATAAGGCATCAACAGGTTTGTTTTCCAGCCCAGGTTTGTAATGAATGTCAAAGTCGAACCCCAAGAGCTTGGTCAACCACCACTGGTACTCCAAATTGATCTCTCGCTGCTCCAACATAAATTTAAGGCTTTTCTGATCTGTCCTCACCAGAAACTTCCTCCCTAACAAATAGTGTCGCCATTTATGGATGGCGAAGACAATGGCCATGAGCTCCCTTTCATATATGGACTTCAGTTTCTGCCTCTCAGTCAGTGTTTGACTGAAGTAGGCAATGGGTTTGCCCTTCTGCATCAACACTGCCCCCAACCCTGTTCCTGAAGCATCAGACTCTACCACGAATACTTCCTTGAAATCAGGCAAGGCCAGTACCGGTACTGTGGTCATCGCAGTTTTGAGTTTGTTGAAGGCATCCTCTCTGCTCATTCCACTCAAACTGGTCTTTCTTAAGTAACTCAGTAAGCGGTCTAGCAATGTCTCCATACCCCTTAACAAACTTTCTGTAATATCCGGTAAGCCCTAAGAAGCCTCTCAGCGCCTTCACGTTCGTTGGTGCTTCCCATTCTACCATGGCACTAATCTTACTCGGATCCGCTGCAACTCCCTCCGATGAGATCACATGACCCAGGTAAGCTATTTGCTCACTCCCGAATTGACACTTCTTCTGATTTGTGTAGAGTTTGTGCCGTTGAAGGAGGTTAAGGACTTCCCTGAGGTGATCCCGGTGCTCCTTCCTTGAGCGGCTAGTATATCATCGAAGAATACTAAGACGAACTTGCGCAAGTAGGGTCGGAATACGTCATTCATAAGAGATTGAAATGTCGCTGGAGCATTGGTGAGCCCAAAAGGCATTACCAGGAACTCATAGTGCCCATCATGAGACCTGAATGCCGTTTTTGGAACGTCCTCTGCCTTGACCAGGATCTGGTGATAGCCTGATCGCAAATCCAGCTTCGAGAAGACTTTGGCTCCGTGTAGCTCGTCTAGCAGCTGGTCTATCATCGGTATTGGGTAGCTATCCGGTATGGTAGCTTGGTTGAGGGAACGGTAATCCATGCAAAACCTCCAGCTGCCGTCCTTCTTCTTAACCAACAGCACCGGGCTGGAAAACGGACTACCGCTCTCCCTGATGATTCCTGCAGCTAACATCACCGCTATCTGCCTCTCGATCTCTTCTTTCTGAGCATGTGGGTAACGGAAAGGCCTCACATTCACTGGTTCCGCTCCCGGTTTGAGGGTGATGGCGTGTTCCTTTCCCCGCGACGGTGGCAAGCCTTGTGGTTCGGAGAACACCAATGCGAACTCCTCCAACAACTCACGGAACTCTGCTGGAGTCAGATCATCTCCCTCTCTCGACTCTTTCTGCAAATCAGCATATTCTATAAAGAACCCATCTCCCTCCTTTTGTACTGTCTTCCACAAAGCCTTGAGTGAGATTGACGAGGTCCTCAAGCTGTGATCCCCATATAACGTCACCCATCCATCCTCCACCGGGAACCCCATTCGCTGCTCCTTCCAGTTTACCTTCATATCTCCCAAGGTTTCTAGCCATTGCATTCCCAGAATCACGTTAGCTTCCCCCAATTCCAACGGTAAAAAGCTAGTCATGATCTTATACCCTGGAAGCTGTAGTTCGACATTCTGACACACCCCTCTTCCTCTAACCACCAAGCCTGTTCCCATTCTAACCCCATATCCCACTGTTCCCTTGGTCTCTATTCCCAAATGCTGAGCCAGGGTACCTGATATGAAGTTGTGGGTAGCTCCGCTATCTATCATTACGACCACTTCTGTTCCGAGGACTCTTCCTCTCAACTTCATGGTTCTGGGAGAGGATATTCCGACCACCGAGTGAATGGACAGAGCAGCGAACTCCGGCCCCTCGACCGTCGTTTCCGCGGAGTCATCTTCTTCCGCATTTTCTTCCTCCTCGGTGTCATCTACAGTAGCCACCAGCACCTGAAGCCCCTTCAATCTACAGCGGTGTCCCGCGTGATACCTCTCATCACATCGAAAACACAACCCCTTGGCCCGGCGTTCATTAGCTTCGGCGTCGGTGAGACGGCGATACTGAGAACGGCGAGTCTCCGAGGGTTTCGTCTGCAAAGTAGGATTTTTTTTCACTAAATGAGCGAAACTGCGTCGTTTTCGTCTCTTGAGGAGAAACATTCTTATTATTTGACGAGTTTGCCCCTCCTCCCATGTATGTAGCCACACGTGACAACGACCTGTCTCCTGACACTCGACCAGCTCCTCTGTTTGAACTTCCTCCGCCGGTTAAAGACGAGGTGTCACCTTGTTCGTTCCACTCCTCCACAAGTTTTGAGTAGCTCATCATCTTCTTAAGGTTCCTAGGTTCGAACATCTTCACCCCCGCTCTAACCTTTGGTTTCAAGCCTATCATGAAGGCCATCTCTAAAACCCTTTCGGAAATCACCGGAGCATTCGTGGCTAAAGAGATGAAGTCCTTGCAGAACTTCACCGCTGTCTCATCCTGACGAAGCAGCAGGAGTCGTTCGCCGGGCGTGAGATCTTGGGACTCCCCGAAATTCTCCAGCACTCTGCTTTTCATCTGCTCCCAGCTCACGAAGGGATGTCGGTCTCGTTCCCAACGGTACCATGACAGGGCATCGTTGGAGAAACACATCCTCACCGCTCGAAGTTTCTCCTCGTCCGAAAACTCACTGAGCTCAAAATACTGCTCCATTCGAGTCACCCACCCCTCTACATCTTCTTCCCCGTCAAAGAGTGGTAACTCCAGTTTCCGGGTGAGAGGCTCTTTTCTTTCAGGGGATTGGCTCCTTGAACGAGTTTGTTCCCTTGTTGGTGTCCCACACTGGTTCGTCGGACGTTGCCCCACTTCTTTTGGGCTCACGTCCACGCCGGAGATCTGGGTTTCCTCTTCCACTCTCGGTTCTGTCTCCCCTGTTCTCCGTTCCTCCCCCAACAGCCGTTTCTCCAGCCGGTCTAGAACTTCAAGCTTCGACATATGCTTTTCCATGACATCCAGTTTGTTGAGTTGTTTCTTGATTTTCTGGACGTCGTTTTCCAGCACAGATATCTGCTGAATATCTTTCTGGAGGCTCTCCACGATCTTCTCAAGCTCCTCTACTTTCTTAGCAGGTGGCATTTTTTTTTTTCTCTTTTTTTTTTTTTTTTTTTTTTGAGTGTTTCCCAAGATGGATCTTGCTCTGATACCAAGTTGATACGTTTTGTATTTGTAAAACCTTAGAACAGAACAACGACAATGAAAAGAAGTACTCTTTGATAAAAGACAACGGTTACAACCAAGAGAAATGTTTGATGGAGTCTCTTCCCTTCCCCTTACAATGTCTCATCCAAAAGATAGATAAAAACAACCTTCACCCACCTACTACATAAGTACTACTCTTCAGTCCCTGGTCCCCACACAAAAGATCCGTTACAGTCTTCTGCATAAAAGATAGTGACTCTTATTCCTTACTTCGATAACTCTCTCTCTCTCCAAGGCCCACTACATCACCTTGGAGCTACTGGATCCATTACTAGGGACTACTAGCCACTTGGGCTTTGCTTCTTCTTCCTTCGGTATTGGTAGAGTATAGGAGGGTGTGTAGTCTCAACGTATCAGAACTTTTCACCAGTATACATATCTTTTCCTTCATATGCCCGAAAATCTGAGAGCTGAGACTGACAAAGCAGGAAAATGACCAATGTAAGCAGAGAGAATTCTAAAGAAGCGATTACAACCATTACAAAAACAGAATAAAGCATAACCAAAGCAATAAATACATCACACAATGTAATCCTAGAGATAATAAAACTCATGGTATAATGCTGTAATTGAATGTGCAACTAACATAAGACTAAGTGGTAACCTAAAATGCTCGATTATATATATATCATCCATCACTATGACAAGTGAAAGAGCTTAACAACAAAAACATAACAGAAGGAAACTTAAGTAACGGGTGTAGGTGTGATCTAATTTAGAAACTACCTGAAAAGATTGGGCAATCTGAGTGATAAATGCAGAGGGAAGTTTCAAGTCTTTAACAGTTCTTTTGGCAAAGACAACAACTTCATTGAATCACCACAGATTGAATGTATAAACGAATAGGTACCAAGTTTTCAGCAGTAGTCTGAGATCCAACCATCGAACATGAAAACTCGATATCAATTTCAAACAAAGTAATCGAAGAAGAAGTAGAGGAAGAGATGAAACTCACATCCTGAACTTGCTAAAATCAAACACCCAATCGACAAAGACCCAATATTAATCAAACAAATTTATAGCAAAAATCAAATACCCAATCGACAATCCTAAACACTAATCTTGTTAAAATAAATACCCAATCGAAAGAACCCTAATTTTACTAATCAATTCCCAAATCAGTAAACCCTAAATTTCTAATTTCTACTCTCAATTCAGAAGATAGTAAAGATCTACACTTCAAATCAGAGATATGCGTACCATGGGGACAAGATTGGAGCGTCCTTGAACCAAACTCATCGATTTCTTTAACTTCCCGATTTCTTTACGAAGAATCAGGCCGAATTTTTCACCTCGTTGCTTGGATGGTGATAACGGCGGATTAGAAACCGATTCCGACACATCTCTTCTTTGAATTCGACGGATTAAGACTTGAGACGAAAATCACAGAGGAGGAGGATCAGCTCGAAAGAAAACGAAAGAGAGGAAGAAAAAATCTTTGGTCAAAATTTTTTTTTTGGTTTTGTTTATTTCCCAACCAATGACAGAGCGACACATATACGATCCTAAACAATTCTAAAAATCCTTAACTTAGAATCGATGTATAAGCAAATTCTAATATTATTATATGATACATAATATCATACATGCACTAGTATATAGATACATGCACACATTAATATGCTTCTACGTACTTTATGTATAACCATGCATACGTTAAATATATTTCTTTTGAGTCAAGTTTAATTTGTGTTGTGTGTTAACCATGTATAGTGACCATGTCGAAACTCTCAAGCCTTGATTTTGCTGCCCTTGATCTCTCCGGAGATAATTACTTGGCATGGGCGCTTGATGCCAAGTTTTGATTGAAATCCAAAGGGCTGGGTGATACAATCATCCATGGAAACAAAGAAGATGAGCAAAAGAAGGCACAAGCAATGACGTTGCTTCGCCATCACCTCCACGAGACTCTTAAAAATGAGTATTTGATCGTGGAAGATCTAGTCGTTCTTTGGAACAATCTGAAAGAAAGGTATGAACACCAAAAAACGGTGATTCTACCAAGAGCCCGATATGAATGGACGCAATTGAGACTCCAAGTCTATTAGTGACACTACACGAAAACATGTGTTTTGCGACCGACAGAATCGTCGTAAATGAATCGCAAAGTCGCTATGTGTGACTACTTAAGGACTATCAGAAACCGTCGCTAATATTTGGTCGCAAAACATTTTGGTCGCAAAACCGTCCTTTCTTTGCAACACTTTTTAGACATAACATGTAGTCGTTAAATAGCGAACGACCGTGTAGTGACTGCATTATCCAGTCGTATAATACGACCTGTTTTAGACGATCCTTTAGTCACAATTTACAACATTTTGAAGACTTATTTAACACTTCAAACTTGAGGATGAAGTTAAAAAATCTGAAATGTTAGTCGTAAAACAGTCCCTATTGTACTCACAGAATAGTCACTATATAGTCTGAATCTTTTGTGACTATGTGAAGACTAGGAATTATGGTCGCAAAATTGTGAGCTGTTTACAACGGATTTGATACTTTGTTTGTGTTTTTTATAAATGTAAATGGTCGCAAACTAGTGAAACAATTGCAATTCATTTGTGACTGTACACAATTTAATTTGAAAAAAAAAGCCTGCCATTAAAATTACATACCGAGTTTGAATGATTTTAAACAAAAAGATACAAATCATTCATGGATCCTATCTAGAAATAGTTCTAGTAGATAGAAATCTTAGAACACAACCCAAAAAATAGTTATTGAGGCTTAAGAGTTAAATATTAACTTAAGTATGAGAGGTTGATACTGACAAAGGAGAAGGGGTTGGTGAATTAGCTGGTGAAGTGACTGGTGAAGTAGCTGGTGAACTAGCTCCTGAAGTGGTTGTTGGTGCAGGTGGGTTGGATGCTGGGGCGAGTGGCGCATGGGCTGCTCGGTGAGAATCCATGAATTCTGCAACCCCGGGATCACTGGTCTTCAAGTAGGAGACGAGCATCTCCAAGGATGCTATTCGGTTTTGAGCATCGCGTTGCTCATCATCACGTCGAGCATCTTCTCTGAGACGTCGAGCGTTTTCTTCGTCTTGATCAGCCAGCTTTCTCCGAGCAACTTGAAGTTGTTCTTGAATCTCTAAGAGTGAAGTAGGAGTAGAGTTTGGATGAGGAGCCTTTCTTCTCCCATTGCTGATTATGTCGGACAGACTTCCAAGTCCATAGGGGGTTCCCTTGGCGTCTATTACAGTAGACTAACACATAGAAAGAGTAGCTTGATTAATAAAAAAACAATTTAATGAAAATAAACAAAGATAAGCAAGTTTCACTCTTAAGCATAAGTCAAAAGAATGCAAGTTTCATTCGCAAGACAAACATAATGCAAGAACAAGAATCATGATTATAAGTTTTATGTCAAAATCTTACACAAAATCACATATACACGTATCACTCAACCAGATTATCAACTCATATAGAATCTTAAGCATCAGTCAAAAGTATATCAATCAAATCAGATACTTAAGTTAGCTAAATAAGACAATCAACATAAAACAAAGAAAAGTGAGTAGAAGTAATTACCTTCAGAAAATGTCATCTTTTTCTTGAATGGGAAGGGTTGGGTGAGTAGAGTCTGGCGACGAGGGGTCTATAGCATCAGAACCATCAACGTCCAGTTGAGAGATGACTTCTTCTATGTTCTTCTCATATTCTTCAACCACTTGTTTTGCCTTCTGATCAACAAAACTTCCATCTGGCTTTGTATGTGTTGCGACAAACACCTCTCCGAGCGATACAGGACGTCCCAGTTTTTCTTCCTACAATGGATAAGAAGAATGTTAATTGTGGAAAATGAAATATTTAAATGAAAGAATTTTAGTTAGTTTAGAGCATTTACCAACTCTTGTTGAATTTGCAAGTAAGATTTCTGGCCGAATAGATGTTTGTGTACTCCTAGACCGCCACGATCAGAAGTACGGGCAAGGGATGCATTAGAGCTCTTCTTCTTAGCTTCGGGTGTGTCCCGGTGCTCCCACATTCGTCTCCAAAGCGTAGGTTTGATCCAAATCGGTGGCTCAGCATACGTCTTTGCTTGGCTTACAATTCCTTTCATTCTTTTTTTTTGCTATCTTCACAAATCCTTCTCTCACAAGCTCAGTAATCGCAACATCCCAGTTGTATTTCCCCGACACAGCACAACAATGTAAAGTAAGTGTCAAGTAAGCAAACAGAAGACAAACTCATTAAGTTAGAATAGTAAAAAAAAAAAGAAACTGTGTGACATATTACCGCAAAGGATCTAAAATATCTCTCACGTATGTGTAAGGGGGTAACCTTCCAGCTGAAGTATGGACCATCAAACTTTCTTCTTAAAATCCCAGAAATAACACGAGATAGCTTTCCTTTGTCTCGTCCAAACCTGTTACATAAATATGAGAGTGTTAAGTTATAAACTAGAAGCCATCAAACATAAACGAATGAATCACAAAACAATAATCTAATGTAAAAGACAAAAAAGATTATACATCTTTTACCTAAACGATATTCAAATGATAAAATAAAAAAAAAAATATTTTACCATATACTGTCAGTGTCGGGGATGGGAACCGGACTCAACAACGGTAGATGATGTTGACTAGGAAGTGCAAGCAAAGCATCAAGTTGCTGTTGGAAGTCTTGATTCTCCAGATTCTGAGCCGGTGGTGGATGCTCTTGATCCTCCTGATTCTGAGGCGGCAGCGGTTGGAACCCTGGATTATGAGGAGCCGGCTGTTGATACACCGGATGCTGAGGAGGCGGCGGCTGAAACACCAGATTCTGAAGCGGCTGGGGATAATCCGGATGGTGAAGCGGTGGTTGATATCCAAGATGAACTGGCGGTTGGTATCCCAGATTCTGAGTAGCCGGCTGTTGATACGGCGGATCATGTGGTTGAGGTGGTGGTGGCTGCTGCATCTGGGAGTGGAGCTGATGTTGAAAGCCTTGGTGTTGTGGCTGAGGAGAAGGTTGTCGAGAGTACTGTTGCATCGTTTTCGGCCTATACTGAGATGGAAGCGAGGGTTGAGAGTGTTGCGAGTGTGTTGAAGTCACGTTGTTGGAGGAAGGGTTAGAGGACTGAGACGACGAAGCAAGATCTCGGGTTGGTCTCTAACCGCCGCCAGATTTACCAACACCGCCAGATCTTGCACCACGACCACCACCGGATTTCGTACCATGACCACCACCGGATTTCATCAGAGAAGATTTCAGAGACTTAGGGTTTTGGAGATGTGAAATGGAAATCGAGAAGAGAGTGTCAGAAAATTTTGGGGAAATTTTCAATCCGTCGGGAAAGAGTAACACATTAGTGGTACTTAACGACTATTTTGTGACTGAAAAGAATAATTATTAAAAACTAAACAAAGTGGCTAAACAGTCGCAAACAATACATTAAGTCACACTACAGTCTCAAAGTGTGACTTATTTATGACTCTGAAATATTAGTATAATTTTGTGTTGGATTTTATCACCAAAAACATATTGGGTATGACTCTCTGATCATGTAAACTCTAATTTAAGAGTTTACTTTTGAAAAAATATCAAACAAAAGAATTTGTCTATGTTTTTGTAAAGATATGTCACCTTACATACTCTTCCTTTATAAAACACATGTAACCTTGAAACATGTTTAGGAGGATATGAACATAATTGTAAAATTTGGTGTTTTATTGATTTTGTTTTAAAAATTTAGTAAATAATATATGTCAGGTGTAACTAGAAAATGTATAAGATTACATGTTTTGTATTCATATATGAAAAATTCTGAAATTAATTTTAAACAGTCGCTAAACAGATGCAATTCGATCACAGTTTCAGGTTGTAGTCACAAATTAACCCGGATTCAGTCGTAATTCAGACTCACTTTAAGACTTAAACAGGACGAATGCCGTAAATATTGATTATAATCTTTTTCCGTATTTTTTAAAAGGAGCAAGACACAGTAGTCATAAAACAGTTGTACTTTATGACTCAATTGTGACTAAGTGTTATATATGCACAATCAAGGGTGTGGCAAAACAGTCGCAAACAATCCCCTCGGTCACACTTTAGTCTCAAACCGTGACTTATTTGTGACTCTCAAGTATTAGTATAATTTTATGTTAAGATTTTATCACCGAATACATATTGGATATGACTGTCTGATCTTGTTAACTCTAATTTAAGAGTTTAATTTTGATAATATGTCAAACAAAATAGAACTCGCAAAGTAGTGGTAATTTACGACTCTTTTGTGACAAATAAGTGGATAAAACAAGTAGGAAATTTCAACAAAACTACAATAACACAAGTGTTTGATATTTCAATAAAATTACAAAAACACAAATAATGAACATGAAAATTACTCATATTCCTCATTTTCAATTTCATCATCTTCATCCTCATCTGAAGACGAAGACGACAACGAGTAGTTGCCACAAAATTCGTCTTCTGGTTCAGCGTCGTTGATCTCAAAATCAATTTCTTCATTAGGATGATTACCATCTACAAAACTGTCAATTACGATCTCCTCTATTGTATTTGTCATTCCATCATCAACTGTCTGCTGCAATATAACAACCTCCTTTTGTTTTAAGTTTCATTGTACAACATGCCTTGGATTAACTTTCAGAACGTTCAGCCATAGTTTTCGAGGTCGTATAGTGTGAGGATATGAAAGATAACAAACTTGATCAGCTTGAAAACCTACACATAAAAAAAGGGTCTCCGATTAGATGTATATATATATATATATATATCAATATATATTTAAAGTAGAACAATACCTAATATAAACGGTTCATAATGTCGGTATCTCCTTGATGACAACACGTCAACAATGCCTCCATCGCGTATCCGAGTGCCTTTGTCAATTGTAGAGTCATACCATTCACAATAGAAAAGTGTGACCCGTAAATTCAAAAATCCTGGATAGGTAAGCTCTATGATATTTTCAATGGTCCCGTAACAATCATCCTCGTCAGATGTATCAGAATAAGTTTGTCCTCGGACACATACCCCATAATTCGTTGTTTTTTTAGTGAGACCGTGAGCTTTTGTGTGAAACAGATAACCTCTTGTAAAATATATAGGCCATGACTTGACTTTATTTTCAGGACCGTCCACGATTTCATGGACCCATGGAGGAAAACTATCAAAACCAGCACGGACCTGTGAAAAATATATATACAAAATTTTAGAAGACAATATTTATCATGTTGATATAGTGAATAGGTGGATGGTAAAACATACATATTGCTTAATCTATTCATGGAAATCTTCTTCTCTTTTCGACCTAACATCTTCATCAGATAGTCCTGGATATTCATATCGAATTTGCGCCTCCAACAATCTATGTTTTATCAACAAGAAGTAATATTGTCATGTTTACCAAAAAATATATGGTTATAAATAGTCTTGGTAAATCAAAAATACCTTTCATGTGGCTGGAAATAGGCACAATTGCGCAGAACATATGCATGTGTGCATTGATAATCTTTTTCATTTAACCAAAATTCACTACTTTTACCGCTTGGACGACCCACTTGAGTGAATATATCTGGTACTGGTATAGGATATACATGTATTTCACCTTCTTCATGCTGAATTTGCCTGTAAAAATTTATTTGGTAAAACTTTTTCACAAGTTTAGACGTTGATACAAAAGTTCAATAATCATATTTAGAGTTTTACCTTCTTCTGCTTGCTGTAGAAATGTGTGAAGCGAAATAGTGTTCTGAGAAATAAGATATCTCATCGTTCAAGTAGAATTGAACTATTGAGCCAGCTGGATATCTTTTGTTCTTCGCTTTTAAACTTCCCTTTTAAACTTCCCTTTTAAACGTTTAAAAAACCTTTCGAAAGGATACATCCACCTATATTGCACAGGACCACCAAGTTGTGCTTCATAAGGTAGGTGAATAGGGAGGTGTTCCATTACATCAAAGAATGAAGGAGGGAAGATTTTCTCCAAATTACATAAGATCATGACAATATTATCCTTTAGAATTTCGAGGCGGGATTGCTCCAATGTTCTAATTCATAGGCCGCAGAAAAATGCTCAAATCCCTACAAAGTTATAACATGATATGTTGTTATATATAAATATAATATCAACAACTAAACCAAATTACATGTTTAATTTATATACATGAAATTTCCAGGTGGACATTACGCGGCAAAAGCTCTGCAAATATGAACGGAAGCAATCGTTCCATAAACACATGACAGTCATGACTCTTCATTCCCGAAAACTTTCCATTTTTCATATCAGCACAACTAGCTAAATCTGCGACATAGCCGTCTGGGAATCTAACATCTTCTTTTACCCATTTTAATAAAGCCTCTTTCGCTTTGGTTTTCAATCTCCAAATAGGGAATGGGGCTCTCCCTTGAGCATCTAGATGTAAATCTTGCCGGGAACAAAATCTTGCAATATCCAATCTTGACTACACGATGTCTTTCGATCTATTTTTTACATTCATAGTGGTGTACGTCAAGTTATCAAAGATATTTTTCTCAACGTGCCTTAAATTCAGATCGACCCAGTACGGTAACTGCCATAATATGCTTTCTTTATGCGAATTATGCCATCTATCGTAGCCTTTAGCTTTCTTTTCGTGACCATTCCCACCGCAAACAGATGTTTTAGGTGCTTTGGCTTTCCTGATACGCTCATAGATAGCTTGACTACTCAGAGATGCTGGTGGCTCGTCATTCAATGAATCTTTTCCCTTCAGAAAGTCCTTTTTATTCTTCCGCATCGGATGAATTGTAGGAAGAAATCTCCTATGACAGTAAAACCAATATGTTTTCCTCCCAGCTGGTAATAATAAAGCACCAGTGTCATCCATACAAATTGGACATGCTAATCTTCCATGTGTCGTCCATCCCGACAACATACCGTACGCTGGAAAATCGCTTATTGTCCACATAAGAACAACTTTCATGTTGAAATTTTGATTTAGTGAGATATCATAAGCCCCAACCCCATTATACCATAACTCCTTTAAATCATCGATTAATGGTTGGAGGAAAACATCAAGGGTGGCTCGTGGGTGGTTTGGTCCGGAGTTCAGAATCGTAAGAAATAAATACTCGCTGTTAATGCACATATCCGGAGGTAGGTTGTATGGAGTTAAGGTTACATGCCACAAAGAATGATTTTTGGACACCCCAAATGGATTAAAATCATATGTACATAACCCAAGGTAAACCTTTCGTGGCTCTTGCGCAAATGTGGGATGTAAATGTTGGAAATTTTTCCATTCAGGCGCATCAGATGGATGACACATTACTCCATCTTCTGAATCATGCTCAACATGCCATCTCATTGATGATGCGGTCTTCTCTGATTGGTACATCCTCTTCAATATATCAGCAATAGGTAGATACCACATACGACTAAAGGGTATTCTAGTTCTACCCTCACTAATTTTGTACCTTGGCTTCCCACAGAACTTGCAATGCTCCAAATTCCCATCTTCTTTCCAAAAGAGCATACAATTCTCTATACATACATCAATTGTATGGTATGGCAATCCTATCTTTCGCACTAAAGTCTCTGTCTCGTAGTATGAACCAGTAGCATGATTACCCTCTGGTAAAACCTCCGTAAACAATTTAGCCCAATCGTCCATGCATGCCTCAGACAAATTATTGTCTACCTTGATGTTCATGAACCTAGACGCCAATGATAGTTGCGAATGACCTTCATGACATCCATCATAAAAGGGAGTATTTGCAGCATCTAACATGTCGTAGAACCGTTTCGCCTCTTGCGTGGGTTCTTCTTGGATATGATCATATCCATGATCATATCCACTTTCATATTCATGATACTCATTAAAAGGCGTGGTACCATGAAATGCATCATTCACCATCTCAGCATATACATTTCCCTCAAAACCTATTGGTTGACTACCAGGTTGACTACCATGCTGACTACCAGTACTAGCATAATCTGTATTAGGATAATGACTACTGGTTCCTATCCCTAGCACGTCATAATCTTCACCATGTTCAGACCATACATAATAATTTGACATAAATCCTTTACTATGCAAATGATTAGATATTGTCGTACCATGCAAAATAACATCGTTCTGACATTTTACGCAAGGACAGTAAAACCTACCTCCACTGTTTTGTGTTATAGGCTGGCTGTTTGCGAAATTCATGAACTGCTCCACCCCCGCCAAAAATTCTTTAGAGATATTATTTGTTCTTCCATCGATCCGATTATACATCCACTCTCGAGATGAATTTCACATATTTTTTTAACACTTTTTTTTCTTTCCCTCTATAAAACGACTCTTTTTTTTTTTTTCCTTTCCCTCTAAAAAACTCTTTTTTTTTTCTTCTCCTCTAAAAAAACTCTTTTTTTTTTTCTCCTCTAAAAAAAAGGGAAATTGCACTGTATAACCTAAAATTTTTTTATAATTAATTCAGTAACTATAGTAACCATATAATAGTGATATAGTGTGTATTTTATATAATAATTACAAGATTAACCCCCTATTATCATCCTCTACCACCACTCCTCCCACCACATCCACCCCACCGCCGGCAACCATCTCCGGCGACCACCGCCGGCCACCACCGCCGGCCACCACCGCCGGTCATCACCTTTACCCCCTACCACCACCACCTCTTTACCACCATCACCACTAGGGTTCTCAATGTACTATCCCTTAGGGTTTAGATTTCCTCCAACCACTACCGCCGGAAAACCACCGTAAAACCGCCGGAGAACCACCAGACCACCGCCGGAGAACCGCCGGAGAACCACCAGACCACCGCCAGAGAACCACCGGACCACCGCCGGACCATCACCAGAGAACCGCCGGACCATCGCCGGAGAACCACCTCCGGCCACCACTGCCGGAAACCACCTCCGGCCACCACTGTCGGAAACTACCTCCGGCCACCAACCGGAAACCACCTCCAGCCACCCCCACCATTGCCGGCCACCCTCCTCCAACCTATCAACACCACCCTTCTTGGTAATTTTTTCTGCCCCTTATGTCATTCACCTAATTTTTTGAATTAGCATGCTATATTCTTAAATACATTATCAATTTTGGCT
The DNA here is from genome assembly GCA_024034495.1 of Camelina laxa. NCBI lineage: Eukaryota > Viridiplantae > Streptophyta > Magnoliopsida > Brassicales > Brassicaceae > Camelina > Camelina laxa. The sequence goes on along the minus strand of CM043885.1, from coordinate 13,772,928 downwards.
ACTGCCCTAATTCACCCTAAAAAAAACTCTTTTTTTTTCTTCTCCTCTAAAAAACTCTTTTTTTTTCTTCTCCTCTAGAAAAAACTCTTTTTTTTTTCTTCTCCTCTAAAAAAACTCTTATTTCTTACGTCTTTCTACTTATACACTAATGAAAGTGATATGAATGGAAGGGTGAGAGCGATGTGAAATATATAGTATAAACTTTGCGACTCTTTTGCGACTGAAAAGAATACGTCGCAAATTACGACTCTTTTGTCACTTTCTAACCACATAATAGAGCATAATAATACAGGTCACAAAAATTCAGTACAAACGCAAACTTAAACATGTACCACGTTTTTTACCGACATCACTGACTGACTTTTTTGCGACGCCTTTGCGACTACAAACAAAACCGTCGCAAACTACGACTGGTTTATCACTCTTTTACCACATAATAGAGACAAAATAAAGGTCGCAAATGTTTAGTACAAACGCAAACTTCCACATTTCCCACGTTTTTTACCGACATCATTGACCGACTGATTTGTGACTACAAATGTTTAAGCAAACTAGATGTGGCAAATCCGTCGTGATTTTCAGACAGTTTTGCGACTCTTCTTGCCGACTAAATCTTCAGTCTTTAATTCTTCATAAATTGCAATTATTTTGCGACTAACATTTTATTGTCGAGACATTGTTCCAAAACAGTCGCATCATAGCAACGCTTTTGCGACTGAAATTTGGTGTTGTACATTTGCGACTCCTTTACGTCTAGTATTTTTGTCGTCGTTAGCCCGTCACAAAAATGTCGTAAAACGGTCACAAAAGTTTGTGACTAAAAATTCAGTCACATAAAGTAGTCACAAATTACATGTTTTCGTGCATTGTGAGTACAATTCCGCTTTGCACAAAATTACCCTTAAATTGGCACTATGTGGTGAAAAGGTAACGGAGGAGGACAAGTTAGAGAAAACTTTCTCTACTTTCCATGCAAACAATGTTACAAAGACAGTACTGTGAAAAAGGGTTTACGTCCAGTTGATTTCATGCGTTCTTGTGGCTGAAGAACAGAACCAGCTATTGCTGCAAAATCATGGTATGCGTCTAACTGGATCTACACCGCTTCCCGAAGCGAACACGACATCTTTCTGTAAGTGGAAGTGGAAATCATGCGACCATGGTTGTGGAAGTGGAAATCAACGCGACCGTGGCCGCGCTCGTGATCCTCGACACGAATATGGTCGAGGCCCTGGAGTACCATCTCAGAACCATTCTTTCAAGAAGAAGTGGACCGGTAACAAAGAAGAGAAAGCGCCATATGAAAGCGTTTGTCACCGGTGTGGAGGAGAGGACCATTGGGCTAAGAGGTGTTGGACACCAAAACACCTTGTTGATCTTTATCAACAATCCCTAAAGCAAGAGGGGCAAAAGGTGGAAACAAACTTTGTGTTTGTGCTCACTTCTCTCTCCACGATTCTGTTCGCCCTAGCCGCCCCCAAAATCCGTAAACCAGCCGGTGACCGGCGTATGGTGGCTTCCACAGCACCGACGCCAGTCTCCCTTCCCCTTTCTTCCCCTATATATGTTTTCTTTTTTGCTTCTTCTTCTTCTGCAGCAAAGTGCTGAGTTCAAGGCGGAGAGATCTCAGATATGATTTTGTGTTGTGGTCGGCAGAAAAAGAGAACGTGACGGAGCTTGAAGACGGCACCAGATCTTCTTCTTTTAGCCTTCGGTTTGGGTTTTCCTTGCGCGAATTCGGTCTGGATGGATCGATTTTATCTCTCTCCTACGACTCTTTGTGGTGGCAACTTTCTGGTGCGGAGCTTCATGGTGGGGAGTCTCTCAGTAGCTGTTCAGAGCGGTTGTGGCGGTGGTGTTGTGGAGATTTCAGAGCGGATCTGTTTGAGGCTTTGATGTGGCTCTGTTGGTGGCTCAGTTAATGTTGCCTTGTGTGTAGCTGTTTGTTGTTTTTTTTGTTCAGACTGCGACATTGGCGAAGTGTGGAGGAGTTATGAGACATGGAGATTGAAACTGTGAAAGACGATTTTCTCGGCCACTTTGGTTTTAGCTTTTGTCTCCCATGGGGGAAGTGTGTAGGGGAGTCTGATGTTGTGAGTAAGGTGGAGCCGGCTTATTCATCTCTCGTGCTAGCATCAGCATTGGATTCTGATGAGCATTTCCCAAGCCGCTAGTGTTCTCACTAGATTGATCAATGGTGGTTCCGGTCTGTGGTTTTTAACCACAGTTTTCGAGTGTTTTCGTGATCGAGAAAGCTGTAGGTACTAGGTTTGAAGACTGCCTTGATAGCGTATGCTCGCGGCAATTTCGAGTTCATGTTGCGCTCTGCATTTGTCTTTCTCTATGGTGTTTTCTTTCGTCTCATCTTACCGTGCTTTGTTGTGTGTGCTTGCTTGTTGTTGTTCTGTTTTCTTGCATTTTAGTTTTTTGGTCTTTTTCTGCTACCTGTATTTCTCGATAAACTTCTGTCACAAACAAAAAATTGGTATAAAACTTAACCTTTTATCAAAAAAAACTTTGTGTTTGAGGATGGCGAAGATGATTTTGGTCATGATGGTGATACTCATATGGACACCTCTGATTTGCTTGAAGAGTAGGAGTGCGTTTGAATTTTGCATGGATTGTTTAGTTATGGCCTTTATTTTTTTATTACCTATTGAAACAAGGTTTTGTTGGTGGTGAATGTGAATGATGATGAATGTATGCAATGAATGGATGGATGGTAAGGTGTTTCAATTCCCCTTATGCAGTTGTAGTATAAGAGGTGTCAATCCAATCTGAGTGTTTGTGAACAGTCAAGATGTGCATAAAGATCTAATTTAAGCCAGATGTAAAGGATGTTTGTCACTAACAATCCTATGATTAAAATACAAAGTGCAGAAAATAAAACTACAAGAACTAGATGCTGAATGTAAATGAACAGAATGATTGTAACAGTAATGAAGCTAAAACAGAAATAGAGACTATTATAATGCAAGAAATAAACCTATGCAAGACAATCAATGAACATAAAACTAAATGAATGCAGCAGAAATGAAACAGAAATGTAACAGGACAATCACAAATCATAAACACAAGCTCTGGGGAAGAACTCGAGCAAGCACTCGACTGAGTGTAGGTCGAGTACAAGGTTGAGCTGGACTAAGCGTGAAAATAGAGCAACACAATAAAAACAGAGCAATGCATAAACGAATCAAACAACAATCAAGCAACATGATTAAGACTAAGATATCAATAAACAAAGAAGGTCTTGAGGAGGAATTCATGGGCTGAACTAATCATTGTGGTTATTTAACTTGGTCAACAAACCTCAAACAAACTTTGAGCTAATCTCTAGACATATTATTCTAAGACATGTTTAATCCACTCTCATGGCAAGAAACAATCAAACCTATGCATTTCTAGACTTGCTCTCACATAGTAAAGAATCTACACAAGCAGGCATTAAGCAATACATCTCAAACCAAACAAGACCTCTAATCTCTTAGCAAGCCTAATGGTAAGCTCTAGATCTAGCCTTATCTATGCTCCTTAGACATTGGTGTGATGCTAAGATGCTTGAAATCAAACCCTACCTTCTCAGATATAGGATCAGCATTAAGAACATCTAGCCTAGAAGAGATCTACAACAATCAAGCTTAACCAAATCAAACAAACCACAAGATCAACCCAGCCTAACCCATCCTCAAGATCCTAAGCAAACTACTCACAAGAACACATGGTGAACAAAGTCAAAAACCCAGAAAATAATGAAACTTGCATCACTAGAAAGATAAAACTGAGATCTTCAATATTGAAAAAGAAATGAAACTTGAATTCTCAATATTAAGAAAGTTATGAAACCAACAATATTGAAGAATTTAGTCTTTTTCAAGTACAAGATCTAAGAAATATAAAAATGCAAAAAGAATAATTCCCAAAAGGGTAAAATACTAGGTTTAGAGAATATCTAAAAAACTGCATACTTTTGTGGCTGCAGGTACAAGGCTTTATATAGGAGGGGAGTGGAAGCCCTAAAAATACTAAAAGACAAAATAGTCAACGGCTCGGTCAACTCGACATGTGCTCGGTCGAGTGGCAGGTCGAGCTGGCTTCTCTCGTGCATTCTCCACTCGGTCGAGTCCTCCCCAGCACACGGTCGAGTGTCTGGTCGAGTGTGCGGTCGAGTTGGACTCCGGACCTTGTTATTTCAGCCTTAACTCTCTTGCTTTCCCTTCATGATTGCTTCACTTCTTCCTCAGCATTGCTTCCATTCTCCTTAAGCTCCAAAATCAACTGTTTATGCATGAAAAGATGCAAATGCAATGCAACTAAACTCTAATGCATGATTAGTACTAAAGCTATGCAATAATGGTGAAAATGCATAGCAAAAGATGCAAAAGATGTGAATATACTAAGGGAAAACAGGGTAAAATATATGAACATCAACACCCCCAAACTTAGTCTTTGCTTGCCCTCAAGCAAATAAGCAAGACATAAGAAGGTAGGTGAGGTTTGAAAGTGGGATCTCAGCTCCTAAAGCTTGCAAATAGACCATCTAGAATCAATGTCCAAGTTACTAGTACTATGATGCAAGTTGAATGAGCTGTACTTAAAGACTTTAGACAAGCATATCACAACCTTTACTGATTTGAGCCTTAGATATCCACATGCATTCAAATCAACCATTTCCTTTAACATTCATTAATCAAGAACATTAATCAATTCTATGCAATGCTTAAACTCATTTGGCTTTGAGGTAAAGGCTTTGAGACAATGATGGTCTACCCAAAGGCACCCAAAGTGTTTATCCTAGCAATCTAAACCCAAATGATCCTAGTGCTACCCTTTAACTTCTTCTTTTCTCTTTCACCCTTTTCTCTTTTGGTTTTCAAGTCTTAGGAGAGGTTTCTTATTTGATCTTTCTAGTGGGATGGAGGATTCTTACTTATTTGCTATGGTTCTCTTTTCTTCTTATTCTTAAGACATACAAGCTTTTTGCTAGACTTTTCTTTTCTTTCTTTTCTTTTCTTTAACTAGAACCATCTTCAACAATTTTTGTTTCCCATCCTTTCACTAGACCTTGCTTAAACACAATCTCCTCTTAAAGACTCTACCCTTTTTTTTCTTTTCTCTTTTTTTTTTTCTTTTCATAACAGCCAAGTCCCAAAGCCAACAAGTGAACCACCTAGTCCTATCTAGTTTGAAAAGTGCAAACTAGAACTACACAAGGCTTTACTCTTGTCAGTTCAAACCTAACACTTTCTACCAAGCTCAATCCCAAAATAGGCCTCACACACACAAGAATAAACAAGGTTTGAAAGAAGGGTTGGTTAAGGGTAGGGAAACTGATTCTTAATGAGGAAATCAGCTAATTGGATGAACAAGAGTGGTAAAAAGGAGAAAGATGATCCAAATATGTATATGGTATCCATGAGTTTAAAGCAATGCGCACATTGATAATTGAAAGTCAATATTAGGTTCTTATAGATAGGAAATGGTGTCAAATCACAACATGCTTCAATATAGACCAAATACAATGCATGAATTCAAGGCTTGGTTCAATCTTATGCTTCTAACCACTCAACTAGCATCAAAGTACTATTGACTTGGGCATTGATCCTAGTCTAGGGATTGAACAAGCTATCAAGGCAAAACTCATCATAGATCCCTAATTGAAATATTATACAATCCTACATGAAACATACTAAACAAGATTCTAATATGCAATGCAAACTACATGAACACTCTTTTTTTATAAAGATTTTTTTTCAATTTTTTTCAAATTTTTATGGTTTTTCTATGCCTTAGATGCTTATGCAAATACTAATATGAGGATGCTAAAAATTTGAAATAAGATCACAAACACAATGTCAAATGCTATCTCAAACCCTCCCCCAAACTTAAATCACACAGTCCCCTGTGTGAAAGAAATTTGAATGAGAATTCAAGACTAAAAACAAAACACAAATATGAAATGCAATGATATTTACAAGTGAAGGTGATAGTGGTACCTTTAGGATTGGAGAAGAAGTTGTCCACATCCTCTTGCATGCTGTCAAAGGTGTAGTTGGGGTCTTGTTCGTGACTTGGAGATGGAGATTGGGGCATCTCGACGATGGCGATCAACCGTGACTCGGTCGAGTGCGTGTCCAAGTGGGATGGTCGAGCTGGACCGCGGATGTCAAAATTCTGTCCTTGCTGCTGGGAGAACTGCTGGTAGAACTGCTGGTAGAGTGATGGATCCATGAAGTATTGGGGTGGGATGGGAGGATAACTGGGATAAGCAGCTGGAGGTGGGAAGCCATATGGTGATCTGGGCTGGAACTCGGTCGAGTACGTCGGCGGTGCTCGGTCGAGTGGGTGCTCGAGTGACCCAGTTGAGTGCCTCGAAAGCTGCTGTTCTCGGGTACTTGAGCTCCTCTTCCTCTGATTTGGCTCATACACTGAAGCCCTAGCTGGTTCCACAGGGTTCGCAACTCTTGAAAGTGTTCTAGTTGAGCTACTTCTCCTCAAAGGGCTTGATGGTGTAGGTGAAGAATTCCCACTCTTCAACTCAGCAATCTCCTTCTTTAAGCCCTTGATAGACTTAGCCATGTTGGTCACCTTCTTCTTCAGCTTATCAAACCTCTTCCCTTGCCACTTGTTCCACTTTTGCAAAAGTGTCAACCTCTTGCTATTCTCCCTCACTCCTCTACTATCCCTTGGGTTGGACTCATAATCCTCAAAGTAAAATTGCTCCTCCCCATTAGCCACTTGTGCATTCCCAGCTTCTTCAACTCTAGGTTGAACTACTCCATCAAAAAAGTGCTCCTCAGCTGGCCAAAAGTCAATGTTGGCCCCTTCTTGAATGGTGGTGAGCTCTTGGTTAGGCAAGATCAATTGCTTTTTCCCAAGTGTTGGAAGTTCAAAGTTGAAGATGTGATTTCCTTGATGAATCTCCTTAGCTAGGATGAGAGTAGAGGTGAGGTAGCTTGAGTTAATCCATCTTGGTGAGACCCTCTCTCCTCTAAGTGGAACCTTGGCAGCTTGTAGAATTGGAGTAATGATGCCTCCAATGGTTAGTGCTCCTCTTGAGCCTTTGTTCTCAAACTTGCCCAACTTCTCAAGTAAACCATGTGGTCAATGAGCACCATTGCAAGATCAGTCTCTACAGTGCTCCCAAGGATGATGGTTCCATCTCTTGCTTTGAGGATGATCCCATTGAGAGCCATGTCAATCATCTTAAGCTCTCCCTCATTGATATTCCCAGTTTCCTTCCTTGCAAAGAAGGTGTTTGCAAGAGCTTTGTGGACGTACCTTAGGACTGGGCTCCTTATCCTTGGGCTCTTGGAATTGGAGGATGAGTAGAGTTTGTTGTCCCCAATGGTTTCCCAAACTGAATAGAGCTCCTCTCTTGGTATCATCAAGCTCCTATGGCTCCCAACTTCAAAACCAAACACATTGGCTATCTTTTTCATTGAAAGCTCATGCCTCTTTGTAAGAATTGAAGAGTAGAGAGTTTAGGTTAACCAAGAGTGTATGTGAGATCGTAAAGAGTGAAGAGAGTGAAGAGAGTAAGCGATTTAGAGAGAGAGTATTGGAGAAAGAGAGTTAAACTCATTTCTTACTTAATTAGTAACCTAGATACAATCTAAATATAGACAGCTTTGTACAAAGGGAATAAGCTCTAAGATGCTCTACACATTTACAAAGAGAGATAGCGACATCTCCTTAAACTTCACATGTGACTTCTCCCACTTGTGTATCTCGTCCAACGGCTCCAAGGGAAGATTCTCGAACACTTGAACGCTTGTGACCGTTGGAGGCTCTTCTTGATGGACTGGACTTGGTATTCTCTCGGTTGTACGGACGGCCCACTCGTTTGATTTTACGGACGTCCGTACGGTCGTACAGACGGTGGTGTGCCGGTTCATACTCCCCCTCAAGCTTGACTTAGGGAACTGGTCAAGCTTGACAACATAGGCACCCACCTCATTAAAAAACTTAGTATAGAAAACCTCTTGGGAAAAACTATACATAAGGGAAAAAGAGTGTAGGTGCCAAGCAAGGAAATCATGGCCGAGTGAGGTCTATGAGGCCAAGCTTTGGGTGAAGATATTCACACACTTGGGGGATTGCGGCTTTGGTGAGAATGTCAGCGAGCTGTTGCTTGCTCTCGGTGTCACATGGTAGGACAACTCCAAGTTTGATTTGCTCTCGAACCTTATGACAATCTACTTCAATATGCTTGGTCCTCTCATGAAACACCGAATTGGTTGCGATGTGAATGGCGGCTTCATTGTCACAATGCATTGTAATTGGTTTTGATGATTCAATTCCAAGGTCCTTGAGAAGAGCCTTAAGCCACATCAGTTCCGTGGTGAGCTTCCTCATAGCTCTATATTCGGATTCGGCCCTTGAGAGTGATACAACCTTTTGCTTCTTGCTCTTCCAAGTAACCAAGTTCCCTCCAAGAAACGTGCAGTAGCCAGTGGTAGAACGTCGATCTCCACGATCTCCGGCATAGTCAGCATCACAATAGCCTACTAGTTCGGTGTTGTTGTTGCGCCCCATCCATATGCCTTGTCCTGGTGCTCCTTTGATGTATTTGAGGATTCGGTTCACCATGTTCCAGTGGTGAACTGTTGGATTCTTCATGTGTTGGCTTGCGTCGGTCACAGCAAAACTAATGTCAGGCCGTGTGATAGTTAAATAGATGAGCTTACCTACTAGGCGTCGGTAGCGGCTAACGTCCGCGAATGGAGCTGTGTTGAGCTCCCCCTGTTCTCCATCCTTATAGTTCTCTTCAAGCGGTGTTGTCACAGCCCTTGACCCTAGTTTACCTGCCTCATTCAATAAATCAAGAGCATATTTCCTTTGTGACAAAAACAATCCTTCACATGTTCTATAAACTTCTATCCCAAGAAAATATTTCAACTCTCCAAGATCTTTAATATCAAAGACTGATTTCAAGAAGGTTTTAGTGTCTTGAATACCTACCGAGTCACTTCCAGTGATGATGATATCATCAACATACACTAGAATGACTACTATACCTTTGGTGCTTGGTAAGGTGAATAAGGTGTGGTCAGCTTCAGATTTACGAAAACCTTTGTCAAGGAGAGTGGTGCTTAGCTTGTGGTACCAAGCCCTTGGTGACTGCTTCAAGCCATAGATGGCTTTGTTGAGCTTTAAGACTTTCCCGGACCAATGGTGACTTCTAAGCCCGGCGGTGGTCGCATATATACTTCATCTTCAAGCTCCCCTTGCAAGAAGGCGTTCTTCACGTCCATTTGCCAAAGTTCCCAGTCGAGGTTGGTGGCAAGAGAGAGCACAACTCAAACCGTATGTAGTTTCGCCACCGGAGCAAACGTATCAAGATAGTCCTCCCCATACGTTTGCGTGAATCCTCGAGCAACAAGGCGAGCTTTGTAGCGTTCTATCTCCCCATTGCTCTTATATTTGATAGTAAAGATGTACCGTGAGGTGACAGCCTTCTTGCCCTTGGGTAAGTCAAATTCGTCCCATGTGTGGTTTTGCACCATGGCCGCATTCTCGGCATCGAGTGCATCTCTCCACACCTTGTGATGCTTAGCCTCTTCATAGGTCTTGAGAATCCAATTTTCATCAATATGACCAAGGAAGACTTGATGTTCCTTAGGGAAATGGGCAAGAGAGCAAACTGCTTGAATGGGATGAGCCACGGCCATGTTGTTGTAGTAGACGCGAGTGTTCTTCCAATTGGTAGGAGGATACTTGATTCTTTGGCTACGTCTAAGGGGAACTATAGTGCCAGCCTCCAAGTTGGCTCGCCCTGGTGTAATAATTTCCTCAAGCTGCTCGGCCGATTCCTCGGGTGGCTCGGCAGTATTGTCCGTGGGTAGTTCGGTTGACTCCTCAGGCTGCTCGGTCTGGTCATCGGTATGTGTCTCGGATGTGTCAAGGTCAGGCTCATTCAATGGCTCAGGGTGATCTGGTGATGTTGGTCTGGCCGGCTCGTTGATGACCCGATCAATTTCAATACCTAGCCTCTCAAGAATCACTCGGAGGTTGCGTGTCCGATCGGATGGTGAGGTTGAGAGGTTGCGAAGCTCATCCCAGTTCTTCTCATCATAAAAACCTTGTGACTCCACAAACTTTACATCACGAGACACTAGAACTCTCCTTGTCTCTGAGTCATAGCACTTATATCCCTTTTGAGTTGTAGAATAGCCGATAAACATGGCCTTAGTACTCTTAGCATCAAGCTTGTCTCTTAGTTCACCTGGTCGCAACACATAGCTCACACAACCAAACACTCGTAAGTGATCAAAGGTAGGTTGTTCATTGTTCAATACCTCAAATGGAGACTAGTCATTGAGAATCTTTGTTGGTGTGCGGTTGATAAGATAACAAGCCGTGAGTACAGCATCTCCCCAAAACCGTTTTGGAACTCTTGTGTGGAACATCATCGACCTTGTTACCTCCATGAGATGCCTATTCTTTCTCTCAGCCACTCCATTTTGTTGTGGTGCGTATTTTGATGAAGAATTCATGTTGGGCTAGATAGTGCTTAAAAACATGGCTTGTGTATTCTCCATCATTATCTGATCTCAAAATTTTAATCTTGGCATGATAGTGGTTAGTGATATAATTTTGAAAATTAGTAAAAGCCTCAAGAACTCTATCTTTAGAAGGAAGCAAGGTTATCTAAGTATATTTTGATTTTTCATCAATAAAAGTCACAAAATACTTTTTATTTTCTCTAGATAAGCAAGGTGATGTCCAAACATCAGAATGAACTAAATCAAAACATTTTTCATAAATAGTAATAGATTTAGGGAAAACAGCCTTGCAATGTTTACCAAGAATACAAGCCTCACACTCATCATTTTTAAATGAAATATTAGGAAACATTAAAGATAAAGCTCTAGTGTGAGGATGTCCTAGCCTAGCATGTAAAATAGAATCACTAGGTTTAATAATAACCGAATTAAAACAAGATGCAGTAGAAGATAAATTCAAGTCCTCAAGCACATAGAGATCATCCTTGGAACCTCCTTGACCAAGAACCTTACTTGTCTCAATATCCTGAAAATGAACCTTGTTAGGACCAAATATTGCATAACAATTTAAATCAGTAGTGGCTCTCTTTACTGATAACAAGTTAGAAGTAAAATTTGGCATATAAAAAGGCTTTAGTCTCCTTATCAAATAATTTCAAATTTCCAATGCCTTTAACCGGCACTTTTGAAACAAGCTATTTTATGGTGGAAAGGTTAAGATGGAATGGATGATGATGAATGTATGCAATGAATGGATGGATGGTAAGGTGTTTCAATTCCCCTTATGCAGTTGCAGTATAAGAGGTATCAATCCAATTTGAGTGTTTGTAAACAGTTAAGATATGCATAAAGATCTTATTTAAGCCAGATGTAAAGGATGTTTGTCACTAACAATCCTATGATGAAACTGTAAAGTGCAGAAGGTAAACTAAATGAACTAAGAACTAAATGCAAATGAAACAGGATGATTAAGACATTAATGATGCAACCAACAGAAATGGAAACTAAGCTAAAGAACTAATGCAAGACAATAATGAACAGGACACTAAATGAATGCAGCAGAAATGAAACAGGAATGAAACAAGACAATCACAAATCATAAACAGCAGAGTTCGGGGATGAACTGAGCCAGCACTCGACCGAGTGTAGGTCGAGTGAGTGGTCGAGCTAGACTAAACGCAGAAACAGAGCAATGCAATAAAAACAGAGTAATGCAAAGACGGATCAAACTACAATCAAGCAACAGGATTAAGACTGTAAAATCAATAAACAAGGAAGGACTTGAGGAGGATTCATGGCCTGGACTAATGATTGAGGCTATCTAACTTGATCAACAAATCTCAAACAACATGAGCTAATCTCTAGACATATGTATCTAAGACAAGTTTCTCCCACTCTCATGGTCAAGAAACAATCAAACCTATGCATTTCTAGACTTGCTCTCACATAGTAAAGAATCTACAAGCAGGCAGTAAGAAATATGTCTCATACCAAACAAAACCTCTAATCTCTTAGCAAGCAAGATGGTAAGCTCTAGATCTAGCCTTATCTATGCCTCTTAAACATTGGTGTGATGCTAAGATGCTTGAAATCAGATCCTACCCTCTCAGATATAGGATCAACATTAAGAACATCTACCCTAGAAGAGATCTACAACAATCAAGCTTGATCAAGCCAAACAAACCTCATTCACAGCCCAGATTAAACGTGAAAATAGTTGAGGTTGAGGTTGAGCAAGAGGAGAGTGAAAATGAGAGTGAGGAAGAAAGTGAAGAAGAAGAGTTAATGGATGATGGGGAGGCAGAATCTTGTGGGTTGTCAAAGAGTTAATGGAATGAAACAGGACCATCACAAATCATAAACACAAGCTCTGGGGAAGAACTCGAGCAAGCACTCGACCGAGTGTAGGTCGAGTACATGGTCGAGCTGGATTAAACGTGAAAATAGAGCAACACAATAAAAACAGAGCAATGCAAAAACGAATCAAACAACAATCAAGCAACATGATTAAGACTAAGATATCAATAAACAAAGAAGGTCCTAAGGAGGGATTCATGGGCTGAACTAATCATTGTGGTTATTTAACTTGGTCAACAAACCTCAAACAAACTTTGAGCTAATCTCTAGACATACTATTCTAAGATATGTTTAATCCACTCTCATGGCAAGAAACAATCAAACCTATGCATTTCTAGACTTGCTCTCACATAGTAAAGAATCTACACAAGCAGGCATTAAGAAATACATCTCAAACCAAACAAGACCTCTAATCTCTTAGCAAGCCTAATGGTAAGCTCTAGATCTAGCCTTATCTATGCTCCTTAGACATTGGTGTGATGCTAAGATGCTTGAAATCAAACCCTACCTTCTCAGATATAGGATCAGCATTAAGAACATCTAGCCTAGAAGAGATCTACAATAATCAAGCTTAACCAAATAAAACAAACCACAAGATCAACCCAGCCTAACCCATCCTCAAGATCCTAAGCAAACTACTCACAAGAACACATGGTGAACAAAGTCAAAAACCCAGAAAATAATGAAACTTGCATCACTAGAAAGATAAAACAGAGATCTTCAATATTGAAAAAGAAATGAAACTTGAATTCTCAATATTAAGAAAGTTATGAAACGAACAATATCGAAGAATTTAGTCTTTTTCAAGTACAAGATATAAGAAATATAAAAATGCAAAAGAATAATTCCCAAAAGGGTAAAATACTAGGTTTATAGAATATCTAAAAAGCTGCATACTTTTGTGGCTGCAGGTACAAGGCTTTATATAGGAGGGGAGTGGAAGCCCTAAAAATACTAAAAGACAAAATAGTCAACGGCTCGGTCAACTCGACCTGTGCTCGGTCGAGTGGCAGGTCGAGCTGGCTTCTCTCGTGCATTGTCCACTCGGTCGAGTCCTCCTCAGCACACGGTCGAGTGTCTGGTCGAGTGTGCGGTCGAGTTGGACTCCGGACCTTGTTATTTCAGCCTTAACTCTCTTGCTTTCCCTTCATGATTGCTTCACTTCTTCCTCAGCATTGCTTCCATGCTACTTAAACTCCAAAATCACCTGTTTATGCATGAAAAGATGCAAATGCAATGCAACTAAAGTCTAATGCATGATTAGTCCTAAAGCTATGCAATAATGGTGAAAATGGATAGCAAAAGATGCAAAAGATGTGTATATACTAAAGGAAAACAGGGTAAAAATATATGAACATCACCTATGATTTATGTTTCTCGCTTTTGGCTTTATTTTATGTTCTAAGTTATTGAATTTCAGACATGGTTGAATTTTATGGGAACAATTTTATCAAATTTTAATTTTATGTCAAACATGGTTTTACGTCTAAAACTTATTTTTATAATTTGGTTATTTTAAATGTTATATATGTTTTATAATCTGAGTTATGATCGATTAATTTAATTCTTTTGCTAAAGTGATCATACGCTTAGTTGATTTAAACTACTATGCATGCATAAAGCATAGTATATCATAATTACATGCATACAACTTTAGTATACGTTATTATTATACATGCATGCAACTTTATTATATGTTATTATTATTTAAAGATATGCCTGCATAATACATAATACACATACGTATATAATAAATATATATATATGCATAATACATGTGTGTATAGCATATAAGATAGTAGATACATGCATAATACATGTACGTGTAGTATATAATCTATAGATAAAATGCTTTATGAAAATCTCACTGTTTGGCATGACCGGTTAAACCATTCCGGTTCAGTAGTGATGCGAAAGAACTTAAATTTAAATCAGAAATTTTAAAAAGATTCATTGGAGAACTTAAAGAGTTTTCCTAGTGTTATGTGTGCTGATTTACAAAGCAAGCCGAGATTATATGGTTTTCAGCGACCCTATGAATTTGGATAATATCAATTTTCTGGTATGTATTTAAAACAGATATTGTGGACTGATCATCTGCTATATATTCTTGTTATCAACTTGCAACCTTGAGTTTGCGAGAATATTTGGTTAATTGACAATGGTGGTGATACCATGCTAAGTAACCGACATAAATGACTCTATATGTCAATAAGTTCGCATCGTGCCAACAAATTATTATAAGTACTCCCCAGTACAATTGGTTTGGGTCAGAAACCAGAGATATTCCATCTAAATGTGTTATACATGTTGAGTTGCTCCACCCAAATGGTAAAAATGGGATTTGAATGAATGTTGGAATTATGTTGGATATAATTCCCTCTTGATGATTGATAATCTCGAGATTCAGAGACTATTTCAGTGAGTCAGTTTTTCCAACATGAGGGGGAGAAAATAAACAGCTGGAAAAGAAATATATTGGAAAAATTAGCTTGATCCTCGTACTAAGAAATGTGCGATAGAAATTGAAAAAAAATTATTTGCAAAGAGCAAATATGCTAGAAGGCATTTTTTGACCTTGAGTGACAAAGTCACATATACCAGCTGTGCTCCAATTGAAATTAATATCCTAGAAGGGGATAAGATCAACTGCTAGTTAGTCTAAAGATCACATGAAGTGTGATAGACTTATGGTTCCAAATATAAGCATCCTCTGAAAGAAAAATGAGCATAAATTAATATGGCACCGAGGAAGCAAAAAGTTATGAAAAATCTCTAGAAGAGATGTAGACATGAATAAGAAAGAGATTCAGGTACCTGAGAATCATAAAGAAAGGAAATCTCAACAAGTTGAGTCATGTCTAGAATGAAAAAAGAACCAAAAAGCAAATCGACGTCGTAAATATGTTTGCATGCAGTGTTGCAGTTGATTATATTATGAGTTAAAATCGATGATCATAAACCCGCGGTTAATAGAAAATGTTCTATTGAACAGTGTACACAAAGAATGATTGGTTAATCATTGAAAGAAATAGCTATGAAATAGTTCAACTCTCTTGAAGAGATTATATATGGACATGTAGTCCTTACACTTGAAAGTGTAAAATGAATGAGACATAAGTGGATCTGTATGAGAAACAAAGTAAATGAAGTAGTACAATGATTCTCCGAAAATACTTATGAGAGATCTGGTGGAAACAACAAATTTAGATCCCTTATGATTTTGACAGTAAGAGCAAGATTTGATTCAGTCTATCTCTTAAAGTGATTATATTGCTAGAAGCAATATTTTATAGCCCTCGAGAACATTGTCAAAGCGAGAAAAGTTTTGTAGACTTTGGACAACTTTGGGGAGAAAATGATGAGAGTTTATCTCTAGGTGAGAATCCTGGGTGTAGATCATTGTTGTTGATCTTATGGATCTCATAGTGGATTGAAAAATATTAGGATTTTGTGCTTTTGTACACTAAAGCTCTGTTTATAACAGTTCAAAAGAGATGATATATATGATCATAATGAATAACCTGAAGATGATGCTTTCAGAGGGAGAAATATGATCATGTGCGTGGTTGTACTCTTTTTCCCTTATCATGGTTTTTATCTCATTGGGGTTTTCCATGAAATTTTTTTAATGAGACAACAGAAGAACAAGCAAAGATAAACGTTTTGAGAAGAATATTATAATTACAATGGTGAAAGACTATCATCTTCAAAGTCTATGACATACATTGATTAGATCATGAGAGATATAGATAATGATCAAGATGAGACCAACAGCCTGCAAAAGAATAGTGATGTAAGGAGATATACAAATTTATTCAAGTGAAGATTTGGTGAACCATTTACCAAGGCGTTCCTAACCACTACTTTCAAGAAGTAACTTCATCATATTGGATTGTGACATTTTGAAGATTTCAAGTGATGTACTCAAGAGGGGGAGTAAAAGCGCGCTACACTCTTTTTCCCTTAACCATGTTTTTTCCACTGGGTTTTCATGGTAAGGTTTTTAACGAGGCAGCATATACGCGCATTTACATCTATTCAATTACAATGGACATCCAAGGGGGAGTGTTATGTATGATTTAGTGGATGCCCATTAAGGCCTATTAATAGTCCATTAGGTTATAACCTAATGATTGTTCACCGAGTTGTATCCCCTATATATACTTTATTATGTCTATGGAATAAGATAACCTTTTCCCTAAAATTTCTTGCTTTAACAAATATATGTATTTATTTAAAGTGAACCAAAAAAATATAAAATTTAAGCGGACAAACAAGCCTAGAGTAAAGAGCATCTTCAATTTCTTATATATATATTTTTTTCCATCTAATAGCTTTATTAGCGAGTAAACTCTGTATCATTGTTTACAAGGGTTTGCAAAAAAAACAGGGCATGAGCGATACAAATCATAATTATTCAGGCTTACAAGTGCCTGTTTTGCTAGTTTATCAGCACAATTGTTTTGCTCTCGATGCCGGAAAATAAAATTCACAGATGAAAAGGCTGCTTTCCAGTCTTCTATAGCGTTCAAGTAGTGTTGCAGAAGAAGGTTTGCAGTCCTGTTGTTAATTTGTTGGACAATACCGATATTGTCGCCTTCGAATATGACGTTACAATATCCTAATGACCAAGTTGATTGTATTGCCCAAATTAGAGCAGTACACTCCAATTTCTTCATGAGGGTTTTTTATACAAAATTAATGAGAAACAAAATAAAAGTGTAGAGACGTCTCTCAAAAGTGAGTTTTTAGAGATGGTAAGAGACGCTTACCTGGAGCTCTCTAATTGGTTAAAATTTTAGACAAAAGATAATTTTTTTGAAAAGATAAAATTCACTCTACTCTTCCTCGACTTTCTCTTTCTCGGTGAATCCTAAATTTATCATCTTCGTCCTCTTCACAAAGTGGAACACTTTGAGTAAATAAGAATCAGAACGAGGAGAAAATGGTTCGCAGCTTAAAGCCTAAGAAGTCAAAGAGGAAGAACAAGGTTCGAGTTTTTGAATCTCTACTTATCCTCTTGCTCAATTCTTCAATCTGATATTCTCCAATCAAAACCTAATTTGCGTGAATTGGACTTTTTATCCTTTTTTTTTTTAATTAACATATGAAGCCAAATGCATCTTCCTCCGAGATAGCTTCGATACCAACTGGTGTGACCCTTCTGCTTATTATTCTCTTCATGGGTTCCATGTTGGTTGGCCCTGTTTGAGATAATTTCATAATGAAACTACTATACTACAACATTTCCTGTCTTGCATGTATGATTCTGTTAACTATTTTTCATACATCTGTATGTGGTT
Organism: Camelina laxa; assembly: GCA_024034495.1. Taxonomy (NCBI): domain Eukaryota; kingdom Viridiplantae; phylum Streptophyta; class Magnoliopsida; order Brassicales; family Brassicaceae; genus Camelina; species Camelina laxa. The sequence goes on along the minus strand of CM043885.1, from coordinate 13,755,260 downwards.
ATCACCTTACAAATGATTTGGTTAGTTATTTCGATTTGGATTTCGCCTGTGTGATGTTAGCGAAGTTGATTAATTTAACATGTTATTGGTGCCAGCTTGATATTATATTGCTTCTGTTGGAACTAAATTTTCAGAAACAAGTTTCAGAAAATTGCATGTTTTGGGACAATGACTTTCCGGCGACTTTCCGGCCAGATTCCGGCCAAATGGCTGATCGGAATTGTCTGGTCGATAGTGCAATGGAAATCTGGTAACGAGTACTACAAGATGGTATACTCATACGTCCAAAACGGAGTTGATTTGAATAAGAAATAAGAGTGTGAAGTGAGCTACTTTGGGATGATTTGGGAAATATCTCACATCAGAAATATGATTGATTTTTCACTCATATATATATAGTTTCACACTCTTCTAGTTTCAAAAGTGTGTAGAAGGAAGAGGGAAGGTTCCCACACGCGAGCCGGGCCGAGCACGAATGCAGGACGGGCCGGACGCGGGGCGGGGCGGGCCGGGCTGGTCTCAGACGCGGGCTGTGGTCTCTTGGGCTTTTGGGCTTTTGGGCTTTTTGTCTCTTGAGACTGCTGTAGGCTCATTTAATTTTTTGGAAAGACTTGGTGTGAACTCCAAACAAACTTGGGCAGCACTCCGAGAATATTCACTGAATATTTTCTTGAGACCTCCCTCCTTCCACTATATATAGAGGCCTAACCTCTCATTATTTTTCACACACAAAAACAAAAACACTCCTTCCTCTGAAGATCTCTCTCTCCCTCTCCCTTGCTTTATCCAAGTAAGTTCTTAGTTTTGTAGTCTCGAGAGTATAACGTAGATCTGTTCGCTTGAGTTCTATTACTGGTGTGCTACTGTAATAGTTTGTGATCGGTTGTATCCTGGGATTCATAAATCGTGATTGTCCAAAAGAACTTACGGCCGATTTATTGAATTAAGGAAAGAGATATCATATCTCACCTCCGTGATTTATTTTATGCTTTATATTATGATGTTGTAATTCGTTTCTGATTTCGTTTATTTAAATATAATTCACATATTTTCTCAATTCGATTTTTGCGCTCCTTACAGTCTTAATTCAATAAATCCGCTTTCTGCTTATCGCTTTAAACGGATTGAGAATTTTTCGAATCTTTTATTTATTTTAAAAACGATTTCAAAATCTTCTGAAAAACTGTTTCTGCTTTCATCTTTCGGTGCTTACGCGAAAAGTTTTTGAAGAATGCTTTTACTTTAATTATTTCTTCTCTACTCTCTCTGGTTTCCACGAACGCACTTACTTGAGTGAGTTTGTGAAACAAGTTTCTGCGAACGCTTGTTAAGCGAGTTTGCAAAACTAATTCTGTGTAATTTAATTACTTGAATTGTTTGATTAATATATTAATCAGATCTGTTTATTGTGAAACAGAAAAATGTCTGGAGACAACACCAACAACGTTGACGGTGATAGGGTTCCTGCAACCCCTGTTGAAACTCCTGCGGAGTTGGCTTTACGCATTGCTAAAGAACTTGAAAAGACAAAGCTTACCGATTCGGGTATGGAAAACGTGCGCCGAAATCTGTTCGGTAATGGATCAACCCACATGGGGATACCACCTTCGGCTTCCCAAGGGATGATGCCAGATAAGTTTGATGGCAAAGCTGGGTTCAAAACGTGGCAAAACAAGATGCGCTACTACTTGTCCAGCATGAACATGGAAAGGTACCTCACAGAGGATCCACCAACGTTTCCCCAAGGTGACACTGACGTGTATGTGGTTGGAAGTATGGATAGTTGGGCTCAAGGAGACTATTGTTGCAAAGGTCAGATTCTGAACCGTTTGGTCAATGATCTGTATGACCTCTACAGTATATAAAAGACTTCAAAAGCATTGTGGCTAGCTTTGGAGACCAAGTACAAGACTGATGAGTCTGGAATGCAGAAATTCTCAACTACGAAGTTCCTAAACTTCAAAATGGTGGATTCCAAACCAATTATGGAACAAGTGGAAGCTCTTCAACGCATCTTTCAGGAGATCGATTTGGAAGGGATGTCGATCTGCAATGTCTTCAAGACGAATTGCCTGACCGAGAAGCTACCACCAGGCTGGTCGAATTTCAAGCATTACCTTAACTTCAAGCGTAAGGCAATGTCTCTTGATGATCTCATCCGTCGGTTGAGAGTTGAGGACAACAATCGTGGAGCTCATTCGGATGCTCAAAGCCAAGGGCATGATGTTCATGTAGCTGAGCATAAGGCCAAGTCTAAAGGCAAGGGTAAAGGGATCTCTATTCCTCATAAACCGTTGAAGGTGTCATCTGGACCAAACTTCAAGAAGAGCAACCTTGAGAGGAAGTTCAAAGAGAAGTGTCATCATTGTGGTAAGATTGGACACAAGGCTGATGTTTGCAAAAGCAAAGCAAAAGATCTCAAATTGCAAGCAAACCTAACTGAAGAAGACATGGTTGCGGTGGTTACTGAATGTAACATGGTGGAAGACAACCCAGTGGAGTGGTACTACGACACTGGTGCTACCACACACATATGCTCTGATAGGACCATGTTCACCACCTACAAGAAGAACAAGTCAAATGAGCAGCTTTTCATGGGCAACACGGCGGTGTCCAAGATTGAAGGTAAAGGCAAAGTGGTTCTGAAGCTAACTTCTGATCGTGAGCTCACCTTGCAGAACGTGAAGCACGTACCTGACATGCGGAAGAATCTCATCTCTGGAACAGTTATATGCAAGCATGGTTTTTCCATTAATTTTGAGGCTGGTAAGTTAGTTCTTAAGAAAAATGGGATGTATTTGGGAAAGGGTTTTGTTAAGGGTGGACTGATCAAGATGTCTGTAACGACAGTCCATCCAAAAATTGTAGCTTCTGCTTCTGTTGCTGAAATGAATGAAAACCCCATTGCTTACTTGGTTGAGTTGTTTACTACTTGGCATGAACGTTTAGGACATGTCAATTACAAAACAATGCGAAAAATGCAAAACTTGAATTTAATTCCGAAATTCAAAACTAACCAAGAAAAATGTGAAGTGTGCGTACAGGCCAAACTCACTAAAACTCCCTCACCACGCGTTGAAAGAACAACCGAACCTCTAGGCTTAATTCACACAGACTTATGTGATTTAAAGTATGTGCAAACTAGAGGTGGGAAGAAATACTTTGTTACCTTCATTGATGAGTGCACAAGATATTGCTATGTATATCTCTTGCATAGCAAAGATGAAGCACTGGAAAAATTCAAAGAGTTCACCCTCGAAGTAGAAAATCAGCTTCAGAAAACTATAAAAGTAGTTCGAACTGATAGAAAAGGAGAATATAATGAGCCGTTCAATGTATTTTGCAGAGAAAAAGGCATTGTACATCAGACAACCGCTCCTTACTCGCCACAATCTAACGGAGTAGCGGAACGAAAGAATCAAACTCTGAAAGACATGATGAATGCGTTGTTGCAGGAATCTGGGTTAGCCTAGAACATGTGGGGGAAGCTTTGCTTACCACTAATTACATCCTTAACAGGATACCGCATAAGGTTACTAGCAAGTCACCATATGAGCTTTGGAAAGGTACAATACCTTCGTACAAATACCTCAAAGTGTGGAGGTGTCTAGCAAAAGTTGCTGTGCCGCCTCCTAAAAAGGTCACAATTGGGCCTAAGACCGTAGATTGTATCTTCATCGGATATGCACATAACAGTAGTGCATATCGATTTTTAGTTCATAAATCAGATATTCCATATATCCATGTGAATACAGTTATGGAGTCAAGAAATGCTTCATTTTTTAAAGACATTTTTCCCTGTAGGAAAACTCAAAAATGGACTCGTGAACAACGAGATGCAGCGACTTTGGAAGCTGGCAATACTTTGAGTACTACTTCTGTAGAAACAGAACTGGAACCTAGACGAAGCAAACGAGCTCGCAAAAGTAAATCGTTTGGTGATGATTTTCTGATGATGGCATTTCTAGCTGAATACCTACCAAAACTTACGCAGAAGCTATGTCTACACCTGATGCACCTTATTGGAAGGAAGCAGTCAAAACTGAAATAGACTCTATCATGCAACATCATACTTACGAGATGGCAGATCTACCACAAGGATTTAAGCCTTTGGGATGTAAATGGATTTTTACGATAAAAAGGAAACCAAATGGCGGTATTGAGCGGTACAAGGCTAGGCTTGTAGTGCAAGATTTTGGCAAAAGGAAGGCTTAGATTTTTTTGATACCTATTCACCGGTAACAAAACTATCTTCGATCAGGATGCTCATAGGTATTGGAGCTTTGAGATATCTTGAAATCCATCAAATGGATGTAAAAACTGCTTTTCTCCATGGAGATTTAGAAGAGGAAATCTACATGAAACAACCTGAGGGATTTGTTATTCCAGGACAAGAACACAAAGTGTGTAAACTTGTGAAGTCATTATATGGACTCAAACAGGCTCCTAAGCAGTGGCATGAGAAGTTTGACAGTATGATGATGTCTAATGGTTTTCGCATTAATGAATGTGACAAATGCATATACTACAAAACTACTCCATCAGGGTACATTTTGTCATGCTTATATGTAGATGATATGCTCGTCATTGGCAGTAACAAAGACATCATCACTCAAACGCAAAAAACATGCTCAAAAGAAATTTTGACATGAAGGACTTGGGTTTAGCAGATGTAATTTTGGGGATAAAAATCATCAGAACTGATGAGGGCCTTATCTTGTCTCAAACCCACTATGCAGAAAAAGTGCTTGATAGATTCAAGCATTACTCAAATGGGACTGCAAAAACTCCAGAGGATCCTCAAATTCACTTAACCATATTGTAATCAGATTTTGCTTTCAACATACGGGAAGCCAGGTACAGCTGAGAAATTCCTTCTGGACATCCATCGTAAAGAGGCTCTTTAGCGGCTTCAAAAGCTTCAAAAACACTATCAACATATGCCTCTTCATGTGTTGCTTCCATTGTGTTCTCCAACACATGTGGAGACGCCGCCTCTGGTACAATGTTAACATCTGCGTATGGAAAATACTTATATGTATTTTCTGGAGCTTGAAAATTTGTAGCATTTGGCGGCAACATTGCTTCTTCACCGGTAAAATGACTTGCCCTCGAAGATTCTCCAACATGATAATATTGTTCTCCATGGTTCAGCCAAATATTGTAATTTCCTTTAAACCCCACCCGATAAAGATGTCTAGTGACCGTTCTTGCATCACGCTGCTTTCCATTCTTACACCGAGCACAAGGACACAACAAAGTGTTGGTTTCCCGATAAGATGCTTGATTACAAGCAAATTCGATAAAAACATCAATTCCCGCCATAAATGTTTCTGAAATACAATTTCTGACTGGATCAATATGTTGATCCATCCACTCTCAATTTTGAAAATAATAAGACATGAAACTTTTGAAGAGAAAAATGAAACTCTCTCCCGATTTTTTTTTGTTTTTCCTTGCTTAATGGATATGGAAACTGAAGCGAGACACGTTTTGCTATTATAGAAAACCTTAGCCACGACCTAGCCATGAACGAAACATGGCTAATATAACTTTATAGCCACGATTAAGCCACTAAAATAAATCGTGACAATATTTTGAAGATATTTTCCCGACTATTGCTTCTGCAAACTCTCAATCTTGTCGGACTAGTTGGATTAGACGGCTCATTCGGTGGGATGGCAACAAAAATGTCACGAAGTATTTAGTGTCTATAAACCATATCACTTTAACTTTGTTGTATCGCCACGATTACGCCACTAAAATAAATCGTGACAATATTTGGAATACATCTCTCCGTACTATTGCTTCTGCAACCTCTCATGGATAGCCACCAAAATGTCACCAATTATTTAGTGGCTATACAACCATATGACTATAACTTTGGATGGTCACGAGTTTGTCACGAAAGTTTTAGTGGCAATGGTAATTCGGTGGGTTTGTCACGGATGGGCCACGAATGCACTCTGTGAAAGTTATTTAGTCGCGCTTTAGCTACACATAATAACGTGGCTATCGAGTATTCTTACTTTTCGGTGGAATAACCACGAAATAGCCATGAAAATTTTCGTGTCTATGTAGCCACGAATGTTTTACTGACATATTTGTGACAAACGTGGTCACGCCCTGTATTAGTGATTATTTCGTTGCCAATTTGTCACGAGTTGCTACGAATTCACTTTGTGGGCTTTTTGTGGCAAATAATTTTTTAGTCACGATGCTTAGTGGCAAAAACGTGGCTATACGTTTTTTTTTACTAGTGTGATATTGTATATATTTATTAAAAATGTGGAGTTAAAACCTAAACTGTTTATTCCTCACGTAACGACCAATTAACGGTTGTTAAATTTCATGTACGAATCTGCTAACAACGATAAAAATGAAGTATCTTAAAACCATATATATATATATATATCTATATAAATGAGGTATTTATCTATACTATTAATTGGGAGTACAAAGCAGGGATTCTCGAAAAAAAAAATTCCATATCATGCCCCTATGACAAAAGCAAAGGAGAAGAAAAAAAACAAAATTTAAGGGCAGATAGGTAATCTGAAGTGTAAAAGGACGCAGATCTTTTGTGTTTGTCTACCACTCTAATTGGATCTTAATTACGTGAAACATATATTTTTGTGTGGTGTGTGATGATGATGATAGTGATAATGATGAATGAACAAATGATATGCAAGGTGTTTCAATTACCCTTATGTAATTGTAGCATAAAGGATGTCAAACCATAATGAGTGTGATGCAAGTAATTAGGATTGAACAATTATTAGGATGTGAACACTTGTCTGCTTCACTTGATGACTCTAATCCTCCTCAGCATCTTTCCATGCTCCTTGGGGTCCAAATCACCTGTTTATGCAAGAAACTATGCAAATGCAATGCAATTATACTCTAATGCATAAACAGTCCTAAAGCTACTCAACAATTGTCAAACTAGATAATAAATCATGCAAAAGGTGTAAATAAATTAAGGTAAAACAAGGTGAAATATATGAACATCATTACTTTAGATGTGTATCCAAACAGTTCCTTTCTCTCATTCCTGAAAATGAAATCGAAATAAAACGTAATCACAACCCAATCATCTCAGCTATAGAAACGACAACTAATTTAATATAATCCCTGATCATCCTCTTTCATATCGTACCAAACAGGAAAATCTAATCGTAAATTAAATGAAAAAATTTACAGTTAATGTAAAATATTCACATGCCGTTAAATCGCAACAACCAATATTCAGTAGTTACCAAATTTTTTTGTAATTTAATATATTACAATTAATCAAAGACCAAACAATTCTTCTTTTTACAGCTGACCATTAATAATATCAATCATCTCAACTAAAAACGGAAACATTTTAATCCAATTCCTGATCTTACTATGGTATATCATATCAAACCTAAAATCAAATCAAAACCAGAAAATCTTAAATTGATTGCATCGAATATTCTATCCTATCAAACAAACCCTACAACCAAACACTTATGCTACTATAAAACCATATATCACCACGTACATAATAAAACACATCAAAAATACACTTAAATTGATTAGAAATTCACCTTAGAATAAGTCATGTTTCCGAGCTCAAGGCCTTCAAAACAACATGGAAGATTAGAGTCAAGATCGTGCATACATGGAAGCAATATACCACATACACTGGAGAGACAATAGAGATGATATAGGCTGATTATGCAGTAAGCTTTTCTCCTTTTGCTTATAAATTTTAAATATAATTCCTACAACTAATAAGAACTTACAAGTTTCAATAACTATGTTTACTGTTTCATTTTAGGGTTCCCTTATTCATGCCACGATAAAGAAGCAGCAGTTAAACAAATTCCAAAGGCTTATTTTTTTTGGAGAGTGGAGAATAATAGAAAACTTCCAGTTGACAAGATCATCAGGAAAGTTTCAGGCAACTAAACATCCTTAAAAGATAACCATCATGAACTCAACCGTCATAACCGACATGCTTCTATTTTAACTGAGTTTTATTTGGATCTAGCTTCATACGAGAACATCCTTGCAGAAGATGGTTTGAATGAACACATTTTGATTGGTACGTCAAATATACTGTTTGGTTTATATATTTTAGTATGATATGTTAATTATCTATAATATTAACTGAATCGAGTTTATTTGCCTATTGAAGACGTTGTTGGACAGGTTGTTTCAATCGGCGAAATGAAAACATCTGAGCTTAATGACAAACCGAGAAAGAGCTTAGAGGTTGTGTTGCGCGTTACCAGGTAGTAAGATATTTTTTGAGTAATGTTCATTTACTAATAATCTTCAAATATTAAACACTAATAATTATTATCATGCTTGGTGATCAAATACCAGTTTACCAGTGATCAGCGTTTGTCATGCACTCTTTGGGGCAAGTTTGCCAATAATATGTGGACTGCATGTCATGAGGCAAATGATTCAATGGTTATCTGTTTGCTTCGCTGTGGATTTATCTAATTAAATTTTTTATGTACGAATGTGGTGTGTTGTTCACTTTGTGGATTTTTAATGTGTAGGAGAGAGAATAATTTCAAATACATTTGAAATGTCAATGATGCTAATCAATCCAGACTATCCTCCAGTTCAAGCTTTTGTTGAGCAGTACTAATTCACAATCATTATTTGCGTGTCCTATATTTTCTTTTCAAACTAAAAATTATTCCTATTTAATGAACAGCCTGTCAAAAGATGATTTGAAACTTACTTTAGGTGAAAGGAACTGTGATTGCTTAAAACAATCACATGAAAAGGACGATTACATCAACCAGTTCCAACACAATACCATTTATGATCTTCTCGAAGCTACAATGGTAATCTCATAGTTTATTTCGATTATGTGCATCTTATTTTAGACATTATTGATTTCTAATGTGTCTTTTAGGAAGGCAGATTCAAGATAATGGTAACTATCTATCACATCGACATGGAGTTTGGGTGGTACTACTTTACCTTTGTAAAGTGTAAGGGAATATGCTTACTAATACCGAAAAGGAGAATGAAATCATTTCCAAAAACGAAAAAGTCGTTTTGAGTGCAAGCGTTGCAACCAAGATGTTTCTAAGGTTATATGCAGTTACTTGATTTCGGTTATTCATATTTGTTGTGAAATCGATATAATTTATTAGACACTCATTTAATAGTATAGATATGTTTTGAATGGCGTATTCTAGGTATAAACTCGTGATGGATGTCATGGATAGCACTGGTGAAACAAAGTGTATTCTATTTGACACCAATGCTATCAAGATTGTGAACCAAACTTCAATAGATGTACTTGGAGGACATTATGATGAGGTATATGACAATTTTGAAGCATGTATCCACCATTTTGTTGTAACTATCTCAAATTTAAAGTTTTAACTTAAAATGGCATTTTCAGATTCAAGATCCTACTATTGTGCCTCTTGCTTTGCAAGCGTTGGTAGGGAAGACATTTTTGTTTCTTGCTTTTGTAGAAACAGCCAACATTGTAGAGGGTAAAGAGACTTATAAGGTATCCTACGTAGAGATGGGTGACAATAGTACACATGTTGACAATATTGAAGAGTCTGAGAAGATTGTTGATCCTAGGGATGTGATATCTAATGAAGTACATGTAAGTAATTCTTACTTTAAAGTTTTTAAACAAAACAATGAAAGGTAAATAATTTCAACATGTCAATTTTTTAGGATCAGTGGCATTAGGACATCTGTTACTACACCTTCATCAAAACGGAAATAAGATTCTAATGAAGATGCTACAACACAGTCTTCAACATCAAAAAAAATGTGCCTACCATCAATCAAAGAAGCCATTGAAGAAGCTGGTGAAAAGGTTCAAGGAAAAGAAGCTAGATCTAGATCCACATAAGTGTATGTGGTCTGATCGTGAAGGGTGATTATTGCATTTGTTTTTCATGTTCTTTGCGAATAAACTAGAATGGTTTTTTTTTAGTTTTAACTTAGCATATTCCCGTTGAATAGGCTTAGTTTTAATTTTTTTTCCATGCTAGAATTTTTTTTTTTTTTTTTTGCAACCAAACATTAATTAAAAGATGACTCCAAGGTTGGTTGCCAAAAATGGAGGATAAGAGTTTACAAAAGAAAATTCAGAAACTAAAGAACGCGAAGATCGAGCGAGACAATCTTCCCGTACATTTGACGCACGCGGAATTCTGGTAAGGGTGAAGGAAGGAAAGGATGATCTCAGCAAAGTGAAGTCGTCCAATAGATTCGAAAATGCAGGCAAATCATCGGGAGACTGCACCATTGCGACCAACTCCGCACATTCCGTCTCGAAATTTGAACAGTTAACACCCGCTGCCAGGAGAGACTCCATAGCGATATCAATGATTGTAATTCGAGTGTAGGGGTGAAGGGCTGAATATGATACTCCGTGCTTCCAAAAGTAGCGTCGTATCCTCACTATTAGAATACCACCAACCCAGTCCCACCAATGGATCAGAACTCTTCCAGGATCCATCAACTTGGCATCGGGGAGCGGAATCCTTCTCCTCTAACGGTGACGAAGTATCCAAATGTCGCAAAGAGAAGGATTTGGCCTCCTCCCACAATAATTTATCATTCACCGCCAGATTTATAATTTCAATTGGATCAGCCTGTATTCCTTGGAAGACTTTTTTTATTCCCATCCTTCCAAATTGACCAATGATGTCACTATATTTTACCATATTTATGGCCATGTTTAGTTCATGTTTTGCATCATATAGAAGTGATTCCTTAGGTTTTATAGCCATTTATGTCCAAATATGCACTTACGATGTTTAGAAGCATGTATTGCATACATTTGTGCATTTGGAGTATTATTAGGTGTTATGGAGCTCTAAAAGGGTAAGAAAGGACTTGTGTTATTTCTGGAGCTAAACAAGAGGATTGGAAGTATCAGGAAAGGAAAATAAGGCACTCGACCATACCACTCGAGCAGCCACACGGTCGAGTACATGGTCGGGTTCATAACGAGCTCCTCAAATATTGATCCGAATGAAGATTTTCCATTGCGATTCAGCTTCAGCATCCTGCATGAGAGTTGTAGGGCATTGAGTTAGCTTTCCAATGCCTGTGGATTCAAGGCAATCGGAGATGGTGTTCAAGAGTTATACCTGTTTTACCAAACCGATATCATTGCAGATTGAAGTCTGGAGTTATGTGATGGACCAACCACTCGACCATGCACTCGACCGAGCACATGGTCGAGCAGTTCGAGCCGCCTCTCTATTTTGTCTGCTAGCTGATTAAGGGTTTCCCTTCCTTCCTATATATACCTAATGAACCCTATGGCAGCCCACAAGTCTTTTTTTAGGGAAAAATAATATCTTGTAGCTAGAAAAACCTAGTTTTTACCCTTTTGGGATTTTTAGCTTTTTCTTTACATCATTAGCCACCTTTTATCTTATTTTCTCAAGATCTTTGATACTCGTTTGTTCTATAAGTTTCTAAGTATTAAGAATTTGAGTTTGCTTTCTTCTTCAAAATTGTTCATCTTTATCTCATCTTTCTAATCATGGTAGTTTCATTAATTTCTGGGTTTCTGTTCTTCAAGATGACTTTTAGATCTTATTAGTGGTTTAGGATCTGAAACGACCGACCTTTTTTTTTAAAATAAAAAATAATTATAATATAATAAATAAACTACAACTAGTGGTCCCATACCCTCTAGCCACCTAATCACAATCACAACCAACAGCGGAATAACCAATACCAGTCAATATCCAAATAATAATCCAATGATAACCAATAATCATAACAATCAATAAACGACAAGTAACAAACCAGGACTCAGCATCGACCGACGCCAACATTCATCGACCGATGCCAAATGGGGAAGCATCGATCGACACAGAAGCTGCATCGACCGATGCAAGTGTAACTTGCATCGACCGATACCCAATCCGCATCGACCGACGCATGCTCGACGTAACACGAAAACCCTAGAGTTTTACGCGCCGTCCTCGCACTTGCATCGACCGACGCAAAATATGCATCAATCGACGCAACGTCGAGCACCGTGTTTTTCCCCGAAGCTTCTCGCCGGATCTTCGTTCCTACAACCACAAAACTTGATCCCAAGCCAGAAGAAAGCTTCCTAACTTCCATAGCAACGATCTAACAAGTCTAACATCACACAACAAACAGATTAAAGAGTCCTCTAGCTTAGATAAGCCATGGTCATGCACTTACCTTTTCCACAGAAGAATCTGAACCTCTAACAAACAAGAACAAGCTCCTAGGAAGCTCCTACAACAATCCCACCTACAGATCTCACCAAGAAAAGCCACAAAACTCCAGAAATCACCAAAAACGCCAAGAGCACTTCTCTTTCTCTTTCGATTCTCTCAAAAGCGGCTAAACACGCCTAATGAGACAAAACACGAGTTTAAGGGTTTTCCTTTACCCAAAACGCAGCGTTTGACTTAAGTCAAAACGCACGAACTCGACCTTGCATCGACCGATGCAACATCTGCATCAACCGATGCAACTCCCAAACCAGGATTTCGGTTCACGGATGTTACAATTCTCGCCCACCAAACTAGATTGGTCCTCGAATTTTGAACAACCATCAGCCAAGGACTCCCGTGCAACCGTCTTCACGGCCCGCACTCCTCGAACTGATATACAGAAGGTCACCTCTAGGCGATAGACTCACGCTCCAGGCGTCATTTGCTCTCGAATTTTGGACTTTCCTTTTTCTCATAGGCCTAAACCTTGAGTTTTCATTGGCTCCTCATCAGACCTAAGTCTGCATGCCAATGTTGGCTCCTCTTCAGACCTAAGTCTGCATGCCAATGCTGGCTCCTCATCGGGCCTAAACCCGCATGCCATAATATATAAGGAAAAATCCAAACTCGTCTCTCGGGTTGCCACCCTACAGTGCGCCCCCGGATCGTCATCCGAAGTCGATATACCAACCATATTCCCAAGCCACAAAGTCTTTGAATATGGCAGTACTAGAAGAACCTAAGTCCTCCAAGAGTCGCGAGCAAACAATTTTCAACACGTCTGAGTCCTATCCCTATCCAGGTTTCCTTCTCGTGGCTCGCGTAAAACATCTCAATGTCCTACCAACCACATATTCCCTCACTGGAATACCTCATGACCACACAAGGATCATATACATGCCACAAGGGCCGCCACAAAGGCCAAACAAATGTCCTAAACAGGACCGCCACCAAGACCAAACAAATGTCCTAAACAGGACCGCCACCAAGGCCAAACAAATATCCTAAACAGGACTGCCACCAAGGCCAAACAAATGTCCTAAACAGGACCGCCACCAAGGCCACTCGTCCCGAAGGACCGTCACAAAGACCATCTGTCCCGAAGGACCGTCACAAAGACCATCTGTCCCGAAGGACCGTCACAAAGACCATCTGCCCCGAAGGACCGCCTAGACAGACACTCTGGCTAAACAGCCCGCCACAAAGGCCACACAATTGGCTAAACAGCCCGCCACAAAGGCCACACACGGCTACACAGCCCGCCACAAAGGCCACACAATGTCTAAAAAGACCGCCACACACAGGCACACTGACTAGAAAGTCCGCCACTTAGGCCACACACAAGCCCCTTCAAGGCTCTCCACCGCTAAAATGGACAAATTCCAACTCCCATAAAACTTTCCATATTCAGCACTTTCCATTTTTGGAAACCTTCCACTTTTGGAAACTTCAATTCCAGCAAACTTTCCTCCAAAACCCGCCTCACGGAAAGTTTGTACCCCGAGCACCACCACATCTTGTTACTGAGTCGCACAACCAACCACCCCAAGCGACCAAGTAACAAGAGAGATGGGCTGGAATACTCCATTCCCGCTCCAGCCACGGATTATAGATGGGACCAGGCTAGACAAGTTCAAGTCGCGGCTTGCTTCTCATACAACTTCTTAAACCTTGCTTTCGACCTCGCCTCAGGCTCCCAAGTCTGCTCCTCAACACCATCACAGTCCCAAAGGACTCTTATCAAAGGAACCTTCTTCTTCCGAAGTTCCTTAATCCTCCTCTCGAGAACCCTCACTGGTCTCGCCTCCAAAGTCATGTTAGGCTGAAGATCTTCAGGAATCTTAGCCAACAACTGATCATCCTCGCGGAGACACCTCCGCAACATAGACACATGGAAAACCTTGTGGAATGCACGCATAACCTCAGGTAAGTCCAGTCTATAAGCCACTGGTCCAACTCGCTCAGTCACTCTGAACGGACCCATATACCTCGGACTCAACTTAGTCTCAGCCAATAACCTGTTCGGACCCCGCAACATGGCCATCTTGAGGTACACTCTGTCTCCCACCTGAAACTCAACTTCTTTCCTCTTCTTATCAGCATAACTCCTCTGCCTATCCTGGGCTTCCTTCATGTTCAGCTTGAGAACCCGAATCTTCTCTGAGGTCTCCTGAACAAAACAGCACCATATATGCTCCTCTCCCCCACCTGAATCCAACACAATGGGGTACGACACGGCCTCCCATACAAAGCCTGATAAGGAGCCATCCCAATACTTGCCTGATAACTGTTGTTATAGGCAAACTCTGCCAAACATAGGTGGTCCACCCAATGGCCACCCCAATCCAACACACACATCCTTAGCAAATCCTCCAACGTCTCGATCGTCCTCTCTGACTGTCCATCTGTCTGTGGATGATAAGCTGTACTCATATGCACCTTAGTTCCCATCTCTGCCTGGAAGGCCCTCCAGAACACCGAAGTGAACTTAGGATCCCTATCAGACACAATACTCTCTGGCACCCCATGCAACCTGACTATCTCCTTCACAATTTTCTTAGCTAAGACCGGTGCTCCATCAGTCTTCTTGATAGCCAGAAATTGTGCCGACTTAGTCAACCGGTCCACAATGACCCATATAGCATCAAAAGTCCGAGACACTGGCAATCCTACCACGAAATCCATCGTGATCATATCCACTTCCACTCTGGAATGGGAAGACTCTTCAGCAACCCGCTTGGAACCTGATGCTCAGCCTTCACTAGCTGACACACATCGCACCTCGAGACCCAACTAGCCACATCCTTCTTCATCCCGACCCAGTGATAGTACCTCTTGAGGTCACGGTACATCTTAGTCTCTCTTGGATGAATAGAAAACTTGCTCGAATGAGCCTCACTTAGGATCTCTTGCCTCAACTCTTGATCCTTGGGCACACAAATCCGCCCATGCACCAAAATAGTACCATTAGCTGAGACCTGATACTCTGTATCCACAGCCTTAGAGGCATTCACCAACCCTAAATCCTTCTCCGGAGCCAACCGCACTCTACTCAGAAGGTCTGCTCTATCCGCCGCCTCCAAACCCAACGGCTCCTGAGAAATAGCACACAAACTCAATGCACTAATCTCTCCTACCAGAGTCTCCATCTCCTGCTTCTGAGCCGAAGCTACCCTCTTCCGACTCAGAGCATCTGCAACCACGTTAGCCTTACCAGGGTGATAAGCTATCTTCAGATCATAGTCCACCACAAGCTCCATCCACCGCCTCTGCCTCAAGTTCAACTCAGGTTGAGTGAATATATACTCCAGGCTCTTATGATCTGTAAACACCTGTACTTTTGCACCATAAAGATAGGATCTCCAAATCTTCAGGGCAAAAAATACAACAGCCATCTCCAAATCATTAGTAGGATAGTTGTCCTCATGGTTCCGCAACTGCCGCGAAGCGTAGGCAATCACCTTCCCATGCTGCATCAGCACACACCCCAAACCAACTCTGGATGCATCAGTATAAACCACATAGGGTTCTCCCTACTCTGGCAAAGCCAACACTGGCGTAATAGTCAACATCTCTTTCAGGCTCGCAAAACCTTCTTCACACTCCTGTGACCAGACAAAAGGAACATCCTTTCCAGTCAGCTTAGTCATAGGACGTGCTCTGCTCGCAAAACCCTGCACAAATCTTCTGTAATATCCTGCCAACCCCAGAAAATTCCTGATCTCTGTGGCATTCTACGGTCTAGGCCAATCCCTGATAGCCTGAATCTTCTCCGGATCCACAGAAACCCCCTCTGCAGAAATAATGTGACCCAGAAAACCCATCTCACGCTGCCAGAAACTACACTTGCTCAACTTAGCAAACAACTTCTGCTCCCGCAGCTTCTCCAGAACTGCCCTCAAATGCACTGCATGCTTCTCAGGACTCTTAGAAAAGACCAGGATATCGTCGATGAAGATGATGACAGACACATCCAGAAACTCCTGAAACACGTTGTTCATCAACCTCATAAACGCTGCTGGCTCGTTAGTCAACCCAAAAGGCATCACCACAAACTCATAATGCCCGTACCTCGTCATGAATGCAGTCTTCCTCATATCCGCCTCATCTATCGGTATCTGATGATAACCCAACGCCAGATCTACCTTGGAGAACCAAGTAGCACCCCTCAACTGATCCAACAACTCATCGATCCTGGGAAGAGGGTACTTGTTCTTCACAGTGACCCGGTTCAAACCCCGGTAATCAATACACAACCGAAAACTCCCATCCTTCTTCTTAACAAATAACACCGGCGCTCCCCACGGTGATACATTAGGACGGATGAATCCCTTACTCAACAAATCCTCTAGCTGCTTCTTCAGCTCTGCCATCTCTGCTGGAGTCATCCTGTAAGGAGCCTTGGATAACGGCGCCGTCCCCGGTTCCAGTTCAATAGTAAAAGGATCCGACCGAGATGGTGGTAATCCCTGCAATGACTGAAACACAACCATTAAACTCCTCAACCACTAGAATACCGCTAACCGTAGACTTCCCTCTTGACTCTGGAATCGAAATGGTAACCAAATAAGCCTCACGGCCCTTCTCGATCATCTTCTCAGCCTGAATGGCTGAGATCACGAGACTCCCCGAAGTCGGTCTAACTCCCTCAAAAACCAACTTCCCTCTTGGGCGCTCAAACTCCACTCTACCCTGATAGCAATCCAAATGCACCATATGCCGATGCAACCAATCCATCCCGAGAATGACATCATACAACTCCACCGGACTGATAAGCAATATTGCAGGCCACGACTCTCCTGCAACCTAAATATCAACTTCCTTTGCCCAGCCAAAAACCCTCAGAAACTTGCCTCCCGCGACTCTGACCACTCCCGCACGCTCCCCGGGATCTCCTCTGATACCCGCACTCTTTGCGCATTCCGGAGTAATGAAGCTATGAGTAGCTCCAGAATCAAACATAACATGGGAATTAAACCCGCCCACAAACAAGGTCCCTACTCAAACCTCATGTGTTGAGAACCTAACACTTTAACACAGGAAAAACATAAAATCCGAACTACCAAAATTCACAAAGTTAAAGTACCAAAAGTTGTACCTGTGATAGCTCCGGCACTGGTTTCACCAGGCTCGACCGTCGTGTAAACCCGTGGCGCCTGCTCAATCCGTGCCACCTGCTGACCTCCAGGCTGCACCTGCTGCAACGCTACCACTGCTGCCGGCTGCAACTTGGGACAATAGGGCCTGATGTGCGCTGGCTCCCTGCAGTGATAGCATACACGAGCCGCTGTCGTCGGAGCACTCCTCTTGGGACAACTAGCAAACTTGTGATCCTTGCTCCCACACTTGAAGCAACTCGCACCACTCTGCGTCTGCGTAGCCTCCCATCTCCTCTTGGTCCCCTGCATAGGCCTCTCCCCTGCTAGAACCTCCCTGCTCAGCCTTACCAGGCTGAACCGCGAGACTAACCGCCACTGACTGTGCCCGGATATCCTGCTCAATCTCTGCTGCAGTCTCAACGAGCTCTGCACGCGTAGCATAACTACGTCCCCTGCAAGAGACCCTCAAGTCCTCACAAAGAACCCTCATGAACCTCCTGATATGGGCCTCCTCGGGCTCCATAGCCCGACCCCCATAACAAAGAAGTCGACTGAACTCCAAGTCCAGCTCCCGCACTGACTGTATTCCCTGAGACAACTGAAGGAACTGCACCTCCAACCGGTCCAAAGCCTCTCTAGCAAAGTACTTTCGGTTGAACTCCAAGACGAAGTCAGCCCAAGTCATCTCCCTCTGCACTCTCCTCGCAGCCACTGCTCTCCACCAAACCTGAGCATCACCACTCAAATGGTGAACCCCTATGTCCACCCAAAACTCCTCAGGACATCTCAGAGTATGGAAGTTACATTCCACACTCGTCCTCCACGCATCTACAACAGTAGGGTCAGTACCACCCAAAAACCGCTCAGTCCCGAGATGCGTCATCTCCCTGAGCATGGACAAATAACGTCCATGTGCTCCTGTATCCGCAGCCACTGGCAGCCACTCCTCCGCCACCACTGGTGGGACAACCTGAGCCTGAGCCGGTACCACCGCTGGCAAACGCTCAATCAACTGTGCTAACAAGCCCGCAAGATCAACACTAGGGATTCCACCCGCTGGGGCTCCCACACCCGGGACCCTAGCATCACCGACCACTGGAGCATCAACACCGCCCCCTCCGGCCACACTCATGGAATCCTCCTGGACCCCCTGCGACTTGCCAACACCTCATCTGTCATACTCTGGTCCTCGGTGTCACTAACCACTGGGACTCTGCCCCTACAGCGACCACGTCCGCGTCCACGACCACGTCCGCGTCCACGACCAGCAACAGCACCACCTCTAGCCATCTGCACTACCATGAACAGAAGGCTAAGCAAACAATTTCTATTGGAACACAAAAAACATAAACTCACCGTGGAATCACACAGTAGGCTCGAAGAGGATGTTCTAGGACTCCATGCCACACACAATTGACTATTCAAATAATCAATCAAAGCATGCAAATCCCAAACATCTACAGCACAAAGCCTAGTGAACCCAAACCTAGAACCGTAAGGGCTCTGATACCAAACTGAAACGACTGACTTTTTTTAAAAAAAAAAAAAATAATAATTATAATATAATGAATAAACTACAACTAGTGGTTCCATACCCACAATATCCAATAATCAAATAGCATAAATCATAGAACCATCAACCTAACAATGTTCTAATGACTCAACTCTAGAAACCTAGCAGGCCAGACAACATCAAATCGAGTCCCTAGAACATCCTCCTCTTCATTGCCTTGATTCCACGATCACACTTTGCCTTTACCTGCACCACAAACACATATTGCAATGCATGAGTATTTTATAAACACTCAGTAAGGCAATCCTCCCATCTACTGGGCTATACACACAAGCAATAGAGTATCAATAACCAATACACAACAATCAATAAACGACAAGTAACAAACCAGGACTCAGCATCGACCGATGCCAAATGGGGAAGCAGACCGACACAGAAGCTACATCGACCGATGCAAGTTACACTTGCATCGACCGATACCCAATCCGCATCGACCGACGCATGCTCGACGTAACACGAAAACCCTAGAGTTTTACGCGCCGTCCTCGCAATTGCATCGATCGACACAAAATATGCATCGATTGACGCAACGTCGAGCACCATGTTTTTCCCCGAAGCTTCTCGCCGGATCTTTGTTCCTACAACCACAAAACTCGATCCCAAGCCACAAGAAAGCTTCCTAACGTCCATAGCAACGATCTAACATCACACAACAAACATATTAAAGAGTCCTCTAGCTTAGATAAGCCATGGTCATGCACTTACCTTTGCCACAGAAGAATCTGAACCTCTAACAAACAAGAACAAGCTCCTAGGAAGCTCCTACAACGATCCCAGCTACAGATCTCACCAAGAAAAGCCACAAAACTCCAGAAATCACCAAAAATGCCAAGAACACTTCTCTTTCTCTTTTGTTTCTCTCAAAAGCGGCTAAACACGCCTAATGAGACAAAACACGAGTTTAAGGGTTTCCTTTACCCAAAACGCAGCGTTTGACTTAAGTCAAAACGCACGAACTCGACCTTGCATCGACCGATGCAACATCTGCATCGACCGATGCAACTCCTAAACCGAGATTTCGGTTCACGGATGTTACAGGATCTTAGGGATGGATTAGGCTGGATAATAGTTATGGTTGTTTAGATTAGTCAAGCTTGATTGTATATATATCTCTTCTAGATTAAATGTGCTCTATGCTGTTCTTATACTGAGAGGGTAAGGATAGATCTTAAGCTTCTTAGCATCACACCAATGTCTAAGTTGTTAGATAAGGCTAATGCTAGAGATTATCATGAAGCATGCTAAGAGATTAGATGTTTACTATGATTTTTAACATTGATGATCTGGTTTTTTAATGCCTGCTTTTATATGTAATAGCTAGTGAGAACTAGATCTAAGAAAAAGTATCTTGGCTTGCTTGTTATTGTCATTAGAATGGATTAACATGTATTAGAAGATCATTGTCTAGAGATAGCTCATTGTTGATTGAGATTTGTTGACCAATTTAGATAATCATAGCTTGAGTCCAGCCCATGAATCCATCCTTAGGACCTTTCTTTGTTTATTGATTTTCCTGTTTGAGTATTGTTAAATGCTTGCTGTCAGCTCTGTTTTCCTTATTTGCTCTGTTTCTGTTCATTTGCTTGTCAACTCGACCACCCACTCGACCATGCACTCGACCGAGTGCTAGGTCGAGCTCCATTTTACTTTCTTGTTTATGCATTGTTTGGTTCTTGTTTTCTTCTGCTTGTTATTTAATTCTGCTTAGTCTTGTTTATTGCACTTTTTCTACAGTTTAATTCAGCATTAGTATTGTTTTAAGTTGCCTTAGTTCATTGCATTTCATTATTGTCATTAGGTTGTTAGAAACAAAACCATCATCATATTTGGCTTAACTTGAATGCATCACATCTTGACTGCTTGCATAATCACTCTTTATGGATTGACATCCTTTATGCTACAACATCATAAGGGTATTGAAACACATTGCATACCATCCTGATCATCTCTACTTATGTCTCTGTTTGCATGTTATCATACATTCATTGCATAAGTAGATCTTACAAAAAACCTTGTTTCAATTGGCGCCATTGCCATTAGGGTGTTTATATGTTCCAGTCGAGATTTCAATGTTTCAAGATTAAGTTATGTTACATTTTATTCTGTTACTCACCTCTTTGTTTTTCTGGTGTTCTGTTTTGATTCTCAGGTACCACTCGCAAAGGCACTCGGCCGAGTACCACAAAGCAAACGGTCGAGTGCATGTTCGAGCACCTGGTCGAGTACCTGTTCAGAGTCTACAAAACACAGAAGAAGAGGTGGCAATGGAACTCCCACATGATCAGACTGAACCTCAAAGGAGAAGGAAGATTGGTGATAGTGATGCTCCCACTACTCATACTCAAAGATATGGGATAGTGCCTCCTCCAATCCACAACACAACCTTCGCAATCAAGACTAGTTTGATCTCAATGGTTAAGAGCAGCATATTTCACGGCCTGCCTACTGAAGACCCACTTGCACACCTTGATGAGTTTGATAGGCTCTGTAGCCTTACCAATATAAATGAAGTTAGTGAGGATGCCTTGAAGCTAAGATTGTTTCCTTTTTCTCTAGGAGATAAAGCCCATCAGTGTGAGAAGACTCTACATTCTGGAAGAATCACCTCTTGTGTTGAATGTAAGAAGGTCTTCCTTGCAAAATTCTTCACTAGCTCAAGGACTGCACATTTGAGGAATGAAATTTCAGGATTTCTCCAAAAGAATGGTGAATCTTTCAGTGAAGCATGGGAGCGCTTCAAAAGCTACCAGAGACAATGCCCACATCATGGATTCAGCAGTGAATATTTATTGTGTACTTTGTATAGAGGTGTTCTTCCCAAGATCATGATGCTCCTAGACACAGCCTCCAATGGAAGCTTCATGAATAGAGATGTGGCTGAGGGTTTGGAATTAGTGGAGAACCTTGCTCAGTCCAATGGAAATTTTAGTGAGGAGTATGATAGAAGCTTAAGGGGAGGTGTTGAATCTGAGGAAGGGCATAGAAAAGAATTGCAAGCCTTGAATGAGAAGCTTGAGACGCTATATAAGCTACTTTTAACCCAGCAGAGGCAAGTACATGTTGTTTGTGAAGATGAGCAGTTTATGGTCCCAGTCTATCCTCCACAACAACCCTAACAAGCTCCTGCTCTAGATCAAGAGATGAAGAGTATGCTTCAGCAAGCCCTACAAGTTCAAGCTAATGGAGATATGGAAACAAGTAAGAAGCTCATAGAGATGAAAAACAAAATAGACTCCACATATGGTGCCCTTAATATCAAGATTGAAGCTTTAACTTGCAGAATGCTTCACTTAGAGAGCAAGAGTGGATCTTCTTCTTCAAGACAACTCCATGGAACTTAAATTAACAATCTGAAGGAGTTTGCCACTGTCCAAGCTATCTCTCTCAAAGAACTACCTTTAAAGCTCCCTGAGGACAGTGACAACCAAGATGGGGAGGATTTTCTCAAACCAGAGGTGCAGAATGAGAAGAAAACTGAGTTCGGGACACCACTCGACCATGCACACGGTTGAGTTCTTGGTCGAGTGCCTGATCGAGTCATTGCTCAAGAATCTATCAAGCCGGTTCGGTTCATTCCTCCTCCCTATCAGCCACCTTTGCCATTTCCAGGACAGTTTAAAGAGCAAATGCTGAAAAAGTACAAGGCTTCTATCGATCAGCAAGCAGTGATGGTCTTGAGTCATGAACCTTTGTTAGAAGATGCTGAAATGAAGGATAAGCCACAAGTTAAAGAGCTTGAGCAGAAGAAGCCAACTATTGATGGGCAGACCTTGAGGATTAAAGAGAAAGGTAATAAAGCTGAGTCTGAAATCTTTCATTGTGTGAATGGTGTTGAAACAGAGATTTTAGGTCACTCGACCTACTGCTTGACCTACCACTTGACCGAGCACCTTAAGTCACTCGACCGAGTGGTACCAAGTCACCCAGAATGTCCAGACTTCATCCCCAAGCTTTACCAACAACAAGAGCCAAAAAATTCCTCCTCTAATGGTTTGTCTGAGCTTCAAACTATCAACATTCTACATGATTCAGTGAGGGATTTAACAACAAAAAGATGAGGAGATAAGTGGGCAAATTAAACAGCTCCATGTTAAAGTTAGAAGTCCTTCTCCAAAGAAAGCAAGGCAAGGTCTGAGCATTATTAGCAGACACAACTCTTTTAGCATTGACCCAGGAATAAGAGGAGCAATGCAATCTTTGAGAACAAAGGGGTCTTCATCACCTCTCTATCACCCTTCCAAAGCATAAGAAGTATGCAAAGTCAAGCTTAGAGACTTTAAACAAGCTCACTTGGGAGGAAGTCCCAAAGGTATCCATGTACATATTGGTTTAAGTTTCTTGTTATTTTGATCTTGTTTTCTTTTGTGTTATGGTTGGACAGGTAGCATTAAGGTACTTTAAGCACTTGGTGATATTCCAACAAATGAATTCCACCCTAAGCCCATCCCAAGTAATACTTCACCTCTATCTTTGTATATACCATTGCATTTCTTATTTTTGTGTTGTTTCTTGATTCTTGAATCCTTTTCCAAATTTTTCTTACACAAGAAACTGTGTAATTTAAGTTTGGGGGAGGATTTGAGATAGCATTTGACATTGTTTTTTGTTTCTTATTTCAATTTTTTAGCATTATCATGTTAGTACTTGCATTTCATCTATGGCACAGAAAAACCCTAAAAATTTGAATTTTTTTGCAAAAATCTTTATAAAAAAGAGTGTTCATGTAGTTTGCATTGCATATTAGGATCTTGTTTAGTATGTTTCATATAGGACTGTTTCATATTTTGCATTAGGGATCTATGATAAGTTTAGCCTTGCTAGCTTGTTTAAATTCACTAAACTAGGATCAATGCCCAAGTTAATAGTACTTTGATGCTAGTTGAGTAGCTAGAAACATAAGATTGAACCATGTCTTGAATTTCTATATTGCATTCTAGTTTAAATTGAAGCATGTTGTGATTTGATGCCATTTCCTATTTATAAGAACCTAATATTGACTTTTAATTATCATCTTGTGCATTGCTTTAAACTCATGGATACCATATACATATTTGGATCATCTTTCTCTTTTTTACCACTCTTGTTGATCCAAGTAGCTGATTTCCTCACTAAAAATCAGTTTCCCCTACCCTTAACTTATCCTTCTTTCAAGCCATGTTTATTCTTGTGTGTGTGAGGCCTTTTTGGGGTTGAGCTTGGTAGAAAGTGTTAGGTTTGAGCTGACAAGAGTAAAGTCTTGTGTAGTTCTAGTTTGTAATTTTCAAACTAGATAGGACTAGGTGGTTAATTGTTGGGTTTGGGACTTGGTTGTTTTGAAAAAGAAAATAAAAGAAAAGAGAAAAAGAGAAAGAAAAGGTTAGAGTCTCTCCTAAGGCTAAAAAAAAAAAACAAAAGAGAAAAGGGTATAAGAGAAGTGAAGAAGATAATGGGTAGAACTAGGACAATTTGGGTTTAGAATGTTAGGATCAAATACTTTGGGTGCCTTTGGGTAGACAAGGTTTTGTTCTTGTATGTGTCTAAGTGTTCTTACCTTTAGCATTCTTCTAAAGCTCAATCCATTTTTTATGAGAGAACCTTGATATTGATAAGCCCCACTCTAAAAAGAGACCATCATTGTCTCTAACCCTTTATTACCAAGCCAAATGAGTTTAAGCATTGCATAAGATTGATTCATCTTCTTGATTAATGAATATTAATAGTTGATTTGAATGCATGTGGACATCTAAGGCTCAAATCAGTAAAGGTTGTGATAGGCTTGTCTAAAATCTTTAAGTACAGCTCATTCACCTTGCATTATAGTACTAGTAACTTGGACATTGATTCTAGCTAGTTTATTAACAAGATTTAGGCTTTGAGATCCCATTTTCAAACCTCACTTTCCTCTCTTGTCTTGTTTGTTTGCTTGAGGGCAAGCAAAGACTAAGTTTGGGGGTGTTGATGTCACTATATGTCACCATATTTATGGCCATGTTTAGTTCATGTTTTGCATCATATAGAAGTAATTCCTTTAGGTTTTATAGCCATTTATGTCCAAATATGCACTTAGGATGTTTAGAAGCATGCATTGCATACATTTGTGCATTTGGAGTATTATTAGGTTTTATGGAGCTTTAAAAGGGTAAGGAAGTACTTGGTGTTATTTCTGGAGCTAAACAAGAGGATTGGAAGTGTCAGGAAGGGAAAAGAAGGCACTCGACCATACCACTCGAGCAGGTACACGATCGAGTACATGGTCGGGTTCATAACGAGCTCCTCAAATATCGATCCGAATGAAGATTTTCCGTTGCGATACAGCTTCAGCGTCCTTCATGAGAGTTGTAGGGCATTGAGATAACTTTCCAATGCCGGTGGTTTCAAGGCAATCGGATCTGGCGTTCAAGAGTTATACCTGTTTTACCGAACCGATATCATTCCAGATCGAAGTATGGAGTTATGTGATGGACCAACCACTCGACCATGCACTCGACCGAGCACATGGTCGAGCACTTCGAGCCGCCTCTCTATTTTGTCTGCTAGCTGATTAAGGGCTTCCCTTCCTTCCTATATATACCTAATGTACCCTATGGCCGCCCACAAGTCTTTTTTTAGGGAAAAATAATACTTTGTAGCTAGAAAAACCTAATTTTTACCCTTTTGGGATTTTTAGCTTTTTGTTTACATCATTAGTCACCTTTTATCTTATTTTCTCAAGATCTTTGATACTTGTTGGTTCTATAATTTTCTAAGTATTAAGAATTTGAGTTTGCTTTCTTCTTCAAAATTGTTCATCTTTATCTCATCTTTCTAATCATAGTAGTTTCATTAATTTCTGGGTTTGTGTTCTTCAAGATGATTTTTAGATCTTATTAGTGGTTTAGGATCTTAGGGATGGATTAGGCTGGATAATAGTTATGGTTGTTTAGATTGGTCAAGCTTGATTGTATATATATCTCTTCTAGATTAGATGTGCTCTATGCTGTTCTTATACTGAGAGGGTAAGGATAGATCTTAAGCTTCTTAGCATCACACCAATGTCTAAGTTGTTAGATAAGGCTAATGCTAGAGATTATCATGAAGCATGCTAAGAGATTAGATGTTTACTATGATTTTTGACATTGATGATCTGGTTGTTTAATGCCTGCTTTGATATGTAATAGCTAGTGAGAACTAGGTCTAAGAAGTATCTTGGCTTGATTGTTATTGTCATGAGAATGGATTAACATGTATTAGAAGATCATTGTCTAGAGATAGCTCATTGTTGATTGAGGTTTGTTGACCAATTTAGATAATCATAGCTTGAGTCCAGCCCATGAATCCATCCTTAGGACCTTTCTTTATTTATTGATTTTCCTGTTTAAGTATTGTTAAATGCTTGCTGTCTGCTTTGTTTTCCTTATTTGCTCTGTTTCTGGTCATTCGCTTGACAACTCGACCACCCACTCGACCATGCACTCGACCGAGTGCTAGGTCAAGCTCCATTTTACTTTCTTGTTTATGCATTGTTCGGTTCTTGTTTTCTTCTGCTTGTTATTTAATTCTGCTTAGTCTTGTTTATTGCACTTTTTCTACAGTTTAATTCAGCATTAGTATTGTTTTAAGTTGCCTCAGTTCATTGCATTTCATTACTGTCATTAGGTTGTTAGAAACAAAACCATCATCATATTTGGCTTAACTTGAATGCATTGATCACATCTTGACTGCTTGCATAATCACTCTTTATGGATTGACATCCTTTATGCTACAACATCATAAGGGTATTGAAACACCTTGCATACCATCATGATCATCTCTACTTATGTCTCTGTTTGCATGTTATCATACATTCATTGCATAAGTAGATCTTACAAAAAACCTTGTTTCAACCAAATAATCCAAGGTAAACGAAAACGAATGTCTGGAACCTATGATTGCGATGACCCCCGCCAGAAAATAAAATCTAAATTCGAATAGATTGAATCATAGAGAAAGCCATCGGGAATTATCGATACCGGAGACAAATCCTAAATCCTAGGCAAACGCGGACACTCAAAAAGAGCGTGATTAATAGTCTTTACCGCTGATTCACACCGTTTACATATACTATCACATCGGACTCCCCGATGAGCAAGCCGTTCCATCATAGGAAGAGAACCAGATGCTAATCTGCTAGAAAAAATGTTGAACCTTCGGGGGAACTTCAAGTTTCCAAACATGTGCCCAAAGAGCCGTACACGTCGGCCCGTATTCAACGTCCCTAAGTAATTCTCATGCAAGCTGATAACCCGATTTCACCGAATACTTCTCCGATTTAGTAAAATGCTATATAAGGCGATCATGTTTGAAGAATTTACTAACCGTGATACTCCAAACCAGCGGAATATCCACCGAGTCCACAAACTCGTCAAGAATATGAAAATGCCAATCCTTGATCATCGGATTAATAAGATGGTTAACCATCAAATTAGGATGTAAAAGGCTCCCCCGACCATTGGCTGGTATTGACTGACGATCCGGTATCCAAGGATCCCGCCACACAGAAATAGAACAGCCAGAACAAATCTCCCACCTTGCCCCTTGTTCCACTAATCCTTTAGTTGAATAAATACTCCTCCAAGCAAACGAAGCAGAATATGGTTTTTGGCCAAAAGAGTATGTTTATTCCCAAAATATCGACCTCGCATGACCCGAGCCATCAAGAATGTCGGATGGTGAATTAACCGCCAATACTGCTTGGCCAGCATTGCGTCATTAAATTGCTCTAGAGCTCGAAAACCCAAGCCCCCTTCACATTTATCCTTACACATTTTATCCCAACCTACCCACTGCATACCACATGCCTTATCACTAGATTTCCACCAAAATTTGGATATAGCAGTCGTAAGATTAGACGTCAGTTCCTGCGACAATTTAAAACATGACATAACATGAGTGGGAAGAGCTAACGCGACTGATTTAATCATAACTTCCTTTCCCCCTTTTGATAAATATTTTGCAGACCAACCATTTACGCGATCGTTCAGTCGATCATTAGCATAACTGAAGACCTGAGTTTTCGAGCCCTGAAGATTTTTTGGAATACCCAAATAGGAGCCCATATCTCCCTCTTTAGAGTTACCAATTACAAATTTTAACTGAGTTTTTATGTTAGACGGAACTTTTTTACCAAACATAATAGAAGACTTCTCCAGATTAACCTCTTTCCCCAAAGTTTTCCCATAATTACCTATAATCTCCATTACCGTTCTACATCCAGTCTCCTCTTCTTTAGAAGAAAATAGGCTATCATCAGCGAACAACAAATGCGAAATTGTAGGACAGTCCCGAGCTATCTTAATACCCGTGAGTCTCTTCTCCCATTCAGTCTTTTTAATGTTTGCTATCAGAACTCCGTCAAAAAAAAAACAAATAAGGTGAGAGAGGGTCCCCTTGACGTAACCCCCTTTGCGGTAGAATAGAACTCCGAGGTTGGCCATTAATAAGAACTTGATACGACACAGAGGAAGCACACCACATAATCTATTTCCGATCAAACAATAACTTAACCATAACCGCTTCCAAAAAATCCCATTCAACACGATCATAGGCTTTACTCATATCTGTTTTGAAGGCCAGAAACTCTAAAGAGCAACAGCTATTTGTATTTAGCCCCTGAAACATTTCCTAAGCCACCAGAATATTATCTGTGATTAATTGACCAGAAACAGAGGCCGACTGAGTTTCCGAAACCAGAGAAGGCAAAAACTGCATAAACCTAAGCAAAGTACCTTAGAAATAATCTTATAACTCACATTACAAAGGCTGATTGGCCTAAATTCTGCCATACGCTGCAGTCGATCATTTTAGGAATAAGGCAAATATTCGTCTCATTTAAACGTGGATTGAATCGACCTGTTCGGAAAAATTCTCTAACCAAAGCCACCAGATCACCATTTAATGAAGGACAAAACCATTGAAAAAACAGAGCCGTCATTCCGTTAGGTCCAGGGGCTTTTTCCGGATGCATAGCAAACAGAACTCTTCGAACTTATGATTCCGTAATATCCCTGAGTAGATCTCTGTTCATGGTATCCGTAATGAGTGGCCTAATCTCCTGAATCATCTCTGAAATGCCTTTGACATTCGATTTCTTAAGTCCTTAAAATATTTTGAAGCGACACTCTCCATATCCGAGATCCATTCATCCCAAGCGTTATCTGAATCGAATAACCCAACTATCCTATTCCTCACCCGCTGCTGCTTAGTAGAAGCATGGAAAAATTTTGTATTTTTGTCACCAATCCTTAATCAAAATTTTCTACTTTTTTGTTGTGAGTATAATTCCTTAACCAAAATTTTTTTCTTTTGGTTGTTACATTTAAATTTATTTATCATGTAATAAAACATCATTTCTTCACAGTTGAAATAAATATGAAATTTATTCGCAAAACTTATGCCTAAAAAACAAAATGAGGATTTTATACTAACCTTTATGGTTGTACGATACAAGTACCTTGAATATCCATGACAGACTGTTTATTCAATAACCTACATGTACATTCAGAGACACAAAAATGGGG
This sequence comes from Camelina laxa, assembly GCA_024034495.1. Lineage (NCBI taxonomy): Eukaryota > Viridiplantae > Streptophyta > Magnoliopsida > Brassicales > Brassicaceae > Camelina > Camelina laxa. The sequence continues at coordinate 13,725,835 of CM043885.1, read as the reverse complement.
ACTTCAAAACCATAATAATTCAATAAAAAAATAGTGTCACTTAATTTAAAGTTTTTGATAATATAACCAAGTTTATTATAAAAAAAAAAAAACAAAAATAGTATCTAAACATATAAAACCAACAAAAATTACAAATTTTCCCATTGTTTATGTAAAAGTTTTCAAACTTTCTCAACCCTTTTATTATATAAGGTCTATGAAGTACACCAATCCATACTATAAAATTGATCTGCTAACTATATAATTTTATCATATAATATGTAGTATAAAATTAATATGTTTAATATTCTCAGACAACAAAATATGGAAATTAATACTTTGAGTGATATGATATCTTTAAAAAACTTATTCTCTAATTCGTTAATTTGCGAGTAAAACAATATTTCCTGTGTACAAATAATCACAGAATATAAAGGTGAAAATGAAGAATTTTTATGTGTTATTTTGATTTATTTAAAAGATCAAATCAGAGATTATCATGCTATTCTATACAACTAAATTGATATGGCAACTAATTCTTCAGATTCTTAGGTTTTAGATAATGAATGCGCCTATATTAAACACTCTTTCTTATGTATGTTCATTAAAAGATTGTAATCATGAAGAAGAGAAAAAATGAGCTCGAATGCGGATCTCAAAAGAAAACACAAACAAGTGATACAAAACGAGTCAAGTCACAACCCAATGATGAAAACATGAATCCTAATATACCCAGCAATCAAGAGAAAGTTATTCAAGTTGAAGCAGTTTTTTAAAGAGTTTTCAATTGGTTGGAGCACAAACCTATTAATTTTCAGAATGGTAACCATCTTCAGCCAATTTTGCCTCATATGCTTAGCTTCCAATCTGGTATGACCATACAATATATTTTGTCCATACTTAGAATTGATAAAGATATGTTATCTAAAAGTGTATATTTTATTAGGTTCTACTCTTAGAACATTATCGAAATCAAGAGTGTTGTCAGATGTTACAAACCTACTTGGTGGTTCTAACCCTGACAAGCATGCACCAACAACAAAGCAAAAAGCTACACACCAAATTAGAAAAGATGGGAAGCTTTAATCTCCAATTAGTAAATAAGGTTCGTGTAAGTTCATAACAACATTAAATATAAAATGGAACTGATTCCACAGTTTTTAAATTAATAAATATTGAACTAAACTATTACTGGATTTCAGGAACGATTGAAGGTTATGGGATCACAATATTGCATGATCCTGCGCATGATATAACCTTGTCTAACCCTTCAGAAAATGCGGAGGATACGTCACCTATCAAACAAAAACAATCGAGCAGTATAGTTACACAACTTAGTCCTCCATCAGTAAATATCAAACAAGGTACTACATATAATTATTATAAACAATTAATCGAATGGTCAGCTCTTCTCTTATATATGTAACTATATATTTTATTTAGTAACAACTCTGTTTTGGTTATAGCATCAAAATGAGTACTACTTAGTAGACCCAAAACAAGGTTTCGGCTTGCAAAATTTCTGGCAAGGCAAAAGAAATCCAATTCTTCTACTATTGGATCCGCAACATTGACAGAAGGAGATGGATTCAACTTCAACCAAAAAATAGATGCATTTTACACAAGTAAGAAGTGATCCTTTTGCTGTATATCAATACTTTCTTTAACTTAATTGTAATTTGATTTGGAAAAACAAACTTCACTTGAAAATATAAAATAGAAGCAAATGGAGATAAAGAGCGACAAACATACCAATGTAGTAGCAGTTCTGACGATAGTGATTCAGTAGACTCCCAAGGCGAAAATGATCTTGAAGATGTTCCTGAACATGTTATGAAAGGATATCAGATTTTGGACATATTTGATGAAAGTTTGAAAAAACCTTTTGGATCCAAATAAAAAAGACTCATAGGCCTAAATCTAATAAAAAATCAACAGGTAGTTTATAAAATTTATGTGTTCTTAATAATTATACCGAAGTTCTTTGTTTTCTTATTATTTACATATGTTTTACTAAATATGTAGAGTATCTTGATCATGGAGACCCAATTTATTCATGTTCATTTGTGGAGCTATTATGTGGTATGGTGAGCGGATTAATAGACACAAGAGGGATAAAAAACGGTTTTCACACAATGTTGTTTGCAAGGATCTGTTAAGCTTCCTTTTCTACATAATCAGCCTGAGTTGTTATTTGCTTTGTTAACAAATGATGACAAATTGCGTAGACATCACAGGGAAAATATCTTAGCATACAACATGATATTTTCCTTCACTTCACTTGGTGGTTGTTGCGAAAACTCAGATGTCAAAGATCGTGGTCCTAATATGTTTCAGATACAAGGAGAGAATTATCATCTACTAGGTAGTATGAAGCCTACATAATGTGATTTCCCAAAATTTTCACAGTTGTACATTGTGGATACAGAGAATGAGGTTGAAAACAGAGCTGGTATTCTGAGGTATGTTAGAAGATCACCCAAGTCTAATAATCATAGTATTGTTAAATATATATTTGACTGAGTGTTTTATTTTTCAAGTAAAGCAAAGAGATCAGGAAAATATATTAAAAACAGACATTAACACCAGAAGTGATTGCTGCTATAATCAGGATGCTAGATAATGTCAACCCTTATTTTGAAAATTTTAGATCAGCTAAAGAGTGGATGGATATGATGTTCATATATTTTACCCTGTTTTCCCTTAGTATATTCACATCTTTTGCATCTTTTGGTATCCTTTTTCACCTTTATTGCATAGCTTTAGGACTAATCATGCATTAGAGTTTAGTTGCATTGCATTTGCATCTTTTCATGCATAAACATGTGATTTTGGAGCTTAAGGAGCATGGAAGCAATGCTGAGGAAGAAGTGAAGCAATCATGAAGGGAAAGCAAGAGAGTTAAGGCTGAAATAACAAGGTCCGGAGTCCAACTCGACCGCATATTGATCAAGGTAGTGTCCTAGGCTCGACCGTACCGTACGGACATCCGTACACATTTTCAATAAGGCTGAGCCTCTTAGGGACACAACATAAAGGAAGGGAAGTGAAGTGAAGTCCATAAGGCCCACACCATGTTCGAGAATCATCTATTCTAGCCGTTAGGCTGAAGAAGAGGAATGAAGTCACAGGTGCAAGTTGACTTGAGAAGGGTCGCTATCACTTGGGAAATGTCCTCTTCTTTCTCCCTTAATGTCGACATCTTAAGTTTCCATTCTAGTAAATGGGTTGCCCTATTTTCTACTCTCTATTTAAGGTTGTAAGACATTGTTGTGATATTATTCTATTCTAGTTGAATCTTTTCTACTTCTCATTCTCTTTGCTACACGGTTTCTCTCTCACTTTATTCTACCAAAACTCTATCAATCTTATAAGTCTTCCGCTTATTCTAACATGGTATCAGAGCTAGGTTGTCGTTCTTGACAATCTATCTCTTTTATTCTTCCATTCTTCTTTCTTTTTCACTCGATTTTGTAGTTCTACTTTCTTTATTCTCCGGGTAAACGTGTTAACCATCTGTCCATAGCTGCCAAACCATGGAAAACGCCAAACCCATTGTTACACCGATTGTTCTTAAGGGAACAAATTACCTGCTGTGGACAAGAACCACAAGAACCGCCCTTGGAGGTCGTGGTCTTTGGAGTCATGTCGAAACTGACTATGTTCCAAAGCAAAACCTCAAAGGAGAAGATGAAGGCGCTTCCGAGGTGGAAGTAGAGGAAGAGAGCGAGCGGAAGGCCAAGTGGTTCCAAGAAGACCAAGTTGTCCTATCTGTTCTCCAAAACTCTCTTGACACGCCAATCCTTGAGGCCTACTCATATTGCGAGACGGCCAAGGAGCTGTGGGAAACGCTTAAAGGCGTTTATGGTAATGTCTCTAACTTGACTAGAGTCTTTGAGGTCAAGAAGGATATAAATGAGCTTAATCAAGATGATGTGGAGTTCACTAAACATCTTGGTAAGTTCCAAGCATTATGGTCCGAGCTTGACATGTTGCGGCCGAGTACACTCGATCCGAGTTTGTCGACTGAAAGAAAGGAGCAAAACAAAGTCTTTGGACTTCTCCTTACCTTGAACCCATCCTTCAATGATCTCTTGAAGCACATCCTTAGAGCAGAGAAGCTTCCCTCTTTTGAAGACATTTTTTTTCAAATTCAAAGAGAACAAGGATCTCTTGATTTGTTTAGCGGTAAGGGGGAGCTTGTTACAGCCAACAAAGGAGTGTACAAGCAGGAAGAGAGGAAGGTGTGGATATGCGACCATTGCAAGAGGCGGGGTCATCTGAAAGACAAGTGTTGGGTTCTCCATCCTCACCTCAAACCGGCTAAGTTTAAGGCCAATCTCTCAAAGGAAGCGGCTAGTGACAAGGGAGCTGGGCCGTCAAAGCAAGGAGATGAGACGGCCATGACCACAGCCTATGGGGAGGTGGTGAGAAAATCAGACCTTGAGGCACTCATTCGCTCCATTGCTTCACTCAAGGAGTCTGGTATCTCTTCCTTTACCTCTAAGCCTAGTAAATCACTTGTTATAGACTCGGGTGCTTCTCACCACATGATTAGTAATCCTAGTCTAATTAACAATATAAAACCGGCTTTAGGGAATGTAATAATTGCAAATGGAGAACAAATACCTGTGAAAGGAATAGGGGACTTGAAACTATTTGATAAAACCTCAAAAGCTTTCTTTATGCCTACCTTCACATCTAATCTTCTATCGGTTAAGAGGGCCACTAATGACTTAAATTGTTATGCAATCTTTGGTCCTAATAGTGTTCATTTTCAGGATATTGAGACTGGGAAAGTTCTTGGAGAAGGACAAGGGAGTGGAGATCTCTATGTCCTAGAGAAAACTTCACCAAGTTTATCTACTTCTACTAAGTCTTGTTTTGTTGTTAACTCGGATAGTGTACTGCATGCTAGATTAGGCCATCCTCATTCTCGTGCTCTTGCTTTAATGTTACCAAATGTTTCTTTTGATAGCTCAATGTGTGATTCTTGTATTCTTGGTAAACATTGCAAGTCTATTTTCCCTAAGTCTACTACTATTTATGAGCATTGCTTTGATCTAGTTCATTCTGATGTGTGGACTTCACCATGTCTCTCTAGAGATAATAACAAATACTTTGTGACTTTTATTGATGAAAAAACTAAGTACACATGGATTACTTTGTTACCATCAAAGGATAGAGTGTTTGATGCCTTCATTAATTTCCAAAATTATGTCACTAATCATTTTAATGCTAAAGTTAAGGTACTTAGATCAGACAATTGTGGGGAATACACAAGTCACAGGTTCAAAGAACATTTGGCCAAGCATGGCATCCTACACCAAACAAGCTGTCCGTATACGCCCCAACAAAACGGTGTGGCTGAGAGGAAGAATTGACACCTTATGGAGGTTGCAAGATCGATGATGTTCCACTCACATGTTACTAGGAGATATTGGGGTGATGCCGTGATGACGGCGTGTTATTTGATTAACCGGACACCAACCAAAATCCTTAACGACTTATCATTGTTTGAGGTATTGAACAAATTTAAACCATCTCTTGATCACTTACGTGTTTTTGGGTGTGTTTGTTTTGTCCTAGTTCCTGGAGAGCAGCGGAGTAAGCTTGATCCTAAGAGCACAAGGTGCATGTTTATTGGCTATTCCACAACTCAAAAGGGGTACAAGTGTTATGATCCAACAACAAGTCGCTTGTATGTCTCTCGAGATGTTCGGTTCATGGAAGAGGTTGGCTACTTTGATAACAAGGACTGGAACAGCCTTAAGAACCTCTCCTCTTCACCAAATGACCGGGCCTCCAGCCTAAAATTCCTTCTTGACCATCTCGGTAACCCGACTCTACCAACAGCCCCTACACGGCCCGTGTCACGACCAGTCCTTACCGAGGATGAACCAGAGTCTGCTGACATTCCTGAGGATGTCTTACCTCCAGATTATGTTCTTCCCAAGTCAAACTCGATGCCGGCCGGAGCCATGGTGGTCCCATGCAGCCTACCGAGGCTCCCTTGGAAGAAACTTCACCGGCCAGCGACGCTGTTGACTCACATCAAGTCGAGCCGCCTTCTCAGCCTGTTTTACGTAGAAGTGAACGTGTTCGGTCTCACCCGTCCACCTGGAAGGATAAACGGGTCTACTACAACAGTCAAGCCGTCGCGCATCCTATCCAGGCCGTTTGTTCACTTGAGCTGCTCCCGGTCGATCACCAAGCTTTCTTTGGCCAAGTCGATACTCATTGGGTTCATCAAACTTATGATGAGGCTAAGGAGCACAAGGAGTGGTTAGATGCTGTCAAAGACGAAACTGGTGCAATGATCCGTAACCACACGTGGGACGAAGCCGACCTTCCCAAAGGCAAAAAGGCCGTGAGTTCTAAATGGGTGTTCACCATCAAGTTCTTAAGCACCGGTGCCATTGAAAGACATAAAGCTTGACTGGTAGCCCGTGGTTTCACCCAAACGTATGGAGACGACTACACGGAGACCTTTGCCCCGGTGGCCAAACTCCATATGGTGCGGGTCGTGCTTTCCCTCGCAGTCAATCTCTCGTGGGACTTATGGCAAATGGACGTCAAAAACGCGTTTCTTCAAGGTGAATTGGACGAGGAGGTGTATATGACGCCTCCTCCGGGCCTTGAAGACTTGGTTGCTCCCGGGAAGGTCTTGCGGCTTCGTAAGGCCATCTATGGCCTTAAACAGTCTCTGCGAGCCTGGTATCACAAGCTGAGCTCCACACTCAAAACTCAAGGTTTTCGCCAATCAGAGGCCGATCACACCCTTTTTACGCTTAAGACATCCCTTGGCCTTGTGGTGGTGCTGATCTATGTAGACGACATTATTGTGACTGGTGAAGATACGGCTGGCATTGAAGCCACCAAGCAATCTCTCGGGTCAGCTTTTGATATCAAGGACTTAGGCGAGCTCCGATACTTTCTAGGGATTGAAATCTGTCACTCTCTGGAGGGGCTCTTTCTTTCCCAAAGAAAGTAGACTCTTGACTTGCTGGCTGAAATGGGAAAGCTTGGGGTGTCTCCAGCTGCTACACCACTTGATGAAGACTACCAGCTCAAGCGAAAGGGGGAGAGTCTTCGGGCAAAAGAAGGCAAACCGCGAGAACCCATGGACGAGCCGTTCCCGGATGTCACGCGTTATCGCCGGCTTGTAAGTAAGTTAATATACCTTACCATCACACGTCCTGACATATGTTATGCTGTGAATCAGGTTAGTCAACACATGAAGGCTCCAAGCAAGTATCAATGGAGTCAGGTCGAGAGGATTCTGAGCTATCTCAAGGGTAGTCCGGGTCAAGGCATTTGGATGGGTAAAAACGACAACACCGAGATCGTTGGCTATTGTGATGCGGACTACAATGGAGATACATTGGATAGAAGATCCACCACTTGATATTGCACCTTTGTTGGAGGAAATCTAGTTACATGGAGGTCTAAGAAGCAAAAGGTGGTTTCGTGTTCAAGCGCCGAGGCTGAGTATAGAGATATGAGGAAGCTAACCAATGAGATGACATGGCTGAAGGGTCTACTCAAGGATCTTGGTATTGAGTCAAAGCAGCCTATGACCATGCATTGCGATAATGAGGCGGCAATCCACATAGCCACTAACTCAGTCTTCCATGAGCGGACCAAACATATAGAAAGCGACTGCCACAAGGTTCGAGAGAAGATCGAAGAAGGAGTGGTATTACCGTGCCACACAAGGAGTCAAGATCAGTTAGCCGACATCTTCACCAAGTCTGCAAGCTCCAAGGTTTGTGACTATATCCATAGCAAACTTGGACTTGTAGACATTACAAGGCCGTGATCAACTTCCCTAATCCGTGGACAGCACACTCTTTTTCCCTTGGCTTAGTTTTGTCCCATGAGGTTTTCTAAGTCAAGGTTTTTAATGAGGTGCTGCTTCACGGGTTCCAAGCTTAGCCATTGCATTCGGCTAAGCTTGAGGGGGAGCATTGATCAAGGTAGTGTCCTAGGCTCGACCGTACCGTACGGACATCCGTACACATTGTCAATAAGGCTGAGCCTCTTAGGGACACAACATAAAGGAAGGGAAGGGAAGTGAAGTGAAGTCCATAAGGCCCAGGCCATGTTCGAGAATCATCTATTCTAGCCGTTAGGCTGAAGAAGAGGAATGAAGTCACGGGTGCAAGTTGACTTGAGAAGGGTCGCTATCACTTGGGAAATGTCCTCTTCTTTCTCCCTTAATGTCGACATCTTAGCCTCCATTCTCTAGAAATCACCAAGAACACTCAAGAACACTTAGGGAACTTTCTCTCTCTTTGTTTTCTCTCAAAAGCGGCCAAAACCAACTAATGAGACAAAAGGTCGACTGAAGGGTTTTCCTTTCCCCTTTCCTCCAAAACGCACCATTTAACTTAAGTCGAACCGCAGAAACTTACCTTGCATCGACCGATGCATCCCCTAAACCGGGATTTCGGTTCGCGGATGTTACATATTTTTTCACTCTCTGCCTGTTTACAGTAAACTCAGTCCCATCCTTCCCGAGCAAAGTCACTGCTCCATAGGGCATAACTTCTTTAATTGCAAAGGGTCCTGACCATCTCGACTTGAGTTTCCCGGGTTACAGTCAAAGCTTCGAGTTAGATAAAAGGAATTTGTTTCCAGCTCTTAAATCCTTGTGTTGGATCTTTTTTTCATGAAAGCCTTTGGTTCTTTTCTTGTAGATCTTTGAATTATCATAAGCCTCTAACCGTATTTCATCAAGTTCGTGGAGATCCATTGCTCTCCTTTCTTGAGCAGTTTTTATGTACAAATTCAAGAGTTTGGTCACCCAGATCGCTTTATACACTACTTAAAACGGAAGGTGACAGTTTTTTCATAAAGAAGCTGGAAAGGCGCTCACCCGATCGGTGTTTTGTAAGCTGTCCTGTAGGCCCATAACGTATCATCCAGCTTGAATGCCCAATCCTTTTTTGTGATCCCTATGATTCTGGCTAATATCGCCTTGATTTTTTTATTACTTACTTCCACTTGTCAGCTGGTTTGTTGGTAAGCTGTTGCGACTTTATGCTTGACTCCATGCTTTCTTAACAAGCCATCGAAAACTCTATTAATGAAGTGGGTTCCTCCATCATCGATCACTACTCTTGGGATTCCAAATCTTGGGAAAATGATGTTTTTGAACATCTTTATTACAACCTTGTGATCATTTGTCGGGCTGGCGATTTCTTCGACCCATTTTGAGACATAGTCGACGGCCACCATGATGTACATGTTTCCATTCGAGGGTGAGTTGAAAGGTCCCATGAAATCTATTCCCCAAACTTCAAAAACTTTGACTTCTAAGATCGGCTGTTGAGGCATTTTGTTTCTCTTACTGATGTTACCCATTTTCTGGCATGGGTCACATTTTGTTATGAAGAGCTGTGCGTCTTTGAACATGGTTGGCCACCAAATACCAGCTTGAAGTATCTTTTGGAAGGTTTTGAAAGTAGCAAAATGACCCCCATAGGCGGACCCATGACAGTGCTCTAGTACTCCTCGAACTTCTTCCTCTGCTATACATCGTATGAACAAAAGAAAAATAAGCACTCGATGCAAGCATTCGAGTACAGGATCGGGTGGAGTGATCGGATTAAGAAGTCAAGGATGAACAGCCGAAGGTGTACACGAAGCTGGTGATCAAGTACCAGTTTGGGTAAGGGATCAAGTTATAGAATGAAGTTAAACAATCAAGATAAGAAAGCCCCTAAGGATGGGGTAATCGACTCATAAGTGTTCCTGACCAGTATGGATGTCCTACATGCCTCAAGCAAATATTCCCTAGACAATGAATCTCTAAAATCTTGTTAAAACACTCTCGTGATAGAAACAATCAACCTTGGCCACTCCCCTACCCAACTTTCGTTGGAGAAACATGACCAAGCAGGCATTACAAACCCATTTATTATTGTCAATAAAATTGGTACACATCTAATATCTTCGGCTAAGTGAGTAAATCTCTAGCATTGATTGATTCAAGAATTTCAACAACATCTCTCGATGGCAAAACACCTTAGATCTAATCTCAACCTCTCAGTCTGAAAGTAGCATTATGAAGATCAACCTTGAAAGGAATTTATATATAATAAACAATCAAGCTAAGACATCCTAACCGATCAAGAACACCTATTTGTCAATCCCATCCCTAGAAATTTTTTTCACTACTCAGTTCTCATTGTAGAAAACATAAAAACACAAATAAACAAAAATTGCATTGTATTGAAAATAGAATAAAAGTAGAAAAGTACAGAATCGAAAAAACTAGAAAGAATAGCAAAAAGAAATGAAAATAAATCCTAACAAAGTGGAAAAAGTGTTTGAATCGCTCAGTCTCTCTCTCAGAAGCTCTCTCTCTCTGTTCTTAGTGTCTGCGGCGTGCTAGGGCGAGAGGAAGAAGAGGAGGGTTTATATATGGAAACCCTCTTAACCTAACTGCTCCGTCTTGCCCGAGGGTCTGCTCGATGCGGTGCACGAGGATAAGGTCAGGTTGTTCCTTGGGTAGGTCTTTGGGTTGTTCTTCTTGCTCTTGGATCCTCTTCGATCGGGTTGAGGTTCAGACTGCTCTTCTTGCACAATAGCTCCTTCGGTTACATGCTCGGGTTTCACCTTGTTTTTCCCCATTTTAGGCTCTAAAGCACCTTTTTCATCCAAAATGCACAAATGCAAGAATGCAACACCCTAAATGGCCTAAATGCAAATTCCCACAGATAATGACCTAAAAATGCTAAGGTTAAGGTGTATTATATTGCAAAAAAATGGACAGAAAATGGTGTCTAAAACATGTAAATTAGAGAGTTATCAAAAACTTTTAAGTTGAGTTGAGTTATTAACCTTTTATTTCTTTAGTGAAATTTAATAATAAATTTTTGTAGTATATGTTTCTTAGAAACTAATGTTTCATTCTAATTTTATCTTTATGGTTAGATTTTCATAAATAAAGTTAGATAAAATTTTTTTTACTCCACCATGCATCAAAATCTTAATTCCGTTCTAAAACTCATAAACTCATTCTAAATTTTGAAATATTATCATTTTTGGTTAAAATTTGAATAATAACATTATGACTAAAAAAATTAATAGTATTATTTTTACTATTGTATAAGTAATAAATATGTAATGAATGAATATTTAAAATAGTATTATTTTATGTACAAAAAACTATAATTGTTTAGGTGGTTGGTGATGTGGAGGAAGGAGAAGAGAGAAAAGTTAACTTTATATATATATATAGTTGCAAAATGGTTGATATTTGAAAGGTAGATAAATGAAATGAATCTAGTTTTCAATCAAATATACATTATTTATATAAATTTATATTTGTAGTAAGACTTATCATAGTAGAAAAAAATGCATTTTTTAGATGAAAATCATTTGCTATTCAATTCAGGAGGGGTAATATTACATTAATGATTTGGTTTCAGTTTGTTTTTCTTTGGTTTTATATACTTTGTATAAACTATACCAAAAAAAAATCAAAAGAAGAATTAAAATGTGCAGTGTTATGTTCATAATCCAAAGAACTCATATAGAAGCAATTCAAGACTAAATATTCTCACAAAAGAATTTTGAATTTATGAGATCAACACATTCACTCGGAGAATATGCATCGCACAAACCTTGGAAGTGAAAAATGATAAAATAAAATAAGCTTCACACACTGAATTTTCCACTATAAATCTATGCACAGTACTATACATTTATGAGAGGTTTTCTAACACATAGGCTTTGGGCCCTAAAATTAAGTAAAATTCATCCATAATATCTCTTATATATTAATAGAGAAGCACACACTTGAAAAACATGATGTGTTGCCGCCAGAGAGCTCTGTGCACCTTTTAGCAAAATATCCTTAAATTTTCTATTTAATTACTGATAACACTATAATTTACCTTATTTTAGGTCTTGTTTAGTTCATGTTTTGCATCATATAGAAGTAATTCTTTAGATTTTATAGCCATTTCTGTCCAAATATGCACTTAGGATGTTTAGAAGAATGCATTGCATACATTTGTGCATTTGGAGCATTATTAGGTATTATGGAGCTCTAAAAGACTACAAGGAAGGACTTGGTATTACTTCTGGAGCTAAACAACAGGTTTGGAAGTATTAGGAAGGGAAAAGAAGGCACTTGACCATAAACACGGTCGAGCACGCGGTCGGATTCATTACGAGTTCCTCAAATATCGATTTGAATGAAGATCTTCCGTTGCGATTCAGCTTCAGCATCCTTGTTGGACTGGAGCTACTTGACGGACCAACCTCTTGACCATGCACTCGACCGAGCACATGGTCGAGCACTTGCAGCTAACTCTCTGTTTTGTCCTCTACCTAACTAGGGTTTCCCCCTCTTTACTATATATATGTGTACTGGCACTTGAGGTCGAAAGAAGACATGGCATAACCTAGTTTTTACTATTTTTAGCTTTCTTTTAGATTATTTGCATCACTCTACTTTTATTTCTTTCTTTAAACTTGTTTATTTTCCCAGATTTTCAGAGATTGTAAGCTTCATCACTTTTGATCTATTGAGAATCTGAGTTTATTTTATTATATAACGTTGAAGATCTCTCTTTTACCTTTCCAATCATGATTGTTTTATCATTTTCTGGGTTTGTGTTCATCATCATCATGATTTGTAGATCTGAGTAGTGAGCTAGGGTTCTAGAGATGGAATAGGCTGGTTTAGTGTTATGGCTGTTTAGATTGATCAAGCTTGATTGTTTATACATCTCTTCCAGATTTGTTGTTCTCTATGCTGTTCTTGTTCAGAGAAGTTAAGAATAGATTTTAAACTTCCTTGCATCATACAAATGCTTAGGTTGTTAGATAATGCATTTGCTGGATATTATTGTACCTAGCCTAAGAGATGAGTTGTTTAAGGTGATTTTTGACATCTGATGATGTGGAATTTAATGCCTGTTTATGCATGTCTTACCTAGTGAGAACTAGGTCTAGGATTGTTTAAGCTTGATTGTTATTGTCATGAGAATGGATTAGCAAGTATTAGAAGATCATTGTCTAGAGATAGCTCATTGTTGATTGAGGTTTGTTGATCAGTCTAGGTAGTTATAGCTTGAGTCGAGCCCTTGAATACATCTTAGGAGCCTACTTTGTTTATTGATTTCTCTGTTTGATTACTGTTATTTGTTTCCTGTTTGATTTTTCTGCATTTAGTTTTGTTTTGATTGTTGAAATTGTCTTTGTTCTTCGTATCAAGTCACTCGAGCAGTCACTCGATCGAGCATACGATAGAGTGCTTGCTCAAGCTCCTTCCAGAGTTCTTTTTTGGTTCTGCATCTTTCTTGTTTCATTTCTGTTTAATTGCATTCACTCCTGTTTAATCCTGTTGCATTCATTTCATAAGCATTTGATAGTTTCTTGTTCCTGTTTAGTATAATTTTAGTTTTGTTTATACTGTTTTATTGCATTTTGTTTCTGATCTTAGTAGTTTTACATTCTGCATTTCATTATTGTCATTAGGGTGTTAGATCAAAACCATAATCATATCTGGCTTTACTTAAACTAGTGTTCACATCCTGATTGCTTGCATCAAACTCATTATGGATTGACATCTCTTATATTACAACAACATAAGAGTAATTGAAACCTCTTGCATTCTACCTGATCATTCATCATCACTTCCATCTTCACACACAGAAAATATATGTTTCAATTGGCGCCGTTGCCATTAGGGTGTTTATATGTTCCAATTGAAATTTCAATGTTTCACGATTAAGTTATGTTACATTTTATTCTATTACTCACCTCTTTGTTTTTCTGGTGTTCTGTTTTGATTCTCAGGTACCACTTGACCAGGCACTCTACCGAGCACCCGAAGTCAAACGGTCAAGTGTGTGTTCGAGCACCTAGTCGAGCACCTGTTCAGAGTCTCAAAATCCCAAACGAAGAGGTGGAAATGGAACTCCCACAGGATCAGAATGAACCTTAAAGGAGAAGGAAGATTGGTGATAGTGATGCTCCCACTACTCATACTTAGAGATATGGGATAGTGCCTCCTCCTGTCCACAACACAACCTTCACAATCAAGAGTAGTCTGATCTCAATAGTCCAGAGCAATAGATTTCATGGCTTGCCTACTGAAGACCCCCTTGTACATCTTGATGAATTTGATAGGCTCTGTAGCCTCACCAATATAAATGAAGTTAGTGAGGATGCCTTGAAGCTGAGATTGTTTCCTTTTTCTCTAGGAGATAAAGCCCATCAGTGGGAGAAGACTCTACCTCCTGGAAAAATCACCTCTTAGATTGATTGTAAGAAGGTATTCCTTGCAAAGTTCTTCTCTAGTTCAAGGACTACACATTTGAGGAATGAAATTTCAGGATTTCTCCAAAAGAATGGTGAATCTTTCAGTGAAGCATGGGAGCGCTTCCTAGGCTACCAGAGACAATGCCCACATCATGGATTCAGCAATGAATAATTGTTGTGTACTTTGTATAGAGGTGTTCTTCCCAAGATCAGGATTCTCTTAGACACAGGCTCAAATAGAAGCTTCATAAAAAGATGTAGACGAAGGTTGGGACTTAGTAGAGAACCTTGCTCAGTCCAATAGAAATTACAGTGAGGAATATGATAGAAGGCCTGGGCATTCGGGTACCCGTTCGGATTCGGTTCGGGTATTTCGGTTTTTTGGGTTTTCGGGTTTTCAGATTTAGAGGTATATAACCCGTTCGGGTATTTCTAGACTTCGGATTCAGATCGGGTTCGGTTCGGGTATTTTGGGTTTGGATTCGGAGAGGTGTTGATTCTGAGGAAGGACATAGAAAAGAGTTGCAAGCCTTGAATGAGAAGCTTGAGAAGCTAGATAAGCTCCTTTTAACCCATCAGAAGCAAGTTCACGTTGTTTGTGAAGATGAGCAGTTTATGGTCCCTATCCTCCACAACAACCCCAACAAGCTCATGCTCTAGACCAAGAGCTGAAGAGTATGCTTCATCAACTCCTAGAAGGCCAAACTAATGGAAATATGGAAACAAGTAAGAGGCTCACAGAGATGAAAAATAAGATGTACTGCACATATGGTTACCTTAATATCAAGATTGAAGCTTTAACCTGCAGAGAGCTTCACCTAGAGAGCAAGAATGTATCTTCTTCTTCTAGACAACTCAATGGGACAAAAATAAACTATTGAAAGGATTTTCCCACTACCCAAGCTATCTCTCTCCAAGAACTACCTACAAAGATCACTGAGGACAGTGATAACCAAGATGGGAGGGTTTTTCATCAGCCAGAGGTGCAGAATGAGAAGAGAACTGAGCTTGAGACACCACTCGACCATGCACACGGTCAAACACATGGTCGAGTGCCTGATCGAGTCATTGCTCAAGAATCTAACAATACGGTTCGGTTCATTCCTCCTCCCTATCAGCCACCTTTGCCATTTCCAGGACGGTTTAAAGAGCAAATGCTGAAAATGTATAAGGCTTTTATTAATAAACAAGAAGTGATGGTCTTGAGTCATGAACCTTTGTTAGAAGATGTTGTAATGAAGGACAAGCCAAAAATTAAAGATCTTGAGCAGAAGAAGCTATTGATGGGCAGACCTTCAGGATTGAAGTGAAAGGTCATGAAACTGAGTATGAAATCTTTGAGGGTGTTAATGGGGGTAGAAACAGAGATTTTAGGTCACCCAACCTACTGCTCGACCTGCCACTCGACCGAGCACATTAAGTCACTCGACCGAGTGGTTCCATGTCATCCAGAATGCCCAGACTTCATACCCAAGCTTCACCAACAACAAGGGCCAACTAATCCCTGCTCTAATTGTTTGTTTGAGCTTCAAACTATCAACATTCTACATGATTCAGTGAGGGAGTTAACAACTAAGGATGAGGAGATAAATGGGCAAATCATGAAGCTCTGTGATAAAGTCAGAAGTTCTTCTCCAAACAAAGCAAGGCAAGGTCTCAATATTACTAGAAGAAGCAGCTCTTTTAGCATTTACCCAGGAATAAGAGGAGCAATGTAATGTTTGAGTCCATCCAAAGTAATTTTCCAACTCTATCTTTGTATATACCATTGCATTTCTTGTTTTATGTTGCCTTCGTTCTCAAATCCTCTTTAAAATTTCTCTTACACAAGGGACTGTGTAATTTAAGTTTGGTGGAGGGTTTGAGATGAAATTTGATGTTGTTTTCTGTTTTCTTATTTTTAATTCTTAGCATTATCATGTTAGTATTGCATTTCATCTAAGGCATAGAAAAACCCTAAAAATTTGTAAATTTTTACAAAATATCTTTAAAAACATAGTGATCATGTAGTTTGCATTGCATATTATGATCTTGTTAGTATGTTTTATATAGGGCTGCTGCATATGCATAGGGATCTTTGATGAGTTCAGCCTTGTTAACTTGTTTAAATTTGCTAGAGTAGGATCAATGCCCAAGTTAATAGTACTTTGATGCGAGTTGAAAAAGCTAAAAAACATAAGATTGAACCAAGTCTTGAATTCCTATATTGCATTCTAGTCTAAATTGAAGCATGTTGTAATTTGATGTCATTTCCTATTTAGAAGAACCTAATATTGACTTTTAATTATCTGATAGTGCATTGATTAGACTCATGGATACTTTATATACTTGGGTCTTCTTTCCCCTTTTTACCACTCTTGCTGGCCCAAGTAGCTGATTTCATCTTTAAATCAGTTTCCCTACCCTCAACCTACCTTTCTTTCAAGCCAAGTTATCTATTGAGTGTTAGGCCTTTTTGATTGAGCTTGGTATAAGGTGTTAGGTTTGAACTGACAAGAGTAAAGTCTTGTGTAGTTCTAGTTTGCATTTTTCAAACTAGATAGGACTAGGTGGGATTTGTGGGTTTGGGACTTGGTGTGTTTAAAAAAAAAAGAAAAGAAAAGTGGGAAAAGAAATATAAAAAGGTTAAAGTCTTTAGGAGATAAGTGTTTTAAAAGTATATTAAGCTCTAGTGAAAGGAGTTGGGGAAGTTTAAAGTAAAAAGATGGTTCGGGTCATGATAGGTTCTCCCTAGGATAGAACTCCGATGAAAGGCTGAAGACAAATGACTGGTGATGAGATTCGATGGTGATGGTGCGTGATCGACGATGTAGGTGGCTATGGTGATGATCGAGTGAAAATTAGCAGTGGTGAGATGATGAGGATTGTTTGATGGTTATGTGGATAGTAACAAGTGAAGAGTTTCTCAATCACAAAGTGTATAGAAACCCAGAAATCAAGAACGCATTCAAGAATTCGAATTGAGGAAAAAGTTTGACAATACTTGTTCATACAACTTCTTCGCTAAAGAACAAAGAGGCGTAGCTTTGGGGTTTTATAATTAACCCTAGGGCTCGACACTCCAAACAACAGGAAGTTCAAAATAAAACAACAAGACGTTTAAAGGAAATAAGAAAACAGCAAAACGTCTCGGTGACCTGTAGTAGTACAGAAGTCACTTGTACTAGTACAGAAGTACATTATTCCCCATTGGTAATGACTTCTAGATAACTCGACATAGTGATCCATTTGCCTCATTAAAAACCATACTGAGAAAACCCAGTGGGACAAAACTCAGCTATGGGAAAAAGAGTACAAACTTCACACCTAAATTATCTAGCTATCATTACCGGGTGAAGTCTTCATGGTGGATATGTTGAAGACTTGGATTCTCGGTAAGTCGAATGACCCATCAGCTATGAGTGAATGAGCTTCCTTGGCCATCTCCTTAGCTCTTGAACGAGTGATCCTTCCCATGATCTCTGGTTTCTCTGCAGCTTCTGACTCCTTGCTAACCACGATCATATCATCCTCCCCCTCTTCAAAAGGATTTGTCCTCAAATCGGAATCTGCCTAATAAGGAAGCAAGTCAGAAACATTGAATGTTGAAGATACATTATACTTACCTTGAAGATCAATCTGGTAGGCGTTGTCGTTGATCTTCTTGATGAATTCAAATGGACCATCAGCCCGTGGTAGAAGCTTGCTCTTCCTCTCTTCTGGGAACCTATCCTTGCGTAAGTGAATCCACACTAAGTCTCCTTCTTCGAAAACGAGCTCCTTTATGCCCTTGTTCGCATGCTTCTCGTATTGCTTTGTCCTTTTCTCTATGTTCTCCTTAGCTTTAGCATGTATCCTCCTCACCTGTTCAGCCTTTTCTTTGCCATCAAAGCTACACTTCACACTTCAAGGTAAAGGAATCAAGTCTAGAGGTGATTGTGGATTAAAACCATAAACAATTTCAAAAGGAGAGAATAGAGTAGCAGAATTCTTAGCGTGATTATATGCAAACTCAACATGTGGTAGACATTCTTCCCCTGACTTGAGATTGCTTCTCACTAAGGTCCTGAGGAGTGTAAATAGCGTCCTATTCACCACTTCGGTTTGCCCATCTGTTTGCGGGTGACATGTGGTTGAGAATGATAGCTTGGTTCCTAGCTTAGCCCATAACGTCCTCCAGAAGTGTCCTAGAAACTTTGTATCTCGGTCTGAAACAATAACTTGAGGCATTCCATGTAGACGTACTACTTCGCTGAAAAACAAGTTAGCTACAATAACAGCATCGTCCGTCTTGTGACTTGCAATGAAGTGAGCCATCTTGCTAAACCTGTCAACCACAACAAAAATCGAATCTCTACCATTTCTGGTTCGAGGTAAGCCAAGAACAAAATCCATAGAAATATGAGTCCAACGTTGAGAAGGGATAGGGAGAGGAGTGTACAAGCCGTGGGGCTGTACCTTACCCTTCACCATTTTGCAGATATGGCACCTAGAACAAACCTTCTCAACGTCTTTCTTCATTTGCGGCCAATAGAAGTGTTCTTGCAGTCCGAGTAGAGTCTTTGACACTCCAAAATGTCCAGCTAGTCCACCTCCGTGAGCCTCTCTTATCAGCAGCTCTCTCATGGATTCCCTTGGTATGCACAATCGATCCTTAAAGAACAGATATCCATCATGCCTATAATAGTTTTCAAAAGCAAACTTATGGCATTTGCCATAGCTCTCAGCAAAATTGATGTCAGTCTCATAAAGTTCTACTATTCTATCAATACCTTCAAGCTTAGAAGACAAAGTAGAAACGAGAGTGTACCTCCTGGATAATGCATCGGCGACTACATTATCCTTACCTTTCTTATACTTAACCATGTAGGGAAAAGTCTCAATGAACTCCATCCATCTGGCATGTCTCTTGTTGAGCTTCTGTTGTCCTTTGAGATGCTTCAGGGACTCATGATCAGTGTGAATAACAAACTCCTTGGGCCACAGATAATGCTGCCACGTTTGAAGAGCTCGAACAAAGGCATACAGCTCCTTGTCATAGGTAGGATAGTTCAATGTCGATCCTCCTAGCTTCTCACTGAAGTAAGCTACTGGTTTCCTGTCCTGCATCAAAACAGCACCTATACCCACTCCGGAGGCATCACATTCAATCTCAAAAGTTTTCATAAAGTCAGGAAGTAAAAGAATAGGGGCAGTGATAAGCTTCTCTTTTAAGGCTGAAAACGCCTTCTCTTGTGCTTCCTTCCATCTGAATCCTACATCCTTCTTGATAACTTCTGTAAGTGGTGCTGCAATAGTACTGAAGTCTTGAACAAATCGCCTATAGAATCTTGCTAGTCCATGAAAGCTCCTGACTTCTGCCACGTTTTTGGGTGTTCGCCACTCCTTGATAGCCTTGACCTTCCCATCGTCCACTCTAACTCCTTCTGCAATGACAACAAAGCCTAGAAAAACAACCTCAGTAGTACAAAATGAACATTTAGCAAAATTAGCAAAGAGGGATTGAGAACGAAGAACAGTTAGAACTTGGCGGATGTGTTCTAAGTGCTCTCCTAGTCCTTTGTTGTAGATGAGGATGTCGTCGAAATACACAACCACGAAAACGCCAATGAAAGGTCTGAGAACATGATTCATTAAACGCATGAAGGTGCTAGGAGCATTGGTGAGACTAAACGGCATGACTAGCCATTCGTAGAGCCCCTGCTTGGTCTTGAAAGCAGTTTTCCATTCATCTCCTTTCTTCATTCTGATCTGATGATACCCACTCTTCAAATCTATCTTTGAGAAGACTGTTGAACCACATAACTCGTCCAGCATGTCATCTAATCTCAGAATCGGATGTCTGTACTTCACTGTAATGTTGTTAATAACTCTGCAGTCAACACACATCCTCCATGAACCATCTTTCTTTGGTACGAGCAAAACTGGTACTGCACATGGACTGAGACTCTCTCGGATATGTCCCTTGTTCATCATCTACTTGCTTCTGAAGCTCTTTAGTTTCTACTGGATTAGTTCTGTAAGCTGGTCTGTTCGGTAGAGCTGAACCTGGTACCAAATCGATCTGATGCTCTATCCCGTATTGGAGGCAAGCTTGGAGGTATCTCTTCTGGAAACACATCCTTGTACTCCTCTATAATCTCTATCATCTCGCGTGGAAGCTCTTCTGCTGATTTAGTACTGGTGAGTGTCTCTTTATAAACAAACATGAATGTGGTCATCTCTGGATCAAATAGCTTGTTGAACTCGCTGTGATTGATGTACGGGCTGTGAGACACTTTCTCTGTATCCTTGCGGTTCATGTGAAGCTGGTCCTTGTAGATTTCGCTGGGTGTAAGTGGTAGAAGAGTAATCTTGCGTCCCTTGAACTCAAACGATTGCTTGTTGGTGTAGCCATCATGAAACACTTTTCTGTCGAACTGCCATGGTCTTCCCAAAAGAATATGACTTGACTTTACCGGAATCACATCACAAAGCAGCTCATCCTCATACTTCCCAATCGTAAGTTTCACCATCACTTGCTGCGAAACTGTCAAAGCTCCCTTGTTGTTCAACCACTGCAACTGGTAAGGTCTTGGATGTGAAGTGGTCTTGAGATTAAGCTTCTGTACCATCTCTTCACTAGCTGCATTAGTACAGCTTCCACCATCAACGATCAAGGTGCAGACCTTGTCTTGAACCATACACCGTGTGTGAAAGAGGTTCTCACGCTGTCCTCTATCATCTGGATGAATCTGAACACTTAAAGCTCTGCGTGCTACCAACATCTCTCCCATGACTGCTGGTTCACCTTCTTCACCAAATTAAGACTCTGGTTCACTCTCTGAACTGTCTACTGGCACAATCTCTCCTCCTTCTTGAAGAAGAAACATCTTCTTGTTAGGACAGTCTCTGGAATAATGCCCCATTCCTTAGCATTTGAAACACCTGATATGACTTGTAGAGGTGCTACTCTTAGGCTTGAAATCGATCTTAACTTCCTCTTTGACTGTGGCTGTCGCGGGTTTGCTGTCCTTGGTGAAGGCGGGTTTACTGAATTCTCTTGGCTTGGACATGTTAGGCGTAAATGTTGTCCTCACCCCCTTTCTCTTGATCTGCGATTCAATCAACTCTGCCTTATGTACCATTTCTTGCACATCTTCATAGTCCTGCAACTCTACCTTGTCTTGAATCTCTCTGTTCAACCCTCCAAGAAACCTAGACATAACCATGTCTTCACTTTCTCTTAGATCGGCCCTGATCATAAGCGTTTCCAGCTCTTGGTAGTAATCTCTAACAGACTTAGTGCCTTGAATGAGACGAATAAGCTTGTTAAGAATCTCTCTCTGGTAGTGTGTAGGCACAAATTTCTTTCTCATCTGCGTGACTAACTGTTCCCATGTAGTGATAGCAGGCTCTCTCTGTCGATGTCTAGTGAGTCCCAACTGCTCCCACCACAACAAAGCATAGCCATTGAATTCGGATATGGCTATCTTCACCTTGTTCAACTCATAAGTACCTTGAACTTGAAAGTTTGATTCCATCTTCCTTTCCCAATCTAGATACGTCTCTGGATCATTGGTACCATGAAACGAAGGATACTGAATTTTGAGGTGCTTCAGCTGCTGCCTCAAAGGATCATAATCCCTACCATGATCTCTGTTTCTGTTTCTCCTCATTGTCTCTTGACTATGATTTGAGACTTCTTCTTTTTCGGAATACTCTCTATCTGACTCAATGTATATCCGATGCCCATCTACTGGTTCAGTTCGTCGTGGACGTATGTGATCTCTACCAGTTCTGCGATGCTCTCTTTCTGTACCTTGAGTGTTTCTTCTCTGATTGAAGCAAGTCTCTCTTCCCCCAGTAGGTGAATTAACTGTTCTGACCCGTGTGTGTTTGGAAGAAGTTCCCATGTGAGCCTTTCCTTTAGCTAAACGAAGGGCTTCATTAGGGTTAGGTGGTTCTGTAGAACTTTGATCTGAAGCGCTAGATGCTTGAGCTATGTCTTTGATCTGCTTCTCAAACTTGTTACTGAGCTGCTCCATCTGTTGCTAAAACTGAGTAGACATTGTCTTATTTGCTTCTGCAATTTGCTTGGACATGGCTTGGTTCAAAGCTTCCATAGCTTATGGAGAAAGTTCCATTGTACCTGCAAATTAAAAAAGAAACTCGCAGTAAATTGTTCTTTGAATGAGAACAACGAAAATAAACTATAAGACTCAAAATTTCTAACACAAAACTACAAGAAAAACGAGCAACACCTAATCCTATAGCTAGCAAACTCGAAATAATCAAACCCTAATCGCAGTCAATTTTCAAAACAACACAAAACTAAATCCTAAACTCACAGAACTCGATCTAGACACAAACGAATTAACAAAAATTCAAACCCTAAAACTAAACAAACTAAATTAAGCAAAAACACAAGAGATTAGGGTTTAGAATCGCTTAGCCTTGGCACAGAGTATGCTCTGATACCACCTGATAGGTTCTCCCTAGGATAGAACTCCGATGAAAGGCTGAAGACAAATGACTGGTGATGAGATTCGATGGTGATGGTGCGTGATCGACGATGTAGGTGGCTATGGTGATGATCGAGTGAAAATTAGCAGTGGTGAGATGATGAGGATTGTTTGATGGTTATGTGGATAGTAACAAGTGAAGAGTTTCTCAATCACAAAGTGTATAGAAACCCAGAAATCAAGAACGCATTCAAGAATTCGAATTGAGGAAAAAGTTTGACAATACTTGTTCATACAACTTCTTCGCTAAAGAACAAAGAGGCGTAGCTTTGGGGTTTTATAATTAACCCTAGGGCTCGACACTCCAAACAACAGGAAGTTCAAAATAAAACAACAAGACGTTTAAAGGAAATAAGAAAACAACAAAACGTCTCGGTGACCTGTAGTAGTACAGAAGTCACTTGTACTAGTACAGAAGTACATTATTCCCCATTGGTAATGACTTCTAGATAACTCGACGTAGTGATCCATTTGCCTCATTAAAAACCATACTGAGAAAACCCAGTGGGACAAAACTCAGCTATGGGAAAAAGAGTACAAACTTCACACCTAAGTTATCTAGCTATCATTACCAGGTGAAGTCTTCATGGTGGATATGTTGAAGACTTGGATCCTCGGTAAGTCGAATGACCCATCATCTATGAGTGAATGAGCTTCCTTGGCCATCTCCTTAGCTCTTGAACTAGTGATCCTTCCCACGATCTCTGGTTTCTCTGCAGCTTCTGACTTCTTGCTAACCACGATCATATCAGGTCAAAAAAAGAAAGAAAGAAAAGAAGAGTATAGCGAAAAGCTTTTTATGCCTTATGAAGTAAGAAGAAAAGGGAACCATAGCAATTAAGAAAGAAACCCCCATCCCACTAGATTTCTAAGTTTTAAAACCTCTCCTAAGGCTTAAGACAAAAGAGAAAAAGGGTATTTCAAGAGAAAGAAAGCTAAAGGGTAGAACTAGGATCATTTGGATTTAGAGATATATGATAAACACTTTGGGTACCTTTGGGTAGACAAGGTTTTGTTCTTGTATGTATATATGTGATTTTACCTTTAGCCTTCTACTAAAGCTGAATCTATTTTTCTTGAGAGAATCCTCATTTGATAAGCCTCACCCTAAAGAGAGACCATCTTTGTCTCTAAACCTTTTTATTACCAAGCCAAATGAGTTTAAGCATTTCATAATTTGATTCATCTTCTTGTTTAATAAATGTTAAAGGAAATGATTGATCTGAATGCATGTGGATGTCTAAGGCTTGAATCAGTTAAGGTTGTGAAAGGCTTGTCTAAATTCTTTAAGTATAGCTTATTCACCTTGCATCTTAGTACTAGTAACTTGGACATTGATTCTAGCTAGTTTATTAGCAAGTTTTAGGTTTTGAGATCCCACTTTCAAACCTCTTTTCCTTCTTATGTCTTGATTGTTTGCTTGAGGGCAAGCAAAGACTAAGTTTGGGGGAGTTGATAACACTCTATTTTACCTCATTTTAGGTCCTGTTTAGTTCATGTTTTGCATCATATAGAAGTAATTCTTTAGGTTTTATAACCATTTCTGTCCAAATATACACTTAGGATGTTTAGAAGCATGCATTGCATACATTTGTGCATTTGGAGCATTATTAGGTGTTATGGAACTCTAAAAGAATATAAGGAAGGACTTGGTATTACTTCTGGAGCAAAAAAGGGGATTGGAAGTATCAGTAAGGGGAAAGAAGGCACTCGACCATACCACTCGACCATGAACACGGTCGAGCATGCGGTCAGATTCATAATGAGCTCCTCAAAGATCGATTCGAATGAAGATCCTCTGTTGCGATTCAGCTTCAACATCCTTGTTGGACTGGAGCTACTTGTAAAAAATTGAGTTACCTTTCCAACGCCGGTGGTTTCAGGTCAATCCGAGGTGTAGTGCAAGAGCTATCCCGATTTTACTAAACACATATCATCCCAGATCAAAGACTGGAGCTACTTGACGGATAACCACTCGACCGAGCACATGGTCGAGCACTTGCAGCCGACTCTCTGTTTTGTCCTCTAGCTAACTAGAGCTTCCCCCTCTTTATGATATATATGTGTACTCGCACTTGTGGCCGAAAGAAGACATGTCATAACCTATTTTTACTATTTTTAGCTTTCTTTTAGATTATTTGCATCACTCTTCTTTTATTTCTTGCTTTAAACTTGTTTATTTTTCCAGATTTTCAAAGATTGTAAGCTTTATAACTTTCGATATATTGAGAATCTGAGTTTATTTCTTTTTTACTTTCCAATCTATTTATGGTTTAGGAATTTCATCGAACACCTTATGGGCATGGAAATCCTAATGTCTAGATTTAAGCATGATCAAGGCTATCTACCATTATTAACACTAATCAAGATAGGAAACATATAAATAAAGCCTTAGACATCAAAGACCAATCATCTATCTCCCTAATCTACCTAGCCCAAAGTTCTAATGGATCTACTGACTCATCATCATGATCACACAAAGGAAAGGGTTTGATCTTTGTGAAATCATAATAAGAGATTGTAGATTAAGAAATTTGAAGAAGAAATTACTATTAAAACTTAAAAGTACTCAATCAATCATTCAACAAACCAAGAGTAGATAAACTTAGGAACCCTAAAAAAACTGCTAAATAATAAATAAGATAAGAGATTAGATTCTTCTCCCCTAAATAAGGTTAATGTATTTGTAGGAAAAATAAAAGGGAGCCGGGTCAACCCAGTTCAAACCGGATCAAACCCGGGTCAAGGATAAAACAAGTGTAGTGTTGGCTCCAGCGGTCATGGTTTGGCCGATTAGTGTGGCCGCGTCTCTCCACTCGGTCACCTTCTGGCCGCGTGGCTTCATGCATCCTGATTCATCTGATCTCACTCGGCCACCCTTCGGCCGATTGGTGTGGCCGCGTGTGTCTCCGGATCTTCACCCACTTGAACTCCATCAATTGAACTTTGGTCGGGTGGGGAAGTTGCGTGGCTTACTCGGGGAGCTCTTGACCGATTGGAATGGCCGTGTGTGGTCTCTGATCTCTTGTCACCTCTCCAACTCCACTTCTCTTTGCTTCTTTGCACCAAAACATATCCAAATGCTCCAAATGTGATGAGATTACTCCAAGAACCTGAGAGATAACACACTAGATGCAAATGCTCCTAAAACAACCTAAAATGACAAGATTATGCAACAAAACTATGCAAAACAAGGCTTAAAACTCAACAAAAACACAAGATATCACATTTGATAGTTCTTGTTCCTGTTTAATATAATTTCAGTTTTGTTTATACTGTTTCATTGCATTTTGTTTCTGATCTTAGTAGTTTTACATTCTGCATTTCCTTATTGTCATTAGGGTGTTAGATCAAAACCATAATCATATTTGGCTTGACTTAAATTAGTGTTCACATCCTGAGTGCATGCATCACACTCATTAAGGATTGACATCTCTTATATTACAACAACATAAGAGCAACTGAAACCTTTTGCATTCCACCTGATCATTCATCATAACTTTCATCTTCACACACAAAAAATATATGTTTCAATTGCATTACCATGACATTAAATTTTCAAATTAAACAATTAACTGAATAATAATTAGATATGTCATCATTTTCACACAAATTTAAATATCACATATTAAAACTAACTAAATAATAACATACTATTTTAACGCAAAATTTCACCAAAATTTACTTACGGATATACAAGTCAAAGTTATATTTATTTTTAAAAATTTCTTAAAATCGATATAAGTAAAATATTTTAAAAGGCTACAAAAAAATATCAATTAATATAAACTAATAAAAATATAGACATATAACTTATTAACAAAATTATATAAAAACGAAATGTTCTTTTTATGTTCTTTTTATGTTAGTGGGAGCCCATTATTTCCTCAACCTATCCATCTGCCATCAATTTCTGGGTGAAAGTTTCTGGTATACTCAGGCACCTTTGGGAGATGGCTACTTTGGAGGCTATTGGTAAGAAAATTGGTTTAATCCGTGAAGTTGATGAAGAGACTGGCAGCATGTGTGTAACAGTCAATGGGTTCAATCCTCTTATCTTCAAGTTGCTTGTGCCATTTGATTTTGGTGAGGAAGTGGTCGTTTCTTTGGATTATGAGAAGTTGGTGGGCTACTGTGACAACTGTTATAGGCTTACCCATGAGGAGAAAGTATGTCCGGATCTCATGAAGGTTGCGGGAGATCACGCTTTTGTCAATCAAGTGGATAACCGAGGAGGTTCGAGACAGCAGAGTTTGGTGAATCAAGGGTTTCACAATGATGGTGGATGGGAGAAGCCTCGCAAGCATGTGAAGCGAGCTCTAGATTTTCAGTCTCATGATGCACCTGGAGTTGGTAATTCCGGTTGTTACCAGCAGATTAAACATCGAGGTTCAGTTTGGGATCAGAAGCTTTCGGTTGGTTCGAATGCGATGGGGTTTAACGGTGATAAGCGTGGGGTTCAGGTTGTTTCGGGTGAGCATATGGGTCAGTCTTCTTCTTTTCCTCTTAACCGCAAGGGAGTAGGTACGTTCTGGCCTAAGCCCTTATACAAGGCTAAGCACGGACATGGAAATGGTCAGGGTCAGAAAAACAAACAGATTCAAGAGGTTGATGAGGAAGCTATGGTGGATACAGGACGTGATGATTCCCACTTCGATACGGCAATGGAGAGCTCTCCTAAGCATGGGAATGGAAAGGCTTTGGCAGGGTCCGATTTTGATGAGGAAAACGATGACCTTCTGGAGGAGGGTGAATTTCCGGAGGGTCATCCTCCTGAATCAGATGAGGTTGCGAGTGGACAGGGTACTAAAATCTTGGTGGGTATGGGATCGGGTGATAAGGCTCCAACCGAAAAGGATCAGCAAGGTATTCATTCATCCTATCTTTCTAGTGGGTTGGATGTGAGTGGTGTAAGTACTGCTTTGCGTGATATTGCAATAGGGCTTAAGGCGGATGAGAGTTTGAAGTTATCACACTCTCGACATAAGATACTAGTTAGGAATTCTGTTGTATCTTTGGCATCGCCCGACAAACGTTTGCTTGTTAAAGTATTATCTAAACCTGCAGGTAAAGGTCAAAGACAGAGAAGGGTGGGGAATCAGAGATCCAAAGCCACGGATGGCAAATCAATTGGTGGTATTCGACGGATCAATAAGGGGATGGTGGCTCTCCCGAAACCTCCGGATCAAGCGTGAAAATTATGAGTTGGAACTGTCAGGGTATTGGGGCAGACCTGACAGAAAAGTACTTGGGGGACTTGTGGAGGAAGCATCGTCCAGACATCTTATTTTTATCTGAAACAAAAAAATGTTTTTCTTATTTACAAATATTTCAGAATAAGTTTGGTTATAATAAATTGTTTACTGTTGAACCCAGAGGGGCAAGTGGTGGTTTGACTTTATTATATAAAGATGAGTTTAATTTATCTATTCTTTTTGACAATGACCGTATTATTGATACTCAAGCCTTGGTTGGACAACAATCGATTTTTTTGTCTTTTGTATATGGGGATCCAGTCCCTCAACATCGAGAAAAAGTTTGGGATAAATTAATGGATATTGGATCTTTTCGAATTGATCCCTGGTTTATAATTGGAGATTTTAATGAGTTAACTGGAAATCATGAGAAACAGGGTGGTGCCTTAAGACCAGCATCTTCTTTTAAACCTTTTATTTCAATGCTTCAGCATTGCGGGATGCTTGAATTCCCATGTTATGGAGAACAATTATCATGGAGAGGGAATCGTTGTAATAACAAAGTAGTTAGATGTCGTCTGGATCGAGCCTTGGGTAATGAGGATTGCATGGGTTTTTTCCAAATTCAAAAGTGGATTATTTGGAGATGATCGGTTCGGATCACTGTCCCATCTTAGCTACTTGTTTAACTACGATTCGGAGACGGCAAAGGCAGTTTAGGTTCGATAAACGCTGGCTGTGACAGGGAGGATTAGCGGATGCAGCCGAGCCTGGGTGGAATCGGACGAGGAATTTTCGGATTCCGGGTTTTGTCGATAAGATTAGGAATTGTAGGAATTCAATCTCCTGGTGGCGGAAAAATAATGTCAGTTCTGGTCCTTCGCTTATTGCCTCTTTGAAGGTGGCGTTACAAGAAGCGAAAATGGATGATTTGATTTCACAGGCGGAAATTAGGGATCTCGAGAGGAAATTAAAGGAAGCGTATCATGATGAGGAGATTTATTGGCAATAGAAAAGTAGGAAATTCTGGTTAAGGGTGGGCGACAAAAATACTTCTTATATTCATGCTTCTACCAAACAAAGACGGGTGCGTAACAGGATTATTGGACTCTTTGATGGCGATAATGTTTGGAATGAATCAAGTTCCGGCATGGAGAATATTGCTACAACATATTTTGAGGGACTGTTTAAGAAATCGGATAGTAGGGGTAATGCAGAGATGCTACAAACAGTTACTCCGATTATAACGGAGAGCATGAATTTAGCTTTGACTCGGGATATATCGGAAGCAGAAGTCCGAAAAGCTTTATTTGCCATGCATCCAGAGAAGACTCCAGGCCCGGATGGGATGACGGCTCTATTTTTTCAACGGTTCTGGTCTTCCCTCAAAGGGGATTTGGTGGCTCTGGTTAAAGAATTTTTTCGAACTGGTAGTTTTGATCCGCTTCTTAACGAGACCAATATATGTCTCATTCCTAAAGTTGATCGACCGCAGCGGATGGCGGAGTTTAGGCCGATCAGCCTTTGCAACATGAGTTACAAAATTATTTCTAAAGTTCTGTGCTTTCGGCTCAGGCGTTTATTTCCCGTCTTGGTTTCAGAAACACAATCAGCCTTTGTGTCTGGTCATTTAATTACAGATAATATTTTGGTAGCTCAGGAGATGTTTCATGGGATTAATACTAATCGTCGGTGTAATTCGGAGTTTCTGGCATTTAATACGGATATGAGCAAAGCATATGATCGGGTTGAGTGGGATTTCTTAGAAGCGGTTATGGGTCGATTAGGATTTGATAGGAAATGGATTTCATGGATCATGTGGTGTGTCTCGTCGGTGTCGTACCAGGTTCTGTTGAATGGTCACCCTCGGGGTTTTGTTCGACCGCAGAGAGGCTTACGTCAAGGGGATCCGTTGTCACCATATTTATTTATTCTTTGTACAGAGGTATTGATAGCAAATATTAAAAAGGCTGAACGGGAACAAAAATTAACGGGTATTTCTATTGCCCGTAGCAGTCCAACGGTTTCGCATCAACTGTTTGCTGATGATAGCTTGTTTTTTTGTAAGGCAGAGGCGATTGAATGTAGGATGGTAATGGATATAAT
Source organism: Camelina laxa (assembly GCA_024034495.1). Lineage (NCBI taxonomy): Eukaryota > Viridiplantae > Streptophyta > Magnoliopsida > Brassicales > Brassicaceae > Camelina > Camelina laxa. The sequence continues at coordinate 13,695,786 of CM043885.1, read as the reverse complement.
AGGTAATTATAGTAAAGCTTCAGGGCAAGAAGTTAATCTGGAAAAGTCATCTATCATGTTTGGCAAGAAGGTTCCGTTGGATATACGATCTCAGTTGAAATCCGTTATTGGTATCTCAAAGGAGGGTGGTATGGGTTCTTATTTGGGTATCTCTGAAAATCTGCAAGGTTCGAAAACTAAGATTTTTAGCTATGTGAAGGATCGGTTGGATGATCGAGTAAATGGTTGGACTGCAAAGCACTTATCAAAGGGTGGTAACGAAATTATGATTAAGTCGGTGGCTTTGGCACTTCCAACACATGTTATATCCTGTTATAAATTGCCACAGGAATTAACATCTAAATTAACGAGTGCTATTTCTACTTTTTGGTGGAAATCTAATGATAAGGCTCGAGGTTTGCACTGGATTGCATGGGATAAATTATGCAAGGATAAAGGTGAAGGGGGCTTGGGCTTCCGAGCTCTGGAACAATTTAATGATGCTATGCTAGCCAAACAGTTTTGGCGATTAATTCATCATTCTTCTTCTTTAATGGCTTGGGTGATGAGAGGGCGGTACTTTAGAAACAAACACCCTCTTATGGCAAAGAAACCAAATAATCCTTCTTTTTCATGGCGGAGTATTTATTCAACTAAGGGGTTGGTGGAACAGGGAGCGCGATGGGCTGTTCGATCTGGTTGTTCCATTTCGGTGTGGCGAGATCCATGGATACCGGATAATCTTCCACGATTGGCGAATGGTAGGGGAAGGTTCTTGCTCCCGAGTTTGATGGTTAATCATCTAATTAATCCAGTTACAAAGGATTGGCACTTGCCTATTCTTGAAGAGTTTTTTTATCCGGTGGATATACCACTAGTTCGGAGTTTGCCGATTAGTAAAACTTCTCAACCGGATAGATTATTATGGCACTATACTAAGTCAGGGAAGTATTCGGTTAAGTCAGGCTATCGGTTAGCCCGAGAATTAATAGCAGAAGTGGGATATGGGCCAACGTGCAGCTCTTTGCGAGCTCAATCCTGGAAATTAGATGTACCCCCGAAGATTCAACATTTTTTCAGGCAAATTGCCTCGGGTACTCTACCTGTGTTAGAACGAATAGCGTATCGGGGAGTCCGTTGTGATGCATTATGCAAGCGGTGTGAGTCAGAACCGGACACTATAAACCATGCATTGTTCGGTTGCCCCCGGTCGAGATGTATTTGGGAGTTGGTCCCGGTGTTGCTGGAACCGGGTGGTTTTCCATATGCCTCTATCTATGTAAATTTAGACTTCATATTCTGGAGGGTATCTGCCCAATCTGGGGGTTCTGCTGTCGCCACGAAACTCCCCTGGATTTTATGGTCCCTATGGAAAGACAGGAATAAAAAGGTTTTTCAGGGTATTGCGATGGAGCCAGTTGAGATTTTAGATCAAGCGGCAACTGACAAATTATTGTGGGAGGATGTCAAATCTTATTCAGTGAGTAATCTGCTCCCTCCACCCTTAGTGGAGGTGAGGGATTCCTCTATCCGTTGTCAGGTTGATGGATCATGGAAAGGAGTGGACCTTTTTCAGGGGCTGGGTTGGTGGTGTGGCAATGGTGAAGATTACACGCTTCTTTTGGGAGCACGGAGCCTCATACGAGGTCCTTCTCCCCTACACACCGAATTACAAGCACTGATCTGGGCAATGGAGTCCTTATTGGCGGCTAGAGTTGTTTGTCAGGCCTTCGAGACGGATTGTGCAGAGCTCGTTGCGATGGTGCAGTCGCTAGACGATTGGCCCGCTTTTTCGAATCTTTTGGAGGACTTCTTGCTGCTACGTTCGTGTTACCCATCCTTTTCCTTAGTCAAGATTCCTCGCGACACCAATGCAAGAGCAGATTGTCTTGCGCGGTCTTCTAGATCTTTACTTTCTGAATCGTCTTTTGTAAACTTTTTCCCTCCTGTTTGGGCAACCAATCTTGAGGTCATCTTTTAATTTTATTAATGTTTGGTTGAAAATAAATAAATAAATAAATAAATAAATAATTTAAACAGTAAGCTTTCAATAGTTATTATAGTAGATTATAAAAAGGAGTATATTACCCTGAATTATCTACTCATTATAAGAAACTTGATTCCAAATATAGATTTATATATATTCCAAAATAAATATAAAAATGACAACAAATTAGGGGATATCGTGATGTGTGATTATTTATATATATATATATATATATATATATATATATATATAAGTATGTAAACTAATTAATCTCAACATTTAGTGTGATTATTGATTAAAAATAGAAATATTGATAACCGAATATGAATATATTTTCTAATTGTATATTCATCTGTGTGTTATTAAAAAGGAATGAGACACAACCCTTATCATTATAAATAAACTTAGTATCCAAAACAATCATAAGATACTTAAAATCACGAGTGAAATGTATTTTTATATGAATACATACTCTGATTTTTGAATTTCATTAATTTTTCCACAATGGTTTTTTGGTAATAATCCGTTATTTATAGAAAATATTAACAAACTGACTAACAGTTTAGAATCTGATTGTTACTAACATATAATAAAATGAAATAATTAAATTACCGAATAATTTAATATATGTTGTTATGGTTACATAAGAAACATGCAATATTGTTATGATTATTACATGATAAAACATAAGAAGATATGAATTTGATTTTTAAACCACACAAAAGATATGTTGCAATAAATAAAAATATTTTCTCAATACTTTTTCTACCATAAAATCTCTTACACATTCAAATATTTCACCGATGAAACATATTTTTTACACGAAAGAAACCAAGATTTGAAATAAAAACTTTAGTTACATATTAATATTAATAATTTTACTTATAACAATTTTTTTACTTATAATAAATTTCTTTAATTTTATTTATAATAATTTCTTTACAATCGATATATGCTGCACATAGTACGGGTTGTTACCTAGTGTTAATTGTAATTCAGCCCCTAATTGTTTTAAGATGCAATGAAAAACCCCCAATTTCGAAATCTTGGGAAATAGCTTCAGAATTTTTCCTTTTAACTTCTACCAAAATCTCCGGCCGCTCTGTTCCACATACTTTTTCATGAGAATCATCCAACATACTAACTGGTGGTTCATACTCCCGCAGCTCCAAAACCAAGAGATACGTGTTTCTTAAAGCATCAAAACTACGCATGCCCATGTTGTAAAGCATTTGACTGACCGTGCGTGAACGTGAACGTAAACGATATCGATATGAGTTCTTAAACTCAGAAGCTCATTGACTAAAAGAAGATTTTAGGATCCAATACTTAACATCATATACGAACAGTTTGACATTATAAGGAAAGGGATGAAATCCTAGCAGCGATAATAATAGCTACAAATCGAGTTTCCTACGTCGAACAGAAATGCCAAAGCTCTGAGGCGGATGATACGGTTCATCAAACTTATTATGGAAGAAGAGGGCCACGTCAGGAAGAGGTGGGAAAAGAAGCTGATTTGGTCAAAGCTGTTGACTGAAGAAAGACTAGGAAGGAGAAAAAAGGTTTGCAATTGGGTCGTGAGAGTTTGAATAAAGGAAAGTTGTATATAGGCCTGGGCAAAAAAACTGGACCCAAAAACCCGAACCAGAACCGACCCGAAAATATGGACCCAAATCCGAACTTGGAACCGGTAGAATATCATATTGGGTCCTAATTTCCTAAACCCGAAGAACCGGAACCGAACCCGGAACCAAACCGAGAACCGAATGAGTACCCGACAAACCTGAAATAAAATAATATACATAAAATACTAGTTATATTTTTTTATTTATAACATAGTTATTCAAAGTTACAACTTAAAATTCAAAAATATTAGTTCTTCCTAGATCAAAATACTCAAAATAACCAAAATTTTATTGAAATGTCTATATTTTTTAAAAATTAACCAATTTTAAAAAAAGTTTAATTTAAAAAAAAATTATTTTAATATTTAACATTAAAATTTCTAGATAATCGGGTAAAATTCAGGTTATCGGATTAAATCTCGGGTAATCGGGTACAAAAAACTCGAACCCGGATGATACCCGATTTTTTCGTGTATTTATAGGTTCTGAAATTTTAGACTCGAACCGACCCGAACCCAATAAGACCCAAACCGAAACCGAACCGATATTTTCTGTTTATCCTATTGGATTCTAAACTCCTCTACCCGAAAAACCCGAACCCGATCGGTTCCTACCCGAACCCGATCCGAGTACCCGAATGCCCAGGGCTAGTTGTATCTCTTTTGAATTCATTATGTGTATTTTGAGAGAAACACTTTTGTGAGGTTAGATCTAGCGATGTGCTAGAGGAGAGTTCTGGGTTGAGCATTGTGTTATCGCTCTTCATACTTTCTGATGAAGTGTTCTTCTATTCCCATTTGGTGATTACAATCTCTGTAATCATTCTTATCGTTTCTAATTGAATATCGTATTATCCAGTTATCTAATTTCTATTATTGGTGCGTGAAACTGAGATCGAAGCTTCATCCGATGGCTGAATTCGAAGAATCAGAGTTGTTTGATGGTGCGAGCTATCAGGAGGATCCTTTGGAGTCCCAATTGAAGTTTTTGTGTGATGGTTACAGTCGCTTGGTCCAGTCGAAGGTGGAGCATGCCGATAAGCTGAATTCGCTGGATTCGACGATGCAGGAGGTGTTGAAGACCTTGTCAAAGCTCGAGACTCATCTGGGAAAGCAACCGGAAAAGCGGAACCTTCTTTTCACTCTCCGCAGGTATCGTATTCCTCAGATCTACGATCGTGTGGTGGTGATTCTGGGAATTTGCCTTTGGATAATCGTTCTAGCTTGTTAAGGAAGATAGAGATGCCTGTATTTGATGGTTCTCACGCGTATGATTGGTTTGCTAAGGTGGAAAGGTTTTTTCGTATTGGTCGCTATACGGATGCTGATAAATTGGATTTGGTAGCTCTTAGCATCGAAGTCAGGAACATGCGATCGTTCTTAAGCCAGGGGTACAATCGATTGTTGTGCGTCCTTACACGTATCTCGATGCTACGAAGGAGGTTATGGAAAAAATGGTGGAAGACATGTTGGTGACAGGCATCATACGTCCGAGTAACAGCCCGTTTTCAAGTCTTGTCTTATTGGTCAAAAAGAAGGATTCATCTTGGAGGTTCTGCGTGGATTACAGAGCTTTGAATCGGGCTACAATACCGGATAAATTCCCTATTCCTGTTATTGATCAACTCCTCAATGAACTCCATGGAGCAGTGATATATTCTAAGATTGATTTACGGTCTGGTCACCATCAGATCCGTATGCGTGAGGACGATGTGGCTAAGACTGCGTTTAGGACTCTGGAAGGTCATTACGAATTTCTGGTTATGCCTTTGGGCTTGACCAACGCTCCCGCGACATTCCAGGCCTTGATGAACAAGATCTTTAAGCAATATTTGAAGAAGTTTGTTTTGGTATCTTTCGATGATATATTGATATATAGCAAGAATACTAAGGCTCATGTGCAACATTTGACAGTGGTTTTGCAAATCTTGGCTTCTAACCATTTATTTGCCAACCGCAAGAAGTGTTTGCTTGGTGTGACACAGGGCGAGTATCTAGGTCATATCATCTCTGCTGCAGGAGTTGCGACTGATGCTGTCAAAACAGAGGCAATGCTTTATTGGCCAACACCTACCACTATCAAACAATTAAGAAAGTTTTTAGGATTAATGGGGTATTATCGAAAGTTTGTACAAGGCTACGGGTCTATAGCTCGCCCACTTACTGAGTTACTTAAGAAGGATCAGTTTGGGTGGTCTCCAGAGGCTCAACAAGCTTTTGATTCCTTAAAACACGCCATGGCCAGTGCTCCGGTGTTAGCTTTGCCCGACTTTGCTAAGACGTTTGTTATTGAATCTGATGCATCAAGAACAGGTGTGGGAGCAGTTTTGTTGCAAGACAAACGTCCCATTGCTTATTTTAGCCATGGCCTTACTAGTAGAGAGCAGTTAAAACCGGCTTATGAAAGAGAGTTAATGGCGATTGTATTGGCGGTTTTGAAGTGGAAGCACTATTTACTGGGATGTTCCTTTGTGGTTCATACGGATCAGTGAAGCTTAAAGTTTCTTTTGGAACAGAGAGGAGTTAACATGGAATACCAGCGTTGGTTGACAAAGTTGCTGGGTTATGATATGGACATTGTTTACAAGCCGGGGGTGGATAACAAAGCAGCTGATGGCCTTTCTCGGATCCCACACTCGGTGTCACATTCTTTGTTAGCTTTGACTGTACCTTTCGTGTTGAGTTACAGGATTTGTACAAGGAGATTGATAAGGATGATAGGATTCAAGCCGTGATCAGTTAGTTACAGACATCAGTTACTGATAGAGGACATTACTCGTTGGTCAATGGTCGCTTGTGGTATAAGAGGAGGTTGGTTATTCCACGGACGTCTTCATTTATCTCTCTTTTACTCCATGAATATCATGACAGCAAGGTTGGAGGTCATGCGGGAATCTCTAAAACTTTGAAGCGTGTTCAGGAGTATTTCCATTGGGAGGGCATGTATAGCTATATCCAACGGTATGTTTAGGCTTGTTATGTGTGCCAGACACACAAGTATTCCACGTTGGCGCCTGCTGCTTTGTTACAGCCTTTACCTGTGCCAACTGCAATTTGGGAAGACATCTCTTTGGACTTTATTGAGGGTTTACCGACTTCTGGTAGGGTGAATGTGATATTGGTGGTAGTAGATCGCCTCAGTAAGGCTGCTCATTTTCTTGGTTTGAAACACCCTTTTAAAGCTCTGGATGTGGCTAATACTTTTGTTAAGGGAGTTGTTCGGTTTCATGGGTTTCCAAAGTCTATTGTTTTAGATTTTGATCGCATTTTCTTGGGGGAGGTTTGGACTGCTCTGTTTCGTGTCACTGGTACCAAGCTGAAATATAGCACTGCTTATCACCCTCAGACTGATGGAGAGATGGAGGTCCTGAACCGTTGTCTTGAGACGTATTTACGTTGCTTTGCTTCCGTGCATCCTCGTACTTGGCAGAAATACTTGGCGTGGGCAGAGTACTCGTACAATACTTCTTTTCATTCTGCGATTATGTCATCCCCTTTTAGACTTGTGTATGGTAGAGATCCTCCTCGCATCTTGTCCTATGAGGATGGTTCTACTGAAGATTGGGAATTGGAGGTTCAGCTGCGTGAGAGGGATCTTATGCTCCCCCGCATTTGTGATAATCTTTTGCGGGCTCAAGAGATAATGAAGAAGCAGGCTGATAAGAAGTGTCGCGATGTGGTGTTCGCTGTAGGTGATTGGGTGTACTTGAAGTTACAGCCATACCGTCAGATGTTGGTGGTTCGTCGGAACTGTCAGAAGTTGGCGGCCAAGGTTTTTGGACCTTTTGATGTTCTTGAGCACATTGGGCCGGTTGCTTATCGCGTGAGGTTGCCTGATCACTGTAAGATTCACAATGTCTTCCATGTTTCTCAGTTGAAGGCTGTGGTGGACGATCATTAGCTGCGTCAAGACGAAGATCCTCCTGAGCATCTTGAAGAGGACGTTGTCTATCCTCATTCTATTGTGGCTGTTCGTTTTAATCCTACAGGTGGTCGGGAATTCTTAATTAAGTGGCAGGGTAAACCCGATGAGGATAAATCTTGGCTGCTTTCGAAGGAGTTCGTTCGCCGGTTTCCTGCTTTCAAGCTTGAGGACAAGCTTGTTCTCCGGGAAGGGAGTATTTATACAGTCCATCAGACTTATTATTGAAGAAGAGGGCCACATCAGCAAGAGGTGGGAAAAGAAGCTGATTTGGTCAAAGCTGTTGACAGAAGAAAGACTGAGAAGGAAAAAGAAGGTTTGCAGTTGGGTTGTGAGAGTTTGAATAAAGGAACGTTGTATCTCTTTTGAATTCATTATGTGTATTTTGAGAAAAACACTTTTGTGAGGTTAGATCTAGCGATGTGCTAGAGGAGAGTTCTGGGTTGAGCTTTGTGTTATCGCTCTTCATACTTTCTGATTGAGTGTTCTTGTATTCCCATTTGGTGATTACAATCTCTGTAATCGTTCTTATCGTTTCTAATTGAATATCATATTATCCAGTTATCTAAAATCTATCAGCGGAATTCAAGAAGACTCACGCCCAAAACAGGCCATTGACCCCTAGATTACAAAAGAGGAATGAGAATAGACATAGATGAGGAAGTTATGTGAAGCAATATTACACCACTGTCTCTTGTTTATCAACTCAGTTTACAAAAAGAAGCAAGGAAGAAGAAAAGAAAGAGAGTACTCTTCCCCTTTCTTTTTTGTCCTGTATATATACACATTCACAACCGCTCTCTATGGCTCTCATGTAATGAAAATGTACAAAAAAAAAAAAAAAAAAAAAATCAATTTTTGAGGATCATTGCCTCCATTTTTCTCTTCCTCGCTGCGTGTTTTAGTTTCTCCAGTGCCACAAGCCCTACCTGTCTCACCCTCTCTCTAGATAATCCTATCCTGCAATTTTGTCAAGAAACAGTTGTAAAGATCCATCTTGATGATATTTTCCCAATGGGTCAAGAGGCTTAAGATTGAATACTATATAGTATACCTTTTGCTTATGTCTTCCCATGTGAGACATTCTTTGTCTAGACCATAGTATAATCGAATGATCTCCCTTTCCCGTTCTCCGAGTGTTGCACTTATAAGCTTGCTCACTTCCTCCTGCAAATTTTATCATCAACATGCTCAAATTTCAGTGTTCACTAAGTCTAGCTTAAGCTTCATTATAAATTATAAAAAAAACTTGTCGCTTCACTTGTGACATTTCTATCTATTTTATTTTTTTTACCTTGAGTGCCCACTCATCATACCCGTACCACGGATTATTCTCCAAACGATTATCCGCAATGTACTGAAAATATTGAAAAACAAACCAGCCAAATGTTATATACTGGAGAGGAGAGACTGCAGGGAAACATGATGGAAGGTGATACCAGAACACAGTTGTTTTGTTTTTAAGAGAAACAAAACTTACACTGTGATGAGTTTCTCCAGGGAGACCGTTCAAAGAAGGAAATGCATCTCTATCTAGAGAAAATAGTTTGCTTACAGCCTGCATTTTGCAAGTGCAAGAGCATGAACACGAATATTCGCATGGGACCCTTTTGAATTAGAATTAGTTTTTTTTTTTTTTTTTATTACCTCTGTTGCATTTCTAACTTTCTTCTGAGACATGTTTAGAGACTCTGCAATCCTCTGGAAAGAAAAATTCACTATAATAAGAATACACAATGTAGACAGGAGGAGAAAGCAAAACTATTCGAATGTTAACAATACACTTACATCAATGGAGGGTGTGATTCCTTTCTCCTGAAGTCTAAGCTTTGCATTTCGGATTAGACCGAGCCTTTCATGAAGGTGAGTAGGTAACCTCAAGGTTCTTGAGTTGTCCACTAATGCTCTTGAGACACCCTTTTAAAGAAATTTGAAACAAAGAGTCAGCTTTTACAATTTAACTGTATCATACTGGCAAGCAAAAGACATCAAACATAGGAGCTGGATAGGCGTTTGTTCTCACCTGTCGAATCCACCAATACACATAAGTTGAAATTCTGAAACCCTTTGAAGAATCAAATTTCTCTATTCCCCGCAAAAGTCCGATAAGACCACCCTATTCATATAGTATAGGGAAACCAAAAAATCTTAATAATAGAAAAAGTTCATGAATTGCTATAACAAAAGAGTGCACTTGGAAATTACCTGAACAAGGTCAGACATTTCTGCTCCCATATTATCGTAACGCTGAGCAATAGACAGAACCAAACGCACATTGCTCATAGCCAACTTTTCTCTTGCTAGATGACACTCCATCAACCACGCCTGCAGCTCGGCCCGAGATATCTTCAAGGATATTGCAAGCTGTTCATCAGAAGGCTCACAGCCTAATCTATCCTTCAATCTATTAAATGTTTTCACCAGACAATAATTAATTAATACATTCAGTTCAGCTCTTTTCTATGTGTAGCAGTATGTTACTTTACCTTGACTTATGATCATCAAGACGAAGACCAGACTTGATTTTCTTGGACAAGCGAACCACTTCCGAGTGGCTAAGCACATCTTCACTTATTACACCTTTCACATAACCTCTCACACGGTTGTGTTGGAACAAGTCTGAACTCATCACTGATCTGACTTGCTTTCCACTAGAAACTGCTTTAGCATTAGTCATCGTATTAGTTTTCTTCTTAGCACCAATTCTCCTTTGACGAGCTGAAATCCCTGAACAGGTGATAACGGGAATCTTCTTCTTCTGGATAGTCCTCTTTCCCGAGGTGGATTCATGACTTGCCTTGTCAAACGAAAGATTCCAACTTTTCTCTAACATAGACTTCTGTAGCAGTAGAAGTGCTTCGACAGAATGACCAATTAGTAGATCATCATCATCATCATTATAATCCTCTTCCTCTACCAATTCCTTATCAGTTCCAGTAGAAGCAACATCTACACTCTCTGTTAACGCCTTGGCAGATTGTGTGTGACGATTCGATGAGGGAAAACTCGGACTATAGTTCGATGATGACGCCTTTTTCGCAGTTATCCCACTTTTGGTTGAAGCAATATGATATTGTGATGAACAGTGATCATTTACAGATAAAAACTTGTCAGTAACATCTGAGTGATAAAAAGATGAACTCAACAGTCTTTTCCCAGTGTTGAGTCCTATCACAGCTGCAGTAGCCATCATACAACACTCTTTTTGCACTCAATTCATCAACAAAGGAACCACTCTTTGCTCTTTCAAGATTGTCTTCTGCTACCAAGAAAAAACGAAAACAAAAAACCAAACACAATCTCATGATGTTTTTATTTTCAGAATTGAAGACAAGAATTGACAACAATTTTATGGGATTTTTTTTTCAGACATAATATTGAAAATTACAAAATATTAAATAATGTTATCCAGCAAAAGAATTGTATTTTTTTGTTCGAGTTGTTAGCACCAAGAGGCCCAAGCCAATCATCACTACGCAAATTTGACTAATCAATCTAAACCCAATCCAGACCACAAACACACCTAAATTATGAAGAAGAAGAAGAAGACATCATTCAAAATCAAATTTAAATCTACGGATAGGTTTCAAAGACGCGGACAGATTTGAGTTCGATCGATTGGAGAATTTGGATGTGAAAAAATCACCAGTAACTGGTTATCTCCTTAAGAGCAAACCCTATTTGGCAAAGCTAATAACGCACCTGAAATTATTGTCGAGAGGTGCAAGAGAGTGTGTGTGGCACAGACGAAGCGAGAATGTATGTGTGTTGTGTTTTTTTTCTTGTTTCTCAGTTTTTTTTTTTTTTTTTTGTAAACCTTTCAATTTTTTTTTTATCCAAGAGTTGTCTTGGTGGCCAAATTCAAACCACCATGCAGAAAATAAAAGAGGTAAATATAATTGAAGAAGTTTTGAATTATAGTGAAGAAAAAAATGATAATTAGGAGAGGATATATATAAAAAGAAAAGAAAAAGAAAGAGATATTGAAAGAAGAGATGGGATTGGTGGAAGCAGATACTGGCTCCATGTTTTTTGTGGTACTCAGCTTACTTCTCTTGTTTGGCTTTTGGCGGCCTTCTCTCTCCCATTTACATTTTTTCATTATTTATTATTAGTTATTTTTATTGTTATATTAATTATTTATAACTAACAACTATTTTGCCAAAAAAGGCTGTTCTAAAAAATGTTTTTATTATAAAGTTCGTAAGATTATTTTTTAGTGTTCTTTTCTTTTTTTTTTTAATTTTTCTTTCACATCAATCTTTTATGTTCTAAAATAACTTTTTGATGAATATTTGTCTCATTTATTCTTAAATAAAAATTAATGAAATACAAGTATTAATATATTTAAAAAAAAACTTTTTTGAAAATATTTGCAAATTTTCTTTAATTTGCAACATTTAGACCATTAAAATGAACAACAAAATAAAGGAAAAAAATAGATATTTGAGGAAAGAAATAAAATGGTAAGCAAACAAGTTTCACATATTAATATTATAGGTCTAATAGGATGGCTGTTGGTGACCGATGGATAGCCATGTGTAGAGGGAGCTATTGGTTCAATGCAAATAAGCTGCGCAAGAATATATATATAATCTGGAAAATTTATCAAAGAAATTATGGATATTCATTCTTAAAATCTCATGAAACAACTTAATTTAACAATTTAAAATCAAAATTAAACAAAAAAATAGAAGTAAAACATCTGTGGTAGCCGAAATTCTATAGTTTTAAAGTCGTGAGCAGTACCGGCTTATTTAGGGGGACAAGTAGTGTGACCATCCTCGTTCACAGGATAAAAGGATACAAAAAATAAAATAATACAAGACAAAGGGACACAAAAGAATCATGTAAGATAAAAGAATCCAAAACAAAATTTGTAAAACAAAAATAGTCCATTAATGTTTTAAGGATTTATTTTTATGAGTCAATAACCAAAAAGACTTTTCATCTTCCATAACTATTTCAACTGACTCCAAAGGTAGAATTAAAATAAATTTTTATAATCTTGTCAAGTCTTTATATATTATCAAAATGAAATCCATATTTTTCAACAATAACAGAGGTTCAAAAAAAAAAATATTAGTCTTTTATTTCATAAAAAAAATTATTGAGGGACCCCTAAAAACCTTGAGCCGGCACTGGTCGTGAGCAAACATATCAGACTCTGACAACAACGCCAAAAAGCTTTGGTGGTGTGGTTAGTTTCACTCTAGTCTCTTACCTCAAACCACATGGAAGTCGAAAGTTCCAGCTATAAAGATGTAGCTTTTAAAGATCAAATCCCATAGAGAGTGATGCTGATTGGACGAATGTCACGAACCTTATAAGAAAACATGTAGCTAGGATCAGGCCCGGCTCACTTTTATTTAAGACCTTGAGCTCAATTTTTCTTTTTGGAGAAAATTTAGGGTTCTTTTTACTAGTTTCAAACTTTAGGACCCTAATTAATAGAATATCAAAAACATAGGGCCCTAAATCCTTTATTGTAACTTTTTATCCGAAACAAATTTAACTAATTTTAACTACAAACGAAACTTGAATCCTCAAGCTTTATAATGACACCATGGTTGTTAAATTTGGCTAAGGGAAAAGTATTTGAAATTGAGTTGAAATCTAAACGTTTGTAACTGTCTTAAAACTTGTTTTGCTCTTTTTTTGATCATTTTTCCTAAAGACTAAACAAAAAAAATTCACAATAAAATTTTGTTTAACTAAACAAAAGACTGATGAAGCTCTAAATGGAGACTAACCTTTTGAAATTAATTGTTGAATTGTTTGAAATCCAGAGAGAAATTCTTCCAAACCGCGCTGACCAAAACCTGAAAATAGAGAACTCAAATTACTGACTCCACACAATAAGAAAAAAAATATAAACCTTAACTCTATTTTTAATCAAATATAAATCCTAACAGTAATTTTCTAAGTTTCGGGGGGGGGGGGGGAAAGAGTGACTTTTGCTAAATTTTTACTAAGTCTTTGGCGGAAAAAGTGATTTTTGGTTTGCGCTTACATATTTTTAAGTTTAGCTTTTTAAAAGCACTATTATAGAGCCCTGAAACACATATATTTTGGTGATGATGGTGAATGTATGGAATTGTGAGATATGAATGAATGGATGGCAGGGTATTTCAATTCCCCTTATGCAATTGTAGTACAAGAGGTGTCAATCCAATCTGAGAGTTTGTAAGCAATCAGGATGTGCATATATGTCTAAGTCAAGCCAAATGCAAAGGATGTTTGTCACTAACAATCCTATGATGAAATGTAAAGTGCAGAATGTAAAAGCTACTAGAACTAGATGCTAAATGTAAATGGAACAGAATGATTATGACAATTATGAAGCTAGAACAGAAATAGAAAATATAGTAATGCAAGTATTGAATTAATGCAGGGCAAATAGAGAACAGGACACTAAGTGAATGCAACAGAAGTGCAACTAGAATGAGACAGGAAATAAGACAGGACTACTACAAAGCATAAACAAAAGTTCTGGGGATGAACTCGAGCAAGCACTCGATCGAGTGTAGATCGAGTGCAGGGTCGAGCTGGAAAAATGCGAGAAAATAGAGCAACACTAGAAAAACAGAGCAATATGAAAGCGAATCAAACAACAAGCAAGCAGCAGGATTAAGACTAAGAAATCAATAAACAAGGAAGGCCTTGAGGAGGGATTCATGGGCTGGACTAATGATTGAGGTCATCTAATTTGGTCAACAAATCTCAAACAACTTGAGCCTAGACAATATTTTCTAAGACAAGTTTAATCCACTCTCATGGCAAGAAACAATCAAACTCATGCATCTCTATACTTGTTCTCACAAAGTAAAGAATCTACACAAGCAGGCATTAAGCAATATGTCAAATACCAAACAAGACCTCTAATCTCTTAGCAAGCCTAATCGTAAACTATAGATCTAGCCTTATCTATGCTCCTTAAACATTGGTATGATGCTAAGAGGCTTGAGATCAAATCCTACCCTCTCAGTTATAGGATCAGCATTAAGAACATCTAGCCTAGAAGAGATTTACAACAATCAAGCTTGACCAAATCAAACAAACCTCAAACATAATCCAGCCTAACCTATCCTCAAGATCCTAAGCAACTACTCACAAGAACACATGATGAACAACAAAATCATAAACCCAGAAAATACTGAAACTTGCATCAATTGAAAGATAAAGCAAAGATCTACAATATTGAAGAAGGAATCAAACACGAATTCTTAATATCTTGAAAGTTATGGAACCAACAAAATCCAAGAATCTTATGTTTTCTCCTTCAAAAGAAGGTACAAGATCTAAGAAAATAAAAGTGCAAAAGGAATAATTCCCAAAAGGGTAAAAACTAGGTTTTTGACTATCTAAAAAGCTGGACTCTGGTGGCTGAAGGGTACAAGGTCCATTTATAGGAAAAGTAGTGGAAGCCCTAAAAATGCTAAAAGACAAAATAGCTAGGCGGCTCGGCCAACTCGACCTGGTACTCGGTCGAGTGACCGGTCGAGTTGACTTTTCTTCTGCTCCTTCCACTCGGTCGAGTCCCTCTCCGCACACGGTCGAGTGTCTGGTCGAGTGGGCGGTCGCGTGGGACTCCGAACCTTGGTTCTTCAGCCTTAACTATCTTACTTTCTCCTCTTGATTGTATCACTTCTCCTCAGAATTGCTTCCATGCTCCTTAGGCTCCAAAATCACATGTTTATGCATGAAAAGATGCAAATGCAATGCAAATAAACTCTATGCATGATTAGTCCTAAAGCTATTCAATAATGGTCAAAATGGATAGCAAAAGATGCAAAATATGTGAATATACTAAGGGAAAACAGGGTAAAATATATGAACATCAACACCCCCAAACTTAGTCTTTGCTTGCCCTCAAGCAAATAAACAAGACATAAGAAGGTAGGTGAGGTTTGAAAGTGGGATCTCAGCTCCTAAAGCTTGCTAATAGACCAGCTAGAATCAATGTCCAAGTTACTAGTACTATGATGCAAGTTGAATGAGCTGTACTCAAAGATTTTAGACAAGCCTATCACAACCTTTACTAATTTGAGCCTTAGATATCCACATGCATTCAAATCAACCATTTCCTTTAACATTCATTAAAGAAGAACATGAATCAATCTTATGCAATGCTTAAACTCATTTAGCTTGGAGATAAAGGTTTTTGAGACAATGATGGTCTCATTTTAGAGTGGAGCTTATCAATACCAAGGTTCTCTCATAAAAAAAAATGGATTGAGCTTTAGAAGAATGCTAAAGGTAAGAACACTTAGACACATACAAGAACAAAACTTTGTCTACCAAAAGGCACCCAAAGTGTTTATCCTATCAATCTAAACCCAAATGATCCTAGTGCTACCCTTTAACTTCTTCTTTTCTCTTTCACCCCTTTCTC
This sequence comes from Camelina laxa, assembly GCA_024034495.1. NCBI lineage: Eukaryota > Viridiplantae > Streptophyta > Magnoliopsida > Brassicales > Brassicaceae > Camelina > Camelina laxa. The sequence goes on along the minus strand of CM043885.1, from coordinate 13,679,876 downwards.
TTTTGGTTTCCAAGTCTTAGGAGATGTTTATTATTTGATCTTTCTAGTGGGATGGGGGATTCTTACTTATTTGCTATGGTTATTTTTTCTTCTTATTCTTAAGACATACAAGCATTTTGCTAGACTTTTCATTTCTTTCTTTTCTTTTCTTTAACTAGAACCATCTTCAACAATTTTTTAACTTCCCATCCTTTCACTAGACTTTGCTTAAACACATTCTCCTCTTAAAGACTCTACCCTTTTTCTTTCTGTTTTTCCTCTTTTCTTTTCATAACAGCCAAGTCCCAAACCCAACAAGTGAACCACCTAGTCCTATCTAGTTTGTAAAATGCAAACTAGAACTACACAAGGCTTTACTCTTGTCAGCTCAAACCTAACACTTTCTACCAAGCTCAACCCCAAAAAGGCCTCACACACACAAGAATTAACATTGGTTGAAAGAAGGGTTGGTTAAGGGTGGGAAAACTGATTCTTAATGAGGAAATCAGCTACTTGGATCAACAAGGGTGGTAGAAAGGAGAAAGATGATCCAAATATGTATATGGTATCCATGAGTTTAAAACAATGCACAAGATGATAATTAAAAGTCAATATTAGGTTCTTATAAATAGGAAATGGCATCAAATCTCAAGATGCTTCAATTTAGACCAAATGCAATGCAGGAATTCAAGACATGGTTCAATCTTATGCTTCTAGCTACTCAACTAGCATCAAAGTACTATTAACTTGGCATTGATCCTAGTTTGGTGAATCTAGCAAGCTAACAAGGCAAAACTCATCATAGATCCATAATGCAAATATTTAACAGTCTTACTTGAAACATGCTAAACAAGATCCTAATGCAATGCAAACTACATGAACACTCTTTTTTTTATATGCCTTAAATGATATGCAAATACTAACATGATTAACTGTAAAATAAGAAAACAAAACACAACATCAAATACTATCTCAAATCCTCCCCCAAACTTAAATTACACAGTCCACTATGTAAGAGAAATTTGTAAGAGGATTTAAGACTGAAAACAAAACACAATATGAAATGCAATGATATTTACAAGGAAAGGTGATAGTGGTATCTCAAGGATTGTGAAAGAAGCTGTCCACATCCTCATTCATGCTTTCATAAGTGTAGTGGGGGTCTTGTTGCTGACTTGGAGGGGGAAATTCGGGCAACTCGACTATGGCAATCGACCGGTACTCGGTCGAGTGCATGGTCGAGTGGGGGGGGGGGTCGAGTTGGGCTGCGGATGCCAAAATTCTGACCTATTAAGACTCCCTTTCTCACCTGTCTATGAAAACACTAAAACAAAGATTAAAATACCAAAAACCTAAACAATATAAACAGAGACACCTTAGGGACTTCCTCCTTAGTGAGCTTGTTTAAAGTCTCTAAGCTTGACTCTCCTTATCTCTTCAAGCTTGAGGGGCATCATTGAGAAGCATTGTAAACTTCTCTTGTTTCTCCTTTTCTCCCCAGTACTTCTTAATTCTCTGGCCATTAACTGTGAACTCACTTCCATCCTTATTGAGGAGTGTGACAGCTCCAAATGGTAGAATCTCTTTTATTTCAAAAGGACCTCCCCATCTACTCTTCAATTTTCCAGGGAACAGTTTGAGCTTTGAGTTGAAAAGTAGAGCTTGATCTCCAGCCCTTAGGTCCTATATGAGAATCTTCTTATCATGGAAAGCCATTGTTCTTTCCTTGTAGATTTTGGAGCTCTCATAGGCTTCCAATCTTGTTTCTTCAAGCTCATGTAAATCAAGGCTTCTCTTTGCTTGGGCTGTCTCTATATCCAGATTCAAAAGCTTGATTGCCTATAAAGCTTTCTACTCAACCTCAACTGGGAGATGGCAAGACTTTCCATAAACAAGTTGGAATGGGGTTCTTCTATTGGTGTCTTGAAAGCTGTTCTATAAGCCCAAAGTGTTTCATCAAGTTTGCTAGACCAATCTTTTCTTGTTGCTCCTACTATTTTTGATAGAATGGCCTTGATTTGCTTGTTTGAAACTTCAACTTGGCCACTTGTTTGAGGGTGATAAGCCGTGGACACCTTGTGTTTAACGCCATACTTCCTTAGCATTCCTTCAAAGATCTTGTTGATGAAGTGTGTCCCTCCATCACTAATCACAACCATTGGAATCCCATATCTTGGGAAGATTATGGTCTTGAAAAGCTTTAGGACCACCTTATGATCATTGGTAGACTTGCAATAGCTTCCACCCACTTGGAGACATAGTCCACTGCTACTAATATGTAAACATTGCCATTTGAAGGAGGATTGAAAGGTCCCATGAAGTCAATTCCCCACACATCAAATATCTCAACCTCAAGGATTGGATTCTGGGGCATTTCATTTCTTCTTGTGATGTTTCCCATCCTTTGGCAAGCATCACACTTGGTGATGAACTTGTGAGTGTCTTTAAACAATGTAGGCCACCATAAACCAGCTTGTAGAACTTTTTGGGCAGTCTTAAAAGTTGCAAAATGCCCTCCATAAGCAGAACTATGACAATGTCCCAACACTCCTTCAACATCATTCTCTGCTATACACCTCCTAAACAGCCCATTTGATCCCTTTTTGTAAAGGTAGGGTTCATCCCAATAGTAGCCATTGATGTCCTTGAGCAATTTCTTCTTCTTATAAGGGTCCATGTCTGCTGGGATTTCCTTACACACCTTTTAATTGACTATATCAGCATACCAAGGTAGCTCTTCAGTTTCAAGTGCCATCCACTCGTCCATCTGATCCTGCTCGACCGCGAGGCCAAACACACTCGGTATTGACCAAGAATAAGCCTATGGCAACCGTGACCGTCCGTACGCCTAGGCAATAAGGCCGAGTCATCTATGTGTGTGTGGATAGTGAGGAGGCTGCGTATCTTAGGCCCATGAGAAAGGCTCTAGAATCTCCTTTGTAGCCGTTAGAGTGAAAGCGCAAGTGGAGTCACGGGTGCTGTTGGGTTTAAGGAGACTAGGACGGGTAGCTATCAGCCTTGGGATTAGTCTTCTCTCTCTCCCTGTCCCTATCACTAAGACGATCGGTTTGTAAAGGGCGTAGCCCTAAGTTTTCCTTTATATATATAGGCTTTAGCCTACATTGTAAAATACATACTTATGGAATGAGAAACTAATCTTATCTCTTTCCTTATTCTCTTTGTCTACCGAATCTCTTTCTTAAATCTATTCTCTAAACTCACTTGTTTCTCTCTTTACTTCCGCTTATTCTAACATGGTATCAGAGCATGTTCTTCGATTCTTTGCAGTTTAATCTCATCATTCTACTCGTTTCTATACTCTAGCCTTCTCTCTTTCATTCTTGCTACTAGCATCTTTTTTTATTCTCCGGGTAAACACTTTGTCCATAGAAATCAAACCATGGAAAACGCCAAGCCCATTGTTACACCGATTGTTCTGAAGGGAACCAACTACTTGCTGTGGACAAGAACCACAAGAACCGCCCTTGGAGGTCGCGGCCTTTGGAGTCATGTCGAAACCGACTATGTCCCAAAGCAAAACCGCAAAGGAGATGAAGCTTCCGAGGTGGAAGAAGAGGAAGAGAGCGAGAGGAAGGCCAAGTGGTTCCAAGAAGACCAAGTTGTCCTATCTGTTCTCCAAAACTCTGTTGACATACCAATCCTTGAGGCCTACTCATATTGCGAAACGGCCAAGGAACTTTGGGAAACGCTTAAGAGCGTTTATGGGAATGTCTCTAACTTGACCCGAGTCTTTGAAGTCAAGAGAGCCATCAACAGTCTGAGCCAAGATGACTTAGAGTTTACTAAGCATCTTGGTAAGTATAGAGTCCTTTGGTCGGAGCTTGAGGCCTTACGGCAAAGCTCCCTAGATCCGACGGTCCTGAATGAGAGAAAAGAGCAGGACAAGGTCTTTGGCCTCCTACTCATGCTCAACCCAGCCTTTAACGATCTCATGAAGCACATCCTAAGAGGAGACAAGCTACCCAGCTTTGAAGAAGTGTGTTCTCAAGTCCAAAAGGAACAAGGCTCACTCGATCTCTTTAGCGGTAAGGGGGAGCTAGTCACGGCCAACAAAGGTGTGTACAAGCAGGAAGATAGGAAGGTATGGGTGCGTGATCATTGCAAGAAGAGAGGCCATATGAAGGACAAATGCTGGATCCTTCACCCTCATCTCAAGCCAGCAAAGTTCAAAGCGAATCTCTCTAAGGAAGCGGTAGGCGAAAAAGGGGCCGGTTCGTCGAAACAAGGAGAGGAGGTGGCCATGACTGCATCCTATGGGGAGGTGTTAAGGAAATCTAACATAGAGGCCCTCATTCGCTCCATTGCTTCACTCAAGGAGTCTGGTATCTCTTTCTTTACCTCTAAGCCTAGTAAATCACTTGTTATTGACTCGGGTGCCTCTCACCACATGATTAGTAACCCTAGTCTAATTAACAATATAAAACCGGCTTTAGGGAGTGTTATTATTGCTAATGGAGAAAAAATACCAGTAAAAGGAATAGGAGACTTGAAACTATTTGATAAAACCTCAAAAGCTTTCTTTATGCCTACCTTCACCTCTAATCTTCTATCGGTTAAAAGGGCCACAAATGATTTGAATTGTTATGCAATCTTTGGTCCTAACAGTGTTCATTTTCAGGATATTGAAACTGGAAAGGTTCTTGGAGAAGGGCAAGGGAGTGGAGATCTCTATGTCCTATAGAAAACCGATCCCAACTTATCTTCTTCTATTAAATCTTGTTTTGTTGTTAATACGAATATGGTGTGGCATGCTAGGCTAGGCCACCCACATTCTCGTGCTCTTGGGTTAATGTTCCCTAATATTTCTTTTGACAACTCTACTTGTGAGTCTTGTATTCTTGGAAAACATTGCAAGTCTATCTTTCCTAAATCAACTACTATTTATGAAAACTGATTTGATCTAGTTCATTCAGATGTTTGGACATCACCATGTCTATCTAGGGACAATAACAAGTATTTTGTGACCTTTATTGATGAAAAGTCAAAATATACTTGGGTCACTTTGTTACCTTCCAAAGATAGAGTATTTGATGCCTTTGTCAATTTTCAGAATTATGTGACTAATCATTTCAATGCTAAACTTAAGGTACTAAGGTCGGATAATGGTGGAGAATATACGAGTTGCAAGTTCAAAGAACACCTCTCTAAGCATGGCATTCTCCATCAAACTAGTTGTCCCTACACGCCCCAACAAAATGGTGTGGCCGAGAGAAAGAACCGGCACCTTATGGAGGTTGCACGGTCAACGATGTTCCATTCGAATGTTACCAAGAGATTTTGGGGTGATGCCGTGATGACTGCATGTTATTTGATCAACCGGACCCCAACCAAAGTTCTTCATGACTTATCCCCATTTGAGGTATTAAACAAATTTAAACTATCCCTTGATCACTTACGTGTCTTTGGCTGTGTTTGTTTTGTGTTAGTACCTGGAGAACAACGAAGTAAGCTGGATGCCAAGAGTACAAAATGAATGTTCGTTGGCTACTCCACGACTCAAAAGGGGTACAAGTGTTATGACCCGGCCACAAGTCGGCTATATGTCTCTAGAGATGTGCGGTTCCTGGAAAATGTTGGCTACTACGACAAAAAGGATTGAAACAGCCTCAAAGACCTCTCCACCTCGCCTAATGACCGAGCCTCCAGTCTAAAGTTTCTTCTTGATCATCTTGGTAACCCGTCTCCACCGACGAGTATTGTGCGGCCAGCGCTAAGTCCAACAACTACCGAGGGTGGGTCTGACCAAGGGGACACACAAGACAATGTCTTAACCCAAGAAAATGTTTTTACCGAGTCTGGCCTGCCCGTGGCCGATATCCCTATTCCCGGCCTTACAACAGCCACATCTGCCCCGGCTGCGACTACCGAGGAACACATCGAGGCGGTCACTACGGACGGTACTTCCATCGAGTTGCCCACTGTGGAGCCTCCTCCTCCACCAGTCTTACGCCGGAGTACCCGACCTCGATCTGATCCCTCCACTTGGACAAATAAGTGTGTATACTACAACAGTCAAGCCGTCGCTCACCCCATTCAGTCCGTTTGTTCCCTTGAGCTGTTACTGGCCGACCACCAAGCGTTCTTCGGCCAAGTTGACGCCAATTGGATCCCACAAACTTATGACGAAGCCAAGGATCACCAAGTATGGTTATACGCGGTCAAAGACGAAACAAGCGCCATGATCCGGAACCATACATGGGATGAATCGGACCTTCCTAAAGGCAAGAAGGCAGTAAGCTCCAAATGGGTGTTCACCATCAAGTATTTGAGCACTGGTGCCATTGAACGTCATAAGGCCAGGTTGGTGGCTCGTGGCTTCACCCAAACATATGGCGCGGACTACACGGAAACTTTTGCACCGGTAGCCAAACTCCATACGGTTCGGGTTGTGCTGTCCCTTGCCGTCAACCTCTCATGGGACTTATGGCAGATGGACGTTAAAAATGCCTTTCTTCAAGGTGAACTCGATGAAGAGGTCTATATGACGCCTCCTCCTGGCCTTGAAGACTTAGTCGCTCCTGGCAAAGTCTTGAGGCTGCGTAAAGCGATCTATGGTCTCAAGCAGTCTCCGCGCGCCTGGTATCATAAACTGAGCTCCACCCTCAAGACTCATGGTTTTCACGGAGGCTGATCACACTCTATTCACGCGCCAAACCTCCGTTGGCTGGGTGGTGGTACTTATCTACGTTGACGACATCATCGTGACCGGTGATGATTCGGCTGGTATTCATGACACCAAAGAGTCTCTCAAGTCTGTGTTTGACATCAAGGACCTTGGTGAACTCAAATACTTACTTGGTATTGAGATTTGTCGCTCACCGGAAGGTCACTTTCTTTTCCAACGCAAGTATACTCTTGACTTGTTGGAAGAGACCGGCAAACTTGGCGTGTCTCTGGCCTCTACGCCGCTTAATGAGGACTACCAGCTCAAGCGAAAGGGGGAGAGCATTCGGGCAAAAGAGGGCCGACCAAAAGAACCGATGGATGAGCCGTTCCCGGACATCACGCGTTACCGCCGACTTATAGGTAAGTTAATCTACCTTACCATTACACGACCTGACATATGTTATGCTGTGAATCAGGTTAGTCAACACATGAAGGCTCTAAGCAAATACCAATGGAGTCAGGTCGAGAGGATCCTAAGCTACCTCAAAGGCAGCCCGGGCCAAGGCATTTGGATGGGCAAGAACGATAACACCGAGATAGTGGGCTATTGTGATGCGGACTACAATGGAGACACCTTAGATAGGAGGTCAACCACTGGATATTGCACCTTCGTAGGAGGGATCCTAGTGACTTGGAAGTCAAAGAAACAAAAAGTGGTATCGTGTTCAAGTGCGGAGGCCGAGTACCGAGCAATGAGGAAGTTGACAAACGAATTAACTTGGTTAAAGGGGCTGCTCAAGGATCTTGGTATCGACTCACAACAACCTATCACTATGCATTGTGACAATGAGGCTGCAATTCACATAGCCACCAACTCTGTCTTCCATGAGCGAACCAAGCACATTGAAAGTGACTGCCACAAAGTTCGGGAAAAGATTGAGGAGGGAGTGATATTACCTTGTCACACTCGAAGTCAAGATCAGTTGGCCGACATATTTACCAAGTCTGCAAGTTCTAAGGTTTGTGATTACATTCATAACAAACTTGGACTTGTAGATCTTACAAGACCTTGATCACGCTCCTCTAATCCGTGGACAGCACACTCTTTTTCCTCGGCTTAGTTTTGTCCCATGAGGTTTTCTAAGTCAAGGTTTTTAATGAGGTGCTGCTTCACGGGTTCCAAGCTTAGCCATTGCATTCGGCTAAGCTTGAGGGGGAGTATTGACCAAGAATAAGCCTAAGGGAACCGTGACTGTCCATACGCCTAGGCAATAAGGCCGAGTCATCGATGTGTGTGTGGATAGTGAGGAGGCCTGCGTATCTTAGGCCCATGAGAAAGGATCTAGAATCTCCTTTGTAGCCGTTAGAGAGAAAGCGCAAGTGGAGTCACAGGTGCTGTTGGGTTTAAGGAGACTAGGACGGGTCGCTATCAGCCTTGGGATTAGTCTTCTCTCTCTCCCTGTCCCTATCTCTTAGACGATCGGTTTGTAAAGGGTGTAGCCCTAAGCTTTCCTTTATATATATAGGCTTTAGCCTACATTGTAAAATACATACTTATGGAATGAGAAACTAATCTTATCTCTTTCCTTATTCTCTTTGTCTACCGAATCTCTTTCTTAAATCTATTCTCTAAACTCACTTGATTCTCTCTTTACTTCCGCTAATTCTAACAAGAACAAGTCTAGAAATGCATAGGTTTGATTGTTTCTTGCCATGAGAGTGGATTAAACATGTCTTAGAATAGTATGTCTAGAGATTAGCTTAAAGTTTGTTTGAGGTTTGTTGACCAAGTTAAATAACCACAATGATTCGTTCAGCCCATTAATCCCTCCTCAGGACCTTCTTTGTTTATTGATATCTTAGTTTTAATCCTGTTGCTTGCTTGTTTTTTTGATTCCTTTTTGCATTGCTCTGTTTTTATTGTGCTGCTCTGTTTTCACGTATAGTCCAGCTCGACCCTGTACTCGACCTACACTCGGTCGAGTGCTTGCTCGAGTTCTTCCCCAGAACTTGTGTTTATGATTTGTGATTGTCCTGTTTCATTCCTGTTTCATTTCTGTTGCATTCATTTAGTTTTCTGTTCATTACTTGTCTTGCATTAGTTCATTTCTTGCATCATAGTAGTTTCTATTTCTGTTCTAGCTTCATTACTGTTACAATCATTCTGTTCATTTACATTTAGCATCTAGTTCTTGTAGTTTTATTTTCTGCACTTTACATTTTCATCATAGGATTGTTATAGACAAACATCCTTTACATTTGGCTTAACTTAGTCTCATATACATATCTTATTTGTTCACAAACACTCATTTAGGATTGACACCTCTTATACTGCAACTGCATAAGGGGAATTGAAACACCTTGCCATCCATCCATTCATATCTCATTGCATACATTCATCATCATTCACCACCACAAAGAAAGCTTGTTTCACTCAAGACAATATTTTCTAAGACGTGTTTAATCCACTCTCATAGCAAGAAACAATCAAACTCATGCATCTCTAGACTTGTTCTCACAAAGTAAAGAATCTACACAAGCAGGCATTAAGCAATATATCAAATACCAAACAAGACCTCTAATCTCTTAGCAAGCCTAATGGTAAACTCTAGATCTAGCCTTATCTATGCTCCTTAAACATTGGTATGATGATAAGAGGCTTGAGATCAAATCCTACCCTCTCAGTTATAGGATCAGCATTAAAAACATATAGCCTAGAAGAGATATACAACAATCAAGCTTGACCAAATCAAACAAACCTCAAACATAATCCAGCCTAACCCATCCTCAAGATCCAAAGCAACTACTCACAAGAACACATGATGAACAACAAAATCATAAACCCAGAAAATACTGAAACTTGCATCAAATGAAAAATAAACCAAACATCTACAATATTCAAGAAGGAATCAAACACGAATTCTTAATATCTTGAAAGTTATGGAACCAACAAAATCCAAGAATCTTATGTTTTCTCCTTCAAAAGAAAGTACAAGATCTAAGAAAATAAAAGTGCAAAAGGAATAATTCCCAAAAGAGTAAAAACTAGGTTTTAGACTATCTAAAAAGCTGGACTCCTGGTGGCTGAAGGGTACAAGGTCCTTTTATAGGAAAAGTAGTGGAAGCCCTAAAAATGCTAAAAGACAAAATAGCTAGGCGGCTCGGCCAACTCGACCTGATGCTCGGTCGAGTGACCGGTCGAGTTGGCTTTTCTTCTGCTCCTTCCACTCGATCGAGTCCCTCTCCGCACACGGTTGAGTGTCTGTCGAGTGGGCAGCCGAGTGGGTCTCCGGACCTTGGTTCTTCAGCCTTAACTCTCTTGCTTTCTCCTCTTGATTGCTTCACTTCTCCTCAGCAATGCTTCCATGCTCCTTAGGCTCCAAAATCACCTGTTTATGCATGAAAAGATGCAAATGCAATGCAACTAAACTCTATTGCATGATTAGTCCTAAAGCTATGCAATAATGGTCAAAATGGAAAGCAAAAGATGCAAAAGATGTGAATATACTAAGGGAAAACAGGGTAAAATATATGAACATCAACACCCCCAAACTTAGTCTTTGCTTGCCCTCAAGCAAATAAACAAGACATAAGAAGGTAGGTGAGGTTTGAAAGTGGGATCTTAGCTCCTAAAGACCTTGATCACGCTCTTCTAATCCGTGGACAGCACACTCTTTTTCCCTCGGCTTAGTTTTGTCCCATGAGGTTTTCTAAGTCAAGGTTTTTAAGGAGGTGCTGCTTCACGGGTTCCAAGCTTAGCCATTGCATTCGGCTAAGCTTGAGGGGGAGTATTGACCAAGAATAAGCCTAAGGCAACCGTGACCGTCCGTACGCCTAGGCAATAAGGCCGAGTCATCTATGTGTGTGTGTGGATAGTGAGGAGGCCTGCGTATCTTAGGCCCATGAGAAAGGCTCTAGAATCTCCTTTGTAGCCGTTAGAGAGAAAGCACAAGTGGAGTCACGGGTGCTGTTGGGTTTAAGGACACTAGGACGGGTCGCTATCAGCCTTGGGATTAGTCTTCTCTCTCTCCCTGTCCCTATCACTAAGACGATCGGTTTGTAAAGGGTGTAGCCCTAAGTTTTCCTTTATATATATAGGCTTTAGCCTACATTGTAAAATACATACTTATGGAATGAGAAACTAATCTTATCTCTTTCCTTATTCTCTTTGTCTACCGAATCTCTTTCTTAAATATATTCTCTAAACTCACTTGATTCTCTCTTTACTTCCGCTAATTCTAACACTCGGTCGAGTGTCTACTCGAGTAGTTGGTCGAGTTGGAGGCCGTGTTGTCTCAAGTTGCATCAGTTTTTCCTCAGGCATTGAATCAGCGATTGGAATCTCCTCCCCTATCCTCATTCTGGACAAATGATCAGCTACTCCATTCTCTATCCCTTTTTTATCAACTATTTCCATGTCAAATTCTTGGAGAAGCAAAATCCATCTTAACAACCTTGGTTTAGTGTCCTTCTTTGAGTAGATGTGTCTCAAAGCAGCATGATTAGTGTACACAATTACCTTGGACCCTACTAAGGAGCTTCTGAATTTTTCAAAGGCAAATACCACTGCTAGGATCTCTTTCTTTGTTGTTGAATATCTTCCTTGAGTCTCATTTAAGGTTCTACTTGCATAGTGAATCACATGCAGCTTCTTATCTTTTTTCTGTCCTAGAACTGCTCCTACTGCAATGTCTGAAGCATCACACATAATCTCAAATGGAAGATCCCAGTTTGGAGCTTGGACAATTGGAGCTGAAATCAAAGCTGCCTTGATCTCCTTGAAAGCCTTCAAGCAATCTTCATCAAAGTTGAACTCAGTTTCTTTTCAAAGCAACCTTGTCAATGGCCTAGCTATCTTTGAGAAGTCCTTGATGAATCTTCTATAAAACCCAGCATGACCTAGAAAGCTTCTTATGTCCTTGACTGTTTTTGGTGGTTGAAGTTGAACCATGACTTCAGTCTTTGCTTTGTCAACTTCAGTACCCTTCTCTGAAATCTTGTGTCCAAGAACTATCCCTTCTTCAACCATGAAGTGACACTTTTCCCAGTTCAAAACTAGATTTGTCTCCTCACATCTCTTTAAAACTCTGCACAGATTAGCAAGACAAGAAGAAAAGGAGTCTCCATAGACAGAGAAGTCATCCATAAAATCTTCAACAACATCCTCAATAAGATCAGAGAAGATAGACATCATGCATCTTTGAAAAGTTGCTAGGACATTACATAATCCAAATGGCATCCTTCTATAGGCAAAAGTACCATATGGACATGTGAATGTTGTAATCTCTTGATCATTAGGATGAATAGGAATTTGGAAAAATCCAGAGTATCCATCCAAGAAACAGTAGTGGGTATGATTAGCTAATCTTTCCAACATTTGATCAATGAAGGGAAGAGGGAAATGATCTTTCCTAGTAGCAAAATTTAGCTTTCTATAATCAATGCACATTCTATGTCCTGTTATGGTTGTAGTGGGAATTAACTCATCATGATCATTCTTTACTACAGTGATTCCTCCTTTTTTAGGGGCACAATGAACTGGGAAGACCCAAGTACTATCAGAAATAGGATAGATCACACCAGCTCCAAGTAATTTAAGAATCTCTTTTTTTACTACTTCCTTTAGGTTGGGGTTAAGCCTTGTTTGAGGTTCAATACTAGAGTAAGATTCATTTTCAAGGTGGATCCTATGCATGCAGAGATTAGGTGATATTCCCTTAATGTCATCCAAAGTATAACCAATAGCTTTTTTATATTTTTTTAGCTCAACAACTAGCAAATCAAGTTCTTCCTTACTCAATTTAGCATTTACTATCACATGATAAGTAGAGTTCTGACCTAGAAAAACGTACCTTAGCCCAGATGGGAGAGGTTTTAGCTCTACTTTTGGTGCTTTCAGTTCAGACCAGTCATCTGTGGAGGACTCGGCAGTGCACTCGATCTCGGACTCGGACAGGCACTCGGTCGTGTGCATGTTCGAGTGGGTGGCCGAGTTCTCTGTTTCAGCTATTTGAATTGACCAGACCTCTTTTCTTAATGCAGACAGCCCTTCAAAAACCTCAGGATTGACTGATTCTCTGTTGGAGTTTAGCATGTCTTCATAAGCCTTGGTTTCTTTTTAGAGGTATCCTTCTTCCCCTCTTTTGGTTAAAGCAGTCTTAAGGTGATCTTGCTCTGCTACTTCTTCCATCAACTCTCTTGCCACCTTGTCCATTTCATCAACCCAAAATACTTGTCCTCCAATTGTTGGTTTCTTCATAGCTTCTACAATGTCAAATGTCATCTTTAGATCCTCTCCCAAGTTGAGATCAATCTTCCCTTTTCTCACATCAATTATTGCCCCTGCTGTGGCTAGGAAAGGTCTTCCCAAGATCAAAGGATCTTTTGGCTCTTCATCCATTTCTAAGACTACAAAGTCTGTTGGTACTTCCACTGTTCCAACTCTGACTGGTAAGTCTTCTAGAACACCATGTGGCAATCTACTGATCTATCAGCTAAGATCAAAGATATATTGCATGACTTGTAGTTTGTAAACCCCAGGTGCTTTGCAAATGATATAGGCATTAGGCTAACTGAAGCTCCCAGATCACAAAGGCATCTATTGAAAGTCAAAGGACCTATAGAGCAAGGCAGAGTGAAGGAACCAAGATCTCTTAACTTTTGTGGGTTTACTTGCTTCTGGATTATGGCACTACACTCATGACTAAGGATTACTGCCCCTTGAACTTCTTTGATTCTTTCCATCACAGCATCTTTCAAGAATTTCTGGTAAGTAGGAATCATAGCAAAGGCATCTATTAGAGGCATCCTAAGCTCAATCTCTCTCACTTGTTTATCAAACAATGCCTTGTACTTTTCAACCATCTGCTTCTTAAATCTCCCTGGAAAAGGTAGTGAAGGTTGTAAGGAGGAGGGATGAACCGGACTTCTTTTTCTTTGGTGGCAACTGGCTTTGTTTCCTCCTGAAAAGGTGTTCGGTCCGCACCTCGATCAGGTACTCGATCATTCACTCGGTAGAGTGCATGGTCGAGTGGTGGGTCGAGTTCAACGGTGTTTTCATTCTAAGTTTCTTCTTGTTGAAAACCCTCCCCTTCTTCAACTCTACTGTCCTCAGTGTCTGGTAAGGCTCCCTGTCTTGGTGGTAGAACCCTTCCACTGCGGAGAGTGATAGCATTAACAAACTCTAGAGAGTGCATAATAGCTTTGCCTTTGTTGAGGTCTTGCTTTGGGGTAGAAGTTAGTTGACTCTCCAGAGTCATAATCCTGGAAGTCAGTGTGTCAAACTTGGCATGAAGTTCACTGTAAACATCTTATATCCGTCTACTTGAACTCCTCTTCCTCTGATTTGGTTCATACATTGAGGCTCTAGCTGGTTCCACAGGGTTTGCAACTCTTGAAAGTGCTCTAGTTGAGCTACTCCTCGTCAAAGGGCTTGAATGGCTTGGAGATGAGTTTGCACTCTTCAGCTCGGTAATCTCGTTCTTTAAGCCTTTGATAGGCTTACCATATTGGTCACCTTCTTCTTTAGCTTATCAAACTTCTTCCCATGCCATTTGTTCCACTTTTGCAAAAGAGTCAACCTCTTGCTAGTCTCTCTCACTCCTCTACTATCCCTTGGGTTGGGTTCATAATCCTCAAAGTAAAACTGCTCCTCCCCATCAGCCATTTCCACATCTCCAGTGTCATCAACTCTTACTTGAACTATCCCATCAAACAAGAACTCATCAGCTGGCCAAAAGTCAATGTTGGCTCCTTCTTGAATGGTGGTGAGCTCTTGGTTAGGCAAGATCAACTGTTTTTTCCCAACTGTTGGAAGCTCAAAGTTGAAAATGTGATTTCCTTGATGCATCTCCTTGGCAAATATGAGAGTAGAGGTGAGGTAGCATGAGTCAATCCATCTTGGTGAGACATTTTCTCCTCTAAGTGGGACCTTGGCAGCTTGTAGAAGTGGAGTGATGATGCCTCCAATGGTTAGTGCTCCCCTTGAACCTTTGTTTTGCAATTTGCCCACCCAACTTCTTCCCCTTGATTGTGAAGGCAATGTGACCAGCTCCCAACTCATCATCCTTCCTTGCATATGTGTGCAGCTTGACTGTGGCTAGAAACTCACAACTTTCTTCCTTGTAACCCTCCATGCAAAGCCCCATGAACTTGGTTAAGTTGCTCTTCTCAAAAAAATACTCCACATCTTCATCAATGGCTAGCTTCTCCATGGTTTCCTTGTGTGGATATCTAGTCCCCAGGAACTCCATCCTCATGAAGGCTTCATAAAGTTGTCTCTTTGTCAAACCACAAGATTCTGCTTCTCCATGATCCTCTCCCTCTTCTTCTTCATCTTCTTCCTCACTCTCACTTTCAATCTCCTCTTGTTCAACCTTGAAACACATTGTTGGTGGATGATGGAATGAATGGAATGATGAGATATGAATGATGATGAATGGATGGCAGGGTGTTTCAATTCCCCTTATGCAATTGTAGTACAAGAGGTGTCAATCCAATTTGAGAGTTTGTGAACAATCAAGATGTGCATAAATATCTAATTTAAGCCAGATGTAAAGGATGTTTGTCACTAACAATCCTATTATGAAATGCAAAGTGCAAAATGTAAAACTAGAAGAACTAAATGAAAAATGTAAATGGAACAAAATGATTATGACAATTATGAAGCTAGAACAGAAATATAAGCTATATTAACGCAAGTACTGAACAGGACACTAACTAAATGCAACAGAAATGCATATAGAATGAAACATGAGGTAAGACAGGACAACTACAAATCATAAACAAAAGTTCTGGGGATGAACTCGAGCAAGCACTCGACCGAGTGTAGACCGAGTGCGGGGTCGAGCTAGACAAAAACGACAGAATAGAGCAATACATTAAAACAGAGCAATATGAAAGCAAATCAAACAACAAGCAAGAAGCAGGATTAAGACTATGCAATCAATAAACAAAGAAGGCCTTGAGGAGGGATTCATGGGCTGGACTAATGATTGAGGTCATCTAACTTGGTCAACAAATCTCAAACAACTTGAGCTAATCTCTAGACAATATTTATCTAAGACAAGTTTAATCCATTCTCATGGCAAGAAACAATCAAACTCATGCATCTTTAGACTTGTTCTCACACAGTAAAGAATCTACACAAGCAGGCATTAAGCAATATGTCAAATACCAAACAAGACCTCTAATCTCTTAGCAAGCCTAATGGTAAACTCTAGATCTAGCCTTATCTATGCTCCTTAAACATTTGTATGATGCTAAGATGCTTGAGATCAGATCCTACCCTCTCAGATATAGGATCAGCATTAAGAACTTCTAGACTAGAAGAGATCTACAACAATCAAGCTTGACCAAATCAAACAACCCTCAAACATAATCCAGCCTAACCCATCCTCATGATCCTAAACAACTACTCACAAGAACACATGATGAACATCAAAGTCATAAACCCAGAAAATGCTGAAACTTGCATCAAATGAAAGATAAGACAGAGATCTACAATAATGAAAAAGGAATCAAACTCAAATTCTCAATATATTGAATGTTATGGAACCAACAATTTTGAGAGATTCTTTGTTCTTTCTCAAGTACAAGATCTAAAAATATAAGGTGCAAAGGGAATAATTCCCTAAAAGGTAAAAACTAGGTTTTTGACTCTCTAAAAAGTTGTTCTCCTTGGTGGCTAAGGGTACAAGGCCCTTAAATAGAAAAAGAAGTGGAAGCCCTAAAAAAGCTAAAAGACAAAATAGCTAGGCGGCTCGTCCAGCTCGACCCGGTGCTCGGTCGAGTGACCGGTCGAGCTGGCTTCTCTTCATGTTCTTACACTCGGTCGAGTCTCTCTCTCCACACGGTCGAGTGTGGGGTCGAGTTGGACCTCGGACCTTGGTTTTTCAGCCTTAACTCTCCTGCTTTCCCTTCATGATTGGTTCACTTCTCCTCAGCTTTGCTTCCATGCTCCTTGAGCTCCAAAATCACCTGTTTATGCATGAAAAGATGCATATGCAATGCAACTATACTCTAATGCATGATTAGTCCTAAAGCTATGCAATAATGGTAAAAATGGATAGCAAAAGATGCAAAAGATGTGAATAAACTAAGGGAAAACAGGGTAAAATATATGAACATCAATACCCCCAAACTTAGTCTTTGCTTGCCCTCAAGCAAATAAACAAGACATAAGAGGGTAGGTGAGGTTTAAAAGTGGGATCTAAGCTCCTAAAGCTTGCTAATAGACCAGCTAGAATTAATGTCCAAGTTACTAGTACTATGATGCAAGTTGAATGAGCTGTACTTAAAGACTTTAGACAAGCCTATCACAACCTTTACTGATTTGAGCCTTAGATATCCACATGTATTCAAATCAACCATTTCCTTTAACATTCATTAATCAAGAACATGAATCACTCTTATGCAATGCTTAAACTCATTTGGCTTGGAGATAAAGGTTTTTGAGACAATGATGGTCTCTCTTTAGAGTGGGGCTTATCAATATCAAGGTTCTCTCATAAAAATGGATTGAGCTTTAGAAGAATGCTAAAGGTAAGAACACTTTGACACATACAAGAACAAAACCTTGTCTACCCAAAGGCACCCAAAGTATTTATCCTATCAATCTAAACCCAAATGATCCTAGTGCTATCCTTTAACTTCTTCTTTTCTCTTTCACCCTTTTCTCTTTTGGTTTTCAAGTCTTAGGAGAGGTTTCTTATTTGATATTTCTAGTGGGATGGGGGATTCTTTCTTATATGCTACGGTTCTGTTTTCTTCTTATTCTTAAGACATACAAGCATTTTGCTAGACTTTTATTTTCTTTCTTTTCTTTTCTTTAACTAGAACCATCTTCAACAATTTTTTTATACTTCCCATCCTTTCACTAGACTTTGCTTAAACACATTCTCCTCTTAAAGACTCTACCCTTTTTCTTTCTCTTTTTCCTCTTTTCTTTTCTTTTCTTTTTCAAAACAACCAAGTCTGTAACCCAACAATTAAACCACCTAGTCCTATCTAGTTTGAAAATTTCAAACTAGAACTACACAAGGCTTTACTCTTGTCAGCTCAAACCTAACACTTTCTACCAAGCTCAACCCCAAAAAGGCCTCACACACACAAAAATTAACATGGCTTGAAAGAAGGGTTGGTTAAGGGTGGGGAAACTGATTCTTAATGAGGAAATCAACTACTTGGATCAACAAGAGTGGTAAAAAGGAGAAAGATGATCCAAATATGTATATGGTATCCATGAGTTTAAAGCAATGCACAAGATGATAATTAAAAGTCAATATTAGGTTCTTATAAATAGGAAATGGCATCAAATCTCAACATGCTTCAATTTAGACCAAATGCAATGCAGGAATTCAGGACATGGTTCAATCTTATGCTTCTAGCTACTCAACTAGCATCAAAGTACTATTAACTTGGGCATTGATCCTAGTTTAGTGAATCTAGCAAGCTAACAAGGTTAAACTCATCATAGATCCCTAATGCAAAAATAATTTGAAACAGTCCTATATGAAACATGCTAAACAAGATTCTAATATGCAATGCAAACTACATGAACACTCTTTTTTTTTTATAAAGATTTTTGCAAAAATTTTCAGATTTTTTGTTTTTTTCTATGCCTTAAATGATATGCAAATACTATCATGATTAAATGTAAAATAAGAAAACAAAACACAACATCAAATACTATCTCAAACCCTCCCCCAAACTTAAATTACACAGTCCACTGTGTAAAAGAAATTTGTAAGAGGATTTAAGACTAAAAACAAAACACAATATCAAATGCAATGGTATTTACAAGGAAAGGTGATAGTGGTACCTCAAGGATTGTGGAAGAAACTGTCCACATCCTCATTCATGCTTTCATAAGTGTAGTGGGGGTCTTGTTGCTGACTTGGAGATGGAGATTGGGGCAGCTAGACTATGGCGATCGACCGTGACTCGGTCGAGTGCGTGTTCGAGTGGGGTGGTCGAGCTGGACCGCGGATGTTCCCCTCTTCTTGCTGCTGGGAGAACTGCTGGTAGAACTGTTGGTAGAGTGCTGGGTCCATGAAGTACTGGGGTGGGATGGGAGGGTAACCTGGATATCCTGGATAAGCAGCTGGAGGTGGGAAGCTATAAGGTGATCTGGGTCGGAACTCGGCCGAGTGCATCTGGGGTGCTCGGTTGAGTGGGTGCTCGAGTGCCTTGAAAATTGTTGTTCTCGGCTACTTGAACTCCTCTTCCTCAGATTAGGCTCGTACATTGAAGCTCTAGCTGGTTCCACAGGGTTTACAACTCTTGAAAGTGCTCTAGTTGAGCTACTCCTCCTCAAAGGTCTTGAATGGCTTGGAGATGAGTTTCCACTCTTCAGCTCAGCAATCTCCTTCTTTAAGCCTTTGATAGACTTAGCCATATTAGTCACCTTCTTCTTTAGCTTATCAAACTTCTTCCCATGCCACTTATTCCACTTTTGCAAAAGAGTCAACCTCTTGCTAGTTTCTCTCACTCCTCTACTATCCCTTGGGTTGGCCTCATAATCCTCAAAGTAAAACTGCTCCTCCCGATCAGCCATTTCCACATCTCCAGCTTCATCAACTCTAGGTTGAACTACCCCATCAAACAGGAACTCATCAGCTGGCCAAAAGTCAATGTTGGCTCCTTCTTGAATGGTGGTGAGCTCTTGGTTAGGCAAGATCAACTGTTTTTTCCCAACTGTTGGAAGCTCAAAGTTGAAAATGTGATTGCCTTGATACATCTCCTT
Source organism: Camelina laxa (assembly GCA_024034495.1). Taxonomy (NCBI): domain Eukaryota; kingdom Viridiplantae; phylum Streptophyta; class Magnoliopsida; order Brassicales; family Brassicaceae; genus Camelina; species Camelina laxa. The sequence continues at coordinate 13,660,525 of CM043885.1, read as the reverse complement.
GGCCAATATTAGAGTAGAGGTGAGGTAGCTTGAGTCAATCCATCTTGGTGAGGCCCTTTCTCCTCTAAGTGGGACCTTAGCAGCTTGTAAAATTGGAGTGATGATGCCCCCAATGGTTAGTGCTCCTCTTGAACCTTTGTTCTCCAACTTTCCTACCCAACTTCTCAAATATATCATGTGGTCTATTAGCACCATTGCAAGGTCAGTCTCCACAGTGCTCCCAAGAATGATGGTTCCATCTTTTGCCTTGAGGATGATTCCATTCAAAGCCATGTCAATCATCTTGAGCTCTCCTTCATTTAGGTTTCCAGTTTCCTTCCTAGCAAAGAAGGTGTTGGCAAGAGCTTTGTGGAAATATCTTAGAACTGGGCTTCTTATCTTGGAACTCTTGGTCTTGGAGGATGAATAGGTGATGTTGTCTCCAATGGTTTCCCAAATTGAATAGAGCTCCTCTCTTGGTATCATCAAGCTCCTATTGCTCCCAACCTAAAAACCAAACACATTGACTATCTTCTTCATTGAAAGCTCATACTTCTTCCCTTTGATTGTGAAAGCAATGTGACCAGCTCCAAACTCAGCATTCTTCCTTGCATATGTATGCAGCTTGACTGTGGCCATAAACTCACAACTTTCTTCTTTGTAGCCCTCCATGCAAAGCCCCATGAACTTGGTAAGGTTGCTCTTCTCAAAAAGAAACTCCACATCTTCATCAATGGCTAGCTTCTCCATTGTTTCCTTGTGTGGATACCTAGTCTCCAGGAACTCCGTTCTCATGAAGCCTTCATAAAGTTGCCTCTTTGTCAAACCACATGATTCTGCTTCTCCATCATCCTCTCCCTCTTCTTCTTCATCTTCTTCCTCACTATCACTCTCAATCTCCTCTTGTGCAACTTCAACTGCTGGCCTCTTCCCTCTAGCCTTGTTTTTCCTCATGAACTCCATAAGAGTTGGCTCCCTTTCTTCTTCACTTTCGGTTCTCTCAGGATCTTCCTCAACTGACCGGTTTCTTAAACTCGGCATCTGGCTCGACCGGCCACTCGGACCACCACTCGGTCGAGTGCTTGCTCGAGTGGGGCGTCGAGTGGTTCTTCCAGCTTCTCCTCTTGATGCAAGGTGATAATCACGACGTTCCATGGAGCTTGCAGCCGCTTGTTGAGATTTCCTAGTGATCCTTGAAGACATTCTTGAACAGAACTGAAGGGAATAGACTCAAAGCTTAAAGTTAATAGGTTAGTGACCCAAAAACTTGAAAGAGCTAAGCTTGAGCAGAAAATGAAAGAGCTAAGCTTGAGCAGAAAATGAAAGAGCTAAGCTTGAGCAGAAAATGAACTTATAGAGAGATTTTAAAACTTGATTTTAGTTGTTTTGAGCAAATGAGAGAGTGTGAGAGGTATAAGGTCGAATCAAACTCTATTTAAAGAAGCAAAGGGGACAAAGAGACAAGGGTGGAGCGTCCATACCATTCAAATTTGAAATGGGAATCTTTGACCTGCTTTTTGCTGCCACTCGACCCCACACTCGACCAGCACGTGGTCGAGCTCCCTTGACCAAAGTTTGAAATTTCAAATTTTCTTCCTTTTCTTCCCTCCACTAGATCATTCTAGAGAAATGAGAATCGAGTGGGCCTTAGTTTCTTCCCAACTCGGTCGAGTACCTCTCGTGGGCTGGTCGAGTGGGCTTGCGAATCTACTTCCCCAAGTCAATATTTCTCCATACCCATCTACACTTTCATTAAAAAGCCTGCCCAACACAAACATAAAAGAAAACACATCAAAACTACAAGGAAAATAAAGCATATTTATAAAGGATACCTTAGGGTCTTCCTCCCTAGTGAGCTTGTTTAGAGTCACTAAGCTTGACTTTGGTTGCCTTTTCAGGCTTGGTTTTGATACCAAGGAGGTGATGAAATCCTCCCTAGAACCTCTTGATCACTGTGAAGTTGATCCTTGATCACCTCACCCTTAACACACAAACCATATTTCTTCTTGATTTTGAGCCTTGGTCTTGCTTTCCTCAAAGACCTCTTGTTTAACTTGACTTGGAGATCCTTAACCATACCAGTCAACTCTTGAATTGAACTCTTAAGCTTTTCCACTGAATCCTCTTGAAGAGAGAGCTTAGCCTTTGGAGTTGCCACTTCACTTAACCCTTCATGACCACCTTTGTCCTTGATAGTGAAAGGTTGGTTATCAATGGTAGGAAGGTTGGTTGGGTTATAGATGTTAATCTTCATGGTTATATCCGGTAGTGCACAAGACCTTCCTTAACATCTATAACAGCTCCAACAGTGGCTAAGAATGGCCTCCCTAGAATGATAGGATCTTCAGGCTCCTTATCCATCTCTAGAACCACAAAGTCTGTATGAATCCTTGCCTTTCCTATCTTGACTGGAATGTTTTCCAACTTACCAACTATGCCTTTGTTTGTTCCATCAGCTAGACATATGTGAAGGTTGGTGGACTTGAATTAAGTATGTCCAAGCTTTTGTGCTATAGAGTAAGGCATCACACTGATAGATGCTCCCAAGTCACATAAGCACTGGTTGTAGTGAAGATAGCAAAGTGTGCAAGGCAGATAAAATGGACCTGGATCCTTAAGCTTAATTGGGATGATAACTCCTCCAAGGTTTTCAAGATCCTTTTCATCTTGATCATGAGCCTTCTTTTTTGACAATTCAAGCAAAAAATCCTTATAGAGAGGATATGGATCATACTGTTCCAAGGCAGGTCCCCTATCTTCTTCTTGTTAAGTAATGATAACTTCTTATATAGCCATCACTTTCTCTTGTTTCTCAATCACAGCCTCTTCCTTCAAAGCTTTCACTTCCTCTTGTTGCAAGGCCATCATTTCCTTTCTCTCAATGATTTCCCTTCATTCCTTAAGCTTTTGTGCCTTGAAACGTCCTGGGAATGTTAGAGGCGGTTTGTAAGCAGGAGGAATGTACTTAGCAGGCTTGGCAATTTCTGATCCTTCAGCTCGATCGACCACTCAATCAAGCACTCGGTCGAGTGCTAGTTCGAGCACCTGGTCTTGTGCACTACCGGATTCAGTGTGCTTTGCACAATCTTCACTCTGAACTTCAAGAAATGACCAATCCTCCCCATCTTGAATATCACTGTCTTTAGTGACTTCTTCATCAAGGATATGAATGGCTTTTGCAGTGAACTCCCTTGGGTTTTGAACAGCTTTTACAGGGACTTGAGTATGTTTAGGAGCTGAAGTAGAAGCAATGTTGTTCTCCATGTACTTCACTCTAGAGTTCATACCCTCAAACTTCATGTTGAGGTCATTATACTGTGATGTTAACCGCTGATTCAACTCAGCAAACTGCTTGGCCTCCTTAATCTTTCCATTTGCTTGCCCAATCAACAGTTGTTGCATCATGGCTCTTAAGTCTTGTTCCTGGCCTTGGTTAGTCTGTAACCCTGGGGGGGACACAATTGGGGTTGGAACACTTGTTGTTGTTGCTTGGCTGCATAGTTGTTTTGTTGTTGAGGCTGTTGAGGTGGATAGACTTGATCTTGGGGATTTGCTACATTGGTGCTTCTATAGGAGAGGTTGTGTTTTTGAACCCTCCTCCTTGGTTGTAGCCTTTGAATCCACTCTGGTTTTGCATAAAACAGAGCTCAACAAATTCCCTCTCCCCCTCTTGAACTGGAACTTCCTCTTCACCAATGAAGTGAATGGACTTTTGGTGGCTAAGGAGGATCCTGTCAAGCTTCTCATTGACCATCTTCAAGTCCTTCTTGTACTTCTCCTGTAACGCCCCCGAACTGTCCTATGACCATGCTGGCCAACGGACAGTCACGGAACGCCACTATGGGAACTGCACCGAGGTGGCCTAGTCGTGGGACGGAAGCTGCCGACTTCCCGACCGGTTCTCCCTAGCACAATTCCACCCGCAACCGAGACTACTTTGGCTTTGCAACCCTCGTGGCCTGGTGCGTTATGTTGGCCCGGACAAGGCTAGAATCACACAAGAGAAAATAACTTTCATACTTTATATAATTTATAAAACAAGTTCTTAAAACACTTAAACGAAAATGGCGCCAAAACACGATAATTTTAATTATTCAAGGAACAAGTTTTGCAAAGGCAATGCAATTCTACACCGGCTGGCCTAACGTCCTGCGCTTCCTCTAAGGCTTTTCCCACTAAGGTTACCTGCAAAACAAATATGGAGTCTTGAGTGCCAAAACACTCAGTGAGTTTGGAAGCCTGCAAGAAACCAAACCCAACCCCAACCCCAACAAGCAGGCAACAACAACAATGCTAAGCTATCAACATGCAAGACGAAGCTATCAACATGCAAGCAAGCAACAACTACATGCAACACTCCAATGCTACATGCAAACTACATGCAAGAATAACGAGCAAGAAATAAGCAAGTTAATCAAGCAAACTCCAAGTATACTATAAAAGTATACGCATGCGGAAGCTAACAATTCTTCTTCGTCTTCAAGGGCCCTTCAATCCTTCACTTCTCCTCTTCATCACTTCTCCCATACCCGTGAACAGCCATACTCACACCCACAAAGGCACGCGAGCATAGAACATCACCAGCGAGTTCCTCTCTTCAGGAGCACTCGATACACCATCGTGTATACTCGGACACAGGCAGCTACCCTGTCCCCTCCGAGTCTGTATAATCCACTCTGATTACATCCTTGGGGAATTCTTCTCCTGCACAACCTCAACCAGCAACCAAACGTACCTGCAAAGCACACAAGCTACATGCAAGCTACGAACAACTACATGCAATGCAAACCAGCAATCATGCAAAACCAACAACCAACATGCAAGCCTAAGAATCTAGAGAAGTATCTAAAGACTAAGGACTACACATGCAACCTCAACATGCAACTTAAGAAACTAGAGAAATATCTAGAATCTAAGGGCAAAATACTAACATGCAATGCACACAGCACATGCAACCAATTTAAGCAACTTAAGCATTTATATGCAACAAGTTCGATCATGCATGCAAGCCAAAATAAGCGATTTAACCAATTAAATCCTTTAACCATGCAAGCTAACCTCACACCAACATGCAAGGAAGCAAAGAAAACGAAACTTAACTTCCTAGAAATTAATCTAGAAGAAAAGAAACGAATCTACCCAAAACCCAACGAAAACTGCTTACATCTAACCATAAATACTAAGCAAAACTCAAAGAAACCCCACCTACCATGTGCAATAACACATGCATCAAAACTCACCTCGACTTGGCTGGAAGGAACGGATCCCACAGACTTCTAGTCCTAGCTAGCGACGCGGAACAGCCTAAGCAGACGCGGCTAGCTACTCGCGGAAGAGAAAAGAAGCTAAGGAAAGAACACTCTCCCTAACTCTCTAACTTCTCTCTAACTTCTTCTTTTTTTTACTAAGGAAAAAAAACCACGAAAATGGTCTCCAAGGGGTCCTATTTATAGCGGAATGGTGTGAGCTTTGGGCCAATACATGGCGAGCACATCTCCTTCTCTTCTCCACTTCTTTGGACGCATACATGGACATTGGTGAGCCACAAAAATTGCATGCAACACACTTGGTGAGTTCGATCAACACTTCGCTAAGGGAATCTCCTTTTGCCCCCCACTTTATTGTGCACGAATCCCCATTGGCCACTTTTGAGAAAGACAAAATTATGATGTCTCTCACTTTTCTTGCATGAAATTCTATTGGTTACTTTTTAAGAAAAGTAATAATTATGCTCCCCACTTGTTGGATGAAATTTGATTGGTCGATCAAAAGAAAGAACCATTCACGCGCTTACACGGACGCTTAAAATTTCCAGGTCGCGGTCCTGCGTCGAAGTCAGCGGTACCATGGTACAGGTCAACGGTACGCTCCCGGACAGTTCTGCGGCACACTCGCGGACGAATATGCGGTACGGTCACGGACGGTCACGGATGGTCACAGACAGTCACGGTACATGGTACGCTCGCGGTACATAGTACGCTCGCGGTACATAGTACGCTCGCGGTCCATGGTACATGGTTCGGTACCATTTATAATTTTGCGGCCTTTCTTATTCTGTCTCGACAGTTCTTCCTTAATCGGCCTCCTTTGCCTTCCCAACTCCCTTTGTCCGAGGAATTTTAACTTTGGATTTTCACTCTTAGCACGGGTCACTACATCTCCTCTTGATCAGTGGAGGACCTTACTGTTCTGTCATAGTCCTCATTGTAGTTTCCATCTGACTAAGCAAGATTTTCTACCAACTCCCAGCCTTCTTCCACATTCTTGTTGAGGAAGTTTCCATTTGAGGTTGTGTCAAGAAGCATTCTGATCTTGGGAAGCACTCCTCTTTACAAAGTACTTAGGAGGGACTCATTGCTGAAGCCATGGTGAGGACACTGAGTCTGGAATCCTTTAAACCTCTCCCAAGCTTCACAAAAACTCTCATTATTCCTTTGAGCAAACCCAGAAATTTCATTTCTCAATCTAGCAGTTCTACCATTGGAAAAGAACTTGGCCAAGAAAGCCTTCTTGCAAGCATCCCTTGTTGCTATTGCTCCAATTGGAAGTGTCTTCTCCCAGAGATGAGCTTTGTCTCCAAGTGAGAAAGGGAACAGCCTAAGCTTGAATCCATCCTTAGTCACTCCATTGATCTTGGTGAGACCACATATCCTATCAAACTCATCAAAGTGGTCATGGGGATCTTCCATTGGCAACCCATGGAACTTGTTGGCTTGAATCATAGAGATCAATCCACTCTTGATCTCATATTGTTGTTTGCTACTGTGGGAGGCACAATACCAGCTCTCTGGTTATGTGTGTTTGGTGCATCTCCAGCACCAATGTTTCTTGCTCTTGGAGCTTGTTGATCTTGTTGCTCCATTAGCTCTTGTTGTTCTTGTTCCTGATAGATCCTTGTTCTCTGCTGTCTCAGGTCCCTTGGTGGTCGGTTGATGTGATCAAGGAGTCTCTGAAGATTGTGATGACCCTTGGACCTTGTTTGCATCAACAGGCGCGAGTACAGACTCGGACAGGCACTCGGTCGAGCACATGCTCGAGTGGGTGGTCGAGTCGACTAGGAACTGATGTCTATTTGTATCCGGCTTCTAACTCGATCAAGTTCTCGATCACACACTCGGTCGAGTGGTGGTCGAGTTGGCTGTCGAGCTGGTACCTGAAACTCAATCATAGACAAGCAGTAGAAGAAACGAGATCAGTAGTGAACAAGTGGATAAAGGAACTTAATCTTAGACTTCTATTGATCCTAAATATCACAAAACACACTCAAATCGGCAACGGCGCCAAATTGAAACACATATATTTTGGTGATGATGGTGAATGTGTGGAATTGTGAGATATGAATGAATGGATGGCAGGGTGTTTCAATTCCCCTTGTGCAATTGTAGTACAAGAAGTGTCAATCCAATCTAAGAGTTTGTAAGGAATCAGGATGTGCATATATGTCTAAGTCAAGCCAAATGCAAAGGATGTTTGTCACTAACAATCCTATGATGAAATGTAAAGTGCAGAATGTAAAAGCTACTAGAATTAGATGCTAAATGTAAATGGAACAGAATGATTATGACAATTATGAAGCTAGAACAGAAATAGAAAATATAGTAATGCAAGTATTGAATTAATGCAGGGCAAATAGGGAACAGGACACTAAGTGAATGCAACAGAAATGCAACTAGAATGAGACAGGAAATAAGACAGGACTACTACAAAGCATAAACAAAAGTTCTAGGGATGAACTCGAGCAAGCACTCGATCGAGTGTAGATCGAGTGCAGGGTCAAGCTGGACAAACGAGAGAAAATAGAGCAACACTAGAAAAACAGAGCAATATGAAAGCGAATCAAACATCAAGCAAGCAGCAGGATTAAGACTAAGAAATCAATAAACAAGGAAGGCCTTGAGGAGGGATTCATGGGCTGGACTAATGATTAAGGTCATCGAATTTGGTCAACAAATCTCAAACAACTTGAGCTAATCTCTAGACAATATTTTCTAAGACATGTTTAATCCACTCTCATGGCAAGAAACAATCAAACTCATGCATCTCTATACTTGTTCTCACAAAGTAAAGAATCTACACAAGCAGGCATTAAGCAATATTTCAAATACCAAACAAGACCTCTAATCTCTTAGCAAGCCTAATCGTAAACTCTAGATCTAGCCTTATCTATGCTCTTTAAACATTGGTATGATGCTAAGAGGCTTGAGATCAAATCCTACCCTCTCAGTTATAGGATTAGCATTAAGAACATCTAGCCTAAAAGAGATTTACAACAATCAAGCTTGACCAAATCAAACAAACCTCAAACATAATCAAGCCTAACCCATCCTCAAGATCGTAAGCAACTACTCACAAGAACACATGATGACCAACAAAATCATAAACCCAAAAAAATACTGAAACTTGCATCAAATGAAAGATAAAGCAAAGATCTACAATCTTGAAGAAGGAATCAAACACGAATTCTTAATATCTTGAAAGTTATGGAACCAACAAAATCCAATAATCTTATGTTTTCTCCTTCAAAAGAAGGTACAAGATCTAAGAAAATAAAAGTGCAAAAGGAATAATTCCCAAAAGAATAAAAACTAGGTTTTTGACTATCTAAAAAGCTGGACTCTTGGTGGCTGAAGGGTACAAGGTCCTTTTATAGGAAAAGTAGTGGAAGCCCTAAAAATGCTAAAAGACAAAAGAGCTAGGCGGTTCGGCCAACTCGACCTGGTGCTCGGTCGAGTGACTGGTCGAGCTGGCTTTTCTTATGTTCCTTCCACTCGGTCGAGTCCCTCACCGCACACGGTCGAGTGTCTGGTCGAGTGGGCAGTCGAGTGGGACTCCGGACCTTGGTTCTTCAGCTTTAACTCTCTTACTGTCTACTCTTGATTGCTTCACTTCTCCTCAACATTGCTTCCATGCTCCTTAGGCTCCAAAATCACATGTTTATGCATGAAAAGATGCAAATGCAATGCAAATAAACTCTATTGCATGATTAGTCCTAAAGCTATGCAATAATGGTCAAAATGGATAGCAAAAGATACAAAATATGTGAATATACTAAGGGAAAACAGGGTAAAATATATGAACATCAAGTCCCATTTTATTTATTTTTATCAACGATAGCAATTGCGAAAACTGTGATATGCTTTACTGCTATCAATGTCCATATTTCTTGTAGTGATACTAGTCAACTATCCCCTTTAATGCGATTGATAATGAAAGTTGCAGGTCGATTGTTTTGTAAAGCATTGAGACAATTTGGATCTTGTTGGATTATTCCTACTCAATACCAGCTGAGAGAACCATTGTTAAACGAAGGACAAAAGAGAACAAAGGAAAAGTTGAAGAGACTTGAAATAAAATGGGAAGAATGAGGCTGCTCTGTGATGACAGATGCGTGGACTGACAAGAAAAAGAGAAGCATAATGAATTTGATGTTGAGCTTTATGATGATGAATTTTGAGTCTCAGGAAGAAGATGAAGTAATGCTTGACATCGACTTTGAACATGATTGTTCCATGAAACTCTAGAAATTTGTGCCAGACCAATGCATTACTAAGGTTCGATTTTGTTATTGTTTACCGTGACATAACAAATATTTTTATTGTTGTTTTTATTCTTCTTCTTTGTTAGGTAACCTTATCAATTGTTTTCTCATTTGCAGATAAACAAGAAGTCCTAACTAAACACGAAGTCCAACACATGCTAATTATGAAACAACAGGGGCTGTGGAGGAACAACGTGCTGTGTGGATCACGAAGCTGCATCAGAACACCAGACATCCAAGTTGCTGACATGGATGTATGAGCTGACGTGGCATAGCTTTAGTGGATGAATGACGAGCTAAGGAGTTGCGGACTTAGTAAGAAAGCAAAAAGGCAATGTCGAAATTGTAGAGATATAGTAGATATTATCTACAACAAATGTGGAAAAGGATAAGCTTGAAGAACAAGCAATTTCCTATTCCTGTGGATAATTGGAGATTCACCTTCTAGGGTTTCTCGTCGTAGTATAAATATTCTAGAAGTTAGCCATGAGCCGTTTTGAGCAGTCTATAATATTGATATGTTTGTAAACTTTGAATCCACAAAAATAAGGCTTAGAAGGTGTATTTCCAGTTCTATGTGCCATTAATCAGGGAGATGATTAAGTGGACAGAGAATTTTTCTTATTCTCTTAGATCTGCACGAGTCTGTGTTTACCAAACTCGATCCCAAGCCATAAGAAAGCTTCACAAAGTCCCAATTAACGTTCTAACAAGCCTAACAACACGTAAACAAGCAAATCAGAGAAATCTCAGCTTACATAAGCAATGGTCATGCACTCACCTTTGCCAAAGACGTTTCTGAACCTTAAACAAGCAAGAACACGCTCCTAAGAAGCTCCTACAACGATCTCAGCAACAGATCTCTATAGGAACAGCCTCCAATCAGTAGAAATCACCAAGAACACTTAAGAACAGTTGCTCCCTTCTCTTTTCTCTAAAACGGCTTCTGTTTTCTCTAAACACCACTTGAACTCGCTAAACATGACTTAAAGGGTTTTCCTTTTCCCTTTCCTCCAAAATGCAGCGTTTAACTTAAGTCGAACCGTTGAAAACCAACCTTGCATCGACTGATGCATCCCCTAAACCGGGATTTTGGTTTGCAGATGTTACAATTCTCCCCCACCAACATAGATTCGTCCTCGAATCTTGAACAACCATCAGCCACGGACTCCTGTGCAACCGTCTCCACGGTCCGCACTCCTCCGCCTGATCTACGAAAGGTCACCTCTAGGTGATAGACTAACGTTCCAGGCATTATTTGCTCTCAACTTTTGGACTTTCCTTTTACTCATAGGTCTTAACCTTGAGTTTTTATTGGCTCCTGTATGCCATAATATTGGCTCCTCATCGGGCCTAAGCCCGCATGCTATAATATATAAGGAAGTCCAATATTCGTCTCTCGGGTTGCCACCCTACAGCGCGCCCCCGGATCGTCATCCGAAGTCGATATACTAACCATACTCCCAAGCCACAAAGTCTCAGAATATGGCAGTACTAGGAGAACCAAAGTCACCCAAGAGTCGCATGCAAACAATTCTGAACATGTCTGAGTCCTATCCCTAACAGGGTTTCCTTCCCGTGGCTCGCGTAAAACATAACAATGTCCTACCAACCACATATCCCTTTACTAGAATACCTCTTGACCACACAAGGATTATATACATGCCACAAGGGCCGTCACAAAGTCCAAACAAATGTCCTAAACAGGACCGCCACCAAGTCCAAACAAATATCCTAAAAAGGATAGCCACTAAGGCCAAACATATGTCCTAAACAGGACTTTCACAAAGAATACTCAAATGTCCTAAATAGGACTGCCACCAAGGCCAATCGTCACGAAGACCACTCGTTCCGAAGGGCCGTCATGAAGACCTCTCGTCCCGAACAACCATCACAAAGACCATACATCCCGAAGGATAGCCTCAACAGGCCACACGTCCCAAAGGACCGTCACGAAGACCACACATCCCAAAGGTCCGCCTAAACAGGCACATTGGCTAAACAGCCCACCATAAAGGCCACACAATATGCTAAACAGCCCGCCAAACAGACCACACAAGTGGCTAAACAGCCCGCCACAAAGGCCACACCATATCTCAAAAGACCGCCACACACGGGCACACTGAACCACGAAGGCCACACAAGCCCCTCCAAGGCTCACAACCACTAAAATTGACAAATTCTAACTCCCATAAACTTGCCATTTTTAGAACTTTCCACTTTTAGAAATTCTATTTCAAGAAATTTTTTCTCCAACCACCGCCTCACAGAAATTTGGTACCCCGAACACCACCTCATCTTGTTACTTAGTCGCACAACCAACCACCCCAAGCGACCAAGTAAACAAGAGAGATGGGCTGGAATATTCCATTCCCACTCGAGCCACAAATTATAGATGACACAAGGCTAGACAAGCTCAAGTCGCGGCTTGCTTCTCATATACCATTTTTTAAACCTTGCCTTCATCCTCACCTCTGGCTCCCAAGTCTTCTCCTCAACACCATCACAGTCCCAAAGGACTCTCATCAAAGGAACCTTCTTCTTTTGAAGTTCTTTAACTCTCCTCTCGAGAACCCTCACTGGTCTAGCCTCCAAAGTCATGTTAGGCTGAAGATCCTCGGGAATCTTAGCAACCAACTGATCATCCTCGTGGAGACACTTCCGTAACATCGACACTTGGAAAACCTTGTGGAACGCACGCATAACCTCAGAAATCTCCAGCCTATATGCTACTGATCCCACCCGCTCAATCACTCTGAACGGACCCATACACCATGGAATCAACTTAGTCTCTGTCAATGACCTGTTTGGACCCCGCAACATGGCCATCTTGAGGTACACTCGATCTGCCACCTGAAACTCAATTTCTCTCCTCTTCTTATCAGCATAACTCCTCTGTCTATCCTGGGCTTCCTTCATGTTCAGCTTGAGAACCTGAATCTTCTCTGAGGTCTCTTGAACAAAACTAGCACCATATATGCCCCTCTCGCCCACTTGAGTCTAGCATAACGGTGTACGACAAAGCCTCCCATACAAAGCCTTATAAGGAGTCATCCCAATACTCACCTGATAACTATTGTTGTAGGCAAATTCTGCCAAGCACAGGTGATCCACCCAATGGCCACCCCAATCCAACACACACATCCTCAGCAAATCCTCCAACATCTAGATCGTCCTCTCTGACTGCCCATCTGTCTGTCGATGATAAGCTGTACTCATATGCACCTTAGTGCCCATCTCCGCCTGAAATGCCTTCCAAAACACCGAAGAAAACTTAGAATCCCTAGTAGACACAATAGTCGCTGGCACCCCATGCAACCTGACTAACTCCTATAAATATTTCTTAACCAAGACCGCTTCTCCATCAGTCTTTTTAATAGCCAGAAAATGTGCCGACTTAGTAAACTGGTCCACAATGACCCAAATAGCATCAAACGTCCGAGACACCGACAATCCTACAACGAAGTCCATCGTGATCATATCCCACTTCCACTCTGGAATGGGAAGACACTTTAGCAACCCGCTTGGAACCTGATGCTCAGCCTTCACTAGCTGACACACATTGCACCTCACGACCCAAGTAACAATATCCTTCTTCATCCCGACCCAAAGATAGTACCTCTTGAGGTCACGGTACATTTAGTCGCTCCTCGATGAATAGAAAACATGCTCGAATGAGCCTCACTCAGGATCTCCTGCCTCAGCTCCTCATCCTTGGGCACAGAAATCCGTCCGTGCACCAAAATAGTACCATTAGCTGAGACCTGATACTCTGAATTCACATCCTTAGAGGCATTCACCAGCCCCATATCCTCCTCCTGAGCCAACCGCACCTTACTTAGAAGATCGGCTCTATCAGCCGCCTCCAAACCCAACGGCTCCTGAGAAATAGTACACAAACTCAACGCACTAATCTCTCCTACCAGAGTCTCCATGTCCTGCTCCTGAGCAGAAGCTGTCCTCTTCTGACTTAGAGCATCTGCAACCAAGTTAGCCTTACCAGGGTGATAAGCTATCTCCAAATCATAATCTGCAAAAGCTCCATCCACCGCCTCTGCCTCAAATTCAACTCAGGCTGAGTGAATATATACTTCAGGCTCTCAGCTACAAATCTCTACAGGAACACCAAGAACACTCAAGAACAGTTTCTCCCTTCTCTTTTCACTAAAACGGCTTATGTTTCTCTAAACACCACTTGAACTCGCTAAACACGACTTAAGGGTTTTCCTTTTCCCTTTCCTCCAAAACACAACGTTTAACTTAAGTCAAACCGCTGAAAACTAACCTTGCACGAACGATGCACATAGTGCATCGACCGATGCATCCCCTAAACCGGGATTTCGGTTCGCGGATGTTACAATTCTTCCCCACCAATATAGATTCGTCCTCGAATCTCGAACAACCATCGGCCACGGTCTCCCGTGCAACCGTCTCCACGGTCCGCAATCCTCCGTCCGATCTACGAAAGGTCACCTCTAGGTGATAGACTCACGTTCCAGGCATTATTTGCTTTCGACTTTTGGACTTTCCTTTTACTCATAGGTCTTAACCTTGAGTTTTTATTGGCTCCTCATCAGGCCTTAGCCTGCATGCTGATAACTCTCTAATTTACATGTTTTTAGCATCCTTTTTTGTCCATATTTTGTATTGTTCATACCCTTAACTTAGCATTTTTAGGTCATTTATTGTAGGAATTCACTTTTAGGCCATTTAGGGTGTTGCATTTTTGCATTTGCATGTTTTGGAAGAATACAGGTGCTTAAGAGCCTTAAATGGAGAAAAATAAGGATAAACTCGAGCATGTACCCGAAGGAGCCATCGAGTTGGGAGAACAAGTCTGAACCCCAACACGATCGAGGAGAATCCAAGTGCCGGAAGAACAACCCGAAGATCTACCCGAGGAGTAACCCGTTTCCATCCTCGTGTACCCCATCGAGTAGACCATCGGGTAGGTCTGGGAAGCTAGGTCAAAGGGGTTTCCATATATAAACCCCTCCTCTCCATCCTTGCAAATGAGCACGCCGCAAACCCTCAAACCAGAGAGCGAGAGCTTCTGTGAGAGAACTGAGCGACTCAAACACTTTTCCCTTTTGTTTTATATTTTATTTCATAACTTTTTATCATTTCTTTAGATTTCTATCTTGTACTCTTATCCCTCTACTTTATGTTTAATATAATGTAATTTTTGTTCATATTTGCTGTTATGTTTCTTGCTATGATTTCCGAGTAGTGTAATAAAGTTTCTAAGGATGGGATAGATGATTTTGTGTTCTTGGTCGGTTAGGATGTCTAGTTGATTGTATATGTTAAATATATTTCCTTCTAGATTGGTGTTTTTAATGCGGTCAACAAACCGAGAGGGTGAGTTTCTAGGGATGGGATAGATTGGTGTAGATGAGATGCTTTAATTTTGAATTATTTGATTTAACTTATTTTCTATTTTTGTATTTATATATATATATAAAAAAAAATTGGAAAAGTAAAAAAAAAAAAAGGGGAAATTGAGGAACCCGAGGGTCAACCCAACACCGTACTCGACGCGCCTGCTCGTGTCCCTGCTCGGGTGGCGAGTGGAGTCTGAATTCCACAATCTAGCCCACTCTCGGAGAAGCCTAAACCACCAACCCTAGCTTATTGAAGGGTTTCGAAACCCTTCTCCCTAGCAGCTTCCATACTTTCTATTCTCTTTCAATCTCAAGTGTTATTCGATTTTCTTTGGGAACTTACCCTATTAACCTCGAAGCTTAGTTTTTTCTTCTCAAGGATTCGACAATGGAGCCACACACGAAAACCTACCAAAGGAAGGGAAGAAGATCAACCTCCACCGTTGCTACAACCGGAAGTGATGCCGTCGAACCTCGAGAATCCCAAGGGAGAGGAAACGTTCCGCATTCCCAACCGTTGGATGGGCGTTTTGCTTCCCCAACCCGATGCTCAACCCGATCCATCACCCGAGCCGGTGCTCGAGCAAACGATCGTGTAGACCACCGAGTTCGCTCACCGAGTCCAATGGCGAGTACCGTTTACCGATCTCCTCGACGTAGGGACCTGTCTACGTCCGAAAGAACTGTTACCGACCCTATGGAGGTCGATTTTGATGATGGTGAAGGAGAGCAAGAGGAGATCGAAACATCTCGGTCAAGAAGTAGAGCTGCGGTTGCAAGAGGGAAGAGACCAACTTCAGAGAAAGCTGAGAGGGTAGCTGAGAGAGAGAGCAGCTGAGGAAGAGGATCAAGATGCAGAGGAGGAGAACTGTGAGAGAGAAGAGGAGCAGAGATGAGGGACATGCCAAGCCTTGCGGAGGCTGAAGCAGAAGGAGGTGGAGACTTCGGCAAAACTCTTCAAGGTTGCAATGAAGCAGTTGGGCATCGCTAGAGATGTTGAGTTCCTGTTCGACATGTGCCACCTGGGTCATATGATGCGAGTTCACCTTGAAGCTTATGAGGAGGGGACGGTCCACTTCCTCTCCACATTACGGCTGCACTACTTTGAGGATCACCCGACCCTACTACCCGATGGGGGGATCGGGTTCATCACCTTCTCCGTGAGGAACAAAGAATACTGGCTCACTTTCAAGGAGATGGAGAAGCTGTATGGTTGCAAAGATGGTAGTGGAGAAGGAATGGAGGTTAGCAAGGAGGAAATGAGGTCCCTATGACTGACAATAGGAGACAAGCTCCCCTACAAGTCCACAAGCTCCAAATCTGCTCAAATAAGGAGCCCTGTCTTGAGGTATTTTCACAAGTCCCTTGCATGCACTCTTTTTGCTAGAAAGGAGACTGGCAATGTGAATGATCATGAGCTCTAACTGTTAGACATTGCATTGTGTGGATTTTTGGATAATGCTAGGGATGGTACACCACTAGTTGGAGATGTTGCAGATACTAGTATGGTGTTTCTGCTGCTCGATCAATTCCTCCACCTCAAGTCATGGCTATTAAGAGAAGAGAAGGAGTAGGATAGATCTCCATTGGAGGACTGGTCACACTAATCTTGTTGGCCTGCGATGTGCCCTTGAAGGGAGTGGTACACGATCCGAGATGGTTGGACATCGACTACCTCGTGCTGGCGAGATTTTTGGCCTATGAGATGCCTAACGATCTGATGATGTTCATATATTTTACCCTGTTTTCCCTTAGTATATTCACATCTTTTGCATCTTTTGCTATCCATTTTCACCATTATTGCATAGCTTTAGGACTAATCATGCATTAGAGTTTAGTTGCATTGCATTTGCATCTTTTCATGCATAAACAGGTGATTTTGAAGCGTAAGGAGCATGGAAGCAATGCTGAGGAAGAAGTGAAGCAATCAGGAACGGAAAGCAAGAGAGTTAAGGCTGAAATAACAAGGTCCGGAGTCCAACTCGACCGCACACTCGACCAGACACTCGACCGTGTGCTGAGGGGGACTCGACCGAGTGGAGAATGCACGAGAGAAGCCAGCTCGACCTGCCACTCGACCGAGCACAGGTCGAGTTGACCGAGCCGTTGACTATTTTGTCTTTTAGCACTTTTAGGGCTTCCACTCCCCTCCTATATAAAGCCTTGTACCTGCAGCCACAAAAGGAGTCAGCTTTTTAGATATTCTATAAACCTAGTATTTACCCTTTTTGGGATTTATTCTTTTTGCCTTTTTTTATTTCCTAGATCTTGTACTTGAAAAAGACTAAATTCTTCAATATTGTGAGTTTAATAACTTTCTTAATATTGAGAATTCAAGTTTCATTTCTTTTTCAGTATTGTAGATCTTTGTTTCATCTTTCTAATGATGCAAGTTTCAATCTTTTCTGGGTTTATGATTTTGATGTTCATCATGTGTTCTTGTGAGTAGTAGCTTAGGATCTTGAGGATGGGTTAGGCTGGGCTGTGAATGAGGTTTTTTTGGCTTGATCAAGCTTGATTGTTGTAGATCTCTTCTAGGGTAGATGTTCTTAATGCTGATCCTATATCTGAGAGGGTAGGATCTGATTTCAAGCATCTTAGCATCACACCAATGTTTAAGAGGCATAGATAAGGCTAGATCTAGAGCTTACCATCTTGCTTGCTAAGAGATTAGAGGTTTTGCTTGGTATGAGACATATTTCTTACTGCCTGCTTGTGTAGCTTCTTTACTATGTGAGAGCAAGTCTAGAAATGCATAGGTTTGATTGTTTCTTGATCATGAGAGTGGGAGAAGCTTGTCTTAGATACATATGTCTAGAGATTAGCTCATGTTGTTTGAGATTTGTTGATCAAGTTAGATAGCCTCAATCATTAGTCCAGCCCATGAATCCCTCCTCAAGTCCTTCCTTGTTTATTGATTTTACAGTCTTAATCCTGTTGCTTGATTGTAGTTTGATTCGTCTTTGCATTACTCTGTTTTTATTGCATTGCTCTGTTTCTGCGTTTAGTCTAGCTCGACCACTCACTCGACCTACACTCGGTCGAGTGCTGGCTCGAGTTCATCCCCAGAACTCTTGTTTATGCTTTGTGATTGTCTTGTTTCATTCTATTTGCATTTCTGTTGCATTTACTTAGCATCTTGTTCATTACTTGTCTTGCATTAGTTCTTTAGCATAGTTTCTACTTCTGTTGGTTGCATCATTACTGTCATAATCATCTTGTTTCATTTGCATTTAGTTCATAGTTCTTATAGTTTACTTTCTGCATTTTGCATCATAGGATTGTTAGTGACAAACATCCTTTACATCTGGCTTAAATTAGATCTTTATGCATATCTTGACTGTTCACAAACACTCAGATTGGATTGACACCTCTTATACTGCAACTGCATAAGGGGAATTGAAACACCTTACCATCCATCCATTCTTTGCATACATTCATCATCATTCATCCATCTTTCACCTCAACATACAAAATAACTTGTTTCAATTTGGCGCTGTTGCCTATTTGAGTGTGTTTTTGTGACAATTAGGATCCATAAAAGTCTAAGATTAAGTTCGTCTATCCACTTGTTCACTACTGATCTCATTTCTTCTTCTGCTTGTATGTGCTTGAGTTTCAGGTACCAGCTCGACCACCCACTCGACCACCACTCGACCGAGTGTTTGCTCGAGCACCTGATCGAGTCAGAAGCCGGATACAAATAGACATCAGTTCCCAGTCGACTCGACCACCCACTCGAGCCTGTGCTCGACCGAGTGCCTGTTCGAGTCTGTCATCATGATTCACAACAGTATGTTCCATTCTGTACCATGGCAACATCAACAAGGATTCCAGGCTCAATGGTGTCACCCTCCAGTGTTTCAAACTTCACAAGCCCAAGAACCTGACTTAAGAGCTATGATGCAACAACTTTTACTTGGCCAAGAAACTGGGCAGATTGAGGTAGCAAAGCAGTTTGCTGAGCTGAACCAAACGTTGAATTCCTATTCTAGTGACCTAAGCTTCAAGGTCAAGTACATGGAGAGCTCCATTGTTCCTACTTCAGCTCCTAAGCCAAACCACCTTCTTGAAGAACCTATTCCAAACCCAAGGGAGTTTACAACTAAAGCTCTTAATCTCTATGAAGATGCTGTCACTGAGGACAGTGAGGTTCAAGGTGGGGAGGATTGGTCATTTATTGAAGCCCAGGGTGAAGCTTGTGCACAGCAGACTGAATCCGTCAAAGCACTCGACCAAGTGCTCGATCCAGCACTCGACCGAGTGCCTGAGCGAGTGCACGATCGAGTTGAAGACACTGAAGCTGTTAAGCCTGCTAGATACATTCCTCCTGCTTACAAACCGCCTCTACCATTCCCAGGACGTTTCAAGGCACAAAGGCTGAAAGAACTCAGGGACATTATTGAGAAAAGAGAAGAGTTGGTTTTGCAACAAGAGAAGGAGTTAGCTTTACAACAAGAGGAAGTTATTGAGAAGGAAGAAGTGATGGCTTTGAAGGAAGAGGTTGTGATTGAAAAGAAGGAAGTGCTGGCCATTCAACAAGAGGTTGTCATTGAAAAGAAGGAAGAGGAGAGAGGATCAGCTTTCGAACAATATGCCCCATATCCTCTCTACAAAGGCATGTTACTTGACATATCCAAGCAAAAGGCTCAGAATCAAGGCAAGAGAGATCAAGAGGAGATTGGGACAGCTATTGTTCCAGCAAAACTTGAAGATCCAGGTCCATTCAATCTACCTTGCTCCATCAGCTACCTTCACTTCAACGAATTCTTGTGTGATCTTGGAGCATCTGTTAGTGTCATGCCCTACTCTATAGCAGAAAAGCTTGGACACACTGAATTCAAGCCAAGCAATCTCCACATAAGTCTAGCTGATGGTTCACATAAGGATGTGGTTGGCAAATTGGATAGCCTCCTAGTCAAGATAGGCAAGGCAAGAATTCCCACTGATTTCATCATAATAACGATGGATAAAGAGTTAGAGGATCCAATCTTGCTTGGGAGACCATTCCTTGCCACAGTAGGAGCAGTCATTGATGTTAAGGAAGGGCTGATAAGGTTGAACATAGCTGAAGGTTTGACCATGAACTTTGATATCACAAATCCACCTAACCAACCAACCATTGGAGGTCAACCATTTAAGATTGAAGATAAAGCTGACTTTGGGGTTTTGAGAGAAGAAGAGACTTCAAAAGCTAAGGTCTCACCTCATGAGGAATCATTTCAACATCTCAAGGGTTCAGTTCAAGTGCTAGCTGGTTTAGTGAAGGAACTTCAAGTTCAGCTCAACAAAAGGTCTTTGAAGAAGGCAAGACCAAAACTCAAGTTTAAGAAGAAACATGGTTCAAGTGTCAAGGAAGTACTGATCAAGAAGGAACACCAAGGTTATCAATCAGAACCAGGAGGGATTTTATCACCTCCTTGGTCTCCGAATCAAGCTTAAAGAGCTACAAGAAGTCAAGCTTAATGACTCTAAACAAGCTCACTAGGGAGGAAGTCCCTAAGGTATCCTTTGTAAATATAGTTTATTTTCCTTGTAGTTTTGATGTGTTTTACTTTATGTTTGTGTTGGACAGGCTTTTTAGGAAGAATGTAGTTGGATAACGAAAGATTTGGACTTGGAGAAGGAGACTCGCAAGCCCACTCGACCAAGGCCACAAGAGGTACTCGGCCGAGCTGGATACTAATTGAAGCCCATTTGATTCCCATTCTTCTAGAATGATCAAGTGGAGGGAAGAACAAGGAGAAAAATTTTGAAATTTCAAAATTGATCAAGGAGCTCGACCACGTGCTGGTCGAGTGTGGGGTCGAGTGACAGCCAAAAGCAAGTCAAAGATTCCCAATTCGAATTTGAATGGTATGGACGCTCCACCCTTGTCTCCTTGTCCCCTTAGCTTCTTTATATAGTCCTTGCTCGATCCTATACTTCTCACATTCTCTCATTTGCTCAAAATATTTAAATTCAAGCTTTAAAATCTCTTTCAAAGTTCATCTCTTGCTCAAGCTTTGTTCTTTCAAGTTTTTGGGTCACTAACCTATTAACTTTGCACTTTGAGTCTATTCCCTTCAGTTTCTTTTGAAAATGTCTTCCAAGATAACCAAGAAGTCTCACCAAACCGCTGCAAGCTCCATGGAACGTCGTGATGCTGACCTTGAATCAAGAGGTGAAGCTGGGAGAGTCACTCGACGGACCACTCGATCGACCACTCGACCGAGTGGCGGTTCGAGCAGCCGGTCGAGCCAGGTGCCGCGTCCAAGGAGAGAGCAAGTTGAGGATGATCCCGAGAGGACCGAAAGTGAGGAGGAAAGAGAGCCTACTCTCAATGAGTTTATGAGGAAACACAAGGCCAAGGGGAAGAGGCCAGCTGTTGAAGTTGAGCAAGAAGAAAGTGAAAATGAGAGTGAGGAAGAAATTGAAGAAGAAGAATTGATGGATGATGGAGAAGCTGAGTCTTGTGGGCTGACAAAGAGGCAGCTTTATGATGCTTTCATGAGGATGGAGTTCTTGGGAACTAGGTATCCACACAAGAACACCATGCAGAAGCTTGCTATTGATGAGGATGTAGAATATCTCTTTGAGAAGAGCAATCTCACCAAGTTGATGGGGCTTTGCATGGAGGGCTACAAAGAGGAGAGTTGTGAGTTCCTTGCCACTGTCAAGCTTCATACATATGCAAGGAAAAATCCTGAGGTTGGAGCTGGTCACATCACCTTCACAGTCAAGGGGAAGAGGCATGAGCTTTCAATAAAAAGATAGCCAATGTGTTTGGATTTGAAGTGGGGAGCCATAGGAGCTTGATGATACCAAGAGAGGAGCTCTACTCAGTTTGGGAAACCATTGGGGACAACAAGCTCTACTCATCCTCCAACTCCAAGAGCTCAAAGATAAGGAGCCCAGTCTTAAGGTACTTCCATAAAGCTCTTGCAAACACTTTCTTTGCAAGGAAGGAAACTGGGAACATCAATGAGGGAGAGCTGAAGATGATTGACTTGGCTCTCAATGGGATCATCCTCAAGGCAAGAGATGGAACCATCATCCTTGGGAGCACTGTAGAGACTGATCTTGCAATGGTGCTCATTGACCACATGGTTTACTTGAGAAATTGGGTAGGAAAGTTGGAAAACAAAGGATCAAGAGGAGCACTTACCATTGGAGGCATCATCACTCCAATCCTTCAAGCTGCTAAAGTTCCACTTAGAGGAGAAAGTGTCTTACCAAGATGGATTGACTCAAGCTACCTCACTTCTACTCTCATCCTAGCCAAGGAAATGCATCAAGGGAACCACATTTTCAACTATGAGCTTCCAACACTTGGGAAAAAGCAACTCATATTGCCTAACCAAGAACTCACCACCATTCAAGAGGGAGCCAACATTGACTTTTGGACAGCTGAGGAGCATTGGTTTGATGGAGTGGTTCAACCTAGAGTTGAAGAAGCTGGAAATGCACAAGTAGCTGATGGAGAGGAGCAGTTCTACTTTGAAGATTATGAGCCCAACCCAAGAGATAGTAGAGGAGTGAGGGAGAATGCCAAGAGGTTAACTCTTTTGCAAAAGTGGGGCAAGTGGCAAGGAAAGAGGTTTGATAAGCTGAAGAAGAAGGTCACCAACATGGCTAAGTCTATCAAAGGCTTAAAGAAGGAGATTGCTGAGCTGAAGAGTGGAAACTCATCTCCTAGCCATTCAAGCCCTTTGAGGAGAAGTAGCTCAACTAGAGCACTTTCAAGGGTTGCGAATCCTGTGGAACCAGCTAGGGCTTCAATGTATGAGCCAATTCAGAGGAAGAGGAGCTCAAGTACCCGAGAACAGCAGCTTTCGAGGCACTCGACCGGGCCACTCGAGCCCCCACTCGACCGAGCACCACCGACGCACTCGACCGAGTTCCAGCCCAGACAACCATATGGCTTCCCACCTCCAGCTGGTTATCCAGGTTACCCTCCCATCCCACCCCAATACTTCATGGATCCAGCACTCTACCACCAGTTCTACCAACAGTTCTCCCAGCAGCAAGGACATAATTATGGCATCCGCAGTCCAGCTCGACCCCCCCACTCGGACATACCCTCGACCGAGTCACGGTCGATCGCCATCGTCGAGCTGCCCCAATCCCCATCTCCAAGTCACCAACAAGACCCCAGCTACTCCTTTGATAGCATGCAGGAGGATGTGGATAGTTTCTTCTCCAATCCTTGAGGTAACACTATCACCTTTACATTGTAAATACCATTGCATTTCATATTGTGTGTTTTGTTTTAAGTCTTGAATCCTCAAACAAATTTCTTTCACACAAGGGACTGTGTGATTTAAGTTTGGGGGAGGGTTTGAGATAGCATTTGACATTGTGTTTTGTTTTCTTATTTCAAATTTTTAGCATCATCATGTTAGTATTTGCATAGCATCTAAGGCATAGAAAAACCCTAAAAATTTGAAAATTTTTGCAAAAATCTTTATAAAAAAAGAGTGTTCATGTAGTTTGCTTTGCATATTCAAGTATTTTGTTTATCATATAGGACTGCTTGCATTAGGGATCTATGATGAGTATTTCCTTGTTAGCTTGCTCATTCACTAGACTAGGATCAATTCCCAAGTTAATAGTACTTTGATGCTAGTTGAGTGGTTAGAAGCATAAGATTGAACCAAGCATTGAATTCCTGCATTGCATTTGATCTAAATTGAAGCATGTTGTGATTTGATGCCATTTCCTATCTATAAGAACCTAATATTGACTTTCAGTTATCAATGTGTGCATTGCTTTAATCTCATGGATACCATATACATATTTGGATCATCTTTCCCCTTTTTACCACTCTTGTTGATCCAAGTAGCTGATTTCCTCATTAAGAATCAGCTTCCCCTACCCTTAACCAACCCTTCTTTCAAGCCATGTTTATCCTTGAGTGTGTGAGGCCTATTTTTGGGATTGAGCTTGGTAGAAAGTGTTAGGTTTGAGCTGACAAGAGTAAAGCCTTGTGTAGTTCTAGTTTGCATTTTTCAAACTAGATAGGACTAGGTGGTTCATTTGTTGGGTTTGGGACTTGGTAGTTAAAGAAAGAAAAGAAAAAGAAAAAAAAAAGAGAGGAAGAGAAAAAGGGTAGAGTCTTTAAAAGGAGAGTGTGTTTAAGTAAAAGCTAAAGTCTAGTGAAAGGATGAGAAGTAAAAATTTGTTGAAGATGGTTCTAGTTAAAGAAAAGAAAAGAAAGAAAAGAAAAGTCTAGCAAAAAGCTTGTATGTCTTAAGAATAAGAAGAAAAGAGAACCATAGCAAATAAGTAAGAATCCCCCATCCCACTAGAAAGACCAAATAAGAAACCTCTCGTAAGACTTGAAAACCAAAAGAGAAAAGGGTGAAAGAGAAAAGTAGAAGTTAAAGGGTAGCACTAGGATCATTTGGGTTTAGATTGCTAGGATAAACACTTTAGGTACCTTTGGGTAGACAAGGTTTTATTCTTGTATATGACTAGGTGTTCTTACCTTTAGCATTCTTCTAAAGCTCAATCCATTTTTTATGAGAGAACCTTGATATTGATAAGCCCCACTCTAAAAAGAGACCATCATTGTCTCAAAACCTTTACCTCCAAGCCAAATGAGTTTAAGCATTGCATAGAATTGATTCATGTTCTTGATTGAATGTTAAAGGAAATGGTTGATTTGAATGCATGTGGATATCTAAGGCTCAAATCAGTAAAGGTTGTGATATGCTTGTCTAAAGTTTTTAAGTACAGCTCATTCAACTTGCATCATAGTACTAGTAACTTGGACATTGATTCTAGATGGTCTATTTGCAAGCTTTAGGAGCTGAGATCCCACTTTCAAACCTCACTTACCTTCTTATGTCTTGCTTATTTGCTTGAGGGCAAGCAAAGACTAAGTTTGGGGGTGTTGATGTTCATATATTTTACCCTGTTTTCCCTTAGTATATTCACATCTTTTGCATCTTTTGCTCTCCATTTTCACCATTATTGCATAGCTTTAGGACTAATCATGCATTAGAGTTTAGTTGCATTGCATTTGCATCTTTTCATGCATAAACAGGTGATTTTGAAGCTTAAGGAGCATGGAAGCAATGCTGAGGAAGAAGTAAAGCAATCAGGAAAGCAAGAGAGTTAAGGCTGAAATAACAAGGTCCAGAGTCCAACTCGACCGCACACTCGACCAGACACTCGACCGTGTGCTGAGGAGGACTCGACCGAGTGGAGAATGCACGAGAGAAGCCAGCTCGACCTGCCACTCGACCGAGCACAGGTCGAGTTGACCGAGCTGTTGACTATTTTGTCTTTTAGCATTTTTAGGGCTTCCACTCCCCTCCTATATAAAGCCTTGTACCTGCAGCCACAAAAGGAGTCAGCTTTTTAGATATTCTCTAAACCTAGTATTTACCCTTTTTGGGATTTATTCTTTTGCCTTTTTTATTTCCTAGATCTTGTACTTGAAAAAGACTAAATTCTTCAATATTGTGAGTTTAATAACTTTCTTAATATTGGGAATTCAAGTTTCATTTCTTTTTCAGTATTGTAGATCTTTGTTTCATCTTTCTAATGATGCAAGTTTCAATCTTTTCTGGGTTTATGATTTTGATGTTCATCATGTGTTCTTGTGAGTAGTAGCTTAGGATCTTGAGGATGGGTTAGGCTGGGCTGTGAATGAGGTTTGTTTGGTTTGATCAAGCATGATTGTTGTAGATCTCTTCTAGGGTAGATGTTCTTAATGCTGATCCTATATCTGAGAGGGCAGGATCTGATTTCAAGCATCTTAGCATCACACCAATGTTTAAGAGACATAGATAAGGCTAGATCTAGAGCTTACCATCTTGCTTGCTAAGAGATTAGAGGTTTTGTTTGGTATGAGACATATTTCTTACTGCCTGCTTGTGTAGATTCTTTACTATGTGAGAGCAAGTCTAGAAATGCATAGGTTTGATTGTTTCTTGACCATGAGAGTGGGAGAAGCTTGTCTTAGATACATATGTCTAGAGATTAGCTCATGTTGTGTGAGATTTGTTGATCAAGTTAGATAGCCTCAATCATTAGTCCAGCCCATGAATCCCTCCTCAAGTCCTTCCTTGTTTATTGATTTTACAGTCTTAATCATGTTGCTTGATTGTAGTTTGATTCGTCTTTGCATTACTCTGTTTTTATTGCATTGCTCTGTTTCTGCGTTTAGTCTAGCTCGACCACTCACTCGACCTACACTCGGTCGAGTGCTGGCTCGAGTTCATCCCCAGAACTCTTGTTTATGCTTTGTGATTGTCTTGTTTCATTCTATTTGCATTTCTGTTGCATTTACTTAGCATCTTGTTCATTACTTGTCTTGCATTAGTTCTTTAGCATAGTTTCTACTTCTGTTGGTTGCATCATTACTGTCATAATCATCTTGTTTCATTTGCATTTAGTTCATAGTTCTTATAGTTTACTTTCTGCATTTTGCATCATAGGATTGTTAGTGACAAACATCCTTTACATCTGGCTTAAATTAGATCTTTATGCATATCTTGACTGTTCACAAACACTCAGATTGGATTGACACCTCTTATACTGCAACTGCATAAGGGGAATTGAAACACCTTACCATCCATCCATTCTTTGCATACATTCATCATCATTCATCCATCTTTCACCTCAACATACAAAATAACTTGTTTCATATGACGCTCTTCAAGTTCGTCCATCCCACCGCCCGAAGCTGCCCAAATGATCTTACCCAATGTAGTGTGCACCAAGGTTCGGCTGGGAGACAACATCGACTTTGCACCGCCTTTGGAGGAGCTGTACAACCTGGAGGAGGAATCCAAAGCTGAGAAGAGAGAGGAAACCGGGCAAAGACAGGGAGATAGCTCGAAAGATTACGATTTTTAGGAGTATGTGTGCTCTCAAAAGCAACCGATTGGAGTGAGGGAAGCCCACAAGAGGATCGGATGGCTGAAGAGGATGAACAAGTTTTTGGTGTGGAAGGTAAAAGATCTCACCGGTTTGGTGAAGACTATGGGAGGTCAGATCAAGGAGCTGCAAGACAAGGCAAGCTGTGCCTGAGCTCCTACCTCAGCACACGCACCAACTAGGATGGGGAGAAGCGGACCGCTAAGAGGAACTCGAGGACTGCCACCTGCCGAACCTTAAAGAGAATCATCCTACAAGCCCCAAGCTGAGGAGAACATCACACGACTAGAAGCATCGCGGAGAAGCCATTCAGACGCCTATCCGATGCCTAACCCGATGGGATACACGATGCCTAATGATAACATCATTATTTTACTCATATTAGCTATACTTTTCATATGCATTTAGGAAGAGTTTGATGAGATTCTAGGTATAAAATGTCGATCATCAAGTATTTCAGGTTTCAACAAGGTTTTACAGGTTTTATAGCAATTTGGACTAAAAAGGAAAGAAAATACGTTTTAGGAAAGTTTCAGAGCATTACAGTACGGGCAACTTTTGGAAAGCTTCAGTAACTCAAAATATATCATGTTTGGTGTCTATGGAAAGCTGGAAGAGTCATCTTTCTCCTTGATGTAGAACCAAGTCAATCCATCCAGCCATCCGAATGTTATGCCCGATTTACCAGGACGTGCTATAAACTAACATAGGAAGAACCGACTTAACGATGGGGTTTTGTTCAAGGGCTGAACACCGACCACCACGGCGGCCCAGTCCAAGCCTCCTTCATGGTCCATAAGCCTATTTCGCCGCCTCTAAGCCTGCACTTAAGAAGAGAAGACGTTTCTACCCTTACAAAACCCTAACCCTAAACAAAACCCTATAAATACTCTTAAGATCCAGGATTTAGAGGTGTGCTTCCTTTGTGCCTCTAAGATCTTCATCCACGCCACCAGCAGACGACCTAGAGACGAACAGAGACTCCTCCACTGCCGTCAAAGCTCGCTCTCTCTCACCTCCTCTTAGAAGCCATCGCCGAAGACACCAAATCTCTTTCTACTCTTTCTAGTTCTTTCCTACTATCTTTGCTTTGGGATCAAGTTACTTTTGTGACAAATAGAGAAGTTTACTTTGAACCCCCTTTTGTTTATTGATTCACTTTTGATGCTATACTTTATAATATCAATGTTTTTCTTTGCATCATGAGCGAGTAGTTTACTTTGTTGGGTTCTATGGGGTGATTCAAGGGGAATTCATAGGTTCGCTTCAGTTAGGTTGTTAGATCTTATTTTCGGTTTTATATTAGAGTTCTTTTGGGACATCTTTATCTTAATGCTTATGCTTGGATTGATCACCAAACACTTATATAGAGAACGGGACCGCTAACCGTGTTATCCTACTTCTCCGAACTAGTGTTATACCGAAGCCTTGCTCGTAACCTGCGTAAGTTGAGTTGTGAAGTTTGGTGAACGTATCGAACTTGTTTAACAAGCTGGTTGACATGCGACGTTGCCTGCGAAAGTTGAGTAACGAAGTGTGAAGAATTTAGACTTTCATTCTATGAGAATAGCTTGTTAGTTCATTAGTGTTTCGTAGTTGAGAACCTAAACCGAAAATTAGTATTTACTTGTTAGATCTTACACTTAATATTGCTTAGAGCCATGAAAACCCTAAGATGACTCCCAAAACGCCCAACACCTTAGTCTTATAGTTTTAAACCCTTTTTATTTTCTTGCAATAGTTATTAGGAAAACCAAAACCCCAATCTCTTCTTTAGTCTTAGCCATAGTTCTTACTCTTTTAATTCAATTTGTGTTTGCTATTACTCTCTGTGGGATCGATCCTAAAATAGTACAATTGATTAACTGTGCACTGTCAGTTGTCGTGTAGTCTTTTCAGGTAAAAGATTTGGAGTGAAATTCTACACACATCAAAGCTTTTTGGCGCCGTTGCCGGGCAGTAACTAGCTGCCCATTGAATTTGATAAGAACTCTCGTCTAAGATACTTTTAAAATTTTCTTTTAAATCTTTCAATTTTAGTTTTAATTTTCTTGTTTTTCAATAACCTCTATTTTCCCTTTTAAATTCTGTTTTTGAATTTTGTAGTGCATGACTAGGAGCCAACCCTCCGGAACCGTATCTCCAATTCAAGACATTGATCGACTAGAACGTGAAATCAGGAAACTTCGCAGACAACAACTCATGGCCGAAGAAAGGAACCATGACCAAGGTCCCCTTAACTTCGACCAACCGCCGATACATCCTGCCCTAGACGAGGAAGGAGAACAAATTCTTGCACAAGGTGGCAACCCCAACCTTGTAGCCGCTGATCCGCAACTCGACCCTGAAGTTTGCCGAGACAACCTACAAGCTCCTCGTGATGCTAATCCTCTAGGCGTGGGAGACAACCTTGATGCTCCTCCTCACCAGCCTGCTCTTGTCATTAATCCAGCACTTCCTCAAGCTGGCGGAAGGCAACCTGCTTATGTGCACCCACTAAGACGTGCCGCACCTAACCGTACCATAGCCGATTATGATACTCCTAACCAATTCGTTCAAGATCGCGCTGCTATCCGTATCACTCATCCTCCAAGACGTGACTACGAGATTAAACCTCAAATTATTGATTTGGTGAAACAAAATCAGTTCCATGGCCTTACAACCGAACATCCGATGGACCACATTGATCTTTTTGAAGAAATCTGCTCAACAACAAGAACCAATGGAATTCCTGAAGATTACTTAAAGTGTAAGCTTTTTCCTTTCTCTCTAGCCGACAAGGGTCATAGATGGTTAAAGTCTCTACCTCATGGATCGATCACTAGCTGGGAAGGATGCAAGTCAGCCTTTCTTAGCCATTTCTACACCAAGTCAAGATCCAACTCTCTTCGCAACAAGCTGCAAAGTTTTCAACAAGGACCGGTCGAAAATTTTTATGAAGCATGGGAACATTTCAAAGACTATGAACGTGACTGCCACCATCATGGTTTTGCTCAAGGTAACCTCTTAAGTACTTTCTATAGAGGACTACACCCTAAGTATCAACTTTCACTCGACACGGCCAGCAATGGAGATTTCACTACTAAAACCGTTCAAGGAGGACGAGCTCTCATCGACAACCTTGCCGCAAGTAGTAGCAACACTTGCACCGATTTTGATAGAACCATCCGTTCTAACAATTCTGATGCTAAGGAGATTGCCGACCTCAAGAACATGATGAACCAACTTCTAAGAAGCCAACAACGTGAAGTAAACTCTTGTGATACTATTAACAATGGAAACAAGGAGCCTTTCCAAGAAGATTCTTATGACCAAGAAGAAGAAGTCAACTATGTTGGTGCTCAAGGATACTACCAAAACCGTGGGTACAACAACAACTTCAACAACAACTTTAGAAACACTTCTAACCTTTCTTATAGGAACCCAAATGTGGAGAATCCCAAAGATCAGAACTATCCTCAGCAAGCTAACCGCTTTCAAGGAAATAACTTCGGTGGAAACAACAACAACAACTTTCAGCCGAGACCTCAATTCAACAACAACAAGCCGCCTTTCCAATCCAGACCAGCCCAGGCGCCTACCACTCAAGCTGATGCTAATACCGACACCAAGATGCAAGAACTCCTTGTTGCTTTTCAAAAGCAATCAAGAGAAATCAACTCAAGGATGGATAACATCTATACCGAACTGAATGGGAAGTTTGAAAGCATTTCTATCCATGTCAAGAAGCTTGAAACTCAAGTTGCTCAAACTGCTAATGCTGTTCCACGCCAAGTTGGTGTACTTCCGGGAAAACCCGAAGAGAATCCTAAAGGATTTTGCAATGCTATCTCAGCCGTACCAGCCCTCACTTACCGTGAAGCCAAGCCTATGGTACCACTCTTTGACTCTTATAAGGATGTCATTCGCATGACATGTCCATTTGATGAAGAAACTGCAACCCACTACCCCTTACGGAGACTACCTAAAGCTGAAGACCCTGGACGCTTTGTTTGCTCATGCTCCATAACAGGCATTGAATTCTCTAACTCTCTTTTTGATTCTTGTGCTAATGTTAATGTTATGTCAAGAAGTGTAGCCGATACACTAGGATTGCGAGACATATCTCCATCCAACCTCAGTTTAGTCTTTGGAGACTCATCACAAAAGGTTCCCGACGGATTTGTTTGAGACCTACAACTTGTAGTAAGAGACTGCATAGTTCCTACCGATTTTCACATCCTAGATATGGAAGACAAGGCCGAGAGACCATTGATTTTAGGAAGACCATTTCTAGCTACTGTTGGAGCAATCATAGACCACAAGTCAAAAAGGACAACCTTTGCTAACATCAACAAGAAGAAGTCATATCCGACTATCTCCAAGCCGAAACCATGGCCAACCTACACACTACATGAAGAACCGATGGATCCTAACATTGACAAGATGAAGCAATTCGACCATCTGCCACCTAAGCTACCTAAACCGCCTAAGCCATCACAAATTTCCAAGATAAAGATCATAGTTCCTCCTGAGCTAAGCAATGAAAGCAAGGAACAGATCCAAGAGATGATAAGGCATACTAAGGAAGTTCTTCTTCATGTAAAAGTTTTTGAAACTTCTGCAAAAGGACAACTTGTTATAGAAGCTGGAGCAGACTATCAAGATATCAAAGGAGCCGAGGGAGCATTGACTCCCGAATCTGACTCTTCTCAAGCCTAACTTGGCTGCCACCGTCGAGCCAACGACGTTAACAAGTGCGCTTCTAGGGAGGCAACCTAAGCTAGTAAGTATTTATTTTTAGGATTTATCTTTTACTTTTAATATTTTTGCATTTTAGTTTCAGGTTTATAAAAAAAAAAAAAAAACACAAAAAAATAGAAAACAGAAAAGCCAAAAAGAAGGAAGAAGAAAGTCCATGGATTGTCTACATACACCATGACTAGTGGCAAGTACCACCTACTGACCGGCCATGTTCAACCTGACCGAAGAATGCCGAAGGCGACGGATCATCACCATCCTTGAGTGATCGATGCCGAGAGTCCCCACTAGCCGTACCACTTGTAGCTGATGCCATGTCCTACACCGTGTACCACGTACCATTGCTGCGTACTGGGTACCACCACCGTACCTGCTGCTTCTGTCCGCGACCATTCTCCCTTGTGCCGCGAGACAACTCCGAACCACCACCATCCTCACCACCTACCATCACCATTCTTTACTTAGGTATGCATTTGTTATTTTTATTTTCTCTTTATTATTGATGGTTTTAGGTTTTTGTTTCAAGGAGGATGCATTTAGAGATATATCACACACAATTCGAATGAACTTAGCCTAGTTCATATCCGATGTCAAGCAACCAAAGGAAGTACAAACGGTTAGTCACCACACTTACATTCCACAGCCGACTACTAGACAATTTTTGGGCAACCATAAAACGTCTAGGGTCGACACAAACAAATTCCATCAAGGTGACATTGTTCTTAAACCCTACACTTTTCCTTATTATTTTTACTCCTCATCTCTTTCTTTTTTCCCACCGAGGACGGTGTGATTTAAGTTTGGGGGGAAGGATGTTCATCCTAGACTAATGCTACTTTCTATTTTGTTGACTTGAAACCTTTTTCCATTTTTTACATCAATAATTTTGACATTTTATCGAGTCACATTTTTTTTATTGAGTCAAAACTAGTAGGGGATTATGATCTTATTCTAATGGTTTATTTGATTTGGATTAACACTCTTATGACTCTTGATTATGCTTGACAACAAAACCAAAGTTTGGAATGACTGTGAGCCGACTCAACAATCCCCCGAGTCCCTATTCGATGGATATTCAGATGATCTAACGTTGTCTCTAACTTTTATAGGACCTAAACCGGACTTAATTTTCAAACCCTGGGAATTGGTATACATTGGACTAGATCTCTACATTCAAGCCACACAAGACATTGCACTTCTTCAAGAGTATGTTCCCCTCTCTCTTCCCTTCAATACTTTATAAAAAAAAAAGAGAAAAGAATAAAAAAAAGAGAGAATAAAAGATGAAATGATTTTGATAAGTTTAGAGAGGTAGGTAAATTAACTGTGACCTCATTATTCTACTCTTAAGTCAAATGATCATACAAAGCTTGGAAGCGAGGGGTAGGTAAATTACCGATAACCCCGGTATTCGCTTACATCTTTGATTTAAAAAAACAAGAAAAAAGAAGAAAAAAAGAAAGAAGAAGTGGGAAAAGGGAGAGGAAAGGAATCATATGAAGAAAGTCTTGGCTTGAAGAGAGTCTGCAAGCCATTGATCGATTTTCCCTTGGTAAGATTTCACTTTTTATTATTACTTAATCAATGTAAAGAGATGACAATGGAGATTCTGGAAACTCTAAGAATTGCGGGATCAAGGAGAGTTGATGACTCTCATGGTGGATGATGTACATATATTTTACCCTGTTTTCCCTTAGTATATTCACATCTTTTGCATCTTTTGCTATCCATTTTCACCATTATTGCATAGCTTTAGGACTAATCATGCATTAGAGTTTAGTTGCATTGCATTTGCATCTTTTCATGCATAAACAGGTGATTTTGGAGCTTAAGGAGCATGGAAGCAATGCTGAGGAAGAAGTGAAGCAATCATGAAGGGAAAGCAAGAGAGTAAAGGCTGAAATAACAAGGTCCGGAGTCCAACTCGACCACACACTCGACCGTGTGCTGAGGAGGACTCGACCGGGTGGAGAATGCACGAGAGAAGCCAGCTCGACCTGCCACTCGACCGAGCACAGGTCGAGTTGACCGAGCCGTTGACTATTTTGTCTTTTAGTATTTTTAGGGCTTTCACTCCCCTCCTATATAAAGCCTTGTACCTGCAGCCACAAAAGTGTGCAACTTTTTAGATATTCTCTAAACCTAGTATTTTACCCTTTTGGAAATTATTCATTTTGCACTTTTATATTTCTTAGATCTTGTACTTGAAAAAGACTAAATTCTTCAATATTGTTGGTTTCATAACTTTCTTAATATTGAGAATTCGAGTTTCATTTCTTTTTCAGTATTGAAGATCTATGTTTTATCTTTCTAGTGATGCAAGTTTCATTATTTTCTGGGTTTTTGACTTTGTTCACCATGTGTTCTTGTAAGTAGTTTGCTTAGGATCTTGAGGATGGGTTAGGCTGGGTTGATCTTGTGGTTTGTTTGATTTGGTTAAGCTTGATTGTTGTAGATCTCTTCTAGGCTAGATGTTCTTAATGCTGATCCTATATTTGAGAAGGTAGGGTTTGATTTCAAGCATCTTGGCATCACACCAATGTCTAAGGAGCATAGATAAGGCTAGATCTAGAGCTTACCATTAGGCTTGCTAAGAGATTAGAGGTCTTGTTTGGTTTGAGATGTATTGCTTAATGCCTGCTTGTGTAGATTCTTTACTATGTGAGAGCAAGTCTAGAAATGCATAGGTTTGATTGTTTCTTGCCATGAGAGTGGATTAAACATATCTTAGAACAGTATGTCTAGAGATTAGATCAAAGTTTGTTTGAGGTTTGTTAATCAAGTTAAATAACCACAATGATTAGTTCAGCCCATGAATCCCTCCTCAGGACCTTCTTTGTTTATTGATATCTTAGTCTTAATCCTTTTGCTTGATTGTTGTTTGATTCGTTTTTGCATTGCTCTGTTTTTATTGTGTTGCTCTGTTTTCACGTTTAGTCCAGCTCAACCCTATACTCGACCTACACTCGTTCGAGTGCTTTCTCGAGTTCTTCCCTAGAGCTTGTACTTATGATTTGTGATTGTCCTATTTCATTCCTGTTTCTGCTGCATTCATTTAGTTTTCTGTTCATTGCTTGTCTTGCATAGGTTTATTTCTTGCATGATAGTAGTTTCTACTTCGGTTTTAGCTTCATTACTGTTACAATCATTCTGTTCATTTACATTCAGCATCTAGTTCTTGTAGTTTTATTTTCTGCACTTTGCATTTTAATCATAGGATTGTTAGTGACAAACATCCTTTACATCTGGCTTAAATTAGATCTTTATGCACATCTTGACTGTTCACAAACACTCAGATTGGATTGACACCTCTTATACTGCAACTGCATAAGGGGAATTGAAAACATCAGTTCCCAGTCGACTCGACCACCCACTCGAGCCTCTGCTCGACCGAGTGCCTGTCCGAGTCTGTACTCGACTCTGTTGATGCAAACAAGGTCCAAGGGTCCTCACAATCTTCAGAGACTACTTGATCACATCAACAAACCACCAAGGGACCTGAGACAACCGAAAACAAGGATCTATCAGGAACAAGAACAACAAGTGCTAATGGAGCAACAAGATCAACAAGCTCCAAGAGCAAGAAACATTGGTGCTGGAGATGCACCAAACACACATAACCAGAGAGCTGGTATTGTGCCTCCTACTGTTGCCAACAACAACTTTGAGATCAAAAGTGGATTGATCTCAATGATTCAAGCCAACAAGTTCCATGGGTTGCCAATGGAAGATCCCCTGGACCACCTTGATGAATTTGATAGGATATGTGGTCTCACTAAGATCAATGGAGTCAGTGAGGATGGATTCAAGTTAAGGCTATTCCCCTTCTCACTTGGAGATAAGGCTCACCTTTGGGAGAAGACTCTTCCTACTGGAGCAATAACCACATGAGATGCTTGCAAAAAAGCTTTCTTGGCCAAATTCTTTTCCAATGCTAGAACTGCTAGATTGAGAAATGAAATTTCTGGGTTTGCTCAAAGGAATAAAGAGAGTTTTTGTGAAGCTTGGGAAAGGTTTAAAGGATTCCAGACTCAGTGTCCTCACCATGGCTTCAGCAATGAGTCCCTCTTAAGTACTTTGTATAGAGGAGTGCTTCCCAAGATCATAATGCTTCTTGACACAGCCTCAAATGGAAACTTCCTCAACAAAAATGTTGAAGAAGGCTGGGAGTTGGTTGAAAATCTTGCTCAGTCAGATGGCAACTACAATGAGGACTATGACAGAACACTAAGGTCCACCTCCATTGATCAAGAGGAGAAGTACAAGAAGGACTTGAAGATGGTCAATGAGAAGGACTTGAAGATGGTCAATGAGAAGCTTCATAGGATCCTCCTTAGCCAACAAAAATCTATTCACTTCATTGGTGAGGAAGAGGTTCTAGTTCAAGAAGGGGAGAATGAATTTGCTGAGTTGTGCTACATGCAAAACCAGGGAGGATTTAAGGGCTACAACCAAGGAGGTTTTAAGAACAACAATCTATCTTATAGGAGTACCAATGTAGCTAATCCACAAGACCAAGTCTACCCACCTCAACAGCCTCAACATCAACAAACCTACATCCCCAAACAACAACATCAAGTGTTCCAGCCCCAGTTGTGTCCCCCACCAGGGTTTCAGACTAACCAAGGCCAAGAACAAGACTTAAAAGCAATGATGCAACAGTTGTTGATTGGGCACACACAAGGAAAGATTGAGGCAGCAAACAGATTTGCTGAGTTGAACAGGCGAATATCTGATGTTTACAGTGACCTCAATGCCAAGTTTGCCACACTGACTTCCAGGATTGTGACTATGGAATACCAACTAGCTAATGCCCCAAACAACAAAGGCAAGGCCATTATGAACTCTATAGAATCTGCTCATGCTATCAATCTACGTAGTTGAAGGGTTCTACCAACAAGAGAGGGAGCATTACCAGACACTGAGGACAGTGGTGATCCAGAAGGGGAGGGTTTTCAACAAGAAGAAACTCAGAATGAAAACGCCATCGAACTCGACCAACCACTCGACCACTCACTCGATCGAGTGTGCGATCGAGCACCCGATCGAGCAGCCTCCCAGGAGAAAACTAAGCCAGTCATTCCCAAAGAAAAAGAAGTCCAGTTCATTCCTCCTCCTTACAAGCCTCCACTACCTTTCCCAGGAAGATTTAAGAAGCAGATGGTTGAGAAATACAAGGCATTGTTTGACAAACAAGTTAGAGAGATTGAGCTAAGAATGCCTCTAATAGATGCCTTTGTGATGATACCCCCTTACCAGAAATTCTTGTAAGATGCTGTGATCGAAAGGATCAAAGAAGTTCAGGGGATGGTGATCCTTATCCAAGAATGCAGTGCTATCATCACAAAGCATGTGAATCCTCAAAAGCTAAGAGATCCTGGTTCCTTTACTCTACCTTGCTCTATAGGCCCTTTAACCTTCAATAGATGCCTTTGTGATTTGGGAGCCTCAGAAAGCCTAATGCCTCTATCAGTTTCTAAGCGTCTAGGGTTTACAAGGTATAAGCCATGCAATATATCCTTGATCTTGGCTGATAGATCAATAAGATTACCACATGGTGTTTTGGAGGATTTACCAATTAGAGTTGGAGCAGTAGAAGTCCCAACAGACTTTGTAATCTGGGAAATGGATGAGGAACCAAAAGACCCTTTGATATTAGGGAGACCTTTCCTAGCTACAGCAGGAGCAATTATTGATGTGAGACAAGGGAAGATTGATCTTAACTTGGGAGAGGACCTCAAAATGACATTTGACATTGTGGAGGCTATGAAGAAACCAACCATTGGAGGGCAAGTCTTTTGGATTGAGGAGATGGACAAATTATCAGGAGAATTGATGGAAGAACTAGCAGAAACAAATCACCTTAAGACTGCTTTAACCAAAAGTGGGGAGGAAGGATTCATTCATAAAGAAACCAAGGCTTATGAAGAGATATTGGACTCCTGTAGATATCAGACCATCCAGAGGTTTTTGAGGGATTACCTGCACAAAGAGAGGAAGTCTGGTCAGTTCAATTAGCAACTTCGGATAGCTCGACCGTCAGCTCGAGTACACATCCGACCGAGCACCAAAGCCACTCGACCGAGTGCAACGCCGAGTCCTACACAAAGGATTGGTCCGAACTAAAGGCACCAAAAGTAGAGCTCAAACCTCTCCCATCTGGGCTAA
Source organism: Camelina laxa (assembly GCA_024034495.1). NCBI lineage: Eukaryota > Viridiplantae > Streptophyta > Magnoliopsida > Brassicales > Brassicaceae > Camelina > Camelina laxa. The sequence goes on along the minus strand of CM043885.1, from coordinate 13,622,845 downwards.
GGTACGTTTTTCTAGGTAAGAACTCTACTTATCCTGTGATAGTAAATGCTAAGTTGAGTAAAAAAGAGCTTGATCTGCTAGTTGTTGAGCTAAGGAAGTATAGGAAAGCCACTGGTTATGCCTTGGATGACATTCAAGGACTCTCACCTAGTCTTTGCATGCATAGAATCCATCTTGAAAATCAATCTTACTCCAGCATTGAACCCCAAAGAAGATTAAACCCCAACTTAAAAGAAGTAGTTAAGAAAGAGATCCTTAAGTTGCTTGATGCTGGTGTAATCTATCCTATCTCTGATAGTACTTGGGTTTCACCAGTTCATTGTGTCCCAAAAAAAGTAGGGATCACTGTAGTAAAGAATGATCATGATGAATTAATTCCCACTAGAACCATTACAGGGCATAGAATGTGCATTGATTATAGAAAGCTTAATTCAGCTACTAGGAAAGATCATTTTCCTCTTCCTTTCATTGATCAAATGTTGGAAAGACTAGCTAATCACACTCACTACTGTTTCTTGGATGGATATTCTGGATTTTTTCAAATTCCTATTCATCCTAATGATCAAGAGAAGACAACATTCACATGTCCATATGGTACTTTTGCTTATAGAAGGATGCCATTTGGATTATGTAATGCTCCAGCAACTTTTCAAAGATGCATGATGTCTATCTTCTCTGATCTCATTGAGGATGTTGTTGAAGTATTTAAGGATGACTTCTCTGTCTATGGAGACTCATTTTCTTCTTGTCTTGATAATTTGTACAGGGTTTTAAAAAGATGTGAAGAGACAAACCTAGTCTTGAATTGGAAAAAGTGTCACTTCATGGTTGAAGAAGGGATAGTTCTTGGTCATAAAATTTCAGAGAAAGGGATTGAGGTTGATAAGGCAAAGATTGAAGTCATGGTTCAACTTCAACCACCAAAAACAGTAAAGGACATAAGAAGCTTTCTTGGTCATGCTGGATTTTATAGAAGATTCATCAAGGATTTTTCAAAGATAGCTAGGCCATTGACAAGGTTGCTTTGCAAGGAAACTGAGTTCAACTTTGATGAAGATTGCTTGAAAGCTTTCAAGGAGATCAAGGCTGCTTTGATTTCAGTTCCAATAGTGCAAGCTCTTAACTGGGATCTTCCATTTGAGATTATGTGTGATGCTTCAGACTTCCTAGGACAGAAAAAAGATAAGAGGCTGCATGTGATTCACTATACAAGTAGAACCTTAGATGAAACTCAAGGAAGATATTCAACAACAGAGAAAGAGCTCCTAGCAGTGGTATTTGCCTTTGAAAAATTCAGAAGCTACTTAGTAGGGTCCAAAGTGATTGTGTACACTGATCATGCTGCTCTAAGGCACATTTACTCAAAGAAGGATACAAAACCAAGGTTGTTGAGATGGATTTTGCTTCTTCAAGAGTTTGACATGGAAATAGTTGATAAAAAGGGGATAGAGAATGGAGTAGCTGATCATTTGTCCAGGATGAGGATAGAAGAGGAGATTCCAATTGATGATTCAATGCCTGAGGAAAAACTGATGCTGATTGGGACAACTCGGCACACAACTCGAACACCTACTCGTACAGGCACTCGGCCGAGTTGGTTTGAGTACTCGATCGAGCAGGATGAGATGGAAGAGTGGATGGCACTTGAGAGTGAGGATCTGCCTTGGTACGCTGATATAGTCAATTACAAGGTGTGTGAAGAAGTCCCAGCAGATATGGACTCCTATAGAAAGAAGAAACTCCTCAAGGACATCAATGGATACTATTGGGATGAACCTTACTTATACAAGAAGGGATCAGATGGATTGTTTAGAAGGTGCATAGCAGATAATGAAGTTGAAGGAGTGTTAGGACATTGCCATGGTTGTGCTTATGGAGGACATTTTGCAACTTTCAAGACAGTCCAGAAAGTCTTACAAGCTGGCCTATGGTGGCCTACATTATTCAAGGACACTCATAAGTTCATCACAAAGTGTGATGCTTGCCAAAGGAAGGGGAATATCACAAGAAAGAATGAAATGCCTCAAAATCCAATTCATGAAGTTGAGATATTTGATGTATGGGGAATTGATTTCATGGGACCTTTTAATGCCCCTTCAAATGGGAATGTCTACATTTTAGTAGCAGCGGACTATGTCTCCAAACGGGTGGAAGCCATTGCTAGCCCCACTAATGATCACAAGGTGGTTCTTAAACTTTTCAAGACCATAATCTTCCCAAGGTATGGAATCCCAAGAGTTGTGATAAGTGATGGAGGAACACACTTCATCAACAAGATCTTTGAAGGAATGCTAAGGAAGTATGGAGTTAAGCACAAGGTGTCTACAGCCTATCACCCTCAAACAAGTGGGCAAGTAGAGGTGTCAAACAAACAGATCAAGGCTATTCTATCAAGAATAGTAGGAGCAACAAGGAAGGACTGGTCTAGTAAACTTGATGAAACACTTTGGGCTTATAGAACAGCTTTTAAAACTCCTATAGGAAGAACCCCATTCCAGCTTGTGTATGGAAAGTCTTGTCACCTTCCAGTTGAAGTTGAGTACAAGGCTCTATGGGAACTCAAACTCCTAAACTTGGATCTTGAAACAGCACAAGCTAAAAGAAGCCTTGATTTGCATGAACTTGAGGAGATCAGATTGGAAGCTTATGAAAACTCCAAAATCTACAAGGATAGGACTAAGGACTTCCATGATAAGAAGATTCTCATAAAGGACCTTAAGCCTGGAGACCAAGTCTTGCTTTACAATTCAAAACTAAAGTTATTCCCTGGGAAGTTGAAAAGTAGATAGGGAGGTCCTTTTGAAATAAAAGAGATTTTACCATATGGAGCTGTCACACTTCTCAACAAGGATGGTAGTGAGTTCACCGTAAATGGTCAGAGGGTTAAAAAAATATTTGGGAGAGAAGGAGACACATGGGAAGTGCTCAATGCTTCTCAAAGATGCCCCTCAAGTTTAAATAGCTATAGAAGTCAAGCTTAGTGACTCTAAACAAGCTCACTAGGGAGGAATTCCCTAATGTATCCCTATATATATTGCTTTGGAATTTTGGTATTTTGATTTTTGCTTTAGTGTTTTCATGATCAGGGAGGCAAAGGAGTCTGAATAGAAGAGGAAGGAAAAGGTAATGGGCATCCGCAGTCCAGCTCGACCACCCCACTCGGACACGCACTCGACCGAGTCACGGTCGATCGCCATCGTCGAGCTGCCCCAATCTCCATCTCCAAGTCACCAACAAGACCCCAACTACACCTTTGACAGCATGCAAGAGGATGTGGACAACTTCTTCTCCAATCCTTAAGGTACCAATATCACCTTCACTTGTAAATATCATTGCATTTCATATTTGTGTTTTGTTTTTAGTCTTGAATCCTCATTCAAATTTCTTTCACACAGGGGACTGTGTGATTTAAGTTTGGGGGAGGGTTTGAGATAGCATTTGACATTGTGTTTTGTGATCTTATTTCAAATTTTTAGCATCCTCATATTAGTATTTGCATAAGCATCTAAGGCATAGAAAAACCATAAAAATTTGAAAAATTTTGAAAAAATCTTTATAAAAAAAGAGTGTTCATGTAGTTTGCATTGCATATTAGAATCTTGTTTAGCATGTTTCATGTAGGATTGTATAATATTTGCATTAGGGATCTATGATGAGTATTTCCTTGTTAGCTTGCTTATTCACTAGACTAGGATCAATGCCCAAGTTAATAGTACTTTGATGCTAGTTGAGTGGTTAGAAGCATAAGATTGAACCAAGCCTTGAATTCCTGCATTGTATTTGGTCTATATTGAAGCATGTTGTGATTTGACACCATTTCCTATCTATAAGAACCTAATATTGACTTTCAATTATCAATGTGTGCATTGCTTTAAACTCATGGATACCATATACATATTTGGATCATCTTTCTCCTTTTTACCACTCTTGTTGATCCAAGTAGCTGATTTCCTCATTAAGAATCAGTTTCCCTACCCTTAACCAACCCTTCTTTCAAGCCTTGTTTATTCTTGTGTGTGTGAGGCCTATTTTGGGATTGAGCTTGGTAGAAAGTGTTAGGTTTGAACTGACAAGAGTAAAGCCTTGTGTAGTTCTAGTTTGCACTTTTCAAACTAGATAGGACTAGGTGGTTCACTTGTTGGGTTTAGGACATGGCTGTTATGAAAAGAAAAAAAAAGAAAAAAAAGAGAAAAGAAAGAAAAAGGGTAGAGTCTTTAAGAGAAGATTGTGTTTAAGCAAGGTCTAGTGAAAGGATGGGAAGTGAAAAATGTTGAAGATGGTTCTAGTTAAAGAAAAGAAAAGAAAGAAAAGAAAAGTATAGCAAAAAGCTTGTATGTCTTAAGAATAAGAAGAAAAGAGAACCATAGCAAATAAGTAAGAATCCCCCATCCCACTAGAAAGATCAAATAAGAAACCTCTCCTAAGACTTGAAAACCAAAAGAGAAAAGGGTGAAAGAGAAAAGAAGAAGTTAAAGGGTAGCACTAGGATCATTTGGGTTTAGATTGCTAGGATAAACACTTTGGGTGCCTTTGGGTAGACAAGGTTTTATTCTTGTATGTGTCTAGGTGTTCTTACCTTTAGCATTCTTCTAAAGCTCAATCCATTTTTATGAGAGAACCTTGATATTGATAAGCCCCACTCTAAAAAGAGACCATCATTGTCTCAAAGCCTTTACCTCCAAGCCAAATGAGTTTAAGCATTGCATAGAATTGATTCATGTTCTTGATTAATGAATGTTAAAGGAAATGGTTGATTTGAATGCATGTGGATATCTAAGGCTCAAATCAGTAAAGGTTGTGATATGCTTGTCTAAAGTCTTTAAGTACAACTCATTCAACTTGCATCATAGTACTAGTAACTTGGACATTGATTCTAGATGGTCTATTTGCAAGCTTTAGGAGCTGAGATCCCACTTTCAAACCTCACCTACCTTCTTATGTCTTGCTTATTTGCTTGAGGGCAAGCAAAGACTAAGTTTGGGGGTGTTGATGTTCATATATTTTACCCTGTTTTCCTTTAGTATATTCACATCTTTTGCATCTTTTGCTATCCATTTTCACCATTATTGCATAGTTTTAGGACTAATCATGCATTAGAGTTTAGTTGCATTGCATTTGCATATTTTCATGCATAAACAGGTGATTTTGGAGCATAAGGAGCATGGAAGCAATGCTGAGGAAGAAGTGAAGCAATCATGAAGGGAAAGCAAGAGAGTTAAGGCTGAAATAAAAAGGTCCGGAGTCCAACTCGACCGCACACTCGACCAGACACTCGACCGTGTGCTGATGAGGACTCGACCGGGTGGAGAATGCACGAGAGAAGCCAGCTCGACCTGCCACTCGACCGAGCACAAGTCGAGTTGACCGAGCCGTTGACTATTTTGTCTTTTAGTATTTTTAGGGCTTCCACTCCCCTCCTATATAAAGCCTTGTACCTGCAGCCACAAAAGTGTGCAGCTTTTTAGATATTCTCTAAAACTAGTATTTTACCCTTTTGGGAATTATTCTTTTTGCACTTTTATATTTTTTAGATCTTGTACTTGAAAAAGACTAAATTCTTCAATATTGTTGGTTTCATAACTTTCTTAATATTGAGAATTCGAGTTTCATTTCTTTTTCAGTATTGAAGATCTCTGTTTTATCTTTCTAGTGATGCAAGTTTCATTATTTTCTGGGTTTTTGACTTTGTTCACCATGTGTTCTTGTGAGTAGTTTGCTTAGGATCTTGAGGATGGGTTAGGCTGGGTTGATCTTGTGGTTTGTTTGATTGGTTGCTTGATTGTAGATCTCTTCTAGGCTAGATGTTCTTAATGCTGATCCTATATCTGAGAAGGTAGGGTTTGATTTCAAGCATCTTAGCATCACACCAATGTCTAAGGAGCATAGATAAGGCTAGATCTAGAGCTTACCATTAGGCTTGCTAAGAGATTAGAGGTCTTGTTTGGTTTGAGATGTATTGCTTAATGCCTGCTTGTGTAGATTCTTTACTATGTGAGAGCAAGTCTAGAAATGCATAGGTTTGATTGTTTCTTGCCATGAGAGTGGATTAAACATGTCTTAGAATAGTATGTCTAGAGATTAGCTCAAAGTTTGTTTGAGGTTTGTTGACCAATTTAAATAACCACAATGATTAGTTCAGCCCATGAATCCCTCCTCAGGACCTTCTTTGTTTATTGATATCTTAGTCTTAATCCTGTTGCTTGATTTTTGTTTGATTCGTTTTTGCATTGCTCTGTTTTTATTGTGTTGCTCTGTTTCCACGTTTAGTCCAGCTCGACCCTGTACTCGACCTACACTCAGTCGAGTGCTTGCTCGAGTTCTTTCCCAAAGCTTGTGCTTATGATTTGTGATTGTCCTGTTTCATTCCTGTTTCATTTCTGGTGCATTCATTTAGTTTTCTGTTCATTGCTTGTCTTGCATAGGTTTATTTCTTGCATTAAGTAGTTTCTACTTTTGTTTTAGCTTCATTACTGTTACGATCATTCTGTTCATTTACATTCAGCGTCTAGTTCTTGTAGTTTTATTTTCTGCACTTTGCATTTTAATCATAGGATTGTTAGTGACAAACATCCTTTACATCTGGCTTAAATTAGATCTTTATGCACATCTTGACTGTTCACAAACACTCAGATTGGATTGACACCTCTTATACTGCAACTGCATAAGGGGAATTGAAACACCTTACCATCCATCCATTCATTGCATACATTCATCATCATTCACATTCACCACCACCAAAACCTTGTTTCAGTGGTTTACAAATGGAAGTTCCTAATGTCAAGGCGAAGAAGAGTGCAAAGACAATATCCCCAAACATAAGTGAATTCCCAGTATTTTCAAAACCTCTTTTCCATGATTTAGTTTGATTATTTGCTTGAGGACAAGCAAAGATTGTCTGGGGGAGTTGATAACATCATTATTTTACTCATATTAGCTATAGTTTTCATATGCATTTAGGAAGAGTTTGATGAGATTCTAGGTATAAAATGTCTATTATCAAGTATTTCAGGTTTCAAAAAGGTTTTACAGGTTTTATAGCAATTTGGACCAAAAAGGAAAGAAAATACGTTTTAGGAAAGTTTCAGAACTTTACAGTACGGGCAACTTTTGGAGAGCTTCAATAACTCGAAATATATCATGTTTGGTGTCTATGGAAAGCTGGAAGAGTCATCTTTCTCCTTGATGTAGAACCAAGTTAATCCATCCAGCCATCCGAATGTTATGCCCGATTTACCAGGACGTGCTATAAACCGACATAGGAAGAACCGACTTAACGATGGGCTTTTGTTCAAGGCCTGAACACCGACCACCACGGCAGCCCAGTCCAAGCCTCCTTCACGGTCCATAAGCTTATTTCGCCGCCTCTAAGCCTGCACTAAAGAAGAGAAGACGTTTCTACCCTTACAAAACCCTAACCCTAAACAAAACCCTATAAATACTCTTAAGATCCAGGGTTTTGAGGTGTGCTTCCTTTGTGCCTCTAAGATCTTCATCCACGCCACCAGCAGCCGACCTAGAGACGAACAGAGACTCCTCTACTGCCGTCGAAGCTCGCTCTCTCTCACCTCCTCTTAGAAGCCATCGCCAAAGACACCAAATCTCTTTCTACTCTTTCTAGTTCTTTCATACTATCTTTGCTTTGGGATCAAGTTACTTTTGTGACAAATAGAGAAGTTTACTTTGAACCCCCTTTTGTTTATTGATTCACTTTTGATGCTACAATTTATAATATCAATGTTGTTTCCTTGCATCATGAACGAGTAGTTTACTTTGTTGGGTTCTATGGGGTGATTCAAGGGGAATTCATAGGTTCGCTTCAGTTAGTTTGTTAGATCTTATTTTCGGTTTTATATTAGAGTTCTTTTGGGACATCTTTATCTTAATGCTTATGCTTGGATTGATCACCAAGCACTGATATAGAGAACGGGACCGCTAACCGTGTTATCCTACTTCTCCGAACTAGTGTTATACCGAAGCCTTGCTCGTAACCTGCGTAAGTTGAGTTGCGAAGTTTGGTGAATGAATCGAACTTGTTTAACTAGCTGGTTGACATGCGACGTTGCCTGCGAAAGTTGAGTAACGAAGTGTGAAGACTTTAGACTTTCATTCTATGAGAATAGCTTGTTAGTTCATTAGTGTTTCGTAGTTGAGAACCTAAACCGAAAATTAGTATTTACTTGTTAGATCTTACACTTAATATTGCTTAGAGCCATGAAAACCCTAAGGTGACTCCCAAAACACCCAACGCCTTAGTCTTATAGTTTCAAACCCTTTTTATTTTCTTGCAATAGTTATTAGGAAAACAAAAACCCCAATCTCTTCTTTAGTCTTAGCCATAGTTCTTACTCTTTTAATTCAATGTGTTTGCTATTACTCTCTGTGGGATCGATCCTAAAATACTACAATTGATTAATTGTGCACTTTCAGTCGTCGTGTAGTCTTTTCAGGTAAAAGATTTGGAGTGAAATTCTACACACATCACCTAACCCGATGCACCCATCGAGCACCCAGTCGGGTGATTACTCGGGACTCTTCCCTCCTCCTTACCAAATGAAATACACGATGCCGTATGCGATGAACCTTGTGAGTGGCTATACGGGTGATCATTCTGGACCTCTTCCGCCATACCCATCGTACTACCCGATGAGCTATGCGATACCCCCCTCGATCAACCCCTCGGATGCTGGTCCGAGTAAGTCGTCCTTGCATATTTCTGCGCTCTCTGACAAGCAAACACTTGCACCTGCTGAAGACGGAGATGACCCTGGCTACACGTTGCGAGTATGGAGGCTGCTGGAACCTCCTTCTTCACCAACCCATGAGGTACCACTTTCACCCGATCTTTGTAAATAAAATTGCATTTAGTTTATTTCATTTTGTGTGATTCTTGGATTCTTTTTCCAACTTTTATCTACACAGAGACTGTGTAATTTAAGTTTGGCGGAGGGTCCAGAATATTTTTAACTTTGTGTTTTATTTTCTTAATTTTTTATTTTAAATTTTTGCATGCTAGTTTTATTCATTTAAGTCTGCATCTATGTGCATTGAAAAAACCCAAAAAAATTCATAAAAATTCAAAAAAAATAAAAATAAATATAGAGTGTTCTTGTAGTTGCACTTACATATTAGGATTGAGTCTAGTTTGTTTCATATAGGATTGTTGCATATGCATTTTAGGGGACAATGATTAAAACTACCTTGTTTAAAATCAAACCTTAGGATTGAAGCTATATCCCTTAATCACAGTTCATTGTTGCTAGATCAATCTTTGGAAAAAAATGAAAAATCTTTGCTTAGAACCTTATATCTTTTGAATGCTTCCTCCACTTGTTTGAACATTCAAACATCTCTATATTATTGGATTTAATTTGAAATTTAATTGTCTTGCTTATGGAACTTGAATACTTGCTCATGGTAACTCTAAATTCGGGTTAGCACTCCATTTTACCAATCTTTTTCGTTTAACCCGATTTGTTGGTCCTACCCATGAAACCTAACCTTTCTTTCAAACCTTGTTGTGAATTGTTGAGTGAGGCCTTTTTCATTGTGCTATAGGTTGTGAAACCTTGAGAGTATTGAGAACGACAAAGAACTGCCTCTTGATTTAGCTAAGTTAGAATTTGAACTAGGTAATAGATTCGGTTTTGGAAGATAAGCGGCTAGTATGTTTATTTGGGGTGGGTTGAGGAATAAGAAAAAAAGAAGTCCCTAAGCTTACAATCAATTAACTCTAAGTTTCTAAGTCTCTAAAAAAAAAGAGAGAAAAGACTTGCTACAGTCTCCTAGAAAGAAAAAAAATATACATATATATATATATATATATATTTATACATATTAGGAGTTTATCAAAGAAAAAAAAGAAAAAAAAGAAAAAAAAAGAGAAGAGAGCTAGAAGTTTAAAGTTTAAACCTTAGGGAGTAAAAAAAGACAAAAAAGTTAAAATCAAGGATGTGGGTAGTGTCTAGCATTCCTTCTTTTGAGAGAAAGCCACCCAAATAATTTGTTTTGAAACCACCTTACTAAAAAAGCCTTACCATTGAAACCGATTGAGCTTGATTCACCTTCCATTTGCAAGAATTCGCCGAACACTTAAGTGAATGTGAAAGAGATGTTCTTTACTTTTATTTGGAGGTTGAACTAGATCGATGCATGGTAATAAGCATAGAAAAATATTTGTAAGTATGTTGATTGATCTTAGCACCATTTAACTATCTTTAAGGACTATAGCTTGAATCCTTCGCTTGGCATATAAAGGTTATGAGTCCCCGTTTTCAAACCGCACCCTCATACTTCCTTGCTAGAGGACTAGCAAGATTTAAGTTTGGGGGTCTGATAACTCTCTAATTTACATGTTGTTATCATCCTTTTTTGTCCATATTTTGCATTGTTCATACCCTTAACTTAGCATTTTTAGGTCATTTATTGTAGAAATTCACTATTAGGCCATTTAGGGTGTTGCATTTTTGCATTTGCATGTTTTGGATGAAAACAAGGTGCTTAAGAGCCTAAAATGGGGAAAAATAAGGACAAGCTCGAGCATGTACCCGAAGGAGCCATCGAGCTGGAAGAATAAGTCTGAACCCCAACACGATCGAGGAGGATCCAAGAGCCGGAAGAACAACCCAAAGATCTACCCGAGGAGTAACCCGACTCCATCCTCGTGTACCCCATCGAGTAGACCATCGGGCAGGTCTGGGAAGCTAGGTCAAAGGGGTTTCCATATATAAACCCCTCCTCTCCTTCCTCGCAAACGAGCACGCCGCAGACCCTCAAACCAGAGAGCGAGAGCTTCTGTTAGAGAACTGAGCGACTCAAATGCTTTTCCCTTTTGTTTTAGATTTTATTTCATAAGTTTTTATTATTTCTTTAGATTTCTATCTTGAACTCTTATCCCTCTACTTTATCATTTAACATAATGCAATTTTCGTTCATATTTGCTTTTATGTTTCTTGCTATGATTTCCGAGTAGTGTAGTAAAGTTTCTAGGGATGGGATAGATGATTTTGTGTTCTTGGTCGGTTAGGATCTCTTAGTTGATTGTATATGTTTAATAGATTTCCTTCTTGATTGGTGTTCTTAATGCTGTCAACAAACCGAGAGGGTGAGATTAGATCTAAGGTGTTTTACCACCGAGAGGTGTAGATGAGATGCTTGTTACAACCAATGCTAGAGGTTTACTCACTTACCCTAAGAGATTAGATTAGTAAGGGGTTTACTGACAATAATGAATCGGATCTTAATGCTTGCTTGGTCATGTTTCTCCAACGAGTGTTGGGTAGGGGAGTGATAAAGGTTGATTGTTTCTATTACAAGAGTGTTTTAACAAGATTTTAGAGATTCATTGTCTAGGAAATATTTGCTTGAGGCATGTAAGGCATCTGTACTGGTCAGGAACACTTGGGATTCAATTACCCCATCCTTAGAAGCTTTCGTATTTTATTGCTTGCATTTCCATTTATTACTCGATCTCTTACCCGATCAGGTACACGATAACCTGCATCGAGTAACCCCTCGAGTTGTTCATACCATCTTTGCTTACTCGATCAACCCACCTAATCCTGTAATCGAATGCTTGCATCGAGTGCTTAGGTCGTGTGGTTCTTTGTTTATATTCTTTTCTTTTATTATTTTAGGAATGTTAGATCAAAATCCTTAATTGCTTGGCTTGACTTGCATTGTTCTGATTGCATCCTTCCTTCTAGCATAAACAACCATTTGGATTGATAACCCTTTGTACTACAACTGCATAGAGAATTGATACCCTGGTGAAAACCTGTTTATCACATGCCAAAATATTGGCTCCTCAGCGGGCCTAATCTCGCATGCCATAATATATAAGGAAGTCCAATATTTGTCTCTCGGGTTGCCACCGTATAGCGCGCCCTCGGATCGTCATCCGAAGTCGATGTACCAACCATACTCCCAAGCCACAAAGTCTCAGAATATGGCAGTCCTCCAACGTCTGGATAATCCTCTCAGACTGCCCATCTGTCTGTGGATGATAAGCTGTACTCATATGCACCTTAGTGTCCATCTCCGCCTGAAATTCCTACCAGAACAACGAAGTGAGCTTAGAATCCCTATCAGACACAATACTCGCTGGCACCCCATGCAACCTGACTATCTCCTTCACATAGTTCTTAGCCAAGACCGCTGCTCCATCAGTCTTCTTAATAGCCAGAAAATGTGCCGACTTAGTCAACCGGTCTACAATGACACAAATAGCATCAAACGTTTGAGACACCGGCAATCCTACCACGAAGTTCCATAGTGATCATATCCCACTTCCACTCTGGAATGGGAAGACTCTTCAGCAACCCGCCTGGAACCTGATGCTAAGCCTTCATTAGCAGACACATATCGCACCTCGCAGGGTGATAAGCCTTCATTAGCAGACACATAACGTCCCATGAGATTTGGAGATCCTATCTGCAACCAAGTTAGCATTACCAGGGTGATAAGCTATCTCCAAATCATAACCTGCCACAAACTCCATCCACCGTTTCTACTTCAAATTCAACTCAGGCTTTTATAATCTGTAAACACCTGCACTTTTGCACCATAAAGATAGGATCTCCAAATCTTCAGGGCAAAAACTACAGCAGCCATCTCCAAATCATGAGTAGGATAGTTACCCTCATGCTTCCGCAACTGCCGCAAAGCGTAGGCAATCACCTTCCCATGCTGCATCAACACACACCCCAAACAAACTCTGGATGCATCAGTATAAACCACATAGGGTTCTCCCTGATCTGGCAAAGCCAACACTGGCGTAGTAGTCATCATCTCCTTCAAGCTTGCAAAGCCCTTCTCGCACTCCTACGACCAGACAAAAGGAACATCCTTCCCTTCAACCTAGTCATGGGACGTTGTCTGCTCGCAAAACCCTGCACAAATCTTTGGTAATAACCTAAAAACCCAAAAAAACTCCTGATCTCTATGGCATCTGCGGTCTAGGCCAATCTCTGATAGCCTGAATCTTCTCCGGATCTATAGAAACCCTATCTGCAGAAACAATGTGACCTAGAAATCCCATCTCCTGCTGTCAGAAACTACACTTGCTCAACTTAGCAAACAACTTCTACTCCCGCAACTTCTATAGAACTGCCCTCAAATGCACTACATGCTCCTCTGGGCTCTTAGAATAAACCAGGATATCGTCGATGAAGATGATGACAGACAGGTCCAGAAACTCCTGAAACACGCTGTTCATCAACCTCATAAACGTTGTTGGCGCGTTAGTCAACCCAAAAGACATCACCACAAACTCATAATGGCCATACCTCGTCCTGAATGCAATCTTTCTCACATCTGCCTCATCTATCAGAATCTGATGATAACCCGACGCCACATCTATCTTGGAGAACCAACTAGCACCTCTGAACTGATCCAACAACTCATTGTTCTTGGGAAGAGGGTAGTTTTTCTTCACAATGACCCGGTTCAAACACCGATAATCAATACACAAGCGGAAACTCCCATCCTTCTTCTTAACAAACGATACCGGCGCTCTCCACGGTGACACACTAGGACGGATGAATCCCTTGTTCAACAGATCCTCCAACTGCTTCAACTCTGCCATCTCTGCTGGAGCCATTCTGTAAGGAGCTTTAGATAACGGCGTCGTCCCTGGTTCTAGTTCAATCGTGAAAGGATCAGACCGAGATGGTGGTAATACCTGCAACGCCTGGAACACGTCCTCAAACTCCTCCACAACCTGAATACCGCTAACCGTAGACTGCCCCACTGACTCCGGCATCAAAATAGTAACCAAATAAGCCTCACCTTATCGATCATCTTCCCAGCCTGAATGGCCGAGATCACAAGACTCCCTGTCGGTTTAACTCCCTCAACAACCAACTTCCCTCATGGACGCTCAAACTCCACTCTACCCCGATAGTAATCAAGATGAACCTTATGCCGATGCAACCAATCCATCCCAAGAATAACATCATACAGCTCCACTGGACTGATAAGCAATTCCGCTGGACACGACCCTCCTGCGATCTGAATATCAACTTCCTTCGCTCGGCCAAAAACCCTCAGAAACTTGCTTCCCGCAACTTTGACAACTCCCGCACGCTCCCCGGGATCTCCTCTGATATCAGCACTCTCTACGCACTCCGGAGTAATGAAGTCATGAGTAGCTCAAGAATCAAACATAACGTGAGACTTAAACCTGCCCACCAACAATGTCCCTACACAAACCTCATGTGTTGAGAACCTAACATTTTATCACAGGCAAACATGAAATATGAACCTACTGTAATTCACAAAGTCTAAGAACCAGAAGTTATACCTGTGATCGCTCTAGCACTTGTTCCACCAGGCTCGACCGTCGTGTAAACCTGTGGCACCTGCTCAATCCGTGCTACCGGCTGAACTACATAATGCACTGATGCCACTACCATCTACTGCAACTTGGGACACTTGGGCTTGGTGTCCCCAGGCTTCATGCAACAATAGCATACATCGCTGCCGTCGGAGCACTCCTCTAGGGACAGTAGGATCTGTACCTCCCAAAAACCATGTAATATCAATGTTACGCATCTCCCTCTGCATAGCCACATAACGAGAGTACGCTCCCCCATCCGCAGCCACAGGCTGTCGCTCCTCCGCCACTACTGGTGGCACTACCTGAGCCTGAGCCGGTGTCACAGGCTGCAACCGCTCCAATACCCGTGCCAAAAAATCAGCATAGCCAACCCCAGGGACTCCACCCGCTCCCACACCCGGAACCCTAGCATCACTGGCCACTCGAGCACAAATACCGCCCCCTCCAGCCACACTCATGGAATCCTCCAGGACACCCTGCGACTCGTCAACACCCTCAGCTGTCACACTCTGGTCTGCAGTCTCACTAACTGCTGGGCCTCTGTTCCTACCAAGACCACGTCCGCATCCATGATCACATCCGCATCTACGACCAGCAATAGCATCACCTCTAGCAAGCAATTATATAGAACACAAAAACATAACTCACCGTGGAATCACACAGTAGGCTCGCAGAGGATGTTCTAGGACTCCATGCCACACATAATTGACTAACTCACATAATCAATCAAGCATGCAATCCAAAACATCAGCAACAGAAACCTAGTGAACCCGTACCTAGAACCGTAAGGGCTCTAATACCAAACTGAAACGACCCGAGCAGTTTTTTTGTTTTTTAAAATAATAAATACTAAATAATAATAATAATAATGATAAATACTCTACAGCTAATGGTCCCATACTCACTAGCCACCTAACCACAATCACACAACAACGGATAACAAAAACAATATCAATAACCATCAAATATCCAATTATAAATAACCAATATCAAAGTATAACAATAATCCAATAACCAATCATCAGGAAACATAAATCAGCAACCTAGCAATGTTCTAATGATCCAACTGTAGCAACCTAGCAATGCCAGACAACATCCAATCGAGACTCTAGAACATCCTCCTCTTTATTGCCTTGATTCTGGAACGCCCACCTGAATAGGATCGTAGGCTGGGACTCAGTCCGGGAATGGTAGGGAAGTCTCGGACGAGTCGAGGAGGAGCTACTTATTAGCTCGGACAAAGGGGAAAATCATGCCAAGTATGGGAACAAAGTTTGGACTTAATGGACAGCTCTTGGCCAGCGGCGGACAGCTCTCA
Source organism: Camelina laxa (assembly GCA_024034495.1). Taxonomy (NCBI): domain Eukaryota; kingdom Viridiplantae; phylum Streptophyta; class Magnoliopsida; order Brassicales; family Brassicaceae; genus Camelina; species Camelina laxa. The sequence continues at coordinate 13,607,192 of CM043885.1, read as the reverse complement.
ATCAGCTGCGGACAGCTCACGGTTAGTTGTTGACAGTACTCGAACAGCTACGGACAGTTCGACCAGCTGTCGGCCAGCTAGTGTCAGCTCGACCAGCTGCCGGTCAGCTACCACTAGCTCGACCAACTGGACGGTGGTGGACAGTGTGCAGGTCAGCTGGGAACCTTGTGAGCGGTCATGGGATGCGAGGACCGAACAGGAACGGCCAAACGTGTACGATCAAACGGCAGCAATCGAAAGGTCATGTATCGGATAGGTGCCTTTTAGGGCCTAGACTTTGGCCAGGACCCTATAAAAAGAAGGCGTAAGCTCTCATTTCCAACACACAATCGGAAACAGAAAATACAACAAAACTCAAGAGAGATCGAGTATAAAATAGAGAGAACACTTTCGGAGACCAAGATTTCGGCGAGAGAGAATAGAAGGTCTGAGGTATGGTGAAGTACCAACCTTATGGGTTCTGAGGGATGGAATAGTTGCATCATAAGGCATAAGCATCTGTAATGCTTTGGTTGGTCCAGTTGGTTGGAGGAAAGGGGGTGCGGCTCAGAAGTGGATCGGGAATCCCTAGGTTCACCATGAAGCGTCCAAACTGATGCGCATGCTACCTCCCTACCTGTCAGCGTACCATCCAGAGTGTCCATGTACGAACTAATGCGCGGGATAACTATCTACCGGCCAACCGCTGCAATGGATGGTTATGTAGAACTTAGCGTGCATTGCATGACATTGTACGGTCTAAGGAAAATGTTATTGATGGCTACTTTGTTTCAGGAAAGGAGTGTGATCGCGGGAAAGGACCTGCTTAGGCGCAAGACTCATGGCCGGGAAGATGAGTGGTTGTGATATGGGTAGCTAGGATTGATTATACAGCTTGTACTAGCTTATTATGCAAACTCATAAGTTGTATCGAATACTTTGATTATCTAATACAATACCAGATTGTTTGCTTTACTCTAAGTTTATATCATTTAGACTCTAAGTATCAAATCTCAAAATGTGCGGATGAACTTGCTTAAAGAATGGGCCCTAAAATATGACTAAGTAGCGAATTGGGACGGAAGAACCTCACCGGCCTTAGGTAGGCCGGGGTCGGGGTATTTCAAGTTGGTATCAGAGCATGCTTTGTTCTAGGACCGGTAGTGCGTGTTTAGGGTATCACCACTCATCGGTTTATGGGATCTCGCAGTAGTGGTTATTATTGTGTGCGGTTTATTTAAACTAAACCGTGACTAAAATGCATAAGTTTTGCAGATGGGTAAGAGCAACAAGGAAAATAAGAAGAACGGTAAGGAGGTGGCCGATGAGAAAATTGACGCCGTGGAGATGCTAGTCAATGCGGAGGCAAGGAACACAGACACCCAAAATCCAGCCAGAACTGTGGCTGGAGGGAAACAACCGGGTCATGATAAGCCGGAAAATAGCTGTGCAACTGGCGTAAACAGGCAACCAAATGCGGTACCATCGTCCCAGGAACAATGGGAAACGATGAAGGCCATGATGGCACAGTTGAACATACTCACAAAGACATTCGTACCGGATCTAGTGGTACCAGCGGTACGTAGCAAGATTGTTACGGAGACCATCAAAGTGAGTCCTAGAGATTCTCCGAGAAAGAGAAGGGACTACTTGAATGCGTTAGAGCATGTCTCGAGACTGAGGACTAAGCATTTCCCGGGGAGTTTAGATCCGATCGTGGCTGACAAGTGTAGGAGTCGGCTTGTAAGGAATTTTAACTCCACTCTCTGCACGGAGGAGTATCAAAAGGACATTGTCGTCCATTTCCTTGAAGAGGAAGCACATGACTAGTGGGTATCGGTTGAGAAACGGAAAGGTGGTCAAGTCCTAACCTTTGCGGACTTTGAGGAAGAATTCAACAAAAAAATCTTTCCCTCGGAGGCTTGGGACCGACTAGAAAGTGCGTACATGAACCTGGTACAAGGGGATATGACAGTACGTGCATATGATGCCGAGTTCAGCCGCCTTAGGCGCTTTGTTGGAAAGGAAAAAGAGGATGAGAAAGCACAAGTCTGTCGTTTTATCCACGGACTAAGGGTTGACATCCGCAACCATTGCATGAACGGTGTCTTTAACTCGATCGTTGAAGTGGTGGAAAGGGCGACCATGATCGAAGCTGGGCTGGAGGAATAGAAACAGCTTAGACGCGAGAGGGTTTCTTCGCGTTTGACTCACACAGCCAAAACCACGGGCCAAAAAAGGAAGTGGGATAAGGTGGATAATGCAAGGTCCGTCACCAAGTATAGTGTAGGACTTGTGGAAAGCACCACAGCGGTTCTTGCTGGAAGGTCGTGGGTGCATGTGGTCGCTGTGGAAGCAAGGATCATGCGAGCCGAAACTGTCCGAGGATGGGAAATGGCAATGGGCCAAGGACTTGCTACCTGCGCGGAAAATAGAGACATTTTAGGAATGAATTTCCGAACCTTGATGTGGAAAGACAAACCCACCAACGTGGGAACCTTGCGAGGATACTTCAACTCCACCACCTAAGAGACAGGCTATCGCACCACGTGTTTACGAGCTGTCCGAGGACACTGCTGCTGGGGATTTCAGCGCGATTACTGGTATGTTGTGAGAACCTTTCTGAGTTCAATTTGTGCATTACATAACATCATAATGCATGTGAAACGGGATATGGGTACTTAGCATTCTAGAGTAATGTGTAGGGACCTTAAGTATAGGTGGTGTGGAAATGCACACCTTGTTTGGTTGAGGGGCCACACATTGCTTTGTGAGCCCTGAAATGATAGGGAAAGGTGGGTTCAGGAAAGAACCGAACCCCGGATACGGAATGGTCCGAGCAGCCTGCAGGCAAGCGATGTACCCGTCTAGTATGGTTCGGGGAATCTCGGTCATTGTTAATGGTGTAGATATGTCTACTGACCTGATCATTGTTCTAGTCATGAACCATGATGTTATCTTGGGGATGGATTGGTTGGGGAAGTACAGGCTCATAGTGACTATCACCAAGGGCGAGTAAACTTTGAAAGAAAGGAAGGAACATTGAGATTCCAAGGAATCAGATCAACTTCGGAAAGTTTGATTATCTCGGCAATCCAAGCGGAAAGGATGCTGGAGAAAGGATGTGAGGCGTACTTAGCCACAATCACAACAAAAGAAGTTGGGGAAAATGCGAAATTGGACAATATTCCAATAGCAAATGAGTTCTCCGATGTGTTTGAAGAGGCAGGGGGTGCTGGAAAGGTCAGATCCATTCACCATCGAGGTAGAACCGAGGACGACCCCTATATCAAAAGCGCCTTACCGGATGGTACCGGCGGAAATGGCGGAGTTAAAGAAACAATTGGGAGAATTGTTAGAGAAAGGATTTATCAGACCAAGTAGTTCACCATGGGGTGAACCGGTCTTGTTTGTAAAGAAAAAAGATGGTAAGCTTCAGGCTATGCATCGACTATCGGGGGCTGAATAGGGTTATGGTCACTGGTCAATTGAGCACCAATACCGCCCCCTCTGGCCACACTCATGGAATCCTCCTAGACACCCTGCGTCGCGCCAACACCCTCGCTGTCACACTCTGGTCCGCAGTCTCACTAACTGCTGGGCCTCTGCCCCTACCACGTACGCGTCGACGACCACGCCCGCGTCCACGACCACATCCGCGTCTACGACCAGCAATCACCTCTCGCCATCTTGACTACCATGAATAGAAGACTAAGCAAGCAATAATTTAGAACACAAAAACATAACTCACCGTGGAATCGCACAGTAGGCTCGAAGAGGATGTTCTAGGACTCCATGCCACACACAATTGATTAACTCACATAATCAATCAAACATGCAATCCCAAACGTCAGCAACAGAAACCTAGTGAACCCGTACCTAGAACCGTAAGGGCTCTAATACCAAACTAAAATGATCCAACATGTTTTGTTTTTGAAATATTAAATAGTAAATAATAATAATAATAATAATAATAATAATAATAATAATAATAATAATAATAATAATAATAATAATAATAATAATAATGATAAATACTATACAGCTACTGGTCCCATACTCACTAGCCACCTAACCACAATCACACAAAAGTGGATAACATAAACAATATCAATAACCATCAAATATCCAATATTAAATAACCAGTATCAAAGTATAACAATAATCCAATAAACAATCATCAGAAAACATAAAACCAGCAACCTAGCAATGTTCTAATGACCCAACTCTAGCAACCTAGCAATGCCAGACAACATCCAATCGAGACTCCAGAACATCCTCCTCTTCATTGCCTTGATTCTACAGCGCCCCGCGATCCTGAATAAGATCGTAGGCCGGGACTCAGTCCGAGAATGGCAGGTAAGTCTTGGACGAGTTGAGAAGAAGCTACTTATTAGCTCGAACAAAGGGGGAAATCATGCCAAGTATACGAACAAAGTTTGGACTTCGCGGATAGCTCTCGGCCAGCTGTGGACAGCTCTCGGTCAGCTGCGGACAGCTCACGGTTAACTACAGAAAGTACTCGACCAGCTATGGACAGTTCGACCAGCTGTCAGCCATTTAGTTTCAGCTCGGCCAGCTAGTGTAAGCTCGACCAGCTGCCGGTCAGCTACCACTAGCTCGACCAGCTGGACGGTGGTGGACAGTGTGTAGGTCAGCTGAGAAGCATATGAGCGATCATGGACGCGAGGACCAAACAAGCACGACTGAACGTGTACGATCAGACGGGAGCGATCGAAAGGTCATGTCGGACAGGTGCCTTTAGGGGCCTAGACTTCGGCCAGGACCCTACAAAAAGAAGGCGTAGGCTCTCATTTCCAACACACAATCGGAAACAGAAAATACAACAAAAACTCGAGAGAGATGGAGTATAAAATAGAGAGAATGGTTTCTGAGAACGATAGTTTGGCGAGAAAGAATAGAAGGTCTGAGGTACAGTGAAGTACCGACCTTTTGGGTTCTGAGCGATGGGGTAGTTGGTCCAGTTGGTCGGAGGAAAGGGCTGCGGCTTGGAAGTGGATCGGGAACCCCTAGGTTCACCGTGAAGCATCCGAACTGATGCGCACGCTACCTCCCTACCGGCCAGCGTACCATCCGGAGTGTCCATGTACAGACGGTATCGTAGGAGAAAAATAAACACGGCTCGGCGGCTGGACGGGGATCAATACAGATACCTCGGTACACCGTCAAACTGATGTGAGGGATAACTCTCCACCGGCCAACCGCTGTACTGGACGGTTATATAGAACTTAGCGTGCATTGCATGACATTGTAAGGGCTAAGAGAAATGTTACTTGGTTTCAGGAAAGGAACTTAATTGCGGTAAAGGACCTGCATAGGCGCGAGACTCATGGCCGGGAAGATGAGTGGTGGTGATATGGCTAGCTAGGATCGATTATACAAATTGTGCTAGCTTATTATACAAACTCATAAGTTGTATCGAATCCTTTGATTATCTAATACAATACCCGATTGGTTGCTTTACTCTAAGTTTATATCATATAGACTCTAAGTATCGAATCTCAGAATGTGCAAATTAACTTGTTTAAAGAATGGGCCCTAAAATATGACTAAGTAGTGAATTGGGACGGAAGCACCTCACCGGCCCTAGGTAGGCGGGGTCTTTTAGATTCCACGATCACACTTTGCCTTTACCTGCATCACAAACACAAATTGAGATGCATGAGTATTTTATAAACACTCGGTGAGACAATCCTCCCATCTACGAGGCTATACGCATAAGCAATAAGATTCTCTAACCAACAAAACAACAATCAAAAAACAAACCAGGACTGCATCGACCAACGCCAACAATGCATCGACCGACACCAACATGGGATGCATCGACCGACGCAAGACTGCATCGACCGACACATGCTTGACATTTCACGGAAAACCCTAGTTGCATCGACCGATGCACCTACTTGCATCCACCGACGCTCCTAGGTCAAACCGCCCTGTCCACGCACTTTCGTCGACCGATGCACATGCCGAGCATTGATTTTCCCCGAAGCTTCTCGCTGGATCTTGGTTCCTACAACCACCTAACTCGATCCCAAGCCACAAGATTCACGAAGTCCCAATTAACGTTCTAACAAGCCTAACAACACATAAACATGCAAATCAGAGAAATCTCAGCTTAGATAAGCCATAGTCATGCACTCACCTTTGCCAAAGACGTTTCTAAACCTTAAACAAGTAAGAACACGCTCCTAGGAAGCTCCTACAACGATCTCAGCCTCCAATCACCAGAAATCACCAAAAACAGTTTCTCCCTTCTGTTTTCTCTAAAACGGCTTATGTTTTCTCGAAACACCACTTGAACTCGCTAAACACGACTTAAGGGTTTTCCTTTTCCCTTTCCTCCAAAACGCAGCGTTTAACTTAAGTCGAACCGCTGAAAACCAACCTTGCATCGACCGTCGACCGATGCATCTCCTAAACCGCGATTTCGGTTCGCGGCTGTTACAGTTCTAGGACGGGTTAATGGAGGGTTTAGAGCGGTTTAGGAATTTAATTGGTTGAATTATTTTCTTGTTGCTTGATGCATGGTGTTGTGTGATGGAATTGATTATGAGTAGTTAGTCGATTTGCATGTGGTATGGAGTCATAGTATCATCCTCGACGAGCCATCAATGTGATTCCATGGTAAGCTGTGTTTTTGGTGTATGGTTTAGATTGTTTGCTTAGCCTTCTCTTCATGGTAGTCAGATGGTTGGAGAGGGTGTTGTCGCTGGTCATGGACGCGGACGTGGTCGTGGACACAGACGTGGTCGTGGTAGGGGTAGAGGCCCAGCGTTTAGTGATATTGTGGATCAGAGTGTGACAGCTGAGGGCGTTAGCGAGTTGCATGGCTTCTAGGAGGGGTCACTGAGTGTGGCCGGTGGAGTGGGTGTGGGCGGTTTCAGTGCCAGGGTGGCCGGTGATGCAAAGATTTCTGGGTGTGGGAGTCCCACTAGGTGGATCCCCAGGGGGCGGTGTTGACCTGGCGGGCTTGTTGACGCAGCTGTTGAAGTGGTTGCCGGGAGTTGTACCGGCAAAGGCTCAGGTGGTGCCGTTTGTGGCGGCAGAGATACAGCAGCTAGTGGCTATTTGTGCAGGAGCTCATTCTCGGTATGTCTATATGCTGATAGAGATGGGGAGGATCGGTACGGTACATGTCTTTAGCGATACGGACCCTACTGCTGCGAATGCGTGGAGAACGAGAGTGGAACGCAACTTCCAGTCTCTCCGGTGTCCAGAGGAGTTATTGGTGGACATAGGGTCCACTTCCTGGCAGAGGATGTGCGCTTGTGGTGGTGGTCAGTGGCTGCCAGAAGAGTGCAGAGGAAGATGGGTTGAGTTCTTGGAGGAGTTCAACCGCAAGTACTTTCTCCGTGAGGCACTAAACCGGTTGGAGGTGCAACTCCTGCAGTTATCTCAGGGGACTTTGACTGTGTGTGAGCTTGACGTTGAGTTCATTCGGCTTCTGATGTATGGGGGCCGGACGATGGAGTCGGAGGAGTCACAGGTTTGGAGGTTCATGAGGGTGCTTCATGAGGACTTGAGGATCCAATGCAGAGGGAGGATCTACGCCATGAGGACAGACCTTGTGGAGGCCGCAGCTGAGATCAAGGATGGCCTGACGGAGCAGCCCGTGGTGGTTAGCCCAACTTTTCAGACAGAGGCGAGCAAGGGTAGCAAGTCGGAGCAAAGGCATAAGAGAAGGCGGGAGGACAAGTAGGTGACAAACCAAGGTGCTCAGGGATGCTACGGGTGCAGGAGCATGGATGATAGGTTGGCGAGCTGTTCCAAGAGGATCGGGATGCAAGGGAACATTCGAGTGTGCTTCTACTGCAAGGAGGTGGGACATATCAGGCCTCCGTGTCTGAGGTTGCAGCAGGTGACAGTGGCTGGGCACTAATCCCGGAGTTTAGATTCTTAATGGGTTTGTTGGTGTTAAGTTTTTTTTTCGTTTCGGAGTTGAAAACGTTTGTTGCACTTAAGAATTTAATAAGATGATTAGTTCTTATGAAGTTTCCATAAATTGAAAGTTTCTGGGTTTAGAGCTTTGCTATGTATGGAAAATATCGTTGCAAAAGTAAAATAGAAAGTTTTATGAATAGTTAGAACTTGTCTATTTTTGGAAAGGACATGTGTAAACACCCGGGTGGTTAGGATGTTTCAGAGATGGCCTGAAGAGTGGTCATGGTGGCGGTTATATTCCAGTGTGGGAATACACGCAAACCACGAGAGCTAGTTCCGGTCAGGAGATGCTTATAGACGTTATGACTTGTTTTCTCATGAGGAGATGATTAGTTCTCCTGGGGAGATGATTAGTTCTCCAAAGGAGATGATGAGTTCTCCTGAGGGTCTGATTAGTTCCCCTGGTGCACCGCGGGCTTGAGGGGTTGCGACCCTGAGAGGGCAGCAGAGATTATTAGTTCTCCTAGGGGATGTTAGTACCCCGGAGGGGATGAGTAATCCCCCTGGTACCGAGATCTCGAGGGTGAAGATCCAAGAGTGAGACGGTATGGCTCGAGGACGATGGTCTAAGAGTGCAGGCGGTGCATTTTGAAGGTTGCGACCTGAGAATGTATGAGCGAGAGAGCAAACAATGTCTAGGATGTGGATCTGAGCATTGTGACTAGATGTAGACCTCAGAGGTCGGGAGTGATCTCGGGTTTTGGGTTGTGCTGATCAGTGGGGTCAGGGTTATGTGGATCGTTGGGTCACGTGAGTGTGCGAGCTGTTGAAACAGTTGCACTGGGAACATTAGCTGACAGTATTTAGTTTGGTCGACTATGCTCGGTGGAGACTGGAGCCAAGAGAAGTCGGTGGAGATTGTGTTCAGCGATGCTTCACGCAACTGCATCGGGCGATGCAATTAGGGATTCCATGAAGACGATGGACGTTGCATCGGTTGATACAAGGAGTGCATCGGTCGATGCAACTAGGATTTTTGATGTTGTATTGGTCGACACAAAGTCGTAAAATCTCGGATATGTTCAGAATTGCCTTGTTTGCTTGTTTTGTTATTGATTGTGTTTGTCTTTTTGCTTGTGTGTATAGCCCTGTAGATGAGAGGATCGACTCGCTGAGTATTTGTGATAATACTCACGCATCTCAATTGTTGTTTGTGGTGTGCAGGTATGTGGCGTGGAATCATGGAGATGAGAAGGAAGATGATCTATGTTCTCGTTTATTGTGTTGTAGCTATGTTGATATGATTTTTGAACCTTGTATAGAAGCATGCTAGGTTGCTGGTTTTTATTGGTTTGAATTTTTATATATTGGAGTTGGTTTAATATGTCTTCCCTTTTATATGTTGGGTTATTGTTGATTTATTGGTTGGGTTGTAATTAGATATTATTAGATATTTAATTATATTATTATTATTATTATATATAAAACAGTTTGTGTCATTTCACAACGACAAAGGCGGTAATCCAAAATTTTAATATTACTAGGATCGGACCCGCGTTGTAGCGCGGGAAAATATTTACAAATAAATATGATTCTTAACAAAATGAAATATGTTACATTTTTAGAACTATTGTACGGTCAATTGTAGTGAATCATAGATTTTGTTTAACGAACTTGGATAAAATAGTATATAAAAAGTGAGTATAATAGATGTAATATAATGAGTTTTGATTAAAAAGAGAGCAAATAAAAAAGTTAAATTATTTATTAATGAAATGTGGGAAATTTTTATTTGAAAGATTGCAATCATAACAACTATTTTTAAAAAAATATCAACACTTTTTTTTAAGATATCATATACAAATGATAACGGTAGTGGCTCTAATCTGTTCACTTCTCTCTTTTCTATCCTCTTTTGTTTCAAAACTGGAAGTCTCGTATTCCCCACCTGTAAATATCTAATGGCTCATATTAAAATATAAAGAGAATTTTTTTTATAATGAAAAATTGTATGAAATAAATTTTTAGAGTATGAAAACATGTAATAAACAATAGTAACTCATAATCACTTTGATTGCATCGTAACGAACGTTTTCGTCCAAATTAGGAGCTTCTTTGATAGCTTCCCATATGTTATTTCTTTTCTTCTCGACCTCTCTTTGTTCACCTTCTCTTTGTTGTCTTGTTTCTCTCTCTTGTATTAGATCGAAGAGTTTACGAGTTACTGTTGTCAATGAATTCATCTTAGCATGGAGATCTTCTGAACCTTCAGATTGACTTGATGGTTCACTTACATTGTTAGTATTGCTTCTATGCTTCTTTCTTAAAGGTAGTTTTTCTAGAGAGCCCCTTGCATTGCTGCATACAAAAGACAAAGTTGTTTCATGGTTTTCTTCGACATCCATAGAAAAATCTTCAGTAGAACTTGTTTGCTTTTTTCCTGCAGTTCCATTTGTTTGAGACTCGGATGCGTCTAAATAAAAAGAAAAATAATTTAGCATAATTACTGATTTCAAAGTTTATTTGCTTATTATCTTAAAATTTTCACAAAATGTATTAGTGTTGAAGAAATGGTTGCAACTTTTCTTCTTATAGTTGGCGAAAATTCAAGGTATTGTCATACAAAGGACACTTTTAATAGGTCATCGTTTGCAACAAGCGTGAACTTTCACAAAGTTTTACAAGCTCTAAATCAAATTGCTCCAAGTTTAATGGCTAAACCTGAGATTACAGTGCCTACAAAAATTAGAGAAAATACAAGGTTTTATCCGTATTTTAAGGTATATCTTTTATATAGTTATGTCTTTGCTTTTTTTCATTATCTTTCATGGAATATAAGTTTATACTTTTTTAATTATGATTATGTTGGAGCTATTAATGGTACACATATCCTTGCAATGGTACCAACAAAAAACGCCTTCTTTCGTAACAGAAAAGGTGATATATCGCAAAATGTGTTGGCTGCTTGTAATTTTGATCTTGAATTCATGTATGTGCTTAGTGGATGGGAAGGTTCAGCTCATGACTCAAAAGTATTAAATGATGCTTTGACAAGGAACACTAATCGACTACCAGTTCCAGAAGGTATGTACATGTCTTTCTATAGTAAATATGTTTTCTCAACATAACAAGTGACTGTATATTATTATTGTACTTGAAGAAAATTTTATGTAGTAGATTGTGGATTCCAAATCGTCGACATTTTTAAGCTCTTTATTGTGGTGTCAGATATCATCTACAAGAATTTTCTGGTCAAAATTCACAACCAGCGAATGCAAAAGAGTTGTTTAACCATCGTCATGCATCCCTAAGGAACGTGGTTGAAAGAATATTTGGTATTTTTAAATCTCGATTTGCAATCTTTCAGCACGCACCTTCTTTTCCTTATAAGACACAAACAGTGATTGTACTTGCATGTGTTGGTTTACATAATTTTCTGCGAAAGTTTTGTCGAACGAATATTTTTCTAGAAGAAATTGAGAGTGCATAAGAAGTTGTCGAAGAAATTAATGATGATGATAATGCTGAAGTTCTTACAACCCAAGAACAACAAGGAAAATATGCCAATGAGTGGAGAAAAACAATAGCATCAAAAATATGGACTGATTCACTTGAGAGTTTAACGTGAAAGATTATTTTTATAAGTATTATTTTTCTTTTATAAATTTTGACTTTCAAATCCACATTGTTTGATTTTCAAATCCATATCATTTCATTTTAAAATCAATGTATTATACGTGAATTTTCGAATTTTATAAGGATTTCTAAATCCATTAAATCAGGGATCCAATAACCCCGGAAGTATTAACAATTGAGGTTCCCTTGAACCCATGATAGGCATTAGCTTGGGTCGTTAACCAACATGTAAATGGGCCTAAAATTAATGAACTAAGGAGGTAAAATTAAAAATCTTTGGATGCCTTACTGGAATTGGAACGCTCACGCCTTCAATCAGATCCACATATTAAAAAGAAAAGAAAAATGAAAAAGTCAGTTTTGTGCAATCAATCAGACGGGAAGAAAGATCATTCATTGTCATGGGACAAGTCTTTAACAAGCTCCGAGGTTTGAAAATTTTGCTTTTAATTTGTAGTATTGGTTCATCCATAAATCAGAATCAGTTTTATGGTCAAGTTATTTAACTGTGTATATATAATGAAATTGCTTCCTATGGTATGTGATCGCAATCGTAATTACAGGTAAGGAGTGGAGACATAAGCAGGTACAAGCGATATGTGATCGTGTTTTCAATCGGTTCAAGATTCAAACCGGAAGAGCCAATCTTACGTTTGAAGAGCTATACATCGCCGTGCTTCTCGTTTACAAGTAAACAAAAAAAAAAAAGCTCGACTGTTAATTACTTAATTTACTGATTTAGACAATTTTGTTTTAATTTTCTCTTGTTGTTGTGATGTTTATTAGTGACATAAACAAGAGATTGCCCGGTCCTCATTTCGATCCGCCTTCTAAGGATCTTGTCAGAAGCATTGTGACGGTACTACTCTTTTACTTTTTCTAGAGACGTTGTTAACACGCAAACGCTGAATTACTTACGGCTTTTGCGTTTGTGTTTAAAGGTGAAAAGAAATGAAAGACGAATTCGCATATTTTAAGCACAAACTGATTATTATTTTTTTTGCGTTTAGCTTTAACGTTTAATTGGAAAATTTTACTAAGCTTGTTGTTTTTCTTTATCTAGGGACCCGATTAAATTGCTCTTGGCAAGTGATAATTTATTTTAAATTGATTTTCAATGAATTAAAGCGAAACACTTTTATAAAAAAAAATCAAGAGTGAAAAATACTTATTATGGAAAAAGAAAATCATTGATTAATTAGTTGGCTGGACAAACGCTTGATTAGAGTCTACCGAAATCTTTAATAATAGGATCCTTAATAATTTGATCGTAATGTTTAAATTGTGGATATTTCTGGAAAAAATACACAGTAAAACAAAATGGAAACAAACAAATTATTAAAGTCTCCTGAAGATTTGGTATATTTGAGTGCTCATATTGTTTATGTGATGTTTTTTTTTTTTGGGTAATAAGGACTGTGATATCAACTTGGATGGAGAAATTGACAGGAAGGAGTTTGTGAAGTTTATTGAGCAGCTTACGGCTGAGACATTCAATGTGGTTAGTCAGGGTTTGATCATATCTTTGATTGTGGCTCCTACTGTGGCTATCGCTACGAAGAGGGCCACGGAAGCTGTTCCAGGAGTTGGCAAAGTTGTGCAGAAGCTGCCTACTTCAATCTATGCATCTCTTGTGACTCTTGCAGTTGTGTGGGTGAATTCTGATTCAAGTTAAGCTTCTCAGATTGCAACAGTTAAATGGGCCAAACTCTGTAACAAGGTTAAGTAGCATGTGAAGACACCTTTCAAGTATTTGATATTTATGACAATAATCAAGTGATTAATGTATTTAATTGGCTATAAGGCTTTTATAAGGTTTTTTAAAGGTTTTTACTAGAGATATATTTCTGAATCGTTTAAAACCTTTTAAAGTCTTGTAATATTTTTTTTGCGGGAATTTTTTTTGTCAAAAATTTTTGTCATAAACTTTTTTATCAAAAATATTTTCGTCATAAACTTTTTGTCATAAACTTTTGTCATAAACATAAAATCTAATACAACATACCTATAGTTTAAAAAATTAGAACCATTTATCAAAATTAAATCTTAAAGTTTAAATATTAAAGCCTATCCTATTAGAACTATTTATCAAAATTATATTCTAAAATTTAAATATTAAACTCTATTCTCTCAAAACTATACCCTAAATATAAAATAAAGAATTGAAACAAAAAAAACTTTAAAATAAATTTTAAAAAATTATAATTGTATTAAAAAAAATTACTTTTAGAAATTTATAAAATTTGTTTTAGTGCTAGTTTAAGGTAATTCTCTTTTTCGCTTGGAACTTTCTTCATCATACCAGCGCTGATCTTCATGCATCAATATTCAAAGACCTCGGAGTATCTTTCTCGACATATCTCGGCCACCATGATCCTCGAACTTGTAGTTCATAATCATTCCAAAAAATCACGACATATACAGCCGTTGGGATCATCATTCGACATCTTATGAATAAAGTGGGCACTAGAAGACCTTCAAGATATTTTCACTTATAGCGGTCATTAAGGCTTCAAAACTTATGGTTTAGCATCTCACGATCATACATACCTTCAAGCCTGTAACCCATCTTTTATCTCACTTAGTAACTTGTGAATCGTGATAATGCTATGCATTCGCAACCACTTCACTCAACACAATCTTCAATCTATTCACTTTTTCCATTTATAGATTAACTATTCATTCATTATTTTTGATAAAGTATAAAGTTTAGACATGCCTCTTCGATGTGTTCATGAGACCATCCAAGAAGATTTTTGAGTCTTGTTCAACACAAACAAAGTCGAAGATCAATTCTTTCAGCCAAACTACTATTTGGGATACATTCTTACCTCATCTTGAGCATATCTCGAAGTGGAATCAGTCCAATTAGAGTTCGGATGAAGGAGTTATTCATTTTGCAAATCAGGTAATCTCATGGCTACACGATTTAGACTTACGAGCATTTAACGGAGGATTCCGACCAAGTCAGAAGGACTCAAGCTATGAAGCAAACTCTTATAGAATCTTGATCCATTCCGGAACCACGGAAACTTGGAATCACATTAATATTAGTTCATATGTGTAATATATGGATATTTCAAGTCAGTGGATCTATCCTAGTTCCAGTTTCGTGTCTGAGCCAAAGATTATGTTACACAGACCAACTCAGCAACTATTTCGACAAGAAACCACTTGGAGGATGTTAGTGAATCTCTTACGTTTCCAACAAGCTCAGAAAGAGAAGATTTGGCCCGCAGAATACAAGGATACACTTCATTTTCCGAAGGAGGTCAATCTAGTTCTTCACCTGAAGAGCTTTAGGTCCATTTTGTTTAAGAGCTTCCAGAATTATGTTTGGCAACAAGGAGCTGTTTCTACTAAACCAAAAGTGAAGAAATGGTACAGTCCATGTTGTTTCTCATCAGCAAGTTGGACCAAGGAGTCAAAGGGAAAGAAGTTCAAGAATGCACTTAATGGGTCTATTCAAGAGATTATGGACAAAGTTAGCATGGGAAATTCTATTGGGGATGATGTCTATTAAGTCCATTCCACTTTGAGCCTAACACAAGCCCAATAAAGCCTAAAATAATCACCTTATTATGTGGTCAAAGAGGAGTAACGAAAATAGAGTTCAACTCACCTTGGGAAGGAAACATTGGAAAGAGAAACATACACCAAAACCAAGAGTTGGGTCTTCATTCAACTATCTATATTTATTGTTTTTTAGTTTCAAGAATAATCATTACTTGGCTTTGTTACCAAGTTTCTTATCCCTATATAAACATATGAAATCTCATTTGAAAATAATCAATGAATTTCCTTTTATTTTATGATTCTATATCTTTGTTCTTTGTCTAGAACATTTCTTTGTTTCTTGGTGGGTAATATCCAAGCAACAGCCTCCTCTTGTTGGACTAGTGTGTCATATCTAGCAGTAATTAGAATTGGGAATATCAGCAGCCTTTCGCAAATGCTATGCGACCCCTCAATTCATCAAATCTCCCTTGTTGCACCTTGCACCTTGGCGAGTTTCTATCTTTTCTAATCCAGCTGAGTGATCCTTGAATTTGGAAGTATCACTTTTTCAAAATTGAATCAAAACCATATTCCACAGATAAATGTCTTTAGCCAATCAAATACATCACAACATATTTGACATGTTATATTTATTTATCTTTTGACAAAATTTTTTACTGGTGGGTCTCTTTAAAAAATTGTGTTTGTTGAATGTAAAGTTGTAACTCTTACCAACAGTTGTTTCTATTCAAATGTTCAAATTTTTAAAAAATATAATAATAGCAATCTTTTCGTTATGCCTTTCCATAAAATATATTATTTATTTATTTTTTGACAAAAGTTTATATGGTTGCTTTTCTTTAAAAACTTGCATTTATTGAATGTAAAATTGTATTCTTACAAACAGTTGTGTCGATTCAAATGTTTAAATTTACAGAAATCTATGTATTGTTCTTTTTTCGAGAAATCCTAAAAAATTCATTTATTTGTTCTTTTTTCTGAAAATTTCAAAATTTCTTTTCAATTCAAAGGTACACAGCTGTAGAAATTAATATATTTGTTTGCTAAGCTAAGTAAGTGCAGTTTCTGGCGGCGGGAGATGGGGTTCTTAGGTCAAATTGTTTCTGCAGATGGAGTTTCAGTGGATCCCAGAAGATTCAGGCCATCAGGGAGTTGCCAAGGCCGCATAGTACCACTGAGATCAGGAGTTTTCTGAGGTTGGCAGGTTACTACAGGAGGTTCGTTCCGAGCTTTGTGAGTATGGCACAGCCGGTGACCAAGCTTACATGGAAGGAGGTTCCATTTGTGTGGTCGCCGTTGTGTGAGGCGAATTTTGCAAGCCTCAAGCAGATGTTGACCACCACGCCGGTGCTAGCACTGCCAGAGCAAAATGAGCCTTATATTGTGTATGCAGATGCTTCTGGAGTTGGGTTGGGTTGTGTGCTGATGCAGCAGGGAAAGGTTATAGCCTATGCTTCGCGGCAGTTACAGAAGCACGAGGCCAATTACCCTACCAACAATTTGGAGATGGCAGCGGTGGTTTTTGCCATGAAGATTTGGAGGTCCTACCTGTATGGCGGGAAGGTACAGGTATTCATAGATCATAAGAGCATGAAGTACATTTTCACTCAGACTGAGCTGAATTTGAGGCAAAGGCGTTGGATGAAGTTGGTAGCGGACTATGATCTGGACAAAGCTTACCATCCTGGTAAAGCTTACCTAGTTGTGGATGCGTTGAGTCGAATGAGGGTGGCTTCAGCTCAGGAGCATGATATGGATACGTTAGTGGGTGAGATTAATGCATTGAGGCTGTGTGCTATCTCATAGGAGTCTTTGGGATTGGAGGCAGCTGATCGAGCGGACTTGTTGAGAAGGATGCGGTTAGCCCAGGAGAGTGATGTGGGGTGATGAATGCCTCTAAGGCTGCGGGTTCAGATTATCAGGTCTTTGCTAATGGAACTATCCTTGTGCATCGTCGAGTCTGTGTGCCCAAGGGTGAGGGTCTGAGGCAGGTGATATTGAGAGAAGCTCACTCGAGTAAGTTCTCTTTTCATCCAGGAGCGACAAAGATGTACCTTAACCTCAAGCTGTACTATCACTGGGTTGGGATGAAGAAGGACGTAGTCGATTGGGTTTCGAAGTGCGACACTTGCCAGCTGGTGAAGGCTGAGCATCAGGTTCCAGGAGGATTATTACAGAGTTTACCCATTCCCAAGTGGAAGTGGGATATGATCACGATGAACTTCGTGGTAGGATTGCCTGTGTCACGGGTGTTTGATGCGATTTGGGTCATTGTGCACATTTTCAGGCCATCAAGAAAACCGATGGAGCAACGGTTTTGGCTAGGAAGTATGTGAGGGAGATAATCAGATTGCATGGCTTGCTTGCTAGTATTGTGTCAGACAGAGATTCAAAGTTCACTTCGGTGTCTTCGAGGGCATTTCAGGCAGATATGGGCACAAAGGCGCATATGAGTACAACCTCTCATCCTCTGATGGACGGTCAGTCGGAGAGGACGATCCAGACTTTAGAGGATTTACTGCGGATGTGCGTGCTAGATTGGGATTATCATTGGGCAGATCATTTGAGCTTGGTGGAGTTTTCTTACAACAGCTACCAGGCGATTATTGGGATGGCTCCTTATGAGGCGTTGTACGGGAGCCCATGTTTCGTACACCGTTATGATGGACTCAGGTGGGGGAGAGGAGCATATATGGTGCAGACTTTGTTCAGGGGACCTCGTAGAAGATACGGGTTCTGAAGCTGAACATGAAGGAGGATCAAGATAGGCAGAGGAGTTGCAGGGTCCAAACAGGTCATTGACAGAGACTAAGTTGAGTCTGAGGTATATGGGTCTTTTCAGAGTAGTTGAGCGGGTGGGAAAAGTGGCATATAGGCTGGAGTTGGTTGAAAGGTGTTTTACGTGTTGATGCTGAGAAAGTGACTTCACGAGGGTGATCAGTTGTTGGCTAAGATTTTTGAGGATCTTCTGCCTAACAAGACTTTGGAGGCGAGACCGTTGAGGGTGCTCGAAAGGAGAGTCAGGAACTTTGGAGGAAGAAGGTTCCTTTGAAGAGAGTCCTATGAAATTGTGATGGGGGTAGAGGAGACTTGGGAACCAGAGGCGAGGATGAAGGCAAGGTTCAAGAAGTGGTTCGAGAAGCAAGCCGCGACTCAAGCTTGTCTAGCGTGGTCCTAGATCAATCAGTGGAGCTGGAATGGAGTATTCCAGCCCATCTCTCTTGATACTTGGTTGCTTAGGGGTGGTTGGTTGTGCGACTAAGTACCAAGATGAGGTGGTGTTTGGGATATGAGTTTCCGTGAAGCGCACTACTAAAAGTGGGAAGTTTATAGAAATAGAAGTTTCTAGAAATAGGAGTGCGCTTGGTACTTTTAGCAGTGCGCTTCGCAGAAACTAATATCTCGAGCACCACCTCATCTTGATACTTAGTCGCACAACCAACCACCCATAAGCGACCAAGTATCAAGAGAGATGGGCTGGAATACTCCGTCCGCTCCAGCCACGGTCTTCGAACCATCATGACACTGGGACCGAGGTTAGGCAAGCTAAAGCCTCGACCTGCCTCTCGATAAACAGCTTGAACCTTACCTTCATCCTCGCCTCTGGCTCCCAAGTCTCCTCTAACACACCATCACAGTCCCACTAGACTCTAATCAGAGGAATCTTCTTCCACCTAAGTTCATTGATCCACCTCTCGAGTACCCTTATCGGTCTCGCCTCAAGAGTCATGTTGGGATGAAGATCTACAAGAATCTTAGCCAACACCTCGTCATCCTTGTGTACACTCTTCCTCAATATCGACACATGGAAGACCTTGTGGAACGCATGCATAACCTCAGGCAACTCCAACCTGTATGCAACCAATCGGAAAATCGGTAATTTCATATCCCAGCTAAGGGGCTATGTTGAATTCCTACCCCAACTTTGACATTGAGCAATTTTATACATTACGTTCCATAATATTTAAATTCAATACCCCAACTTGTACAAAATGTGTTATAACATGCACAAGCCGTAACGGTGTTATGTGACCGTTAACGGCTGCCTACATGGAAGCCACATAGGAGACGACGTCATTTTGAGATACAAAAGAAAGAGCTTCTTTTGGCTAAAACGACGTCGTTTCCATCTTCTTCTCCCCATTTTCTTCTTTCCCGACTCGCGAGTGTTTGTTTAATCCTGAGGCTTGTTTATTCTCTTCTCTTCTTCAATTCCTCAATTGATTCATGTAGCAATGAGTATCGATCGGAAAGAGTGTCTGATAGTGCAACTAACCGTATTTGCATCGGAAAATGAGGTAATTTGAATTCAATTTTTAGGGTTTTGCAAAATTTAGGGTTTTCAAAATTTAGGGATTTTCTCAATTGAGATAATTAGGACTGTTTAGCTAGAAATTGGGATGGCTTTCGTGTGTATTTGTGTAGTTTAAATGAGATTGATGTGTGTTTTTAAGTTTAGAATTAACTTAGCTCTTACAAAATATCATGAACACCAAGTGTTCGATGATTGTTTAAACGAAAATGAAGAACCCTCTAATTCTTTTTTTTTTTTAAATCTTTTTCAGCTCTGATGAGGATGTAATATTCCAATGCTACAATGGTGGAGAGTTTGGAGTTGTTGATGGGAATAAAACTAATTATGTTGGAGGATCGTATCTAACCCTTGAAAGCAAACCAGAAACAGTTCTGACTAATTTGATGGCGGCGTTGGACGATCCTCTCTGTGGGCAAAAAATCTGGTATAAGTATCCTTTTGAGGATTTTCATAACATAAGTTAATGAATGAAGATGAGAATTTTCAGAAAATGTGTAAAACTGCGGTTTCGGTGAAGTCGATTGAATTTTTTCTTGAGAAACAACAGCATGAGCTTCTTCAAGATGGGCAGCATAGTGATAGAGCACATGGTAATGGTTCTGAAGGAGATGGTTCTCATGGTGATGATAGAGATGTTGGTAGGGTTTTTGTTGACATTGAAGATCGAGTGGAGGAGAACTTAGCAGGCTTTATTGACGAAGAAGAGCATGATAATGACGAGGATACTCCTCCTAACTCAGATTGCTAGGAAGTTAAAAGAAGATATATGAGGTGCAAAAAAGGTAGTTGAGAAATCAGATTAGAGCAAGTCTTCGATAATATATCTGAGTTTAAAAAGACTGTGGTTGATTATGCTCTTAAAAATGGAGAGAATATAAAGTTTACAAGATGGAGATCAGAGAGAAGTGAAGTAAGGTGTTCTATTGGAGGGAATTGCAAATTCAAAATCTACTGCTCCTATGAAGATAAAATTGGAAAGTACATGGTGAAGACATACAATGATGTGCATGCATGTACAAAGAATGGGTTTAGTAAAGTGATCAAGAGTGGAGTCCTTTTTCAGTTGTTCTTGAATGACAATAGGAAGGATCCCACATTCAAGGCTAAGGCGATGCAAGATGCAATTGAGGAGCGTTACACAATATTTGCTACTTACGATCAGTGCCGAACAGCTAGAGTAAAAGCATTAAATATGTTTCAAGAGGAATATGATGAGCAATTTGCTCGAATACATGACTACATGGAACATCTTTTAGAGTAAGTAAATTCCATTTTTTTTTTTTTGCTTTATTTATAATTTTAATTGTCTCAGTCAGTAATATGTGTTTGAATTATGTTTTGTAGATCAAATCCAGGTTCAACAGTGGATGTTGGGACAATGACTGATGAGGCTGGTGTAGTCAAGTTTGATAAGTTTTATGTCAACTTATAACACAATTTTACAAGTTGGGGTATTGAATTTGATTATTATGGAACTTAATGTATAAATTTGCTCAATGCCAAAGCTGGGGTAGGGATTCAACATAGACCCTTAGCTGGGGTATGAAATTACCGATTTTCCACAACCGGTCCCACCCGATCAAAAATTCTGAAAGGACCATGTACCTCGGACTCAACTTAGACTCTGAGATAGACCTGTTCGGACCCCGTAACATGGCCATCTTGTGGTACACTTTATAATCCACCTGAAACTCAATGTCCTTTCTCTTCTGATCTGCATAACTTCTATGCTGATCCTGAGCCTTCCCCATGTTCAGCTTGAGCATCCTGATCTTCTCCATGGTCTCCTGAACAAAACTCGCATCCAGTATGCTCCTCTCCCCCACCTGAGTCCAGCATAAGGGTGTGCGACATGGAATCCCATACAACTCCTCATAAGGAGCCATACCAATACTCGTCTGATAGCTGTTGTTGTAAGCAAACTCTACCAGGTTCAAGTGATTGGCCCACTGACCACTGCAGTCCAGCACACACATCCTTAGCAAGTCCTGGAGAGTCTGGATCTTCCTCTGATGTGTGTAGAATTTCACTTCAAATCTTTTACCTGAAAAGACTACACAATGACTGAAAGTGCATAGTTAATTAATGTAGTATTTTAGGATCGATCCAACAGAAAATAATAGCAAACACAAATTGAATTATAAGGAAAAAGAACTATGACTAAGACTAAAGAAGAGATTGGGGTTTTAGTTTTCATAATAACTATTGCCAATAAATAAAACGGTATAAAACAATAAGACTAAGGCGTTGGGCGTTTTGGGAGTCATCTGAGAGTTCATGGTTCTAAGCAATATTAAGTGTAAGATTTAACAAGTAAATACTAATTTTCGGTCTAGGTTCTCAACTACAAAACACTCATGAACTAACAAGCTATTCTCATAGAATGAAAGTCTAAAGTCTTCACACTCCGTTACTCAACTTTCGCACGCAACGACGCATGTCAACCAGCTAATTAAACAAGTTCGATACATTCACCAAACTTCGAACCTCAACTTACGCAGGTTACGAACAAGGTTTCGGTATAACACTAGTTCGGAGAAGTAGGATAACGCGGTTAGCGCTCTCTTTCTCTAGATCAGTACTTGGTGATCAATCCAAGCATAAGCATTATGATAAAGATGTCCCAAAAGAACTCTAATATAAAACCGAAAATAAGATCTAAAAACCAAATTGAAGCGAACCTATGAATTCCCCTTGAATCACCCCATAGAACCCAACAAAGTAAACTACTCGCTCATGATGCAAAGAAACAACATTGATTTTATAAAGTATAGCATCAAAAGCGAATCAATAAACAAAAGGGGGATCAAAGTAAACTTCTCTATTTGTCACAAAAGTAACTTGATCCCAAAAGCAAAGTAAGTATGAGAGAAATAAGGAAGAGTGGAGATTTGGTGTCTTCGGCGATGGCTTCTAAGAGGAGGTAAGAGAGAACGAGCTTCAACGGCTGAAGAGGAGTCTCTGGTCGTCTCTAGGTCGGCTGCTGGTGGCGCGAATGAAGATCTTAGAGGCACAAAGGAAACACCAAAGAAGCACACCTCAAAGCCCTAGGTCTTAAGAGTATTTATAGGGTTTTGTTTAGGGTTAGGGTTTTGTAACAGTAGAAACGTCTTCTCATCTTAAGTGCAGGACAAAGGGCGGCGAAAGAGGCTTCTGGACCGTGGAGGAGGCTTGGACTAGGCCGCAGTAATGGTCTCTGGTCAGGCCTTGGACAAAAGCCCATCCGTAGGTCGGTTCTTCTTATGTCGGTTTATAACACGTCTCGGTAAATCAAGCATAACTTCCGGGTGAATGAATGAATGCATTGAATTGATTCCACTTCGAGGAGAAAGATGACTCTTCCAGCTTTCCATAGACACCAAGCATGATATATTTTGAGTTATGGAAGCTCTTGAAAAGTTGCCCGTACTGTAAAGATCTGAAACTTTCCTAAAACGTATTTTCCTTCCCTTTTGGTCCAAATTGCTATAAAACCTGTAAAATCTTATTGAAACCTAAAATACTTGATAGTAGACCTTTTATACTTGAAATCTTATCAAACTCTTCCTAAATGCATATTAAAACTATAGCTAATATGAGTAAAATTATGATGTTATCATCCTCTCTGACTGACCGTCCGTCTGAGGATGATAGGTTATACTCATATGTACCTTTGTGCCCAACTCAGCGCCCTCCAGAACGCTAAAGTGAACTTGGAATCCTTGTCTGTCACTATGCTCACAGGCATACCATGCAACCTCACTATCTCCTTCACATATTTCTTGCCAAAATTGCTGCTCCATCACTCTTTTTAATGGCCAGAAAATGTGAAGACTTGGTCAAACGATCCACAATCACCCAGATAGCATCCATAGTCTGTGACACAGGAAAACTAACCACGAAGTCCATCCTGATCATATCCCTCTTCTACTTTAGAATGTGTAAACTCTACAACAGGCCACCCAGCACCTGATGCTGAGCCTTTACTAGCTGGCAGGTGTCACACCTCGAAACCCAGGTAGCGACATCTCTCTTCATCCCGACCTAGTGATAATACCGTTTGAGGTCATGGTATGTCTTGGTCGCTCCAGGATGAAAAAAGAACTTGCTCGAATGAGCCTCTCCCAGAATCTCTTGCCTCAGATCCTCATCCTTGGGAATACAACCCCGACCATGCACGAGGATAGTCCCATTAGCAAAGACCTGATACTCTGAACCCTCAGCCTTAGAGACGTTCACCAGCCCCACATCACTCTCCTGATCCAACCGCACTCTACTCAGAAGATTCGCTCTGTCAACTGCCTCCAGTCCCAATGGCTATTGCAACATAGCACATAACCTCAAAGTACGGATCTCACTCACCAGAGACTCCATATCCTGCTCCTACGCAGAAGTCACCCGCTTCCTCCTCAATGCATCCGCCACCAAGTTAACTTTACCGGGGTGGTGAGCTATATCCATATCATAATATGCCACCAACTCCATCCACCGAACTCGCCTCAAGTTCAGCTTAGGCTGAGTGAAGATGTACTTCAGACTCTTATGATCTGTGTACGCCTATACCATTCCACCATAAAGATAAGATCTTCAAATCTTCAAAGCGAAAACAACAGCTGCCATCTCCAAGTCATGAGTAGGGTAGTTGCCTTCATGCTTCTGCAACTGCCGCGAAGCATAGGCAATGACCTTCCCCTCTGTGAGAACTGAGATTGAACCACGGTCTCCGAAGTGTTTTCTATTAGTTCCAAACTGAATAAAAAAGTGTAAAGCTGTTGCGAAGTGAAAATTGAATATTATTGCCAAATGAAAGTTTTTCGACCACCTTTACAATCCTTCGCTCCTCATACTTATACTGCTGAATTACAATTAATTTTATATCAATTTACTCCGTAAATCTTGCGCTCTATTAAATACAATTAAATAGAATCTTTGACCGCTTCCCCGAGCTCTGAAATGGTTTGCTTTGCCGTTTTACTCCACTTCACTTCTCCGGGTTAGGCTTAATGGGACGGTTTCTATCGCGGCCTAGGCCCATATTATGTGTCCGTTCTGGGCCATGATCCATAACCCGAGGCAACCGATCATGGTACCAACAGTTGCCCCCAAGTCCTTCGAGCTGATTAGCTCGGGGGACTTTTGATCTTCAGGCGATTGTTTCGGGAAACTAAATATATCATGTATCTCATGATTTGATCGTGGTAATGATGGATTTGTCTTCCCAAACAATCTCAAGGGACCCACCTCATGACTTAACACGCTAGTAGAGAGAGAGAAGCAAACCGAGACTTTTCGTTTTCCCAGGCAATCATTGCTTCTCCTCGATCCGGCGTATAAAGGTAATCCCCTCTACTCGGTTTCTTCCTCTTTTATTTTTAGATCTTTGCTCTTTGTTTCTTTCTATATTTTGCTCTCGTCGTCGTCGTTCGTTGGAAAAGAACCATCAACCTTCTCAGATTAATTTCTCCGTACTTCCGTTCAAAAGTCTGAAAGTCATGTCGCCTCCAAAGTCTACCCCGAGTAAAGTTGCGAAACCACTCACTCCCGACGCTTTAGGTCCTTCATCCGCCGTCTATTCTTTTCGAGAACGACATGGCGGAGGTTAGAGGGTCGACCCGGGTTCCCCTGGAGATTGTAATTAGATTCCCGAAAGTGCATGAATCCCTGGAAAACCCTCCTCCTAGTTACTGATGTGCGTTCGAGAACTTCTTCTCCGCGTGCGGGCTGTCTTTCCCACTTCTCGAACTCATCATACGGATGATGTTCGAGCTGGGATTCGCTCTCCCTCAGATGTGCCCAAACTTTGTTCCGACAGTTCTTTGCCTTTAAACTCTGGCGGAGTTCGACTATTTGCTGTTTTTGGATAATTTTCTCTATGTCTACACTGTGAAAGCGGGGTGCACCAAGGATACTCTCTATGTGAGACCGCTCTCCGGGCTTAAGGTTTTTGATGACCTCCCAGAGGAAGATGAGAAGTGGCGAAAGTCATTTTTCTTTTTCCCAGTCAACGAGCTCACCTTCGGGCACCTTACGAGCTCGTTTGTATCAAAGTGGGCTTTGAAAATTGGTAGCGTGGAGCACTTTGTATGGTATTAGCTAGGCTTTTGGTTTTGTTCTTACCGCTACGTTATTTTTTGTTTCAGCTCACTTTGAGCGAGGTCAGCTTTCTCCCACCTTCGCGGAATTCTTTTCCCGGTTCTGCAGTCAAGACAAATCGCTTGGGATTTTTTCTCGTGCGAGGGGATTAGAGAGTCCAGAGCTAGGATCAGAAGACGTTCTCTTGTTCGCTCTTCACCCCCCCCCCTCCCCTGAGCCTTTAACACTTCCTCGATGGGCTACAGAGAAGAAAGGGGTTTCAAGAAGGAGCTCGAAAATGCCGAGAAGGAGGCGAAGAAGCAAATGGCAGCTGCTCTCGCGGAAGGCAAAGCTTGCATTCCTAAGAATGCTGACTCCTCCGCCCCCGGTGTGAATGAGAATTCCGCTCTCCCCTCTGAGCCCTCCGAACCTCTGGTGATTGTCATTGCGGATTCCAATGATGAACCCTAGGAGATTGAGATTCCTCCCCTTGCTTACAGCAATGGCCGTGCTGGCGGGAGTTTGCAGAGGAACGAGCAGCCGAAGAAGCGTAAAGAACGTGAAACCTCTTCTTCTTCGCAGGAGAAAGCTCGAGCTCGAACTAATCCCTCGGGGGACAAATGCAGTAAATCCAGCTCGAGAGATGGAGCCGCCCTTTCCAAGAAGAAGTCTAGGGATCCCCAAGACGCCAAAAAATCAGGGGGTTCCTCCAGTAAACTTCCTCCGAAGGAACAGCGCCACTCGCCTCCAGTAAATTTCTTCCTGTTTGACTCTGCTTATTTTAAATGGACTAACTTTATTCATCTTGCACACTTCTTCCTGTTTCTCCAGCGGACCTGATGAGGAGCTATGCCCGACCTGGAGTTCGTGTTCCTCCTTTTGCCGATATGTCCAAGATTAATCGTGCAAATTTATTCTGGTTGCAGACAAAGTTGGCGAGGTAACTGATCTCTAATCTGTCTACTTACGCGCCTTCTATCCGAACTAACACCCGACCTCTTGCAGATGATGATCGATTTTAATAACTCAGTAGCATCTTACAAAGAGCAGCTGTTCGCTTCCTCGTCGACCTCTGAAGTGAACCAACTCCAAGAGAAGGTGGTTGAACTTGAGGCCCACGCGGCGGAGTTCTTCCGGATGGAGTCTGCCAATGCCAAGACCGTGGAGAACGCCAAGCAGATCCGAGCTCAGATGAAGAAGGCTGAGATTGAGGTGTTGGAACTGAAGATCGCCAATGAGGATCTCCGGGGGAAACTGAAGAAGGCGGGCGAGCTCTATTATAAGGCCGCAGAGAATGAGAAAGTTGCCAAGAATAGACTGCATGAGATCGAGTAGGTCGAAACAGCTGCGAGATAGAGAGATTGCGGAGGGAAGAAAGGTAGTCGATGAGGCGAACTCTCCGACTCTTGATCGAGTAGGTGAGGGTGCAGTTCGAGGAGAGGGAGAGGTTGGTTCCGGCTCAGATTTAGGCTGTCGGGATTAAGGCCAACAGGATGCTCATTGAGGAGATCACTTGGGGGGGGGAGATTCAAGATATCGAGACTGAGCTCAGGATCCTGCAGGCTCTTAATGGACACGCCCGAGCTGTTATGCACCGAGCCCCCTCTGATGAAGAGGTCGCGAAGGTAACTTTCCGTGACTTTGATCTTTCAGCATTTTCTGACCTCTTAATGGACACGCCCGAGCTGTTATGCACCGAGCCCCCCTTGAGTATCACCATTGAGCTGGACAATATCCGAGGCAACACTAACCCGGAGATGGGAATTGCTGAGATGGATCTCGTCCTCCCTGAAGTGGACAAGGTTGTGAAGTCTGATCCTCCCCCGACTTCTAAACCTCAATAGACTTAATTCGGGGTTGTTTTGGCACGAGTTTCCCCCCTTTTGTTGTTTTTTTTTTTTTATTTATTTCTCCGCCCTTGATAAACCTAGCTCAGAGTTTTTGGTCGTGGTGACCGATCCGAGCAAAAATATTTTATTTAAGATTCTATTTTCGCCTTTTCTACAGCAACAATCTTTTAACGCTAAGATTCCAACTTTAAAGATTTGGCAAAGGCGAATTCTTTTCAAAAACTAACTCATGACCAAACTAAGTTCACAAGGTCGGACTTAGGTTTTAACGCATTAAAAACGGTAGGCGAGTTTTTGAGGCAAGGCTTAAATGGTGCGAAGTAAGACTTCAATTCGAGCAAACTTCCTTTTTAGAAAAGTGCTTGAAGTTACTTTAGTTTGACAAATTCGCGAAGTAAAACTTTGGGCTTTAATGAATTTGGCGAAGTAAGACTTTGGTTCCAAAGTGGGCTGCCTACGTACCCTTTTCGGGATCAAGCCAATCGTAGTTTGATACAAAATTACTCGAACTAAACATAAAAACGTTTGAGATGCAAGGAGTTCCAGGACCTCGGAACTGATTTTCTGTCTGAATCTTCTAGCCGTTAGATGCCATTTTGCACTTCTTGAGTGATTTTGTATGGTCCTTCCCAGTTGATTCCTAGTTTCCCTGAGTTGTCCTCTTCAGTGTTCTCATAGACCTTCCGAAGGACTAGGTCACCGACCGCCAAAGGCCTACCTCGGACCTTAGAGTTATAATACCGGGCTACAGCATTCTGGTAATTCTGCGTTCATTTATGACATCCAGGGTGTCCCACAAAAGTTCTTCATTCTCCGTGGCCTAAATTGAATTCAACGTTGAACGGACTCCAGGTACCTCTATGTTAGCTGGGACTATAGCATCAACTCCGTAGACCAAGGAAAAAGGTGATTCGTTGGTAGCTCGGCGAAGTGTGGTTAAGATTGCCCAGTACACCTTGCAGCTCGTATGGCCAACGTCCTTTGCGAGAATCCAGCCGTTTCTTTAAGTTGGCCAATATGACCTTATTCATTGCTTCTGCTTGCCCATTCCCTTGCGGATAACGTGGAGTTGATTTTCTAAGTCGTATTTTCCACTTCGCACAGAGAAGAATTGCGGACCATTGTCTATGATGATCCCGTAAGGAACGCCGTATCGGTAGATTACGCTCTTCAACACCAACTGTTCTACTTGCTCACTTATCACAGCTGCATAAGCCGCTGCTTCCACCCATTTGGAGAAATAATCAGTAAGGGCCAGCACATACTGATCTCCACCTGGTCCTTGACGAAAGGGACCAATGGATCGACGGAGCATGTTTTTGACATTTTTCACAAGTTCGGGAGTATTCCTCGCAGTTGGCGACCATAGTAGGCCAGAAGTATCCTTTTCTTTTGATTTTGAAGGCCAGAGTCCGACCTCCGGAGTGATTTCCATTGGGGTCGTTGTGAACAGCCCGCATTAATGTCGCGGGCTCTTTTCCAGCAACACATGTCAAAGAGGGTCCATCTATACTTCGACGTAGGAGCGCTCCATGATAGATGCAATAGCGTGCACTGACAATTTTAAGTTTCCTAGCCGCACACTTGTCTGCTGGGAGATCACCCTTTTCCAGGTAAGCCCAGATCGGGCTCCGCCAGTCTCCTTCCCCCCCCCCCCAATTGTCAGTGTTCGCGCTACTTAGAGGCCGAGGCGGGAAGTCGGGTAGGTCCGGAGTTGAGTCAACTTTCTTCGAAGTTCGGGGTTCTGTGCTAACCTCGTGGTTGTTGAGAAGTGAATGAGTATCTTTCGATGTTGATGTAGTAGGTGGCAAAATCATTTTAGGTTAGGGATTGCGAGCCGCCTCCTCAGCGGCCATCTTTTTCTTCATCTCCTAGGTTATCACGCTTGACTTTTCTAAGCGTATGCTCGAATAATTAATGACCTCAGCTTGGATAACTCGTGTAGTTGTGGGATCCGAAGTCGAGGCTAGCGATGCTAACTGAGAGTCGCAGAAAACTCTGAGTTTCCTGACTCTGACGCCTGCTGCGAGGCGGAGCCCAGCTAGGAACGATTTATTGACCATCTCATGAATGGATGAGGCGCAGATAAAGAGGACAGGAGCTCGGTATGCTGATGGATCGATGGAGCATGTTTTTGACATTTTTTGCAAGTTCGGGAGTATTCCTCGTAGTCGGCGACCATAGTAGTGTTAGTTTAAGCGGAAGTAAAGAGAAGAGTTTGAGATAGAGAGTACGAAGTCGGCAAAGAGAATAAGAGAAATATGAGATTCCATTAGTATATATTCTATAAGGTGGCTACAAGCCTTTAAATAGGTCTTAATATTTTAGGGCTACTCCCTTACAACCGAAACGAGATAGATAGGGACACAAAGTGAGAGAAACACTAATCCCTAGAGTGAAAGTGACCTGACTTGGTCTCCCAAGAGGATAACAAACTTGTGACTTTCTTCTTCCTTCTCGCCTAACGGCTATAAGGAGATTCTCGATCCTTCTCTTCGGCCTTAGAACATTGTGGCCTCTTTCTTCACTCCATGGGACATGGTAGAGCTCGGCCCCTTATGTAAGACACGGCCCCTTAACCTACTTGTACGGACGACCGTACGGACACCTCCTAGCTTACTCAGTCTTGATCAATACTCCCCCTCAAGCTTAGCCAAATGAAATGACTAAGTTTGGAACTCGTGAAGGATCACCTTGTTAAAAACTATGTTAAGGAAAAGAGTGTGATCTCCACAAGTTAGGAGAGTGCCTCATGGTGGTGTAGGATCTACAAGTCCAAGCTTGCTATGAACATAATCGCAAACTTGAGGACTCGCAGCCTTGGTGAAGATGTCAGCCAATTGATCTTTGCTTGGTGTGTGGCATGGTAAGATTACTCCTTCTTCAATCTTTTCTCGAACCTTGTGGCAGTCTACCTAAATGTGTTTCGTTCTCTCATGGAATACTGAGTTGGTGGCGATGTGTATCGCAGCGTTGTTGTCACAATGCATGGTGCCCGGTTGATCGGATTCAACTCCAAGGTCCTTGAGAAGAGCTTTGAGCCAGGTTAGTTCATTTGTAAGCTTCTTCATGGCTCTATATTCGGACTCAGCACTTGAACAGTAGACGACCTTCTGCTTCTTTGACTTCCAAGTCACTAGATTGCCGCTTATAAATGTAAAGTATGTTGATCTCCTATCCATCATATCACTGGCATAGTCTGCATCGCAATATCCTACAAGCTCCGTGTTGTTATTCTTTCCCATCCACATCCCTTGGCCAGGGCTTCCCTTAATGTAGCAAAGAATCCTCTCCACCGTGTTTCAGTCGAAATTTGTCGGTGCTTTCATATGTTGACTAAATTGGTTCACCGCATAGCATAAGTCCGGTCTTGTGATCGTAAGATAGATCAATTTTCCCACAAGCCGTCAGTATCTCCCCACATCTTCATATGGCTCAGCTAACTTGCTAACCGGAGCATTGGCGTCTTCTTCATCTCCCCCTTTCCCTTGACCAGGTAGCCCTTTTCAAGCGGTGTAGAAACCGGTTTGGCGCCAAGCTTACCTATTTCTTGTAAAAGGTCAAGTGTATACTTCCTTTGAGAGAGAAACAACCCCTCCAGAGAGCGAGAGATTAAAATCCCAAGAAAGTAATTGAGTTCACCAAGATCCTTAATATCAAAAGTGTAACTAAGAAGAATTTTACTTGTAGAAATACCGTCCTTATCATCGCCAGAAATGATTATGTCATCGACATAGACAAGAACCACCACACGACCAACATTGGTCTGAAGATTAAACAGCGTGTGATCAGCCTCAGACCTTGTGAAGCCATGGTTGCAGAGTATGGAGCTCAGTTTGTGGTACCATGCCCGAGGAGATTGTTTCAAGCCGTATATTGGTTCCCGAAGGTGGAGAACCTTGCCCGGAGCAATAGTAGCTTCCAAGCCCGGAGGAGGGTGCATATAGACCTCCTCTGCAAGCTCCCCCAGAAGGAACATATTGTTGACATCCATTTGCCATAAGTCCCATGATAGATTGGTAGCCAGTGAAAGAACGACTCGAACCGTGTGTAACTTGGCGACAGGAGAAAACGTCTCGGTGTAGTCAGTACCGTACGTTTGTGTGAAGCCACGAGCCACCAAGCGAGCTTTGTAGCGTTCCACCTCACCAGTGCTCAAATATTTGATGGTGAACACCCACTTGGAGCTCACAGCTTTCTACCCTGGTGGTAGGTCAGCCTCGTCCCATGTATGTTCACGAGTCATGGCACCGTGTTCATCATCAATAGCATCGAGCCAAACCTGATATTGTTTGGCCTCCTCATACGTGCTAGGAACAAAATGAGCGTCAAGCTTGCCCAAGAACGCAGCATGATCTGGAGGGACAAGGTCAAGCGAACAAACAGCCTGGATAGGATGAGCCACTGCCTGGTTGTTATAATAGACCAGTTGATTCTTTAACCTTTCCATATGCTGAGGTTGTTTTAACCGTTCACTGCACCGAAGTTATTGTTGGGAGCCTGCATGTGTGGTCAAGTCCTGTGTGGGCTCTGGATCCACATCATCGGTACTATCGTCATGATCCGAGTCTGAGCTGACGGTATTATGAGCCGGGCCAGTGTCAGTGGGCATGTTGTCATCTGATGGAGTTGAAGCGACACGATCTGAGGATTGTGGCTAGGCTGCTTCCTGCTCTAGTCGTGATTGGATCGGACTCCCTGGGTCAATCTGACTTCTTGTCTCGGTAGAGTGCGGTGGTGTGGTTGTGATGCCAAGGTGATCAAGAAGGAAGTTCAAGTTAGCCGCCCTATCACTTGTAGATTGAGTCAAGAAACTTCACATCCCGGGAGACATACATACGGCCATGGACCGGATCATAGCACTTGGAACCCTTCTGCGTCGTAGAGTAGCCAATGAACATGCATTTCATACTATTTGCATCAAGCTTACTCCTTTGTTCTCCTAGAATCAAAACGAAACACACACACCCGAAAACTCGTAAGTGATCAAGAGAGGGTTGAGTTAGATTAAGGATTTTAAATGGAGATGAGTCATGAAGAATCTTTGTTGGAGTTTTGATGAGACCATGGCCAGCTCAACCAAAGAACATGGACCTGAGGAGAAGCTTGAAGCAGAGGCGCAGCTTGAACCAGAGGAAGCAGAGGCGCAGCTTGAACGAGAGGAAGCATCAAAAGAAGAAGGCGTTTTGCTGGAAGAGGAAGACGTTCTGCCAAAAGAAGAAGGCGTTCTACTGGAAGCCTTGTATGTTCTAAACGGTCCTCTAACAAGGTCACGGTCCAGGAGGTTCAACCAGCCATCAATGGACTACTTAAACAGCTGGAAAAGAACCAAGAAGACGTGGCTCAAACCACTTTCACCATGATCACAGCTCAAGGTGCTTGGTAAAGGGTAAAATGTTGCTTTGGCGCTCTTTTTCCCTTGGTCAAGTTTTGTCCCATTGGATTTTCTTGACAAGGTTTTTAATGAGGCCTATGTAACATTTTCAAGCCCCCTTTTCCAGCCTAAGTCGTGGTCGAAGGCCCATTACAAAGCTTTGGCGCATTTTCTCTATCTCTCTTGCATTTATTGCTGTTGTAATTTCCAAGACATTGTGCATGAGCTTGCATGAGTGTGGGCTCTTGCATGTGCTCGACCTCTTGCATGTTTTCTCCCTCTCTCCTCTTCTCCTTCGTCCTCCCTTATCTATATAAACACCATGTATCTCTCATTTGCAAACCATCAAACATTTTAATCAAAAACCTTCTTTTTACTTGTTTGATCAAAGAAGTGTGTAATATCTTCTCAACTTGTTTACTTCTTAGTGTGTAATATTGATGTTCATATATTTTACCCTCTTTTCCCTTAGTATATTCACATCTTTTGCATCTTTTGCTATCCATTTTCACCATTATTGCATAGCTTTAGGACTAATCATGCATTAGAGTTTAGTTGCTTTGCATTTGCATCTTTTCATGCATAAACAGATGATTTTGGGGCTTAAGGAGCGTGGAAGCAATGCTGAGAAAGAAGTGAAGCAATCATGAAGGGAAAGCAAGAGAGTTAAGGCTGAAATAACAAGGTCCGGAGTCCAACTCGACCGCACACTCGACCAGACACTCGACCGTGTGCTAAGGAGGACTCGACCGAGTGGAGAACGCACGAGAGAAGCCAGCTCGACCTGCCACTCGACCGAGCACAGGTCGAGTTGACCGAGCCGTTGACTATTTTGTCTTTTAGTATTTTTAGGGCTTCCACTACCCTCCTATATAAAGCCTTGTACCTGCAGCCACAAAAGTGTGCAGCTTTTTAGATATTATCTAAACCTAGTATTTTACCCTTTTGGGAATTATTCTTTTTGCTTTTTTATTTTTCTTAGATCTTGTACTTGAAAAAGACTAAATTCTTCAATATTGTTGGTTTCATAACTTTCTTAATATTGAGAATTCGAGTTTCATTTCTTTTTCAATATTGAAGATCTCTGTTTTATCTTTCTAGTGATGCAAGTTTCATTATTTTCTGGGTTTTTGACATTGTTCACCATGTGTTCTTGTGAGTAGTTTGCTTAGGATCTTGAGGATGGGTTAGGCTGGGTTGATCTTGTGGTTTGTTTGATTTGGTCAAGCTTGATTGTTGTAGATCTCTTCTAGGCTAGATGATCTTAATGCTGATCCTATATCTGAGAAGGTAGGGTTTGATTTCAAGCATCTTAGCATCACACCAATGTCTAAGGAGCATAGATAAGGCTAGAACTAGAGCTTACCATTAGGCTTGCTAAGAGATTAGAGGTCTTGTTTGGTTTGAGATGTATTGCTTAATGCCTGCTTGTGTAGATTCTTTACTATGTGAGAGCAAGTCTAGAAATGCATAGGTTTGATTGTTTCTTGCCATGAGAGTGGATTAAACATGTCTTAGAATAGTATGTCTAGAGATTAGCTCAAAGTTTGTTTGAGGTTTGTTGACCAAGTTAAATAACCACAATGATTAGTTCAGCCCATGAATCCCTCCTCAGGACCTTCTTTGTTTATTGATATCTTAGTCTTAATCCTGTTGCTTGATTGTTGTTAGATTCTTTTTTGCATTGCTCTGTTTTTATTGGGTTGCTCTGTTTTCACGTTTAGTCTAGCTCGACCCTGTACTCGACCTACACTCGGTCGAGTGCTTGCTCGAGTTCTTCCCTAGAGTTTGTGTTTATGATTTGTGATTGTCCTGTTTCATTTCTGCTGCATTCATTTAGTTTTCTGTTCATTGCTTGTCACGCATAGGTTTATTTATTGCATTATAGTAGTTTCTATTTCTGTTTTAACTTCATTATTGTTACAATCATTCTGTTCATTTACATTCAGCATCTAGTTCTTGTAGTTTTATTTTCTGCACTTTGCATTTTAATCATAGGATTGTTAGTGACAAACATCCTTTACATCTGGCTTAAATTAGATCTTTATGCACATCTTGACTGTTCACAAACACTCAGATTGGATTGACACCTCTTATACTGCAACTGCATAAGGGGAATTGAAACACCTTACCATCCATCCATTCATTGCATACATTCATTCATCATTCACTCTCACCCACCAACCAAAACCTTGTTTCAATTTGGCGCCGTTGCCTATTTGAGTGTGTTTTTGTGACAATTAGGATCCATAAAAGTCTAAGATTAAGTTCGTTTATCCACTTGTTCACTACTGATCTTGTTTCTTCTTCTGCTTGTCTGTGATTGAGTTTCAGGTACCAGCTCGACCATCAACTCGACCACCACTCGACCGAGTGTGTGCTCGAGCACCTCGAGTCGAGCCTGTGCTCGACCGAGTGCCGACCGAGTGCCTGTCCGAGTCTGTACTCGACTCTGTTGATGCAAACAAGGTCCAAGGGTCCTCACAATCTTCAGAGACTCCTTGATCACATCAACAAACCACCAAGGGACCTGAGACAGCAGAAAACAAGGATCTATCAGGAACAAGAACAACAAGTGCTAATGGAGCAACAAGATCAACAAGCTCCAAGAGCAAGAAACATTGGTGCTGGAGATGCACCAAACACACATAACCAGAGAGCTGGTATTGTGCCTCCTACTGTTGCCAACAACAACTTTGAGATCAAAAGTGGATTGATCTCAATGATTCAAGCCAACAAGTTCCATGGGTTGCCAATGGAAGATCCCCTGGACCACCTTGATGAATTTGATAAGATATGTGGTCTCACTAAGATCAATGGAGTCAGTGAGGATGGATTCAAGTTAAGGCTATTCCCCTTCTCACTTGGAGATAAGGCTCACCTTTGGGAGAAGACTCTTCCTACTGGAGCAATAACCACATGGGATGCTTGCAAAAAAGCTTTCTTGGCCAAATTCTTTTCCAATGCTAGAACTGCTAGATTGAGAAATGAAATTTCTGGGTTTGCTCAAAGGAATAAAGAGAGTTTTTGTGAAGCTTGGGAAAGGTTTAAAGGATTCCAGACTCAGTGTCCTCACCATGGCTTCAGCAATGAGTCCCTCTTTAGTACTTTGTATAGAGGATTGCTTCCCAAGATCATAATGCTTCTTGACACAGCCTCAAATGGAAACTTCCTCAACAAAAATGTTGAAGAAGGCTGGGAGTTGGTTGAAAATCTTGCTCAGTCAGATGGCAACTACAATGAGGACTATGACAGAGCCATAAGGTCATCATCAACTGATCAAGAGGACAAGTACAAGAAGGACTTGAAGATGGTCAATGAGAAGCTTGACAAGATCCTTCTTAGCCAACAAAAGTCTATTCACTTCATTGGTGAAGAAGAGGTTCCAGTTCAAGAGGGGGAGACTGAGTTTGCTGAGTTGTGCTACATGCAAAACCAGGGAGGATTCAAAGGCTACAACCAAGGAGGTTTCAAGAACAACAATCTCTCTTATAGGAGTACCAATGTGGCCAACCCTCAAGACCAAGTCTATCCACCTCAACAGCCTCAACAGCAACAAAACTACATCCCCAAACAACAACATCAAGTGTTCCAGCCTCAGTTGTGTCCCCCACCAAGGTTTCAGACTAACCAAGGCCAAGAACAAGACTTAAGGGCAATGATGCAACAATTGTTGATTGGGCAAACACAAGGAAAGATTGAGGAAGCCAAACAGTTTGCTGAGTTGAATCAAAGACTCACATCACAGTACAATGATCTAAACATGAAGTTTGAGGGTCTTAACTCAAGAGTGAAGTATATGGAGAGTAACATTGCCTCTACTTCAGCTCCTAAACCCAACCAACTCCCTGGAAAAGCTGTTCAAAATCCAAGAGAGTTCACAGCTAAGGCCATTCAAGTTCATGAGGAAGAAGTCACTGAGGATAGTGAAGTCCAAGTTTGGGGGAATTTATCAGTTACTGAAGCCCCAAGTGACGTTTTTGCAAAGCAACTAGAGTTCGACATTGCACTCGACCAGGTACTCGAACAGCCACTCGACCGTGTGCATGCTCGAGTGGTCGATCGAGCTAGAGACTCCGAAGCTGTCAAACCTGCTAAGTACATTCCTCCTGCTTACAAGCCTCCACTACCATTCCCAGGGCGTTTCAAAGCACAGAGGATTAAGGAACTAAGGGAGATCATTGAGAAAAAAGAAATGTTGGCTAAGCAACAAGAGGATGAGAGGGTTTTGAAGGAAGAAGCTGTGGTTGAGAAACGAGAGGAAGTGTTGGCTATACAAGAGGTCATCATTGCTTACCAAGAAGAGGAGAGAGGACCTTCCTTGGAACAGTTTTAACCATATCCTCTCTATAAGGACTTTTTGCTTGACTTGTCAAAGCAAAAGGCTCAAGCTCAAGATGAGAAGGATCTTGAAGACCTTGGAGGAGTTATCATCCCAATCAAGCTTAAGGATCCAGGTCCCTTCTATTTACCATGCACATTCAGTTACCTCCACTACAACCAATGCCTATGTGACCTAGGGGCTTCAATTAGTGTCATGCCCTACTCCATTGCACAAAAGCTTGGGAGGACAGATTTCAAACTCACAAACCTCCATGTATGCCTAGCTGATGGGTCAAACAGAGAGGTAGTTGGTAAGTTGGAGAATGTCCCTGTCAAGATAGGGAAGGCAAGGGTTCATACAGATTTTGTGGTTCTGGAGATGGATAAGGAACCTGAAGATCCAATCATTCTTGGGAGGCCATTCTTAGCCACTGTTGGAGCAATCATTGATGTGAAGGAAGGTCTTGTGACCTTGAACATTGCTGAGGATATAGTTATGAGGTTCAACATCTTTAACCCAACCAACCTCCCTACAATTGATGATCAGCCTTTTACTATCAATGATAAAGGTGGTCAAGAAGGCTTAAGTGATAAGGCAACTCCAAAGGCTGAGCACTCTCTTCAAGAAGAGTATGTGGAAAAGCTTAAGAGGTCAGTTCAAGAGTTGACTAGTATGGTTGAGGATCTCAAAGTTAAGCTGAACAAGAGGTCTTGGAGGAAAGCAAGACCAAGGCTCAAAATCAAGAAGAAGTATGGTTTGTGTGTTAAGGGTGAGGTTATCGAGGATCAACTTCACAGTGACCAAGAGGTTCCAGGGAGGATTTCATCACATCCTTGGTATCTAGACAAAGTCTAAGGAGGAAACCAAAGTCAAGCTTAGTGACTCTAAACAAGCTCACTAGGGAGGAAGTCCCTAATGTAGTTTTGATGTGTTTTCTTTTATGTTTGTGTTGGATAGACCTTTTAGTGAGAATGTAGTTGGGTAAGGAGAGATTTGGACTTGGAGAAGAAGACTCGCAAGCCCACTCGACCAGCCCACGAGAGGTACTTGACCTAGTTGGAAAGGAACTAAGGCCCATTTGATCTTCAAATCGCTAGAACGATCGAGTGGAGGGAAGAACAAGAAGAAAATTTTGAATTTTCAAACTTTGGTCAAGAGAGCTCGCCATGTACAATCGAGTGTGGGGTCGAGTGGCAGCAAAAATCAGGTCAAAGATTCTCAATTCGAATTTGAATGGTATGGACGCTCCACCCTTGTCTCCTTGTCCCCTTAGCTTCTTTATATAGAGCTTGCACGAGATTATACCTCTCACACTCTCTCATTTGCTTAAAACAACTAAATTCAAGTTTTAAAATCTCTCCCAAGTTCATCTTTTGCTCAAGCTTTGTTCTTCCAAGTTTTTGGGTCACTAACCTATTAACTTTGAGCTGTGAGTCTATTCCTTTCAGTTCTTTTTGAAAATGTCTTCAAGGATCACCAGGAAGTCTCAACAAATCGCTGCAAGCTCCATGGAACGTCGTGATGCTGGCCTTGAATCAAGAAGAGAAGCTGGAAAATCAACTCGACTCCCCACTCGATCATGCACTCGACCGAGTGGTGGCTCGAGCAGCCAGTCGAGCCAGGTGCCGTGTCCAAGGAGAAAGTCAGTTGAGGAAGATCCCGAGAGGAATGAAAGTGAGGAGGAAAGGGAGCCAACACTCAATGAGTTCATGAGGAGACACAAGGCCAAAGGGAAGAGGCCAACAGTTGAGGTTGAGCAAGAGGAGAGTGAAAATGAGAGTGAGGAAGAAAGTGAAGAAGAAGAGTTAATGGATGATGGGGAAGCAGAATCTTGTGGGTTGTCAAAGAGGCAGCTTTATGATGCTTTTATGAGAATGGAGTTCTTGGGGACTAAATACCCTCACAAGGAAACCATGGAGAAGCTTGCCATTGATGAAGATGTGGAGGTTCTTTTTGAGAAAAGTAACTTAACCAAGTTCATGGGGCTTTGCATGGAGGGCTACAAGGAGGAAAGTTGTGAGTTTCTAGCCACTGTCAAGCTGCATACATATGCAAGGAAAGATCCTGAGGTTGGAGCTGGTCACATCACCTTCACAATCAAGGGGAAGAGGCATGAGCTTTCAATTAAAAAGATTGCCAATGTGTTTGGTTTTGAAGTTGGGAGTCATAGGAGCTTGATGATACCAAGAGAGGAGCTCTATTCAGTTTGGGAAACCATTGGGGACAACAAACTCTACTCATCCTCCAATTCCAAGAGCTCAAGGATAAGGAGCCCAGTCCTAAGGTACTTCCACAAAGCTCTTGCAAACACCTTCTTTGCAAGGAAGGAAACTGGGAATATCAATGAGGGAGAGCTTAAGATGATTGACATGGCTCTCAATGGGATCATCCTCAAAGCAAGAGATGGAACCATCATCCTTGGGAGCACTGTAGAGACTGATCTTGCAATGGTGTTCATTGACCACATGGTTTACTTGAGAAGTTGGGTAGGCAAGTTGGAGAACAAAGGCTCAAGAGGAGCACTAACCATTGGAGGCATCATTACTCTAATTCTACAAGCTGCCAAGGTTCCACTTAGAGGAGAGAGGGTCTCACCAAGATGGATTGACTCAAGCTACCTCACCTCTACTCTCATCCTAGCTAAGGAGATGCATCAAGGAAATCACATCTTCAACTTTGAGCTTCCAACACTTGGGAAAAAGCAATTGATCTTGCCTAACCAAGAGCTCACCACCATTCAAGAAGGGGCCAACATTGACTTTTGGCCAGCTGAGGAGCACTTGTTTGATGGAGTAGTTCAACCTAGAGTTGAGGAAGCTGGGAATGCACAAGTGGTTGATGGGGAGTAGCAATTTTACTTTGACGATTATGAGCTCAACCCAAGGGATAGTAGAGGAGTGAGGGAGAATAGCAAGAGGTTGACACTTTTGCAAAAGTGGAACAAGTGGCAAGGGAAGAGGTTTGATAAGCTGAAGAAGAAGGTGACCAACATGGCTAAGTCTATCAAGGGCTTAAAGAAGGAGATTGCTGAGTTGAAGAGTGGGAATTCTTCACCTACACCATCAAGCCCTTTGAGGAGAAGTAGCTCAACTAGAGCACTTTAAAGAGTTGTGAACCCTGTGGAACCAGCTAGGGCTTCAATGTATGAGCCAAATCAGAGGAAGAGGAGCTCAAGTACCCGAGAACAGCAGCTATCGAGGCATTCGTTCGGGTCACTCGAGCGACCACTCGACCGAGCACCGCCGACGTACTCGACCGAGTTCCAGCCCAGACAACCATATGGCTTCCCACCTCCAGCTGCTTATCCAGGTTACCCTCCCATCCCACCCCAATACTTCATGGATCCAGCACTCTACCACCAGTTCTACCAGCAGTTCTCCCAGCAGCAAGGACAGAATTATGGCATCCGCAGTCCAGATCGACCCCCCCACTCGAACATGCACTCGACCGATTCACGGTCGGTCGCCATCGTCGAGCTGCTCCAATCTCCATCTCCAAGTCACCAACAAGACCCCAACTACACCTTTGACAGCATGCAAGAGGATGTGGACAACTTCTTCTCCAATCCTTAAGGTACCAATATCACCTTCACTTGTAAATATCATTGCATTTCATATTTGTGTTTTGTTTTTAGTCTTGAATCCTCATTCAAATTTCTTTCACACAGGGGACTGTGTGATTTAAGTTTGGGGGAGGGTTTGAGATAGCATTTGCCATTGTGTCTTGTGATCTTATTTCAAATTTTTAGCATCCTCATATTAGTATTTGCATAAGCATCTAAGGCATAGAAAAACCATAAAAATTTGAAAATTTTTGAAAAAATCTTTATAAAAAAAAGAGTGTTCATATAGTTTGCATTGCATATTAGAATCTTGTTTAGCATGTTTCATGTAGGATTGAATAATATTTGCATTAGGGATCTATGATGAGTATTTCCTTGTTAGCTTGCTCATTCACTAGACTAGGATCAATGCCCAAGTTAATAGTACTTTGATGCTAGTTGAGTGGTTAGAAGCATAAGATTGAACCAAGCCTTGAATTCCTGCATTGTATTTGGTCTATATTGAAGCATGTTGTGATTTGACACCATTTCCTATCTTTAAGAACCTAATATTGATTTTCAATTATCAATGTGTGCATTGCTTTAAACTCATGGATACCATATACATATTTGGATCATCTTTCTCCTTTTTACCACTCTTGTTGATCCAAGTAGCTGATTTCCTCATTAAAAATCAGTTTCCCTACCCTTAACCAACCCTTCTTTCAAGCCTTGTTTATTCTTGTGTGTGTGAGGCCTATTTTGGGATTGAGCTTGGTAGAAAGTGTTAGGTTTGAACTGACAAGAGTAAAGCCTTGTGTAGTTCTAGTTTGCACTTTTCAAACAAGATAGGACTAGGTGGTTCACTTGTTGGGTTTGGGACTTGGCTGTTATGAAAAGAAAAAAAAAAAAAAAAAAAAAGAGAAAAGAAATAAAAAGGGTAGAGTCTTTAAGAGGAGATTGTGTTTAAGCAAGGTCTAGTGAAAGGATGGGAAGCAAAAATTGTTGAAGATGGTTCTAGTTAAAGAAAAGAAAAGAAAGAAATGAAAAGTCTAGCAAAAAACTTGTATGTCTTAAGAATAAGAAGAAAAGAGAATCATAGCAAGTAAGTAAGAATCCCCCATCCCACTAGAAAGATCAAATAAGAAACCTCTCCTAAGACTTGAAAACCAAAAGAGAAAAGGGTGAAAGAGAAAAGAAAAAGTTAAAGGGTAGCACTAGGATCATTTGGGTTTAGATTGCTAGGATAAACACTTTGGGTGCCTTTGGGTAGACAAGGTTTTATTCTTGTATGTGTCTAGGTGTTCTTACCTTTAGCATTCTTCTAAAGCTGAATCCATTTTTATGAGAGAACCTTGATATTGATAAGCCCCACTCTAAAAAGAGACCATCATTGTCTCAAAAGCGTTTACCTCCAAGCCAAATGAGTTTAAGCATTGCATAGAATTGATTCATGTTCTTGATTAATAAATGTTAAAGGAAATGGTTGATTTGAATGCATGTGGATATCTAAGGCTCAAATCAGTAAAGGTTGTGATATGCTTGTCTAAAGTCTTTAAGTACAGCTCATTCAACTTGCATCATAGTACTAGTAACTTGGACATTGATTCTAGATGGTCTATTTGCAAGCTTTAGGAGCTGAGATCCCACTTTCAAACCTCACTTACCTTCTTATGTCTTGCTTATTTGCTTGAGGGCAAGCAAAGACTAAGTTTCGGGGTGTTGATGTTCATATATTTTACCCTGTTTTCCCTTACTATATTCACATCTTTTGCTATCCATTTTCACCATTATTGCATAGCTTTAGGACTAATCATGCATTAGAGTTTAGTTGCATTGCATTTGCATCTTTTCATGCATAAGCATGTGATTTTGGGGCTTAAGGAGCATGGAAGCAATGCTGAGGAAGAAGTGAAGCAATCATGAAGGGAAAGCAAGAGAGTTAAGGCTGAAATAACAAGGTCCAGAGTCCAACTCGACCGCACACTCGACCAGACACTCGACCGTGTGCTGAGGAGGACTCGACCGAGCACAGGTCGAGTTGACCGAGCCGTTGACTATTTTGTCTTTTAGTATTTTTAGGGCTTCCACTACCCTCCTATATATAGCCTTGTACCTGCAGCCACAAAAGTGTGCAGCTTTTTAGATATTCTCTAAACCTAGTATTTTACCCTTTTGGGAATTATTCTTTTTGCTTTTTTATTTTTCTTAGATCTTGTACTTGAAAAAGACTAACTTCTTCAATATTGTTGGTTTCATAACTTTCTTAATATTGAGAATTCGAGTTTCATTTCTTTTTCAATATTGAAGATCTCTGTTTTATCTTTCTAGTGATGCAAGTTTCATTATTTTCTGGGTTTTTGACTTTGTTCACCATGTGTTCTTGTGAGTAGTTTGCTTAGGATCTTGAGGATGAGTTAGGCTGGGTTGATCTTGTGGTTTGTTTGATTTGGTCAAGCTTGATTGTTGTAGATCTCTTCTAGGCTAGATGATCTTAATGCTGATCCTATATCTGAGAAGGTAGGGTTTGATTTCAAGCATCTTAGCATCACACCAATGTCTAAGGAGCATAGATAAGGCTAGATCTAGAGCTTACCATTAGGCTTGCTAAGAGATTAGAGGTCTTGTTTGGTTTGAGATGTATTGCTTAATGCCTGCTTGTGTAGATTCTTTACTATGTGAGAGCAAGTCTAGAAATGCATAGGTTTGATTGTTTCTTGCCATGAGAGTGGATTAAACATGTCTTAGAATAGTATGTCTAGAGATTAGCTCAAATTTTGTTTGAGGTTTGTTGACCAAGTTAAATAACCACAATGATTAGTTCAGCCCATGAATCCCTCCTCAGGACCTTCTTTATTTATTGATATCTTAGTCTTAATCATGTTGCTTGATTGTTGTTTGATTCGTTTTTGCATTGCTCTGTTTTTATTGTGTTGCTCTGTTTTCACGTTTAGTCTAGCTCGACCCTGTACTCGACCTACACTCGGTCGAGTGTTTGCTCGAGTTCTTCCCCAGAGTTTTTGTTTATGATTTGTGATTCTCCTGTTTCATTTCTACTGCATTCATTTAGTTTTTTGTTCATTGCTTGTCTTGCATAGGTTTATTTCTTGC
This sequence comes from Camelina laxa, assembly GCA_024034495.1. Lineage (NCBI taxonomy): Eukaryota > Viridiplantae > Streptophyta > Magnoliopsida > Brassicales > Brassicaceae > Camelina > Camelina laxa. The sequence goes on along the minus strand of CM043885.1, from coordinate 13,563,587 downwards.
ATTATAGTAGTTTCTATTTCTGTTTTAGCTTCATTACTGTTACAATCATTCTGTTCATTTAGATTCAGCATCTAGTTCTTGTAGTTTTATTTTCTGCACTTTGCATTTTAATCATAGGATTGTTAGTGACAAACATCCTTTACATCTGGCTTAAACTAGATCTTTATGCACATCTTGACTGTTTACAAACACTCAGCTTGGATTGACACCTCTTATACTGCAACTGCATAAGGGGAATTGAAACACCTTACCATCCATCCATTCATTGCATACATTCATTCATCATTCACTCTCACCCACCAACCAAAACCTTGTTTCAAATATCTAAGTTGTATTCAAGCCTGAAGTCTAAGTGATTTCCACCTCTCTTGGAAGTTCATTTCGTTCCATCTTCGACCCATTGATTATCATCATTCCGACCATTCATCTTCAAGACCTTGCAAGTGTGTTTTTGGGAGCAGATTCCTAACCAGGACTCTATCATGTGGTACCAGAGCAACCACTCTGCAACCAGGTTTTGAAATTCCATTCTCAACTTCATGTTTTTTTCAGATCTATCGTTTCATCTTGCAAGAATTTTATAAAATGTTTTACTCCCTCAAAAATTATGAAATCAACTGTTTTAGAACCAGGAACGAGTACAATATTTTTGAAAGTTGATTTAAGAATTTTTGGATTCGATTTCATAATTTTCCCAGATATTTTGTCATTTATGTGTTTTTAGAACTATTTACTGGTGGATCTTTGTTTTTCTTTTCAGGTAGCATGGTGACGACGGAAGAGGAAGAGTCGTCTACTTCTAGCTTGGAAAAGAAGATCCTTAAATCTGTCACCGAAGCTATGGCAACCATGCTTGATGCAAGACTTGGTGCTCTACACCTAAATCAAACCAACCCGGAAGCAAATCAGCATCAACAGCATAACCAGGATGAACCAAAACAAGACGACGAGACCAGGCAGTACTACAGTCACAGTTCTTCACACAGTGGTCAGCGAAGGCGATGACAAGACCGCCCAGTTCCTAGAGATCCGTTGGGAGGTCTAAAGTTCAAGATCCCTGCCTTTCACGGAACCAGCAATCCGGATACTTACTTGGAGTTGGAGCAGAAAATTGAGTTAGTCTTTGTTTGTCAAGAAGTCATTGAGGTCAACAAGGTTAAAGTTGCCGCTACTGAGTTCTACGACTATTCCTTAAGTTGGTGGGATCAACTTGTTACCAGCTGGAGACGTACCGGAGAGATGCCGATCAAAACATGGAACCAGCTGAAAGCCGTCATGCGAAGGAGGTTTATGCCGAGTTACTATTACCGTGATCTTTATCAGCGACTAAGGAATTTGGTTCAAGGAAGCAAGTCTGTCGAAGAGTACTTCAAGGAAATGGAAACCCTAATGCTAAGAGCCGATATTCATGAGGATGGAGAAGCTGTCATGTCGTGATTCATGGGAGGTCTTAACCGTGAAATCCAAGACCGTCTAGAAACCCAGCACTATGTGGAAATCGAGGAGATGCTTCACAAAGCAGTCATGTTCGAACAGCAAATTGAAAGGAAGAACTCTCAATCCAGCTACGGCACCGCTAAGATCAACTACAACTCAGGAAAATCAAGTTACCAAGAGGAGGAGAAGCCCGGCTACCAGAAGGACTACAAGCCATTCGTCAAGCCAAAACCGATCGATTCTGACACGAAAGGTAAGGGTAAGGAGGTGATCACAAGGACAAGGGATATTTGTTGCTTTAAGTGTCAAGGACTTGGGCATTACGTAAGCGAGTGTGTCAACAAAAAAATCATGGTCCTTAGAGATAATGGCGAGGTAGAATCTAAAGATGAGCGTTCGGAAAACGACTCATTGGAAGAAGGGTTGGAAGCCCCCACTAAAGGAGAGTTGCTTGTTGCGAGGAGATTTTTGAGTGTTCTAACTAAGGCTGAGGAGCAAGCACAAAGGGAAAACTTGTTTCACACTCGATGCTTGGTCAAAGATAAGGTATGTAGTTTAATTATTGATGGTGGTAGTTGTACTAATTTGCGAGCAGGACTATGGTTGAGAAGCTTGACCTAGAAGTGCTTAAGCATCCAAAACCATATGCGCTACAATGGCTCAATGAGAAAGGAGAGATGTCTGTCAAGGAACAAGTTAAGGTGCCGGTTTTCAATTGGTAAGTATCAGGACGAGATCATGTGCGACATTCTACTAATGACGCTAGCCACATACTTCTTGGACGTCCATTGCAATCAGACCAACAAGTTGTCCACGATGGTTTCACTAACCGACACACCTTCAGACACAATGGCCGAAAGACGACTCTCATTCCAATGACGCCGCATGAGGTCTACCTACATCAGCTGAGCATGAAACAGCGGACCGCCAAACAAGCCGAACAAATCGATACAAAGGGTAAGAGCAATATAAGTCACAATAGTTTACTTTTTGTTTACAAAGAAACCCTTGCTTGTTCAACTAACCCCGAACCGGTGCTACCGAGTGAAATTGAGTTGGTTTTGCAAGATTATAAGGACGTGTTTCCGGAGGATAATCCTATTAGTTTACCACCAATTCGTGGGATCGAACATCAAATCGACTTTGTGCCGGGAGCCGCCCTACCAAACCGACCAGCTTATCGCACCAACCCAACCGAAACAAAGGAGCTTGAAAAAAAAGTGAACGAGCTGATGGACAAAGGACATATTCGAGAAAGCATGAGTCCATGTGTCGTTCCAGTGTTGCTAGTACCATAGAAAGATGGGACTGGGCGAATGTGCGTGGACTGCCGAGCTATAAACAACATAACGATTAAGTATCGCCATCCTATCCCTAGATTAGATGATATGCTTGATGAATTGCATGGTTCTAGCATGTTTTCTAAAATTGATCTTAAAAGTGGATATCATCAAATTCGCATGAAAGAAGGTGATGAGTGGAAAACAGCTTTTAAAACCAAACAAGGGTTATATGAATGGTTAGTCATGCCGTTTGGTTAACTAATGCGCCTAGCACTTTCATGAGATTGATGAATCATGTCCTTAGGATGCATATTGGAGTTTTTGTTGTGGTTTATTTTGATGACATATTGGTTTACAGCAAAAATTTAGATGATCATGTCATGCATCGTAAACTTGTTTTGGATTTGCTTCAAAAGGAAAAGCTTTATGCGAACTATAAGAAGTGCACCTTTTGCACAGATAATCTTGTTTTCCTAGGCTTTGTTGTGAGTGCAGATGGAATCAAGGTTGATGAGGAAAAAGTCAAGGCGATCAAAGATTGACCAAGTCCTACAAATGTGAGCGAGGTGAGAAGTTTTTCACGGCTTGGCAGGATTCTACCGACGGTTTGTCTAGGACTTCAGCACCATTTCCGCCCCGCTTACGGAAGTCATCAAGAAGGATGTTGGATTCAAATGGGAATCTGCACAAGAAAACGCCTTCCAGGCCTTGAAAGAGAAGCTTACTAATTCCCATGTTTTAATTTTTCCTGATTTTATGAAAACTTTTGAGATTGAGTGTGATGCCTCAGGGATAGGTATTGGAGCTGTCTTGATGCAGGATCATAAGCCCATAGCATTCTTCAGTGAGAAGCTTGGAGGAGCGACACTCAATTATCCAACCTACGACAAGGAGCTTTACGCATTGGTCCGAGCCCTACAAACTTGGCAGTACTATCTATGGCCAAAGGAGTTCGTCATTCATACTGACCACGACTCTCTCAAGCACTTAAATGGTCAACAAAAGCTCAACAAATGTCATGTGCGGTGGGTCGAATTCATTGAAACATTCCCATATGTGATCAAGTAAAAAAAGGTAAAGATAATGTTGTAGCCGACGCATTATCTCGCAGGTATGTTTTGCTTAATTCTTTGGATGCAAGGTTGCTACCTTTTGAGCAGATAAAGGACTTGTATGCTAATATTTCTGATTTTAGCACCATATTTATTAGTCTTGTGAGAAGTTTGCCTTTGGGAAATATTATCGGCATGAGGGTTATTTGTTCTTTGAAAATAGACTTTATGTGCCTCACTCTTCTTTGAGAGAATTGTTTCTAAGGGAAGCACATAGAGGTGGTTTAATGGGACACTTTGGAGTTGCTAAGGCATTTCCATTGGCCGCACATGAAAAGAGATGTTGAACGACTATGTGAACGGTGTGCGACTTGTAAGCAAGCTAAGGCTAAGGTTCAATCCCACGGTTTGTATATCCCTTTACCTATTGCATCCTTGGACTGATATATCTATGGATTTTTTGGTTGGATTGCCTAGAACTAGGGATGGTAAGGATTCTATTTTTGTGGTGGTTGATCGCTTTTCTAAAATGGCACATTTCATTCCTTGTTATAAAACTGATACTGCATCTCATGTTGCTAGTTTATTCTTTAAGGAAGTTTTTCGTTTGCATGGCATACCTAAGACCATAGTTTCTGATCGTGACACTAACTTCCTTAGTTATTTTTGGAAAACTTTGTGGTCTAAGTTAGGAACTAGATTGCTTTTCTCTACTACATGTTATCCGCAAACTGATGGTCAAACAGAATTTGTCAATAGAACCTTGTCTACTTTGTTGCGTATGCTCATTAAGAAGAACCTTAAGACTTGGGAGGATTGCTTGCCGCATGTTGAATTTGCTTATAATCATTCTATGCATTCCGCGACTAAGTTTTCTCCATTTGATATTGTTTATGGGTTCAACCCCACTTCTCTTTTGGATCTAATGCCTTTACCTTTGAGTGTGAGATCAAGTCTTGATGCCAAGAAAAAGGCCGATTTAGTCAAACAGTTTCACAAAAAGGCTAAGGAGAATTTGGAGACCCGGACGAAGCTGTATGAGAAGTATGCAAACAAAGGGCGTAGAGAAGTCATCTTCAATAAGAGTGATCAAGTGTGGGTTCGTCATAGGAAGGAGCGTTTCCTGGAGGAGCGAGCATCCAAACTAATGCCGAGAATTGATGGACCGTTCACAGTTCTCAAAAGAATCAACAACAATGCCTACCAACTAGACCTCCAAGGTAAGTATAAAGTGAATGGTAGTTTCAATGTGTTTGATCTTCTTCCTTATTATGCAGATAATTCGGATTTGAGGTCAAATCCTTTTCAAGTGGGAGAGGATGATGAGACCATGGCCAGCTCAACCGAAGAACATGGACCTGAGGAGAAGCTAGAAACACAATTTATTTGGTGGTGTGCTGATGAAATGGATGGAATGATGAGATATGAATGAATGGATGGCAGCGTGTTTCAATTCCCTTTATGCAATTGTAGTACAAGAGGTGTCAATCCAATCTGAGAGTTTGTGAACAATCAAGATGTGCATAAAGGTCTAAGTCAAGCCAGATGTAAAGGATGTTTGTCACTAACAATCCTATGATGAAATGCAAAGTGCAAAATGTAAAGCTGTTGAAACTAGATGCTAAATGTAAATGGAACAGAATGATTATGACAGTTATGAAGCTAGAACAGAAATAGAAACTATATTAATGCAAGTATTAAACAGGACACTAAGTGAATGCAACAAAAATGCAAATAGAATGAAACAGGAAGTAAGACAGGACAATTACAAATCATAAACAAAAGCTCTGGGGATGAACTCGAGCAAGCACTCGACCGAGTGTAGATCGAGTGCAGGGTCGAGCTAGACAAAAACGACTAAACAGAGCAACACAAGAAAAACAGAGCAATATGAAAGTAAATCAAACAACAAGCAAGCAGCACGATTAAGACTATGAAATCAATAATAAAGAAGGCCTTGAGGAGGGATTCATGGACTGGACTAATGATTGAGGTCATCTAACTTGGTTAACAAATCTCAAACAACTTGAGCTAATCTCTAGACAATAATTCTTTAAGACAAGTTTAATCCACTCTCATGGCAAGAAACAATCAAACTCATGCATCTCTAGACTTGTTCTCACACAGTAAAGAATCTACACAAGCAGGCATTAAGCAATATGTCAAATACCAAACAAGACCTCTAATCTCTTAGCAAGTCTAATGGTAAACTCTAGATCTAGCCTTATCTATGCTCCTTAAACATTGGTATGATGCTAAGATGCTTGAGATCAGATCCTACCCTCTCAGATATATGATCAGCATTAAGAACATCTAGACTAGAAGAGATCTACAACAATCAAGCTTGACCAAATCAAACAAACCTCAAACATAATCCAGCCTAACCCATCCTCAAGATCCTAAGCAACTACTCACAAGAACACATGATGAACATCAAAGTCATAAACCCAGAAAATGCTGAAACTTGCATCAAATGAAAGATAAAACAAAAATCTACAATAATGAAGAAACAATCAAACTCAAATTCTCAATATCTTGAAAGTTATGAAACCAACAAAATACAAGAATCTTATGTCTTTCCTTTCGAAAGAAAGCACAAGATCTAATAAAATAAAAGTGCAAAAGGAATAATTTCTAAAAAGGTAGAAACTAGGTTTGAGAATATCTAAAAAGTTGTGTGTTTGGTGGCTGAAGGGTACAAGGTTCTTTTATAGGAAAAGTAGTGGAAGCCCTAAAAATGCTAAAAGACAAAATAGCTAGGCGACTCGGCCAACTCGACCTGGTGTTCGGTCGAGTGACCGGTCGAGCTGGCTTTCCTTCTGCTCCTTCCACTCGGTCAACTCCATCTCCGCACACGGTCGAGTGTCTGGTCAAGTGGGACTCCGGACCTTGGTTCTTCAGCTCTAACTCTCTTGTTTCCTTCTCTTCTCAGCTCTATTCTTCTTCAGCAATCCTTCCATGCTCCTTAGGCTCCAAAATCACCTGTTTATGCAAGAAAACATGCAAATGCCATGCAACTACACTCTAATGCATGATTAGTCCTAAAGCTATGCAATAATGGTGAAAATGGATAGCAAAAGATGAGAATAAACTAATGGAAAACAAGGTAAATTATATGAACATCAACACCCCAAAACTTAGTCTTTGCCTGCCCTCAAGCAAATAAACAAGTCATAAGAAGGTAGGTGAGTTTTGAAAGTGGGATCTCAGCTCCTAAAGCTTGCCAATAGACCAGCAAGAATCAATGTCCAAGTTACTAGTACTATGATGCAAGTTGAATGAGCTGTACTTAAAGATTTTAGACAAGCCTATCACAACCTTTACTGATTTGAGCCTTAGATATCCATATGCATTCAAATCAACCATTTCCTAACATTCATTAATCAAGAACATGAATCAATCTTATGCAATGCTTAAACTCATTTGGCTTGGAGATAAAGGTTTTTGAGACAATGATGGTCTCTCTTTAGAGTGGGGTTTATCAATATCAAGGTTCTCACATAAAAATGGATTGAACTTTAGAAGAATGCTAAAGGTAAGAACACTTAGACACATACAAGAACAAAACTTTGTCTACCCAAAGGCACCCAAAGTGTTTATCCTATCAATCTAAACCCAAATGATCCTATTGCTACCCTTTAACTTCGTCTTTTCTGTTTCACCCTTTTCTCTTTTGGTTTTCAAGTCTTAGGAGAGGTTTCTTATTTGATCTTTCTAGTGGGACGGGGGATTCTTTCTTATATGCTATGGTTCTTTTTTCTTCTTATTCTTAAGACATACAAGCATTTTGCTAGACTTTTTTTTTCTTTCTTTTCTTTCTTTTCTTTCTTTTCTTTCCTTTAACTAGAACCATCTTCAACAATTTTTTAACTTCCCATCCTTTCACTAGACTTTGCTTAAACTCATCTCCTCTTAAAGACTCTACCCTTTTTCTTTCTCTTTTTCCTCTTTTCTTTTCATAACAGCCAAGTCCCAAACCCAACAAGTGAACCACCTAATCCTATCTAGTTTGTAAAATGCAAACTAGAACTACACAAGGCTTTACTCTTGTCAGCTCAAACCTAACACTTTCTACCAAGCTCAACCCAAAAAAGGCCTCACACACACAAGAATTAACATGGCTTGAAAGAAGGGTTGGTTAAGGGTGGGGAAACTGATTCTTAATGAGGAAATCAGCTACTTGGATCAACAAGAGTGGTAAAAAGGAGAAAGATGATCCAAATATGTATATGGTATCCATGAGTTTAAAGCAATGCACAAGATGATAATTAAAAGTCAATATCAGGTTCTTATAAATAAGAAATGGCATCAAATCACAACATGCTTCAATTTAGACCAAATGCAATGCAGGAATTCAAGATCCTAATATGCAATGCAAACTACCTGAACACTCTCTTTTTTTATAAAGATTTTTGCAAAAAATTTCAATTTTTTTGTATTTTCTATGCCTTAAATGATATGCAAATACTATCATGATTAAATGTAAAATAAGAAAACAAAACACAACATCAAATACTATCTCAAACCCTCCCCTGAACTTAAATTACACAGTCCACTGTATAAGAGAAATTTGTAAGAGGATTTAAGACTAAAAACAAAACACAATATGAAATGCAATGGTATTTACAAGGAAAGGTGATAGTGGTACCTCAAGGATTGTGGAAGAAACTGTCCACATCCTCTTGCATGATGTTAAAAGTGTAGTTGGGGGCTGCTTGGTGACTTGGAGATGGAGATTGGGGCAGCTCGGCGATGGCAATCGACCGCGACTCGATCGAGTACGTGCTCGAGTGGGGGGGGTCGAGTGGCTTGCGAGTCCATATTTCCAAGTTCAATTCTCTCCAAACCCATCTACACTCTCATTAAAAGGCCTACCAAACACAAACATAAAAGAAAACACATCAAAACTACAAGGAAATAAAGCTTATTTACCAAGGATACCTTAGGGACTTCCTCCCTAGTGAGCTTGTTTAGAGTCACTAAGCTTGACTTCTTATAGCTCTTCAAGCTTGATTTGGAGACCAATGAGGTGATGAAATCTCCCCTGGTTCTACTTGATCACTGTTACCTTGATTCTTGATCACTGTACCCATGAAACTTAAATCTTGAACTTAAATCTTGTTTCTTCTTAAGCTTTGACCTTGGTCTTGCTTTCTTCAAAGGCTTCTTGTTGAGCTTGACTTGGAGATCCTTCACCAAATTATTCAGTTCTTGAACAGAATTCTTAAGCCTCTCCACTGATTCTTTTTGAAAGGATAGCTTAGCACTTGAAGGTGTTTCCTTACTTGAGACCTCATGATCCTCTTTTCTTTTGATAGTGTAAGGTGGATCATTGATGGAAGGCAAATTAGTAGGGTTGTTGATTTCAAACTTCATAGTGAAGTCTTCAATCAGGTGGAGCTTAATAGTCCCCATCTTCACATCAATTACAGCCCCAGTTGTGGCTAAGAATGGCCTTCCCAAGATAAGAGGGTCTTCAGGCTCATGTTCCATGGTCATGATTGCAAAATCAGTTGGGATCCTTGCTTCTCCTATATTGACTGGGAAGCTCTCAATCACTCCAACCACATCCCTTTTGGACCCATCTGCTAGACTGATATAGAAGTTGCTGGCCTTGAAATCTTCATAACCCAGCTTCTCAGCCACTAAGAATGGCATCAAGCTCACTGAAGCTCCTAAATCACATAGACACTTGTTGAATTGCATGTAGCTGATGGAGCAAGGTAGGTTGAATGAGCCTGGATCCTTAAGCTTTGTTGGGACAACAGCTTTCCCAATCTCCTTCAAATATCTCATGTCTTGATTATGAGCCTTCTTCTTTGACATCTCAAGTAAAAAATCCTTATAGAGAGGATATGGAGCATACTGTTCCAAGGCAGGTCCTTTCTCCTCTTCTTGGTAAGTAATGATAACCTCTTGTATGGCCATCACTTCCTCTTGTTTCTCAATCACAGCCTCTTCCTTCAAAGCCTTCTCATCCTCTTGTTGCTTAGCCAACATTTCTTTTTTCTCAATGATCTCCCTTAATTCCTTAATCTTCTATGCTTTGAAACGTCCTGGGAATGGTAGAGGCGGTTTGTAGGCAGGAGGAATGTACTTAGCAGGCTTAAAAGCTTCTGATTCTTCAGCTCGATCGACCACTCAATTAGGCACTCGGTCGAGTGCTGGTTCGAGCACCTGGTCGAGTGCACTACTAGATTCAGTCTGCTTTGCACTATCTTCACTCTGAACTTCAAGAAATGACCAATCCTCCCCACCTTGAACCTCACTGTCCTCAGTAACAGCATCTTCATAGAGATTAAGAGCTTTAGCTGTAAACTCCCTTGGGTTTGGAATAGGTTCTTCAAGAAGTTGGTTTGGCTTAGGAGCTGAAGTAGAAGCAATGGAGCTTTCCATGTTCTTGACTGTAGAGGTCAGACTCTCAAGTTTGTTACTCAGGTCTTGAGTATAAGAATTAAACTTTTGGGTCAGCTCTCCAAACTGCCTTGCTTCCTCAATCTGCTTGTTGGCTTGCCCAAGCAACAGTTGTTGCATCATAGCTCTTAAGTCAGGTTCTAGGCTTGGTAGGTCTTAAACGCTGGAGGGTGACACCATTGAGTCTGGAAACCTTGTTGTTGGTGCATGGGTACATAATTGAACTAACTGCTTTGAAACATGGTTACTGACTCGAACAGGCACTCGGTCGAGCACCGGCTCAAGGTGAAGGTCGAGTCAACTGAGATGTGAAGTCTATTTAAATCCGGCTTCTGGCTCGATCAGGTGCTCGAGCACTCACTCGGTCGAGTGGTGGTCGAGCTGATACCTGAAACTCAATCACAGACAAGCAGGAGAAGAAACAAGATCAGTAGTGAACAAGTGGATAAACGAACTTAATCTTAGACTTTTATTGATCCTAATTGTCACAAAAACACACTCAAATGGGCAACGCCGCCAAATTGAAACACATTTCTTTGGTGGTGTGGTGATGAAATGAATGGAATGATGAGATATGAATGAATGGATGGCAGGGTGTTTCAATTCCCCTTATGCAATTTTAGTACAAGAGGTGTCAATCCAATCTAAGAGTTTTGTGAACAATCAAGATGTGCATAAAGGTCTAAGTCAAGCCAGATGTAAAGGATGTTTGTCACTAAAAATCCTATGATGAAATGCAAAGTGCAAAATGTAAAGCTGTTGAAACTAGATGCTAAATGTAAATGGAACAGAATGATTATGATAGTTATGAAGCTAGAACAGAAATAGAAACTATATTAATGCAAGTATTAAACAGGACACTAAGTGAATGCAACAGAAATGCAAATAGAATGAAACAGGAAGTAAGACAGGACAACTACAAATCATAAACAAAAGCTCTGGGGATGAACTCGAGCAAGCACTCGACCGAGTGTAGATCGAGTGCAGGGTCGAGCTAGACAAAAACGACTAAACAGAGCAACACAAGAAAAACAGAGCAATATGAAAGTAAATCAAACAACAAGCAAGCAGCACGATTAAGACTATGAAATCAATAACAAAGAAGGCCTTGAGGAGGGATTCATGGACTGGACTAATGATTGAGGTCATCTAACTTGGTTAACAAATCTCAAACAACTTGAGCTAATCTCTAGACAATAATTCTTTAAGACAAGTTTAATCCACTCTCATGGCAAGAAACAATCAAACTCATGCATCTCTAGACTTGTTCTCACACAGTAAAGAATCTACACAAGCAGGCATTAAGCAATATGTCAAATACCAAACAAGACCTCTAATCTCTTAGCAAGTCTAATGGTAAACTCTAGATCTAGCCTTATCTATGCTCCTTAAACATTGGTATGATGCTAAGATGCTTGAGATCAGATCCTACCCTCTCAGATATAGGATCAGCATTAAGAACATCTAGACTAGAAGAGATCTACAACAATCAAGCTTGACCAAATCAAACAAACCTCAAACATAATCCAGCCTAACCCATCCTCAAGATCCTAAGCAACTACTCACAAGAACACATGATGAACATCAAAGTCATAAATCTAGAAAATGCTGAAACTTGCATAAAATGAAAGATAAAACATAAGATCTACAATAATGAAGAAACTATCAAACTCAAATTCTTAATATCTTGAAAGTTATGAAATCAACAAAATACAAGAAGCTTATGTTTTTCCTTTCATAAGAAAGCACAAGATCTAATAAAATAAAAGTGCAAAAGGAATAATTTCTAAAAAGGTAAAAACTAGGTTTGAGAATATTTAAAAAGTTGTGTGTTTGGTGGCTGAAGGGTACAAGGTTCTGTTATAGGAAAAGTAGTGGAAGCCCTAAAAATGCTAAAAGACAAAATAGCTAGGCGGCTCGGCCAACTCGACCTGGTGCTCGGTCGAGTGACCGGTCGAGTTGGCTTTCCTTCTGCTTCTTCCACTCGGTCGAGTCCATCTCCGCACACGGTCGAGTGTCTGGTCGAGTGGGCGGTCGAGTGGGACTCCGGACCTTGGTTCTTCAGCTCTAACTCTCTTGTTTCCTTCTCTTCTCAGCTCCATTCTTCTTCAGCAATCTTTCCATGCTCCTTAGGCTCCAAAATCACCTATTTATGCAAGAAAACATACAAATGCCATGCAACTACACTCTAATGCATGATTAGTCCTAAAGCTATGCAATAATGGTCATAAGGGATAGCAAAAGATGCAAAAGATGAGAAACTAAGGGAAAACAAGGTAAATTATATGAACATCAAAACTTGAAGCAGAGGAGCAGCTTAAACCAGAGAAAGCATCAAAAGAAGAAGGCGTTCTGCTGGAAGAGGAAGTTGTTTTGCCAAAAGAAAAAGGCGTTCTGCAGGAAGCCTTGTATGTTCCGAACGGTCCTCTAACAAGGTCTTGGTCCAAGAGGTTCAACCAAGACATCAATGGACTACTTAGAGAGCTGGACAAGAACCAAGAAGACGTGGCTCAAACCACTTCACCATAATCACAGCACAAGGTGCTCGGTAAAGGGTAAAATGTTGCTTTGGTGCTCTTTTGCCCTTGGTCATGTTTTGTCCCATTGGGTTTTCTTGGCAAAGTTCTTAATGAGGCGTAAGTAACATTTTCATACCGCCTTTGCCAGCCCAAGTCGTGGTCCAAGGCCCATTACAAAGCCTTGGCCCATTTTCTCTATCTCTTGCATTTATTGCTGTTGTAATTTCCAAGACATTGTGCACGAGCTTGCATGAGTGTGGGCTCTTGCATGTGTTAGACCTCTTGCATGTTTTCTCCCTCTCTCCTCTTCTCCTTCGTCCTCCCTTCTCTATAGAAGCACCATGTATCTCTCATTTGCAAACTATCAAATATTTTAATCAAGAACCTTATTTTTACTTGTTTGATCAGAGAAGTGTGTAATATCTTCTCAACTTGTTTACTTCTTAGTGTGTAATATCTAAGTTGTATTCAAGTGTATGAACAGCTAGTTTGTTGTAGAATTCCATACTTCTCTAAGTGCTCTTTTAGTTTGTCACTTGTGTATTCTCCCCCATTGTCTGATTTAAGTACCTTAATTTTAGCATTGAAATGATTAGTAACATAATTTTGAAATTTAACAAATGCATCATAAACTCTATCTTCAGAGGGTAACATAGTAAGCCAAGTATACTTAGATTTTTCATCAATAAATGTCACAAAATACTTGTTATTATCTCTAGAGAGACATGGAGATGTCCACACATCAGAATGCACTAAATCAAAACAATGCTCATAAATGGTATTAGATTTAGGGAAGATAGACTTGCAATGTTTTCCAAGGATACAAGGTTCACAATTAGAGTTGGGCAACATTAATTCAAGAGCACGAGAGTGAGGGTGGCCTAGCCTAGCATGCCATACATCACTCGAAATATTACTAAGATTCGACATAAATGAAAACGAATTAGAAGATTGTGATGAAGTTTTCTCTAAGACATAGAGGTCTCCTCTAGCATCTCCTTCTCCAAAAATCTTTCCAGTCTCAATATCCTGAAAATATATACTATTAACCCAAAAATAGTATAACAATTTAAATCAGCAGTTGCTCTCTTAACTGACAAAAGATTAGATGTAAAAGTAGGCATAAAGAAACCTTTTGAGTTCTTATCAAGGACGCTGCCATGGCCGTGGTCGCCGCCCCTCCTTGGTTTGCCACTCAGGTGCCTTGGCCGCTTGGCCCTTCTTGCGAGATATTAGCCTTGAACTTAGCCGGCTTGAGATGAGGATGAAGAATCCAGCACTTGTCCTTCACATGACCTCTCTTCTTGCAATGGTCGCATACCACCATGAAACACATCTATTTGTTGGTATGGTGATGAAATGGATGGAATGATGAGATATGAATGATGATGAATGGATGGCAGGGTGTTTCAATTCCCCTTATGCAATTTAAGTACAAGAGGTGTCAATCCAATCTGAGAGTTTGTGAACAATCAAGATGTGCATAAAGATCTAAGTTAAGCCAGATGTAAAGGATGTTTGTCACTAACAATCTTATTATGAAATGCAAAGTGCAAAATGTAAAGCTAGAAGAACTAAATGCAAAGTGTAAATGGAACAGAATGATTATAACAATTATGAAGCTAGAACATAAATAGAAGCTATATTAATGCAAGTATTGAACATGACACAAAGTGAATGCAACAGAAATGCAAACAGGATGAAATAGGAAGTAAGACAGGACAACTACAAATCATAAACAAATGTTCTGGGGATGAACTCGAGCAAGCACTCGACCGAGTGTAGATCGAGTGCAGGGTCGAGCTAGACAAAAACGACTAAACAGAGCAACACAAGAAAAACAGAGCAATATGAAAGCAAATCAAACAACAAGCAAGCAGCAGGATTAAGACTATGAAATCAATAAACAAAGAAGGCCTTGAGGAGGGATTCATGGGCTGGACTAATGATTGAGGTCATCTAACTTGGTCAACAAATCTCAAACAACTTGAGCTAATCTCTAGACAATATTTATCTAAGACATGTTTAATCCACTCTCATGGCAAGAAACAATCAAACTCATGCATCTCTAGACTTGTTCTCACACAGTAAAGAATCTACACAAGCAGGCATTAAGCAATATGTCAAATACCAAACAAGACCTCTAATCTCTTGGCAAGCCGAATGGTAAACTCTAGATCTAGCCTTATCTATGCTCCTTAAACATTGGTATTATGCTAAGATGCTTGAGATCAGATCCTACCCTCTCAGATATAGGATCAGCATTAAGAACAACTAGACTAGAAGAGATCTACAACAATCAAGCTTGACCAAATCAAACAAGCCTCAAACATAATCCAGCCTAACCCATCCTCAAGATCCTAAACAACTACTCACATGAACACATGATGAACATCAAAGTCATAAACCCAGAAAATGCTGAAACTTGCATCAAATGAAAGATAAGACAGAGATCTACAATAATGAAAAAGGAATCAAACTCAAATTCTCAATATATTGAAATTTATGGGACCAACAATTTTGAGAGATTCTTTGTTCTTCCTCTAAAACAAGTACAAGATCTAAAAATAAAAAGGTGCAAAGGGAATAATTCCCTAAAAGGTAAAATATAGGTTTTTGACTCTCTAAAAAGTTGTACCTCTTGGTGGCTGAGGGTACAAGGCCCTTAAATAGAAAAAGTAGTGGAAGCCCTAAAAAAGCTAAAACACAAAATAGCCAGGCGGCTCGTCCAGCTCGATCCGGTGCTCGGTCGAGTGACCGGTCGAGCTGGCTTCTCTTGATCTTCTTCCACTCGGTCGAGTCCCTCTCTCCACACGGTCGAGTGCCTGGTCGAGTGTGGGGTCGAGTTGGACCTCGGATCTTGGTTTTTCAGCCTTAACTCTCTTGCTTTCCCTTCATGATTGCTTCACTTCTCCTCAGCCTTGCTTCCATGCTCCTTAAGCTCCAAAATCACCTGTTTATGCATGAAAAGATGCATATGCAATGCAACTATACTCTAATGCATGATTAGTCCTAAAGCTATGCAATAATGGTAAAAATGGATAGCAAAAGATGTGAATAAACTAAGGGAAAACAGGGTAAAATATATGAACATCAACACCCCCAAACTTAGTCTTTGCTTGCCCTCAAGCAAATAAACAAGACATAAGAGGGTAGGTGAGGTTTAAAAATGGGATCTCAGTTCCTAAAGCTTGCTAATAGACCAGCTCGAATCAATGTCCAAGTTACTAGTACTATGATGCAAGTTGAATGAGCTGTACTAAAAGATTTTAGACAAGCCTATCACAACCTTTACTGATTTGAGCCTTAGATATCCACATGCATTCAAATCAACCATTTCCTTTAACATTCATTAATCAAGAACATGAATCAATCTTATGCAATGCTTAAACTCATTTGGCTTGGAGATAAAGGTTTTTGAGACAATGATGGTCTCTCTTTTGAGTGGGGCTTATCAATATCAAGGTTCTCTCATAAAAATGGATTCAGCTTTAGAAGAATGCTAAAGGTAAGAACACTTAGACACATACAAAAACAAAATTTTGTCTACCCAAAGGCACCCAAAGTGTTTATCCTATCAATCTAAACCCAAATGATCCTAGTGCTACCCTTTAACTTCTTCTTTTCTCTTTCACGCTTTTGTCTTTTGGTTTTCAAGTCTTAGGAGAGGTTTCTTATTTGATCTTTCTAGTGGGATGGGGGATTCTTTCTTATATGCTATGGTTCTCTTTTCTTCTTATGCTTAAGACATACAAGCATTTCGCTAGACTTTTCTTTTCTTTCTTTTCTTTTCTTTAACTAGAACCATCTTCAACAATTTTTTTTTTAACTTCCCATCCTTTCACTAGACTTTGCTTAAACACATTTTCCTCTTAAAGACTCTACCCTTTTTATTTCTCTTTTTCCTCTTTTCTTTTCTTTTCTTTTTCAAAACAACCAAGTCCCAAACCCAACAATTAAACCACCTAGTCCTATCTAGATTGAAAATTGCAAACTAGAACTACACAAGGCTTTACTCTTGTCAGCTCAAACCTAACACTCTCTACCAAGCTCAACCCCAAAAAGGCCTCACACACAAGAATAAACATGGCTTGAAAGAAGGATAGGTTGAGGGTGGGGAAACTGATTCTTAATGAGGAAATCAGCTACTTGGATTAACAAGGGTGGTAAAAAGGAAAAAAAGATGATCCAAATATGTATAAGGTATCCATGAGTTTAAAGCAATGCACAAGATGATAATTAAAAGTCAATATTAGGTTCTTATAAATAGGAAATGGCATCAAATCTCAACATGCTATAATTTAGACCAAATGCAATGCAGGAATTCAAGACATGGTTCAATCTTATGCTTCTAGCTACTCAACTAGCATCAAAGTACTATTAACTTGGGCATTGATCCTAGTTTAGTGAATCTAGCAAGCTAACAAGGTTAAACTCATCATAGATCCCTAATGCAAAAATATGAAACAGTCCTATATGAAACATGCTAAACAAGATCCTAATATGCAATGCAAACTACATGAACACTCTTTTTTTATAAAGATTTTTGCAAAAAATTTCAATTTTTTTTGTTTTTTCTATGCCTTAAATGATATGCAAATACTATCATGATTAAATGTAAAATAAGAAAACAAAACACAATATCAAATACTATCTCAAACCCTCCCCCAAACTTAAATTACACAGTCCACTGTGTAACAGAAATTTGTAAGAGGATTTAAGACTAAAAACAAAACACTATGAAATGCAATGGTATTTACAAGGAAAGGTGATAGTGGTAACTTAAGGATTGTGGAAGAAACTGTACACATCCTCATTCATGCTTTCATAAGTGTAGTGGGGGTCTTGTTGCTGACTTGGAGATGGAGATTGGGGCAGCTCGACAATGGCGATCGACCATGACTCGGTCGAGTGCGTGCTTGAGTGGGGGGTCGAGCTGGACTGCGGATGTTCCTCTCTTTGTCTGTTCAGACTCCCTTGCTTCTCTGACAATAAAAACACCAAAACAAAAGTCAAAATACTAAAATCCTAAGCAATATATACAAAGATACCTTAGGGACTTCCTCCCTAGTGAACTTGTTTAAAGTCTCTAAGCTTGACTCTCCTTATCTCTTCAAGCTCGAGGGGCATCATTGAGAAGCATTGTAAACTTCTCTTGTTTCTCATTTTCTCCCCGGTACTTCTTAATTCTCTGGCCATTAACTGTGAACTCACTTACATCCTTATTGAGGAGTGTGACAGCTCCAAATGGTAGAATCTCTTTTATTTCAAAAGGACCTCCCCATCTACTCTTCAATTTTCCAGGGAACAGTTTGAGCTTTGAGTTGAAAAGTAGAGCTTGATCTCCAGCCCTTAGGTCCTTTATGAGAATCTTCTTATCATGGAAAGCCTCTGTTCTTTCCTTGTAGATTTTGGAGCTCTCATAGGCTTCCAATCTGATTTCTTCAAACTCATGTAAATCAAGGCTTTTCTTTGCTTGAGCTGTCTCTATATCCAGATTCAAAAGCTTGATTGCCCATAAAGCTTTATACTCAACCTCAACTGGGAGATGGCAAGACTTTCCATAAACAAGTTGGAATGGGGTTCTTCCTATTGGTATCTTGAAAGCTGTTCTATAAGCCCAAAGTGTTTCATCTAGTTTGCTAGACCAATCTTTTCTTGTTGCTCCTACTATTTTTGATAAAATGGCCTTGATTTGCTTGTTTGAAACTTCAAATTGGCCACTTGTTTGAGGGTGATAAGCTGTGGACAGCTTGTGTTTAATCCCATACTTCCTTAGCATTCCTTCAAAGATCTTGTTGATGAAGTGTGTCCCTCCATCACTAATCACAACCCTTGTAATCCCATATGTTGGGAAGATTATGGTCTTGAAAAGCTTTAGGACCACCTTATGATCATTGGTGGGACTTGCAATAGCTTCCACCCATTTGGAGACATAGTCCACTGCTACTAATATGTAAACATTTCCATTTGAAGGAGGATTGAAAGGTCCCATGAAGTCAATTCCCCACACATCAAATATCTCAACCTCAAGGATTGGATTCTGGGGTATTTCATTTCTTCTTGTGATGTTTCCCATCCTTTGGCAAGCATCACACTTGGTGATGAACTTGTGGGTGTCTTTAAACAATGTAGGCCACCATAAACCAGCTTGTAGAACTTTTTTGGGCAGTCTTAAAGGTTGCAAAATGCCCTCCATAAGCAGAACCATGAAAATGTCCCAACACTCCTTCAACTTTATTCTCTGCTATACACCTCCTAAACAGCCCATCTGATCCCTTTTTGTAAAGGTAGGGTTCATCCCAATAGTAGCCATTGATATCCTTGAGCAATTTCTTCTTCTTATAAGGGTCCATGTCTGCTGGGATTTCCTCACACACCTTGTAATTGACTATATCAGTATACCAAGGTATATCTTCAGTTTCAAGTGCCATCCACTCCTCCATCTGATCATGCTCGACCACAAGGCCAAACACACTCGGTCGAGTGTCTACTCGAGTAGCTGGTCGAGTGGGAGGCCGTGTTATCTCAAGTTGCATCAGTTTCTCCTCAGGCATTGAATCTTCGATTGGAATCTCCTCCTCTATCCTCATTCTGGACAAATGATCAGCTACTCCATTCTCTATCCCTTTTTTATCAACTATTTCCATGTCAAACTCTTGGAGGAGCAAAATCCATCTTAACAACCTTGGTTTTGTGTCCTTCTTTGAGTAGATGTGCCTCAAAGCAGCATGATCAGTGTACACAATTACCTTGGACCCTACTAAGTAGCATCTGAATTTTTCAAAGGCAAATACCACTGCTAGGAGCTCTTTCTCTGTTGTTGAATATCTTCCTTGAGTCTCATCTAGGGTTCTACTTGCATAGTGAATCACATGCAGCTTCTTATCTTTTTTCTGTCCTAGAACTGCTCCTACTACAAAGTCTGAAGCATCACACATAATCTCAAATGGAAGATCCCAGTTTGGAGCTTGAACTATTGGAGCTGAAATCAAAGCTGCCTTGATCTCCTTGAAAGCCTTCAAGGAATCTTCATCAAAGTTGAATTCAGTCTCTTTACAAAGCAACCTTGTCAATGGCCTAGCTATCTTTGAGAAGTCCTTGATGAATCTTCTATAAAACCCAGCATGTCCAAGAAAGCTTCTTATGTCCTTGACTGTTTTTGGTGGTTGAAGTTGAACCATGACTTCAATTTTTGCTTTGTCAACTTCAATACCCCTCTCTGAAATTTTGTGTCCAAGAAATATCCCTTCTGCAACCATGAAGTGACACTTTTTCCAGTATAAAACTAGATTTGTCTCCTCACATCTCTTTGAAACCCTGCACAGATTAGCAAGACAAGAAGAAAAGGAGTCTCCATAGACAGAGAAGTCATCCATAAAAACTTCAACAACATCCTCAATAAGATCAGAGAAGATAGACATCATGCATCTTTGAAAAGTTGCTGGAGCATTACATAATCCAAATGGCATCCTTCTATAGGCAAAAGTACCTTATGGACATGTGAATGTTGTCTTCTCTTGATCATTAGGATGAATAGGAATTTGGAAAAATCCAGAGTATCCATCCAAGAAACAGTAATGGGTGTGATTAGCTAATCTTTCCAACATTTGATCAATGAAGGGAAGAGGGAAATGATATTTCCTAGTAGCAGAGTTTAGCTTTCTATAATCAATGCACATTCTATGTCCAGTTATGGTTCTAGTGGGAATTAACTCATCATGATCATTGAAACAAGGTTTTTATATGTGAGGTGATGATGTTGAATGTATGCAATGAGATAAGAATGGATGGATGATAAGGTGTTTCAATTCCCCTTATGCAGTTGCAGTATAAGATGTGTCAATCCAATATGAGTGTTTGTGAACAATCAAGATGTGCATAAAGATCTAATTTAAGCAAGATGTAAAGGATGTTTGTCACTAACAATCCTATGATTATAATGCAAAGTTCAGAAAATAAAACTACAAGAACTAGATGCTGAATGTAAATGAACAGAATGATTGTAACAGTAATGAAGCTAGAACAGAAATAGAAACTACTATAATGCAAGAAATGAACTAATGCAAGACAAGTAATGAACAGAAAACTAAATGAATGCAGCAGAAATGAAACAGGACAATCACAAATCATAAACACAAACTCTGGGGAAGAACTCGAGCAAGCACTCGCCCGAGTGTAGGTCGAGTACAGGGTCGAGCTAGACTAAACGTGAAAACAGAGCAACACAATAAAAACAGAGCAATGCAAAAACGAATCAAACAACAATCGCGCAACAGGATTAAGACTAAGATATCAATAAACAAAGAAGGTCCTGAGGAGGGATTCATGGGTTGAACTAATCATTGTGGCTATTTAACTTGGTCAACAAACCTCAAACAAACTTTGAACTAATATCTAGACATACTATTCTAAGACATGTTTAATCCACTCTCATGGCAAGAAACAATCAAACCTATGCATTTCTGGACTTGCTCTCACATAGTAAATAATCTACACAAGCAGGCATTAAGCAATACATCTCATACCAAACAAGACCTCTAATCTCTTAGCATGCCTAATGGTAAGCTCTAGATCTAGCCTTATCTATGCTCCTTAGACATTGGTGTGATGCAAAGATGCTTGAAATCAAACCCTACCTTCTCAGATATAGGATCAGCATTAAGAACATCTAGCCTAGAAGAGATCTACAGCAATCAAGCTTGACCAAATCAAAAAAACCACAAGATCAATCCAACCTAACCCATCCTCAAGATCCTAGAGAACTACTCACAAGAACACATGGTGAAAACCCAGAACATAATGAAACTTGCATCACTAGAAAGATAAAACAGAGATCTACAATATTGAAAAAGAAATAAAACTCGAATTCTCAATATTAAGAAAGTTATGACACCAACAATATTGAAGAATTTAGTCTTTTTCAAGTACAAGATCTAAGAAAAATAAAAGTGCAAAAAGAATAATTCCCAAAAGGGTAAATACTAGGTTTAGAGAATATCTAAAAGCTGGCTTCTTTTGGTGGCTGCAGGTACAAGGCTTTATATAGGAGAGGCCCTAAAAATACTAAAAGACAAAATAGTCAACGGCTCGGTCAACTCGACCTGTGCTCGGTCGAGTGGCAGGTCGAGCTGGCTTCTCTCGTGCGTTCTCCACTCGGTCGAGTCCTCCTCAGCACACAGTCGAGTGTGCGGTCGAGTTGGACTCCGAACCTTGTTATTTCAGCCTTAACTCTCTTGCTTTCCATTCATGATTGCTTCACTTCTTCCTCAACATTGCTTCCATGCTCCTTAAGCTCCAAAATCACCTGTTTATGCATGAAAAGATGCAAATGCAATGCAACTAAACTCTAATGCATGATTAGTCCTAAAGCTACACAATAATGGTGAAAATGAATAGCAAAAGATGCAAAAGATGTGAATATACTAAGGGAAAACAGGGTAAAATATATGAACATCAATCATTCTTTACTACAGTGAAAATGGATTCAGTGATGATGAAAATGGATTCAGTGAGGTCGTCTTTCAGCTGTTTCCGGATAGGATTCTTAGCGACCTCGAGCTGTGGTTGCTTGATATGTCTATATTTTTTCTATCCTTAGCATATATTTATCATGCATTTAGCTAGGATAACTTATTGGTTTGCATCATTTTCTAGTCCTTTCTATACACTTTGCATGTTTAGGTAGTTCTTACATCATCCTTGCATACATCGTGCATATCGGAGTATTTCAGGTGTTTAGGAGACGTTGGAAGCGTATCCGTTCGAGCCATGCATCCCAGCATCCGTTTGAGCCACGCATCCCAGCTTCCGTACGAGCCACGCACTCCAGCTTGTCTGATGGAGCCACTCTCTCTCGCCACGCACTCCAGCTTGTCTGATCGAGCCACTCTCTCTCGCCACGCACTCAACCTGCCTTCACTCGAGCCACGGCGACATTGCATTCCACTCGATGCGCACGGACTCAATTGCACATGTCAGGAAATAAGACGTTTGGTCTCACACGCTTCAGGGAATTCCAAAACCGACTCTTCACCTTGTCGTTTTAAGTTTTAGGGCTTTCCATGTTGGATTACTATATATACATTTTGTTAAGTCTCTGCGGAGATATCTTATCTTTTTATCTCGTATTGTTTTCTTTCCAAGAAGGTTTAACGTAGCCACAAAATACGTTCTGAGACTTGTATTCCGACACCTTTGAGTTTATTCAGTATCTTCATTTGATTTCTTTTACAAGTTGTTCGTTACTTTTGAATCTATCTAAGAATGCTTGTTTTTAATGTTTTCTGAGTTTGTATTGTTGATGATGATTTTCGGATCCGAGTAGTGTAGTAGTTCTTGAGGATGGGATAGATTAGGTGGAGGATCTTAGGATGTAGGGTGTTTAAGCTTTGATTTGTATGATTCCCTTCTGGACTAGAGTTAGAAAATACTTGTTTCTTTCTGATCAATTGGAACTAGTTCTTAGACATTTCCGCACCCAAAAGGTGTTCGTTGAAATGTCTGACCAACTAATGCCAGAGACTTACGTTCCTAGCCTAAGAGATTAGTTGTCTAGGATGTTTGTTGATGTGAATGAACTTGTTTTTTCATGCCATGCTTCATCATGTTTCTCTAGTGAGAGCTAGGTCTGGAAGTGGTTTAGTTTGAGTAGCTTCTGTCAAGAGATTGGATTAGCTAAGAAGTGATGTTCATTGTTTAGGGATGCTTTGCTTGTGGCATGTTAAACACTCTATAGACTAGGTTACTCCACCGACATCAAGTACACCCATCCTTAAGACCTCTTTCTTTCTGATTTTTATTACATTCCTGAGATTGTTTCGTTTCTTGCTTTTTAGTTCATGCTTAAACTCGTCTTTTTTTTTTTTACTCATTTTGTGCTTTCTGTCATGCATTTTCGTTTCTAGTTCTCTGACTCATTCCCGTTTTGCATTTTGACCATTCTCGGATTGTTAGACAAACACTCTTTTTGAATTGGCTTGACTTGTGATTGCTTGATTGCAATTTGATTGTTAGCAACATCCCATCTGGATTGACACATTAAGTACTACAACACATAAGGTTCATTGAACCTGCTAGGATAGACACACAAAAATCTTAGTATCAATTTGGCGTTGTTGCCATTTTGGATTTGTTTTGCTACATTTATGATTTCAAGTTTTGCAAGACTGAGTTCTGTTACAACATCATTCCGAGTACTAACTTGTTTTGGTTCTCTGCTTGTTTGTTTTGAGCAGCAAGTTGAAGTTCAGGGTGATAATCAGCGTATGCTTGGGGTTGAGCAACAGATCGAGCATCAAGGCGACTATCAGCCTACGAAGGTTGTTGTGTTGGTATCAGACCATGTTGACTCCCGAGTCGATGACATGCAGTGTGATGAGCAGCCACACATGTATCAGATCATGCAGGCCGTTGAGCAGTAGGTCGACAAACCAGCTGAGGTCACTCCAGCGGATCCCGAACAAGAGGAAGGACAGAGTCAGTATCACTCTCCTCTTTGGGCGAGCACAGACAACTTCTTCTACTACTGAGGTACTCCTACCTTCCCTTTGTATATACCATCTCATTCCTGCATTGTTTGTGTTATGATTCTCAAATCCTTCTACAAATTTCTCTTACACAGAAGACTGTGTAATTTAAGTTTGGGGGAGGGTTTGAGATGATGTATATGATGTTGTGTTTTGTGATTCTTATTTCAAATTTTTGCATCAAATCATGTTTGAGTTTGCATCCATCTATTTTCATAGAAAAACCAAAAAAAAAAAAAAATTGGAAAAAATCGAAAATTTCCACAAAAACAGAGTGTTCATGTTGTTCACACTTGCATATTCGGATTGAGTCTAGTTTCATTCACATAGGGTTGTTGCATTTAGCGTAGGGGTTGATGATGATTGTAACCTTGTTAGCATGCTGGATTCAATAGGATAGGATCAAGGCCCTTTTTATTAGTTCTTTGATGCTTGTTGATTGAACTTGAAAATTTAAGATTGAAGCATGTTTTAAATTGATATCATTCCCTATCTACCTGAACCTAATCCTGACTTGCAATTATCCTGTTATGCATTGAATTTGAACTCATGGATACCATATACATACTTGGATTGTCTTTCACATTTTTACCACCCTTGTCAATCCAAGTAGCTGATTCCCATCTTTGGAACAGTTCCCCGCACCCTTAACCAACCGTTCTTTCAAGCCTACTGTATTCTTGAGTGTCAGGCCTTTTTCTGAGTTGAGCTTGCTATAAAGTGTTAGGTTCTAACCGACAAGAGTAGGATCCTGTGTAGTTCTAGTTTGCGTTATCCGGACTAGTAGGACTAACTGAGAACTCGATTTTGGGTATTGGGTATGGATTTGTGCAGAAAAGTGAAGAGTAAAAAGAAAGTAAAGGGTAGAAAGTCTTTAGGAGGGGGATGTGTTTCCAAAGTTTACAAGTCTAGTAAAGGATTTGGGTTGAGCAAAATAATGAGTTGTTGGTTCTGGGAACAAAATGAAAAGATTAGACAAAGCAGAGAAAGTAAAATGTTTAAGATGTCTAGAGTTCTTAGAGGAAAAGAAAAAGAACCTTACTGATAATAAAGATTTTCCAATCCGCTAGAATGATAAGAAGTGAACACCTCCCAAGCCCAAGTGTAAAGAATGAAAGAATGAGTTGTGATGATGTTTCTGATGAAGGGTAGATATAAGACCAACTTCGATTTGGAATGTTCTTTGGGTAGACAGGGCGCTGCTCTTGTATGTATCAGTTGGTTTCAACCTTTAGCCTTCTCTTAAGCTCAACTCCTTTTCGTGAGAGAACCTTGTTTTGAATTGATAAAACCACTTGAGAAGGAGACCATCTAAGTCTCTAACCTTTTACCCTAGCCAAATGAGTTCAATGACATTTCTTAGCTTGATTCATGGTTCTGTGTTAATGAATGTTAAAGGGAATGATTGATAGAATTGTATGTGTAGATTAAAAAAAATAAAGTTCCTTCACCATGCATCATAGAACTAAAAACAAGGGCCTTGATTCTAACTATTTTATTTAGCATGTTTTAGGTTCTGAGACCCCATCTTCAAACTTCTCTTCCATACTATGTTCTTGATTGTTTGCTTGAGGACAAGCAAAGAGTAAGTTTGGGGGAGTTGATATGTCTATATTTTGTCTATCCTTAGCATATATTTATCATGCATTTAGCTAGGATAACTCATTGGTTTGCATCATTTTCTATTCCTTTCTATACACTTTGCATGTTTAGGTAGTTCTTGCATAATCCTTGCATACATCGTGCATTTCAGAGTCTTTCAGGTGTTTAGGAGACGTTGGAAGTGTATCCGTTTGAGCCACGCATCCCAGCGTCCGTTAGAGCCACGCATCACGCATCCCAGCATCCGTTCTAGCCACGCATCCCAGCGTCCGTTCGAGCCACGCACTACAGCTTGTCTGATCGTGCCACTCTCTCTCTCGCCATGCACTCCAGCTTGTCTGATCGAGCCACTCTCTCTCCCCACGCACTCCAGCTGCCTTCACTCGAGCCACGCCAACATTGCATTCCCCTCGATGCGCACGGACTCGATCGCACATGTCAGGAAATAAGACGTTTGGTCTCACACGCTTCAGGGAATTCCAAAACCGACTCTTCACCTTGTCGTTTTAAGTTTTAGGGCTTTCCATGTTGGACTACAATATACATTTTGTTAAGTCTCTGCGGAGATATCTTATCTTTTTATATCGTATTATTTTCTTTCCGAGAAGGTTTAACCTAGCCATGAAATATGTTTTGAGACTTGTATTCCGACACCTTTGAGTTTATTTTGTATCTTCATTTGATTTCT
Source organism: Camelina laxa (assembly GCA_024034495.1). Taxonomy (NCBI): domain Eukaryota; kingdom Viridiplantae; phylum Streptophyta; class Magnoliopsida; order Brassicales; family Brassicaceae; genus Camelina; species Camelina laxa. The sequence continues at coordinate 13,537,064 of CM043885.1, read as the reverse complement.
TTTACAAGTTGTTCGTCACTTTTTAATCTATCTAAGAATGCTTGTTTCAATGTTTGGTGAGTTCCTAGCCTAAGAGAATAGTTGTCTAGGATGTTTGTTGATGTGAATGAACTTGTTTTTTCATGCAATGCTTGATCATGTTTCTCTAGTGAGAGCTAGGTTTGGAATTGGTTTAGTTTGAGTAGCTTCTGTCAAGAAATTGGATTAGCTAAGAAGTGATATTCATTGTTTAGGGATGCTTTGCTTGTGGCATGTTAAACACTCTAAAGACTAGGTTACTCCACCGACATCAGTTACTCCCATCCTTAGGACCTCTTTCTTTCTGATTTTTATTACATTCCTGAGATTGTTTCGTTTCTTGCTTTTTAGTTCATGCTTAGACTCGCCTTTTTTTTTTTTACTCATTTTTGCTTCCTGTCATGCATTTTCGTTTATAGTTCTGTGACTCATTCCCTTTTTGCATTTTGACCATTCTAGGATTGTTAGACAAACACTCTTTTTGAATTGGCGTGACTTGTGATTGCTTGATTGCATTTTGATTGTTAGCAACATCCAATTTAGATTGACACCTTAAGTACTACAACACATAAGGTTAATTGAACCTGCTAGGAGAGAGACACAAAAATCTTATTATCATTGCTATTGGACCAGCAGCTTATGACTTACGAGATAACAGCTTCTCGCCACTCTTTGGCTTCCTGGAATTTCCCAAACTCTGTGAGGGGTTGGGAATTTGACACACTGATGGTATGTTGAAGGCATGGCCTTTATTTGAAAAAGCCTAGGTGTCCCCATTATCGCATTGTAGGCCGCAGGTCGGTCAAAGACTGTGAATTCCACCATTTTGACCACACCTTGAGTGAAGACAGGTAGAGTTAATGTACCTAGTGACATTGATGTTTCGCTTGTAAACGAAACTAAGGGCGAAGGGGGACCCAAGATGTGCTCTCTTCCGATGCCCATTCTAGTTAGTGTCTCCAAGAAAATTAAGTCCACCGAACTCCCAGTATCTATCAGGATTCGGCATACTTCGTGATTCGCAACATCGAGTGATATGACATGCGCGTCGTCGTGCGAAGTATTCAGGTCCTCGGTTTCTTTCTCTGAAATGGTGACTTCAGGTAAGTCACTTGTAGTAACTTTAATTCGCTTGGGCTCTGGGTACGTGAGTTTCCGCTAGTGATCCTTTATTGCTGTGATCGAGTTACATAAAAGACGCGAGCCACCCATGATGACGTCTATCCTTTTCTTGGGACCTGCATCACCCTCAGATTGCTCCGGCTTCTTCGACGGTGGAGCATCCTCATCAGCCTCGGATGCTGCTTTTTGATCGAGATCCCTGATAGTCACGCTTGGCATTTCGCCTGACACAAAATTCTCAACGAGAAGGTGCATCTCCTTCTTGCAGTCTCGGGTCCAGTGCCTGTTAGTCTTGTGCAGCACGCAGTATGCATTCTCATCCTGAATTCACTTGTTACTTGGGAGCGTTCCACTCTTAGAACGTGGTGAAAACAGTGGTTTGGATGGTGAACTTCTGGGAGAGCCTTTCTGTGGAGACTTATCCACCGCGACGGTTCCGGGTCCAGACTTCGGAGTTGGTGGAGGAGTCTTCTTAGGGGTTCTTCGAACCAAGGTTTGGAAGTAGCTTTATGCTTTTGGGCTACAGCTGCCTTATCTTCCTCTACGACTATCCATTTCGAAGTACAATGCAAACCGTCCTGGATGGTAGCGAACTGATTCACAGTCAACTCTTTATGGAAACGAGATTCGTGCTAGAGACCGTTCTTCAGGACGGCCAAGGTAGTTGAATCTGAAAGCCTCGAAATCTGGACTTGAATTTCCTTGAACTTAGTTATATACGAGCGAAGTGATTCCCCAGGGCTTTGTTCAGGTTCCACAGTTGGGCATTTGATAAATGAGGTTGACAGTTCCGTGAAGTTGTTAACGGAGCCTACTGCCAAGGATGTGAGCCAGAAGAGAGCAGGTCTACAAAATGTTTCCCCGAACAACTTACACTAACCGGTGTATTCTTCGTAGTGCTCGAGGTCCACGCGGCTAGCTGTGAGCAAGAAGGTTTATAGATGCATAGTCGGATCCCCTTTCCCCTCGTAGCTCAAGAATTTTATTTTCCCGGTGTCCTTAATGCGGACTCTGGCTATTTGATCGGAGAAAGGAGTTCGCTTTGACTCTTCGATTACTCGAGAGATGTCTGGTGCCGAAGTGGTTGCATTGTGCACCGTAGATCGCATATCTTGGATCTTGTCCTGTATCCGGTGGAACTCAGGGTTGGAAGCATAACCCGGAGCAAGGCTTTTTTTAAGGACGTTTTCTCCCAAAGGGTTGGAACCCAAACTGGAACTCCTGAGGATCCAGCAACTTCTATTTGCACCAGAGTGTGGTTGTCCCCGACCGGCGACGGTGCCGCCTGAGGAGTTATCTGAGGTGGGAAAGTATTCCATGGAGTAGTCGTTGCCACTGCCTGCTGCGGAATGAACGGTGAAATGATACCGGTGAAGTCTAGAGCACGTCGCCGCGGGTTTTGCTCGGAAGAAAGGAGATCGACCTGACCAGAAAACGCGCGGTGAGAAGCTGAAAGATCGGCGATCGAGCTGGTGACTGTTTCTAGACGAGTAGAGACTTGCCCTTCCCAACTATCATGAGATCCGGATAGATGAGGCGGATGTGAGGAAGATGGCTTTCAGGATGAGATATGGGCGTTATAAGTTGATGGTGATGCCGTTCGGGTTAACTAACGCGCCAACAACGTTTATGAGATTGATGAACATCGTGTTTCAGGAGTTTCTAGATGTTTTTGTAATCATTTTCATCAACGATATCCTGGTATATTCTAAGTGTCCTGAGGAGCATGCCATGCATCTGAGAGTAGTTCTAGGGAAGCTATGGGAGCAGAAGCTGTATGCTTAATTGAGCAAGTACAGTTTCTGGCAGAGGGAGATGGGACTTCTGAGTCACATTGTCTCGGAGGAGGGAGTCTCTGTGGATCCAGAGAAGATTCAGGCCATTAAGGATTGGTCTAGAGCGCAGAACCCAACAGAGATCAGGAGTTTCCTTAGTTTGGTGGGTTACTGTAACGCCCCGACCGTCACCTCTAAGTGGGCCCCTTGTCCAATCCTAGTCCATGAACCCACCTTCCTTAATGGGCCTCACATCCTCTCACTAGGCCCGTGATCCCATCCATATCCGCCATTCGGTTTGCTACGTCCGGGAGGTTTTAAAGTCTTGTTACCGTCCCTACAAATCACCACTTGATCTTTCCCTTGTTTTGTTCTCACTCGCACAATTCCGACAGTCACTTCCCGGAAGGTCACTCATCCTGAGACTACTCCAGCTCAAGCACGCTTAACTCTAGAGTTCTATCAGGACCCTTGACCGAAAGTGCACTTTTGTGACATAGGTGGCCAAATCAATTCTTTTAAATCTCTCCGCAAGTCTCTGAAACCGGAGTATCACAGTTACTACAGGAGGTTTTTGAGGGGGTTTGCGAGTAGGACACACCCGTTGACTAAGTTGATGAGGAATGATGTTTCTTTCGTTTTGTTGCATTGCTAGAACAGGGGAGCTGTAAGACTCCGACCCTAAAATCCTGTACATGGCCGTACATACTTAATAAAAAAATTAGGGCATATCGATTTTTCTACTCGTTCATTCAACATTATGCAACAACGGTTAAGTAAACAAGATAATTAAACTTTTAAATTCATGCCATTAAAAGAATTAAATATGAGGTTCTAGTACAACAAAATCTTCCAATAGGCTAATACATCGCTTAAGAATAGACCGGAAATAAAACTAACCAAAGCCACCATCCTCTCCCTTCCTTGCCTTCGTCACGCGAGCTGGTCAGCCGCATAAGTCTTGGTCATCAGACTTTTCTTTTCATGCGACCATAAAAGGAGGCGTAAGCAAAACAAGTTTGCTTAGTGGAGCGGTAATCCTGTCTCACTAGGCTCAGTTCTATAATCTCTATCCAACATAGGATCTATTCCAATCAGGTGATGCAAGTCAAACAAATCATATAAGATAGTTGTCTAAATCATTTAGACCAACCATCATCCATATTGCAATAGAACACATTAACCATTAACCATGACAAGCAAGCAAACAAGATAAAATAAATCGCGAGTCAAAAGATCGACCACGGAACTCGGCCACAGTTGCGCACTCACCTTTGGTTTCATCATCAGGTTCTACTCTCTTGATTTCTATTCGCTAATCCGATCCCCGCCTCTACACGAACAGATCAACATCGTTAACAACCAATGTTTAGAACCATATTCTACCGACGGCCAAGGTTGGAGAATCACTTATCGTTCTCTCCTCGACTATGACTTAGGACTCTCGGTTTAAGCTTTGATGGAAACTCTTTCTCTCTCGCGGAGGCTCTAGGATTTTTATGCGAATGCTCTGCCTAGAGACCTTAGGGTTCTATACTATATATCGGGTCGACCAAAACGCCATGAGTTTCCCCAAAATGATAAGCCCTATCGTTCCCTAAGGGAAAGTCCATCAAAAGATTTAAGCAGTTGCTAAAGTATTACATGTGATTAAATTTAATTGTTTTTGTATGATTTAGTTTAGAATCGTTGTTTACCTAAGATGTTTTTGGTATGTTTTAGAAACTTGGGTGTGTCAGTTTCTGATTGGGTGGGAGAAAAATAAATTTTTCTTTTATTTTTTTTGTTAATTATATTTCTCTCTCTCTTCTCTCTCGTCTTTTTCCTTTGATCGACAGAAGAAGAAGAAGAAATGAACCGACAAGGCGGTGGTGGAAAACGGCTTAGATCAGCTAGACCCACCACAATTCACGATTGTGCTCTCTCCGGCGATCTTATTGCTTTGAATCGGCTTCTTAAAGACAACCCTTCTCTTCTCAATGAACGCAATCCCGTCGTATGTCCCCTCCCCCCACTTTCTTCTCTTCTGTGTTGTTTTGCTGAATTCCAAATCTGTTACTTAAAAAACTCCGATTTCGATATGTGTTTGGTTCGGTACCGTATCGATTTAGACTACTGAATGAATTTGAAGTTTTGGTGGTGAATTTGCATTCAAATCTGGTTAAATCGTATGCCCATGAATCAAAAATCTTGTTTTTTTGTTTGATTTTGGAATTTTTGCAGATGTATCATACGCCACTTCATGTTCTGCTGGTAATGGTAATGTTGATATAGTTAAGTATCTTGTTTCTTGGACTGGATCTTATAAAGTTGAGTTGGAAGCTATGAATACCGTAAGTCTTTGTTTTTTTTTTTTTTTCTCTCTCTCCGATTCTTGAAGATTTTTGATTTTGCATTTTTAATCAATGTTCCTTCAATGTTTTCTCTCAGTATGGTGAGACTCCATTGCACATGGCAGCCAAGAAGAGAAGACTCGGGGATTTCAACCAAGTTATCACAACTAGAGAGTTCAACATCTCAAGATTAGTCGCTTTCGAAAGGTCTGGAAACTCGGTAAAGTTTCTGCAGCTTGTGAAGTTTAGGCTCCGTAAGTTTGCAAGTTCCTGCACCGTAATAACATAGAGAAGAAGCATCAGCAAGATTAAATCAAGAGGAGAAGAAGAGAGCTCCTTTGGGTACCGCATCAAAATGGTACCTGAGTTCCACTCCAAACTGTTTCTATTGAGCTGTGTGAGAGATTGAGTTCAACTAGAGAATTCATACAAAACTGAGATGGCAATGATTTAAGATTATAAGCATCCCACCGAAGATACCGTAGCGTAGGGAGGTAGTCTAGGCCATCTAACATCCTTGTTTTGCTCTGTCCAATGCTGGAATTCGTATAAAATTTAAGTAGTTTGAGATTTGGCATCCTCCTAAAGATTTGAGGAGTTATGTTGAGCTCATTTCCATTAGACATGTCCAGAAATATGCTTTCCACCTCAATTACTTCATCTCCCTAGAGATAAAATAAACATTCAATTGTAAGATCCAAGAGTGGGACGTACATAAGATTGAGCTTAATAAAAGATGATCAGCTTACCACGTTGGTGGAGAAAACGTGATTGATATCTTCAAAATCCCACAGCATTAAACGTTTCCATGGTCTTTCATCTTTGCCTTCACATATGATATACACGTCTTTTCAGAGTATACAAGTCCTATGAATTTAAACAAAATATCATAATAATTTACAATAAAAATATATATATATACAATTTTAAGAACCTCAAATTTAACAAACGTCAATGGACCATAAAATATTAAAGTTTCTTAAGAAGTTCTTAATTTCATTTTTTTCCAAAATTAAGAATAACATATGTTTTAAGATACTTTGTTTAAATTCTTTGATAGCAATGCCTTAAGTTCCCATATTTTTCGCTACTATCCTTATCGGATCAACTTTGCCTTTTCCGCGAGTTTCCATTTCTCTCGGGTTTCCATTCCCGTGAGTCGGCTTAAATCTTTCGCAAAGATTCCCGAGTTCCCGGGCCATTCATCGGCCCATAGTCAAGTCAGTCCAACCTTGTTCCATCAGCACGATCCATCGTTCACCAATGCAACCTTATCGGACAGTTCCTTCTTCACTATCACTCGGACTGTCATATACGAAATACCTAAAAATCCAATTTCATCCAGAAAGTTACATGCCTGCACTGTAAACTTGGGATTCTTTTTTTCTTCAATTCAAACATCTTTTCACTACTTCAGTAGTCTCGAACTCTTTATTTTCCAACTCAGATTTCCCGCATTCTATTGTATGTCGCTTACGTTCCTATCCTAGATCGCTTACGGCCTATCGTAAGTCGCTTACAGTCCTATCGTAAGTTGCTTACGGACGTACCGATCGTCCCTGTCAGATGTACTAATCGTCTGTTCCGATCGTCCGTATCGGACGTACCGATCGGCCCTATCGGACGTACGGATCTTCTGTTCCAATTATCCTTATTGGACGTACCGATCGTCCCTGTCGGACGTACCACAACATGTACCACGACACGTACCGCCTGTTCATCCAGAGTGGGGTGTTACATGAGCCCTATGTGGTTTATACAAATGCATCCAAAGTTGGCTTGGGGTGTGTGTTGATGCAGCATGGGAAGGTTATTGCCTATGCTTCGCGGCAGTTGCTGAAGCATGAGGACAACTATCCTACCCAAGACTTGGAGATGGCTGTTGTAGTTTTCACCCTTAAGATTTCGAGATGTTATCTTTATGGTGCGAAGCTACAGGTGTTTACAGATTATTAGAGACTGAAGTATATATTCACTTAGCCTGAGCTGAATTTGAGGCAGAAGCAGTGGATGAATCTGGTTGCAGATTATAATCTGGAGATAGCCTACCACCCTGGTAAGGCTAACTTTGTTGCAGATGCTATGAGTCAGAAGCGGGCGGCTTTGGCTCAGGAGCAAGATATGAAGACTCTGGTTGGAGAGATTAATCCATTGAGGTTGTGTCATGTGTCTAAGGAGCTATTATGTTTAGAGGCGGCTGACCGAGCGGATCTTTTAAGGAGAGTGTAGTTGACTCAGGAGAAGGATGTGGGGCTGTTGAATGCCTCTAGAGATGGTGATTTGGAGTATCAGGTCTCTGCCAATGGTAACATTCATCTGCACGCTTGGATCTGTGTGCCCAAGGATAAGGAGGTGAGGCAAGAGATCTTGAGGAAGACTCATGCGAGCATGTTCTCTATTCATCCAGGAGCGACTAAGATGTACCGTGACCACAAATGGTACTATCACTGGGTTAGGGTGGAGAAGGATGTAGCTAGTTTGGTCGCGAAGTACAAAGTCTGCCAGCTAGTGAAGGCTGAGCATCAGGTTATGGGTGGCTTGTTGCGGAGTTTGCCCATTCCTGAGTAGAAGTGGGACATGATCACGACGGAGTTCGTGGTAGAGTTGTCAGTCTCTCTGACTTTTGATGCAATTTGGATCATTGTGGACCGGTTGAGTAAGTCGGCACATTTTCTGGCCATTACGAAGACCGATGGAGCAGTGGTTTTGGCTAAGAAATATGTGAAGGAGATATTCAGATTGCACGGGTTGCCGATGAGCACCGTGTCTGATAGGGTTTCCAAGTTCACTTCGGTGTTTTTTAGGGCATTTCAGGTAGAGATGGGCACTAAGGTCATGAGCATTGGTAGTTTCTGGGTGAGTTTCTCACACTAAAAATAAATGAAAAAAAGAAAAGAATAATAATATTTTAATAAAAAAGAGTGAGAATCGATTCTCAAGATTTCTTATATGAGAAATCTTGAGAAACTCATGTGATCCTCTCATTATATGACACATGTCACTCCCAAATATGTTACAATTATTATAATTACAAAAACTAAAAATCTTAATAAAACAATTTATTTGTTGTTATTTGTTATTTTTTATTTTTTATAAATCATAAAATAAAATTAGCTATTTAACAAATTCTATTATGCATAATTTTAAATTATATATTCATATTATTTTAAATTAAATATGAAAGTTGGAAAATATTTGTAACGCTTGTATCCCGCGTAAATAAATGATTTAACTTTAGGTTAGGCAATTGGAGTATAATAGGTTTAATTCCAGTTGGTTTAGCTAAATCATGGTTTAGCTAAATAATTCCAGTCCGGTTAGTTTTGAAAGTGTTTTATTAAACCAAGTTCAATTATTTATGTGATCATACGGTTTAATTGAGTTTTGTTTATGAAACCAAATTAAACCAACTTAAACCAAGAAGCTAACCAAGAGCTCTAATTTGCTCTTTAAAGATCAAAAGACGAGCTGGGGTTGGCCATCACGTACGAGGAGGAGAGCGGAACTGTTGGTAATAACATGAGAGCCGAGGGTTAATGTTGTTGGTGTAGCGTGAGAGGAGAAGAGAAGGGGAGCCGTCGTAAGTGGTAGTGTTGTCGTGGATTTTAGCTATCGTTGCCGTTGTTGTCCTTCATCACCGCGTTAGATCTAATCAATGTTTGGGTAAAAAGATAAAAGGCATAGAACCTGGTTTGGTGACGGTGTAAGGAGGTGAGGAGTAAGTCGTGTATATATATACGTGTAAGCATATCTTTCTCCATGGAGTTGTTGTTGTGTTCGTGTCGTCTTCCGACTTAGGAGGAGGAATAGCAACACAAGGATTGTTGTGCTGTGGGCAGATGTTATTATTAGAAATGGGGGAGACGTGATGAAGAGAACGACGATGGAATCGTGACGAGAGGAGAGAGTTGGAGTCGTGAAGGAGATGAGAGAGAGACGTGGCGGAGGTGGGGAGGCCTCTTGTGGGTCTAGTTAGTCACCTCATGGATGTGGGAAGCTTCATTAGTTGTGGGAGAAAAAAACCGTAGTGAACAGAGGTGAAGAGGAGAAAGAAAATGAGAGAAGGTTGGAGATAAAGACAGTGTGGAGGAGCCGATTTTGGAGGCTCGCGGGCGCCGGATTTGAAATTAGCTCGGAAAGGTAATGACACTGCCATGACCTCCAACAAGCCAAGACTGCATAACAATTGGCAGGTTGTTATTCGGAGTTAAATTGAAGGAGTTATGTGCGTTTCTTCCTGGCCAAGTAATTCTAGAAACTGTGAAATCTGGGTTAAGTATAAATCCTAGAAACTATTCCGAGATGGTTTTCTAGGCGACGTTTGGAGGTCTATAACTAGCCTGATCGGGACGAAATTTGGTGGAGAAACTCTTGAAAGTAGTGGCTCAATATCCAACGGTGGGATTGCGAATTGAACGGTTAGTTTGTGTTTTATTCGAACGACAATTTGAAGGATTTGTATGGTTTATATTGTTGTAAATTGTATTGTTGGGTGAGCCAACAAGCTCGGTATGAGCTGGAACCTTGCAGGAGCTTTTATGGCTTATGGTATTACGTCATGGTGGTTGGAGAACCTAATTATAGCTCAGCAGTGCGGGGTTCAAGCTAAGATGGTGAATCGAAGGGTTCATCGGAAAAAGGTTTCTGTGGCTGGACGGAATAAAGTATTTCAGCCCACCTCTCTTGTTACTCGGTCGCTAGGGGTGGTTGGTTGTGCGACTCAGTAACTAGATGAGGTGGTGTTTGGGATACATGCTTAAGTGGCTTGTTCGGGTGAATCACGAAATGCCCAGTTGGAGGAGTAATCGAAATCTATTAATGTAAAATGCTTGTGGAGCTGAAGTATGTTTTTATGATTTCTGTTAGTAGCTGCAGAGTATAAAATAGTTTGCTTTAGCTAGGATTTGTGGAACTTTTTGTAAGAAGCGGTTAATGTTGTTGTCTTGTCGAAATTATGGGGTTTCGGTGAGATTGTTTCCCATGTTTCCGGTGTTAGGATTGGGAATCCGGGTGCGGTTGTTCCATTTTGGTATCAGAGCATATACGGTTCTAAGACAGGTTCTTGAATAGAAATAGAATTGTCTAGATCGTTTAACACGCGGTAAGAGCTAAAGAAAACACGAAGTGTTGGTGAAATACTTGATCCGTGAGTGGTCAAAAATGAAGTTGATTCTAAATGTTTGTGGCAATGGAATGCTTGGATAAGAATTGTTTTATGGAGAATGTCGTGAGTGTTTAGATAGAGGTCTAACATTCAGACGAATGTGTTTTGAAGTTCGAGGAACTTGCGTTATCAGAAAAGATCTCGTAAGAATGGTTAGTCGAATTACTAATATTCTATAGTCAAAATCGACTAATGAGTCCGGGTAAGGAAACCGTAAACTCAAAGGAGAATTTGACAGAAAATCTAGACGGTGGTATAGGGATTCTAGAATTTACTAAGGATAATTCTTTCTGGAATTGGTAAAGGCAAATGATATGTCAGAACGCGCTGTGGGGGAGACCTCACAGGAGATATGTGGACTGAGATGTATAGTTATGAATCTTACATCGTCGGATTGTCTAGGCCGGTGTAGCGAAGCTGAGAAATTCATATATGGCTAAGGGATAGTTGGAGAATGTGAATGGGTTAACTAGATTAATTAGTGTAAGTACGATTTCTGAGCTGAGATCTAAGATGGCAAGAGATTGGGTGTGAGGTTTTCTCGCCAAAGACCTGTGGTGGATCAAGAGACTTTCTTGAAGTAATTGCGACTATGAGAACTAGTTGAAACGTTTTGAGTATGCGTGGGGAAAGAAAGAGACCGTGAGTAAGTCAAGTGTTGAAGGTTTTGAGTAATGGAACCTAAGCGGGATTGTCAGGGTGTTGATAAGAGTTTGAGGCAGGTTTGGTTAACGTCCTTATGACGGTGTTTGTTTACGAAGGCAGGCTTTGTGAGTGTTCTTGGTGACTAGTGGAGCTTACCAAGACACTAGTGTTAAGTTGTTGGGGGACTTCAGAGTCTCCGGGGCGGAACCGCTGGGGCAATAATAACTTGCCTGGGTTACAAACGTAGTGCGCCAAAAGCTTGATGTGGATGTTATTGTTATCTTTGGGAACTAGGTTGTTTGCCAAAGTATATATATAAATTAAAAAAAAAGTATGCGTCTTTGGAAGCTAAGTGTGAGGGTTGACAAGACGCGGGTAATGTTAAGACCTTGTAAGTTGTCAAGGCACAAGTGTGGTGGATTTTTCTCAATGATTAATCCATTTTAATTCGAGAGTTCAGATAAGGCAACAAGATTGGGGGTTGGGTACCCGCCAAAGTTGTTTGATAGTTGGGAGAACTACTTGGAAGCTTTGGATAATCATGCTTGACGGGATCATGTTGGTGGTAACTAAGTGAGTTCGTCGAGATGTTTCAGTTGTGTTAGTTACGGGAACTAGGGGTTCTCCGTGGATTTTTAGTTGTGTCATCTATGGGAACTTGGAGAGTTCTCTCCTAGATGTTGTTTTTGTCTATGGTAGCTTGGAGAGTTCACCGAGATGTGGTTGTTGTCTGCGGGGACTTGAGAAGTTTGCCGAGGCGACTCTAATGTATACGGTTGTTACGCGATGAGCGAGAGTATGACATGGTGATGTTATGCATGAGACTCATGAGGGTGATCGTGTTAATCTCAGTTTGGTAATGCGGTACCAAAAATGGAAAGTTTTATGAGTAGTTAGAACTTGTCTATTTTTGGAAAGTATATATGTGAACAATTTTAGAGAGGGATGTTTACAGTATGGTCTGGTGTTGGTCATGTTGATATTCCGAGAAAGGAATATGGTGGTTGGTATGACATTGCGATATTGTACGCGAACCATGAGAGGTAGATCTGGTCAGGAGATATGCTTGAGGCGTTCAGACTTGTTTGCTCTAGGGACATGTGGTCATGAACAACTCATGTGATACCGATAGCTCGATGTACTTTGTGTCCGCATAGTGGGAGTGGTATGGTGGTTTCGGATGATGATCCGAGAGCACGCTTTAGGGTGACGACCCAAGAGCGAGTTTTGAGACTCCCTGGATACCGTAGCTGTAGGTTGTGGCCTGGCAGTGAGCCGGTATGACTCAAAGGTTGCAACCTGAGAGTAGGGGGAGTGTGTGAGACTCCCTGGATACCGTAGCTGTAGGCTGTGGCCTGGCAGTGAGCCGGTATGACTCGAAGGTTGCAACCTGAGAGCGGGGGGAGTGTGTGTGACTTCCTGGATGTCGTAGCTGAAGGTAGTGAGCCTGACAGTGAGCCGGCATGTCTCGTGGGTAGCGACCCGCGGGCGGGGGAAGTGATGAGTTGAGAGCAAATAATGTCTTGGGCGCGAGTATATTGACTAGAGGAAGACCTCAGATGATCAGTTGGAGGATGTGTTCACCGTGGTGACGGTTACACAAGTGTCCTTTGCTGATGGTGGCCGGTTTCGCCGGATAATGTGTGGGCCGTAGTGACGGTTGCACGAAGGTCCTTGGCCGAAGGATGGTGGTGCGAGATTTGAGGAGTTGGTATATTTGCCCAGGAGAGATGAGTCAAGTGGTTTGAGATGGCAGTTCGCAAAGCGTTCGACATGGTGAATCATAATATGCGGATGTATGGTACTTTTTTGTTTAATTACGCTCGTATGGATGATTCACTATGAAGAATTTGTTGAGCGGAAGGCTACCTTAGGTTAAGCTGTCTTGATGAAATCTTTATTAAAAAGCAAGTTTCCATTTGCTTCGTTATTTGGGTTGTATCGTGGATCTGTGTTCCATTAGGGACGAGTGTGTGGTCGGAGTACCACAGTTGAGTAGGTTAGGAATTTGTATACGAATCAGGAGGGGGTCCGAGGGTGAGACCGATATAGCTGGAGTGGCTGGAGTCCCAATGGACGATGGGAGTTTGGCAGAAGTTTTAGATCAGATCCGAGATGATCGTATTGCAAATCTGTTGACCAGACTATTGGAGTAGTTGTTCGAGAGGAAGTTCGTTGTGAAAGTGCAGTCGAGGGTTGCAGTTGTAGAGGTTTAGCACAAGATGGTTCTCAAGTGGTGCCAATCCTGAGGAGGTAGATCAGTGGTGAATGCAGTTGCAGAAGATTTTCTTCCCTCATTTATGTGTCCTAGGTAGATGTTGGAATGTTTTTGTACTCCACTGTGTTGAGCATGTGGAGGAGTATTGCAGTGCAAGCGTTTTGGCCTGGAAAGGACTTTTGTGGTGGAGTGTATTTTTGCTTTAGCAGGCGGTAGAACTTTTAGAGGACTGGTTTTGGAGTTGTCTCAAGAGAACTAGATGTTCAAAGGTGTGAGGCAGAGTAAAACAGTTTTTGTTTGTGCATTGGTCTAGCCAGAAAAAGATTAGCAGGCCAAGGTGTGGAGGTTTACGAGAAGCCTTAAGAGTAGGTCAAACCAATCATTGTGGCGATGGTGGTTGGAGTTCATTGGGATGAGTTGTGCTGCTGGATTCGAGGACGAATCCTTGTTAGTGGGGGAGAATTGTAACGCCCGTATCCCGGGTAAATAAATGATTTAAGTTTAGGTTAGGGAATTCGAGTGGAATCGGTTTAATTCCAGTTGGTTTAGCTAAATCATGGTTTAGCGATTAGTCCGGTTGGTTTTGAAAGTGTTTTATTAAACCAAGTTCAATTATTTATGTTATCATACGGTTTAATTGAGTTTTTTTTATGGAATCAAATTAAACCAGCTTAAACCAAAAAGCTAACCAAGAGCCCTAATTTGCTCTTTAAAGATCAAAAGACGAGCTGGGGTTGGCCGTCACGTACGAGGAGGAGAGCGGAGCTGTTGGTAATGACGTGAGAGCCGAGGGTTAGTGTTGTTGGTGTAGCGTGAGAGGAGAAGAGAAGGCGAGCCGTCGTAAGTGGTAGTGTTGTCGGCGGTTTTAGCTATCGTTGCCGTTGTTGTCGTTCATCACCACATTAGATCTAATCAATGTTTGGGTAAAAAGATAAAAGGCAGAGAACCTGGTTTGGTGACGGTGTAAGGAGGTGAGGAGTGAGCCGTGTATATATATACGTGTAAGCATCTCCTTCTCCATGGAGTTGTTGTTGTGTTTGTGTCGTCTTCTGACTTAGGAGGAGGATAAGCAACACAAGGGTTGTTGTGCTGTGGGCAGATGTTGTTATCAGAAATGGGAGGGAGACGTGATGAAGAGAACGACAATGGAATCGTGACGAGAGGAGAGAGTTGGAGTCGTGAAGGAGATGGGAGCGAGACGTGGCGGAGGTGGGGAGGCCTCATGTGGGTCTAGTTAGTCACCTCATGGATGTGGGAAGCTTCATTAGTTGTGGGAGAACAAAGCCGTAGTGAACAGAGGTGAAGAGGAGAAAGAAAATGAGAGAAGGTTGGAGATAAAGACAGTGTGGAGGAGCCGATTTTGGAGGCTCGCAGGCGCCGGATTTGACATTAGCTCGGAAAGCTAATAACACTACCGTGACCTCCAACAAGCCAGGACTGCATAACAATTGGCAGGTTGTTATTCGGAGTTATGTGCGTTTCTTCCTGGCCTAGTAATTCTGGAAACTGTGAAATCTGGGTTAAGTATAAACCCTAGAAACTATTCCGAGATGGTTATTTCTAGGCGACGACGTTTGGAGGTCCAAAACTAGCCTGATCGGGACGAAATTTGGTGGAGAAACTCTTGACAGTACTGGCTCAATATCCAACGGTGGGATTACGAATTAAACGGTTAGTTTATGTTTTATTTGAACGACAATTTGAAGGTTTTGTATGGTTTATATTGTTGTAAATTGTATTGTTGGGTGAGCCAACAAGCTCGGTATGAGCTGGAACCTTGCAGTAGCTTTTATGGCTTATGGTATTACGTCATGGTGGTTAGAGAACCAAATTATAGCTCAGCAGTGCGGGGTCAAGCTAAGATGGTGAATCAAAGGGTTCATCGGAAAAATGTTTCTATGGCTGGACGGAATAAAGTATTTCAGCCCACCTCTCTCGTTACTCGGTCGCTAGGGGTGGTTGGTTGTGTGACTCAGTAACTAGATGAAGTGGTGTTTGGGATACATGCTTAAGTGGCTTGTTCGGGTGAATCACGAAATGGCCAGTTGGAGGAGTAATCGGAGTCTATAAATGTAAAATGCTTGTGGAGCTGAAGTACGTTTTTATGATTTCTGTTAGTAGCTGCAGAGTATGAAATTGTTTGCTTTAGCTAGTATTTGTGGAACTCTTTGTAAGAAGTGGTTAATGCCGGTTGTCTTGTCGAAATTATGGGGTTCCGGTGAGATTGTTTCCCATGTGTCCGGTGTTAGGATTGGAAATCCAGGTGCGGTTGTTTAAATATTAATATTATAAAACTAACTATATTATTATTTATAATTTTATTATTCATACTATGTTTTTAAACATTATTGATAATACATTATATAATATAAAGTATAATTAATTAATAAAATTATATTAAAAATTGTATAGATGAAAAGCTCATTGGATTTCTCACCAATAGACATATAAAATTGTAAAGCGGTTCTCAAATTTCTCTACCCTACCAAAATTAATAGTATATTGATGAGAGACTCATTTGCGTCTCTACCAATGCACATGCTCTAAGGTGCATATGAGTACAACCTATCTTCCTCAGACATATGGGAAGTCGAAGAAGATGATCCATACTTTGGAGGATTTGCTAAGGATGTGCGTGCTGGATTGTGGTGGCCATTGGGCGGATCAAGTGAACTTGGTAGAGTTTCCTTACAACAACAGCTACCAAGCGAGTATCGGGATGACTCCTTACAAGGCGTTGTATGGGAGGCCATGTCGCACACTGTTATGTTGGACTCAGGTGGGGGAAAGGAGCATATATGGTGTACATGTTCGGGATACCTTGGAAAAGATTCGGGTTCTGAAGCTGAACAAGAAGAAAGCTCAGGATCGGCAGAGGAGTTATGCCAATAAGAGGAGGAAGGATCTTGAGTTTCCGGTTGGAGATAGAGTCTACCTCTAGATGGACATCTTGCGGGATCCGAACAGGTCATTGACAGAGACTAAGATGAGTCCAATGTACATGGGTCTGTTTAGAGTGGTTGAGCGGGTGGGACCGATAGCATATAGGTTGGAGTTGCCTGATATTATGCGTGCATTCCACAAGGTCTTCCATGTATCGATGTTGCAGAAGTGTCTTCGCGAGGATGATCAGTTGTTGGCTAAGATTCTTGAGGATCTTCAGCCCAACATGATCCTAGAGGTGAGACCGGTGAAGGTTCTCGAGAGGAGAGTCAAGGAACTTCGGAAGAAGAAAGTTCCTTTGATGAGAGTCCTATGTGACTGTGATGGTGTGGAGGAGCAGAGTTGGGAGCCAGAGGCGAGGATGAAGGTGTTGTTCGAGAAGTAGGTCGATGCTTGAACTTGCCTAGTTTTGGTTCTAGTAGTTGTGGTAGTTGGTGGTGCGGTGTAGTGTGTGGCTTGAGCAGAATGAAGTATTCCAGTCCATCTCTCTTATTACTTGGTCGCTTAGGGGTGGTTGGTTGTGCGACTAAGGTGTTGATTAGTTCTCCCGCTACCTCCCGCAAACGCTGCATTTTAATATGAAATTTATTTGTTTTGAATAATTATTTTAGTATTTTTTAATGATTTTTAATTATAAATCAAGTTTGATAAAGTTTTTGGTGTTTTTAAACATTTAAAAAATTATATATTACATTTATTATGTTTTAACCTCTATTGCAACCACTGGTCAACCAGTCGTAAAACTCCCGCAAACGTAACCATTATAAAACGCTTAATAACGCTAAAAATTGCAATCGTCTGCTTTCGTAATCTCCCGCAACCGCAAACGCTGCGTTTGAACCAGTCAGGCCCTAAGTACCAAGATGAGGCGGTGTTTGGGACACGTGATTCCGTGAAGCTCGTGCTAAAATTGAAAGGTGTCCTGAAGTGAGAGTTTCTAAAAGTGGAAAGTGCTAAAAATAGAAAGTTTTATGGGAGTTAGAATTTGACCATTTTTAGTGGTTTTGAGCCTTGGTGGGGCTTGTGTGGATAATCCCAATAATTTGTCTCTGTAATAAAATATTAGGGATTATCCCACATGTATAAGTTAACATTATTAAAGAATTTGACTTAACTATCATATACTCGTAAGACCATTAACCAAGCACCAACAGCTAGAGGATAATGAGTCAAATTACGATGTCAGTTTTCGAAACAAATTCGCAAATACAAATTACTAGTCCAATCTGCAACTACTGCTGTAGATCGACGATAATTGTGAAATCATGGACAGATGCAAATCCGGGAAGAAATTTCTTCAGATGCACTGTTCATGGCATGTTACTTGACCACCACTCGACCGAGTGTGTGCTCGAGTCAGAAGCCGGATACAAATAGACATCAGTTCCCAATCGACTCGACCACCCACTCGAGCCTGTGCTCGACCGAGTGCCTGTTCGAGTCCGTCATCATGATTCACAACAGTATGTTCAATTCTGTACCATGGCAACATCAACCAGGATTCCAGGCTCAATGGTGTCACCCTCCTGTGTTTCAAACTTCACAAGCCCAAGAATGTAGCAACTTTTACTTGGGCAAGCAACTGGGCAGATTGAGGTAGCAAAGCAGTTTGCTGAGCTGAACCAAACGTTGAATTCCTATTCTAGTGACCTACACTTCAAGGTCAAGTACATGGAGAGATCCATTGTTCCTACTTCAGCTCCTAAGCCAAACCACCTTCTTGAAGAACCTATTCCAAACCCAAGGGAGTTTACAGCTAAAGCTCTTAATCTCTATGAAGATGCTGTCACTGAGGACAGTGAGGTTCAAGGTGGGGAGGATTGGTCATTTATTGAAGCCCAGGGTGAAGCTTGTGCACAGCAGACTGAATCCGTCAAAGCACTCGACCAAGTGCTCGATCCAGCACTCGACCGAGTGCCTGATCGAGTGCACGATCGAGTTGAAGACACTGAAGCTGTTAAGCCTGCTAGATACATTCCTCCTGCTTACAAACCGCCTCTACCATTCCCAGGACGTTTCAAGGCACAAAGGCTGAAAGAACTCAGGGACATTATTGAGAAAAGAGAAGAGTTGGTTTTGCAACAACAGAAGGAGTTAGCTTTACAACAGAGGAAGTTATTGAGAAGGAAGAAGTGATGGCTTTGAAGGAAGAGGTTGTGATTGAAAAGAAGGAAGTGATGGCCATTCAACAGGAGGTTGTCATTGAAAAGAAGGAAGAGGAGAGAGGACCAGCTTTGGAACAATATGCCCATATCCTCTCTACAAAGGCATGTTACTTGACATATCCAAGCATAAGGCTCAGAATCAAGGCAAGAGAGATCAAGAGGAGATTGGGACAGCTATTGTTCCAACAAAACTTGAAGATCCATGTCCATTCAATCTACCTTGCTCCATCAGCTACCTTCACTTCAACAAATGCTTGTGTGATCTTGGAGCATCTGTTAGTGTCATGCCCTACTCTATAGCAGAAAAGCTTGGACACACTAAATTCAAGCCAAGCAACCTCCACATAAGATAGGCAAGGCAAGAATTCCCACTGATTTCATCATAATAAAGATGGATAAAGAGTTAGAGGATCCAATCTTGCTTGGGAGACCATTCCTTGCCACAGCAGGAGCAGTCATTGATGTTAAGGAAGGGCTGATAAGGTTGAATATAGCTGACGGTTTGACCATGAACTTTGATATCACAAATCCACCTAACCAACCAACAATTGGAAGTCAAACATTTAAGATTGAAGATAAAGCTGATTTTGAGGTTTTGAGAGAAGAAGAGACTTCAAAAGCTAAGGTCTCATCTCATGAGGAATCATTTCAACATCTCAAAGGTTCAGTTCAAGTGTTAGCTGGTTGGGTGAAGGATCTTCAAGCTCAGCTCAACAAAAGGTCTTTGAAGAAGGCAAGACCAAAACTCAAGTTTAAGAAGAAACATGGTTCAAGTGTCAAGGAAGTAGTGATCAAGAAGGAACACCAAGGTTATCAAGTAGAACCAGGGGGGATTTCAACACCTCCTTGGTCTTCAAATCAAGCTTGAAGAGCTATAAGAAGTCAAGCTTAGTGACTTTAAACAAGCTCACTAGGGAGGAAGTCCCTAAGGTATCCCTGTATATATTGCTTTGGAATTTTGGTATTTTGATTTTTTCTTTAGTGTTTTCATGATCAGGGAGGCAAAGGGGTCTGAATAGAAGAGGAAGGAAAAGGTAATGGACATACGCGGTCCAGCTCGACCCCCCCCCCCACTCGGACACACACTCGACCGAGTCACGGTCGATCGCTATCGTCGAGCTGCCCCAATCTTCATCTCCAAGTCACCAACAAGACCCCAACTACACCTTTGACAGCATGCAAGAGGATGTGGACAACTTCTTCTCCAATCCTTAAGGGGACTGTGTGATTTAAGTTTGGGGGAGGGTTTGAGATAGCATTTGACATTGTGTTTTGTGATCTTATTTCAAATTTTTAGCATCCTCATATTAGTATTTGCATAAGCATCTAAGGCATAGAAAAACCATAAAAATTTGAAATATTTTGAAAAAATCTTTATAAAAAGAAAGAGTGTTTATGTAGTTTGCATTGCATATTAGAATCTTGTTTAGCATGTTTCATGTAGGATTGTATAATATTTGCATTAGGGATCTATGATGAGTATTTCCTTGTTAGCTTGCTCATTCACTAGACTAGGATCAATGCCTAAGTTAATAGTACTTTGATGCTAGTTGAGTGGTTAGAAGCATAAGATTGAACCAAACCTTGAATTCCTACATTGTATTTGGTCTATATTGAAGCATTGTGATTTGACACCATTTCCTATCTATAAGAACCTAATATTGACTTTCAATTATCAATGTGTGCATTGCTTTAAACTCATGGATAGCATATACATATTTGGATCATTTTTCTCCTTTTTACCACTCTTGTTGATCCAAGTAGCTGATTTCCTCATTAAGAATCAGTTTCCCTACCCTTAACCAACCCTTCTTTCAAGCCTTGTTTATTCTTGTGTGTGTGAGGCCTATTTTGGGATTGAGCTTGGTAGAAAGTGTTAGGTTTGAACTGACAAGAGTAAAGCATGTGTAGTTCTAGTTTGCATTTTTCAAACTAGATAGGACTAGGTGGTTCACTTGTTGGGTTTGGGACTTGGCTGCTATGAAAAAAAAAAATAACAGAGGAAAAAGAGAAAAAAAAAAAAAAAAAAAAAAGGGTAGAGTCTTTAAGAGGAGATTGTGTTTAAGCATGGTCTAGTGAAAGGATGGGAAGCAAAAATTGTTGAAGATGGTTCTAGTTAAAGAAAAGAAAAGAAAGAAAAGAAAAGTCTAGCAAAAAGCTTGTATGTCTTAAGAATAAGAAGAAAAGAGAACCATAGCAAATAAGTAAGAATCCCCATCCCACTAGAAAGATCAAATAAGAAACTCTCCTAAGACTTGAAAACCAAAAGAGAAAAGGGTGAAAGAGAAAAGAAGAAGTTAAAGGGTAGCACTAGGATCATTTGGGTTTAGATTTCTAGGATAAAAACTTTGGGTGCCTTTGGGTAGACAAGGTTTTATTCTTGTATGTGTCTAGGTGTTCTTACCTTTAGCACTCTTCTAAAGCTCAATCCATTTTTATGAGAGAACATTGATATTGTTAAGCCCCACTCTAAAAAGACACCATCATTGTCTCAAAGCCTTTACCTCCAAGCCAAATGAGTTTAAGCATTGCATAGAATTGATTCATGTTCTTGATTAATGAAGGTTAAAGGAAATGGTTGATTTGAATGCATGTGGATATCTAAGGCTCAAATCAGTAAAGGTTGTGACATGTTTGTCTAAAGTCTTTAAGTACAGCTCATTCAACTTGCATCATAGTACTAGTAACTTGGACATTGATTCTAGATGGTCTGTTTGCAAGCTTTAGGAGCTGAGATCCCACTTTCAAACCTCACCTACATTCTTATGTCTTGCTTATTTGCTTGAGGGCAAGCAAAGACTAAGTTTGGGGGTGTTGATGTTCATATATTTTACCCTGCTTTCCCTTAGTATATTCACATCTTTTGCATCTTTTGCTATCCATTTTCACCATTATTGCATAGCTTTAGGACTAATCATGCATTAGAGTTTAGTTGCACTGCATTTGCATCTTTTCATGCATAAACAGGTGATTTTAGAGCTTAAGGAGCATGGAAGCAATGCTAAGGAAGAAGTGAAGCAATCATGAAGGGAAAGCAAGAGAGTTAAGGCTGAAATAACAAGGTCCGGAGTCCAACTCGACCGCACACTCGACCAGAAACTCGACCGTGTGCTGAGGAGGACTCGACCGAGTGGAGAACGCACGAGAGAAGCCAGCTCGACCTGCCACTCGACCGAGCACAGGTCGAGTTGACCGAGCCGTTGACTATTTTGTCTTTTAGTATTTTTAGGGCTTCCACTCCCCTCCTATATAAAGCCTTGTACCTGCAGCCACAAAAGTGTGCAGCTTTTTAGATATTCTCTAAACCTAGTATTTTACCCTTTTGGGAATTATTCTTTTTGCATTTTTATATTTCTTAGATCTTGTACTTGAAAAAGACTAAATTCTTCAATATTGTTGGTTTCATAACTTTCTTAATATTGAGAATTCGAGTTTCATTTCTTTATCAATATTGAAGATCTCTGTTTTATCTTTCTAGTGATGCAAGTTTCATTATTTTCAGGGTTTTTGACTTTGTTCACCATGTGTTCTTGTGAGTAGTTTGCTTAGGATCTTGAGGATGGGTTAGGCTGGGTTGATCTTGTGGTTTGTTTGATTTGGTCAATCTTGATTGTTGTAGATCTCTTCTAGGCTAGATGATCTTAATGCTGATCCTATATCTGAGAAGGTAGGGTTTGATTTCAAGCATCTTAGCATCACACCAATGTCTAAGGAGCATAGATAAGGCTAGATCTAGAGCTTACCATTAGGCTTGCTAAGAGATTAGAGGTCTTGTTTGGTTTGAGATGTATTGCTTAATGCCTGCATGTGTAGATTCTTTACTGTGTGAGAGCAAGTCTAGAAATGCATAGGTTTGATTGTTTCTTGCCATGAGAGTGGATTAAACATGTCTTAGAATAGTATGTCTAGAGATTAGCTCAAAGTTTGTTTGAGGTTTGTTGACCAAGTTAAATAACCACAATGATTAGTTCAGCCCATGAATCCCTCCTCAGGACCTTCTTTGTTTATTGATATCTTAGTCTTAATCCTGTTGCTTGATTGTTGTTTGATTCGTTTTTGCATTGCTCTGTTTTTATTGTGTTGCTCTGTTTTCACGTTTAGTCTAGCTCGACCCTGTACTCGACCTACACTCGGTCGAGTGCTTGCTCGAGTTCTTCCCCAGAGCTTGTGTTTATGATTTGTGATTGTCCTGTTTCATTTCTGCTGCATTCATTTAGTTTTCTGTTCCTTGCTTGTCTTGCATAGGTTTATTTCTTGCATTATAGTAGTTTCTATTTCTGTTTTAGCTTCATTACTGTTACAATCATTCTGTTCATTTACATTCAACATCTAGTTCTTGTAGTTTTATTTTCTGCACTTTGCATTTTAATCATAGGATTGTTAGTGACAAACATCCTTTACATCTAGCTTAAATTAGATCTTATGCACATCTTGACTGTTCACAAACACTCAGATTGGATTGACACCTCTTATACTGCAACTGCATAAGGGGAATTGAAACACCTTACCATCCATCCATTCATTGCATACATTCATCATCATTCACATTCACCACAATCAAAACCTTGTTTCAGACATCTTCACAGTTAAGTCCAGTGATGGCCTCAAACTCATTCAAAGAAAATCGTAAAGGGTTAGATCCAACAAGACTCCAAATCTCGTACTTTTTGTTGCATACTATCTGTAAGGTGAGCATATGGTGAACCAGTGTGGAAGCCCATTCAAATTGCAGACGGTTGAACTATAACAAGACACCAAGTCGAGATTGATAAATCTCGTCTCATTCATCCGGCTCGAGAGCTTTGTAGAGTTCATCAAACAGCTTTGTATCGTTGCAGTAATAGCCGATGCTTTGTTGAGGAAGCGGCTCATCACCTTTCGTGTAAAACCTCCGAGGAAATTCTTGTTTTATCTCATCCATTCTACAAGATAAGAATAGGTTTGGCGGGGAAATTAAAAATAAAAAAGATTGAGAAAGAGGAAAACTAATTCAATAAGTCTATGCGTCAAATTGGAAAAGAAGGATACTATCAAATTGCACAAGAAGTCAACCTTCAGTTTGATCGAAGAGGACAATGGCGGTGAAGACGATGCGGCGAAGATGAAGCTAAAGCAGCTGGATTGAAGAATACAAAGTTCGTCGAGATCTGGTACAAATAAGTTAAACAAAGTAAGTAAACCGACAATCCGAAAGATAGATATTTAGGTTTAACATGAATAAAAAAGAATGGAAAATCAACCGTTAGTGATAAGCGATAGAGATAAGCGGCAGAGATAAGCGGAAGCCAAGAGTTTTCTAGTTCGTTATGAGGATGAATTAGAGATAACTATCCTTTGTTATCTCCATTTTTAAGTTGTAAAAATTATAATAATCCCGATTTTATAAAACCAAAATCGTTTTATTAGAAACAGTACCGGAAAATTATAAAAAAATTGTAAAGAAACCGATTAAAACCGGATCCCGCGTATTGGTAAATTAAACATATAAATATTACCGCCAACTTACGTCAAATCAATTTATACCTTGTAATGATTATGTTTACGACTTCTCTGGCAGACTTCTCCACGGGAAACTGAAGCGTCTGCAAATCCATCAAATCAAATGAATTTTTGTACTACTATGCTGGAGACTTATCAAGTAGACTTCTTTCTGGGAAAACAAAAACGTACTTTAAACTGCAAATCTATCAAATCTAATTAATTTTTGTACTATTATGCTGAAGACTTATTAAGTAGACTTCTTTCTGGAAAACTAAAACGTACTTTAAACTGCAAAACTATCAAATCTAATTAATTTTTGTACTATTATGCTGAAGACTTATCAAGTAGACTTCTTTCTTGGAAACTAAAACGTACTTTAAACAGCAAATCTATCTAATCAACCAAATTAATACAGGGATAAAAGTTGCCTGTGAATATAGAATTCAACACTAACAAGTATAAAGTGATATGATATAGAATCTTTCTAAGAATGAAACAAACATGAATGATATGATGAAGTGAAGTGATATAGAGAAAGTTTCAATTACCCAACCATGATCAGTCTCCAATTAAGCGTGGATAATTTATAGTGACTGATACAAGACTTTTATTCACCAATTCTCCGTCGTCAAGATGAACTACATACTATTTTTTTTAAAGAGAAAAGAAATGATTTACTGATAACTTTTTTGGTTTCAGTTTTAAAATAATCAAAAGACCCCGGACTGGTTTATATATACGAGACGAAACAATTACAATGAACAATTACATAATTAATAACGCAAACCGTCGCGTCGTAAATCATTAACGAGTAGACTTCGTCGACTAACTTCTTAATGGAGAAGTCTACTAAATATGTCAAATAATGAAGTCAACAATATCGTCCAAATATTATATAAACTGAAACAAGTTTAATAGATTACAGACATAAATACGCCATTCAAACAAACGACCACGATAAAGAGAGGTTCACAGATTTTAATTGAAAGATCTACGAAGCAAAAGAGATTAATACAACAATTAAGATTATACCGGCGATTAAGACATTCTCGACCACCCCGCGTACACGACGAATTGACAGACGTAATTTCTTCATCTGATCTTTCACCTTGTCTAGCTCCTGTTGAACCCATAGCATTTCATCATTTTCCTGGATGGCTGTAATAAAATCCCTTTGGTCAGCAAGTCCACCTCTCATTGCTTCAAGTTCTTGCATAATAGCCTCATCCCACCATTTCATAATATAGTCCTCTCCATCCTATACCGTACCATAGAGATAAATATACCATAAAAATATTATCTATACTCAAATAATAATTATACCACGAATAAACCATCATGCAATCTAACAACCTCATGGTTACTGCATCCAAAGAAAATCCTTCCAGGATTTTCGGCTGTGGTGGAACAAATCATAACGGTTTCCCTTCCGCAAAAAAATCTGTCAGGAATTCCAACTGTCAGGCCAAGAAAGTTTACTTCGGATGGACCTTCACTCCATACTTGCAAAGAACCCCATATTTGTGTGCAAAATGAACAAAAAACTATGAGAACATATATATTTTCGAACAAAATTAGCTAAAGCATTACAAAAGCAAATAGCCAACTTCCTATGATGAGAATACTTATCTGAGATGTCCTTGAGTTTCGAAGATGATAAATGATAAGGATAGAATCTGAATTTTCGAGAGCAACAATATCGGAATTTTAGAGAGATAAATTGTGGAGAGAGAGAAAGCACATACAAACTGGGGTTCACCTACATAAAGAAGTATTTATATGGTTACCGAATCCAGTTAGGTTAAAATCAGGGAATTGGTACGCATTCGGTTAGGTTCAGCTATCGGTTTGGTTAAATTATCGGTGAGCTTAAAATAATATAATATTTGTAGTTGATGGCATTACAAAGTCAACCACCGATAGTCTACAGAGAAGTCTACTTAAGCAAACCATAAATCAAATAATTTTAACCTAATCAGCCTTACCTCCCTTAATTTGACTAGTTTATATGTAAATTTATTTTATTACAATGCAGGAAGTCTATGTGGTTATTATTTGGTCAAACAGTTTACCAAATTATTTTTTATAACTTTTAAAATTAAAATTTAACCTATAATTAAGGAGTAGACTTACTTTTACGTCTTCCCTTTGACGTCAATTTGAAATCAACCGTAAAGATATCTATTGCAGACTTCCTCGGGTTAAATCTGTCATTTCAGCTTCTGTTTTTTGTTTGGTCGTAAGGGAGTCAACTGTAATTTCAGCACCTTAGTGATTCTGTTTCTCGAAAAACGAATATGGGGTCTACGATTTTATTCAAATGCAAATAAAGGTACAAAAAATGCAATTGTCCCAAACAAGTTTCCTTGTTTAGTCCTAGATTCTTAATGCAATTTTTATAAGTACATGGCTAAAAAAATGTCAATCTAATCCATAGCAGTCCAGAGACATTCAAAGGCCTCAAACTCCAACCTATAATTACTGACCCGTTTAAGTGGCCATCTCACATTATTAATCTCTTCAAACATCTCATTGCCATCATCTAAGACCAGAAAAGGAGATTCCGGGAGACTCCAATCAAGGGAGGTTGAGATCATACTCTCCTTCATCCACGGGAACTCGAAAACTCCAAAATTATCCTCATTACTCCCACTTGTCTTCTCTTCCATCTTGTTTTCTACATTGTTTTCTCTTGTGTGTTGCCTCTTCTTGTTCTTCTTTTTATGCTCATCAATTTTCTTGCGTTTATGGCTTGTAGATGCACTCTCCATTGTTCAAAAAGTTGAGATGATGAGATTTGGATTGAATTGAGAATTAAATTTATAAATGGGAATGAAAAGTGGGAGGGGAGGAGAGGGAGTCACGCCTTCTTACCCGTATGTATCTGTCATTTAGCCTTCTAAAAGCAAATCAACCAAATCCTTTTGTGTTGTTTTCGTGTTTTCCTTCTTTTACGTTATCATTCCTCTCTTTCCCAACCACACAAGCAAATTAAAAGAACGTATTGAGGTATAAAAGGATGATGTGGACATTAAGACACAAACGACTATTTTTAGCATTTATTTTATTTCACTGCCCTCCAAATACTGATCATCACTTATGATATCTAAGTGAAAGTAAAAAACAAATTATTTTAACTAATATGATAATTAAGTCTTTATAGCAAATGTTGTTTTATTTATAATAAGGACTAAGTAACGACTTACATAATATGCAAGATAAATCGACTCAAATAAAATTATTATGAATAAAATTATTATGAATAAAATTATTATTGGCGATCTAAAATTTGTATGTGTAAAGCAAAATATGTAACTTTAAAAGAAAAAAAAAATCAAATTTACATTTATTTTATGTAAAAATACGTTTTATCCCTAAAATATTTAAATATGGTGGACAATGTTTTGATTAAATGTAACCATATACAACAATATAACTTTATGTGTTTTTAGATATCAATTTCAAATAACCTGTTTTTTTTACACTAAAGTCATGTAATTTTTAAGGATAAATTTATAAAGATGAAAATATAACATTACTGAATTTTTTTAAAACATTGTTATGTGTTGTACTACAAGTTATCTTCTAATTTATTTTAAATGTGATGACATTTACGTGTAATACTAGATACAGATCCACGGTACACTACAGGACATGTTTTATTTTTGATTATTTTATTATTCAACAATTTAGTATTTTTTTAATAGAATATATATTGTACATATAAAATATATTGTATACTAATATATAATGTAGACGTATACATAACTAATAGTAATAATTTTAGAGTGGGTTAGTACTAGATAAGAAAACGGTACCCAAATACCCAACTCGGAACCGGATCCGAAAAGACAGGTTTGTGTTAGGTACGAATATATCTAAATGATTGTATTGGATTTTATATTGCTAAACCCATAGGTTCGGATTCAGGTTAGGATAGTACCCACTATCCAAACACGTACCTATAAAACCTAAAATACATAAATATCTACATATTGTCACGTATATTACATATTTTATTATCTTCTATGTAAAATATTTATTTTTGCATATAATAAAATGCTTTTAACGAAATAATAGTATCCCGTAAACTGAGTTGCCAACAGGCGGACATAACCCGCAAAAAACCGCAACTCACGTGAGCTCGCTGCGAGACCAACTTTTTAATAATTGAATTTTAAGCCCACTTGACACCTTTACATGGTTCAATTATATTCAAAATATAGTACTATTTTACAAATATATCTAGACTTTTAAAATCAAAAAGTATATTTTGAGATATAAAATTAGTGCCTATATGACATTAATAACTTTAAATTTTTAACGAAATAATGTTCCATTTGGAAATATTTTTGATATGAAATATATATTGGGTTACTAATAATATGCAGGAAATAAATCTAAACTTGGTTGATTAGTGTCTTGTGTGAAATGTTTATACTGAAATGTTTATAACTATATTGATTTTAAATAAAATTATTAATCATAATAAATTTAAATTCTTACTGCAAAATAAATGTTTATAATTATAGGGGGATTTTAAAAATACCCCTTTTCTTTGTCACTTTTCAAAAATATCATTTCATGGTGTCTATTTTCTAAAATACCCTTTTTAATATATAAAAATATAAAATTCTAGACCCTAAAACCCTAAATACTAAAACCTACCTCCTAAAAACTGTACTCTAAATATAAACTTGAGAACCCAAACCTAAAAAAATTCTAAAAATTAATTTAACATATTGTAATTGTGTAAAAGAGAGTAAAATGAAAATGTTAAAAATGGATATTTTTGAAAAGAGGTATCTCAAAAAGGGTATTTATAACAAATTCTCATAATTATATTGATTTTAGATAAAAAATTTTAAGTTCTTATTGCAAAATAAGATTCTCAAATTCAAATTTTGTCTTCATAATATGGAAATTAATTCTTATGTGGTAAGTTATTGTATTATTGGTCGTTTAGATTTATTCCTAAGGTTAACTTTGAGCGATAGTTTTTAAATATCTCTTTTTTATAGATAAAAAATACAATTAATGTTTTTTTCATCCTGTTATAGATGTTAATTTACATAACAAATAACAGAGAATAATTTACATAAAAATTTGAAGTTAAAAATCGTAATAATATTTAAGACAGTAATTTAAATAATAACATTAGATAAGAAAATTAGTAAAATAGAGATATGAAATACAAAAGAATTACTTTTGTAGAGAATTAAATGAAAAATATTCCTCATGTATAGAAAGTTCATATTTCTTTTTTAGGTACATGCAACAAAAGGAGTAAATTGGTTAAATAATCAAATAATAAATACAAAAATTATTTATATTTTTTGGTTAAATATATTAAAAATCATGGGAATATAATCGACAAAACTAAAATAAAATGTAGTGCTTCCAAAGGATTTACATGACATGATCTCATATGCCATTGCCTTCTTCATTTGAAGATTTTCCCACATTACCTTTGAGTTCTATTCATGTCATATTACATAATCAAAGATATTTGAGAAATGTTAACAAAATCTCAAAAATCAATATAATTAAAATTAAAATGTTACATATCTACATCTCAAAATATTAATATATCAAAATTGTTAATGTGAATATAAAATTATTTAAAATTCGTTTGTAATAAAATTATTTTTGGAAACTTGTAATAAGATAATAAAATATATTTCATTTTAAAATTAATGTTTAATAATTATTCATAGATGATAAAAAATAATAAATACATCCTATTTATATTACTTTCTAAAATGTTTGATTACAATCTTAATATTTATAAAATAATTAATAATTAAGATCACAAAGTTAATAAAGGAAACTGATAAACATATTTTCTCCTAAAATATCTTAAGATTGTTTAAAAAACTAAAATAGGATATCTAAAACCCAATTATATGAATCAATCACATAACATAAAAATAGGAAACAATTATGTTTAATATGCGACAATTATGATTAATAATTAAGAATCAATAAGTATTTTTTTATCAATGAAAAATAAATAAATTATAATAATAAATTTAGGTGAAAACTCACTCAGTGCTTTTGGTTGCAGTATTCAATTGATGTTTTTTTATTCTACATAAATATATTGTGTGTGTTAGTTATGTTAAACTAAAACAAAAAAACCAAAAAAAAACATAAATAAGAAAAGAGAACAATAAATTTGGACAAA
Organism: Camelina laxa; assembly: GCA_024034495.1. Lineage (NCBI taxonomy): Eukaryota > Viridiplantae > Streptophyta > Magnoliopsida > Brassicales > Brassicaceae > Camelina > Camelina laxa. Next base: position 13,507,013 of record CM043885.1, on the reverse strand, counting down.
ACTGAATAATGACCTTATTGGTATGAATGGTCTCTTACATTTGAACTGTCAACAAAAGAATAACAAATAACTATTAGTGATACAGATTAAAATACAGAAACGTTTCACAACAACAACAATAATTTAATTACAAATTTAGAAATTCAAAAAATTTATGTAGTAAATAAAATAATATAAATATATCAGAAGAATATGATTAAGATGAAAACTCACCTCGTGCTTCTAATTTTAGTTTTTGATTTATGCTTTTGATTTTAGAATTTGATTCATGCTTTACTTGATCCTACACAAAAATACAATGCATGCTAAAAAAAAAAGAATATAAAAGAAGAGGGGAAAAGATTGGACGAAACTGAAGTATGACTCGAAAGATGTTGAAAATTGTCTTAATATAGTCGCATAAACATAAATTTTGGATCAAATTGTACTAAAATATATTCCTTTAATAAGATTTGCATTTATTGGTTGACTTATTATTTTTCTAATATATCTGTTTAAATAAGGTAGAGAAATTTTAGGAAAATTAAAATTTATGATATTTTTTATAAGGAAATCATTATAAAATCGTAAAATATAAGACTTTTGCATGATTCTTTCATTTATTAAGACTGTAATCAAAAATTTGATTTTTTTTCTCCTTAAATTACTCCATCAAATCTTGTTTGGTTAAATGAATCGTAACTAGATTTTAACCCGCGGTACACCGCGGGATAATTTTTATAACAAAATTTTTTAATGTTTAAGTTATATATATTAATTTTCTTTTTTTTTTATTTAGTGTTTAAGATTGTATAATTATATTTTGATTGTTAATTCAAAATGAAAATGTTTTGTGTGCTTTAGTATAATAGACAACCCATAAAAACTATATAATCATATTTGTATAAATTCTAACCTGCTCCATTACATGACCCGCAAGCATTTAAATTTCTTTTAGCAAATTAAAATGTTTACAATATATATATATATTAAAATATTGTAATTATGGGATACTAATTAATGTTAATTAAATTCATTTCAAATATATTTTTTGAAACTAATATAAAGTATGATGTAAACTAATTTTGATACACAAAAACTTGCTTTAGAAATGCCAATTTTAGGTTTTCAAGAGAGGTATTATATATCATTATTTAAATCACAAATTTATTTCTAATAGTTAAAAAATACTAAAAAGTGTAGACTGGTCAATAAGTCTAAGTGATATGATCAATAAAACATTTACTCTACTGTTACATACACCTTGATACAATGGATAGTCATCAATACTTCATGCCTTAAACCAAAATATTGAAAATAATAATGTCAGTCTATATAATAAACTAAATACAATTTTGTGCATTGAATAGCTTCCAGAATACACGTGGATAAGTATATTGAACTCACAAGCTAGCCCTCTTGTCGTATATCGTATCTTTGTTATGCTTTATCTGCACCATTGGTTTGGAGTAAAATTAACCGAGGGATTTTTGATAAATACAATATGAAGGCCAATAAACAAAAATTAAGTAAACTTACCTTCAAAAAGTTGATAGTAAACCATTCTCTTACTTCTACATATCCCATAGAATCACTTACCTATAAGGGTTTGATACTTATTTTTATTGAATGTTGCTTGATGAAAAAAAAAAAAAAAAACTTTGGTATATGGGATTGAGATATGTGAAACTATATTGTAAATCAAAACTTTAATAATGAATTAGGAAAGCCATAGAATAACATAGACCTTAATAATAATAGATATAAAGAAGATACCGAGGAAGGTATACTAAACTCAAAATTGGTTCTGTTCTCAACATTGCCTTTGCAATGACTTACCTACAGAGAAAAAATGAAACATGTTTTAATTACGTATATACAGGGCTTGTGAAAAACATAATTTCAAAAGCCAAGTAACAATGCTAAAGCAATTAAAAAAAAAAAGTAACAATGCTAAAGTAAACATACTTGTGCTAAATCATTTTCTTAGTTCTCCAAATTCTGAAACTCCTCTTTTGAACATCACATGAGTTGTTTGCCTTTCAATCTTGCTTTGTTTGTTAACAATAAGAAATGTTTATATTTTTTTGAAGTGAACTTGGATAAAACGCATCCCACTATATAACTATGCACGAAAAATGACAATTAAACCTTCTCAAATTACAAAAAGAATATATATATTACACAATAGTTTCTTTTTCAGATTCAATACTTTTTAGTTATGAATGATATTTTTATAGTGGCTTAAGAAGATGATAGTGATATGTGTGTATGAATCGAGAAAATCTTGTTAAGCAAGACTACAATCTTCAAAAAGGTATTTTGATTACGAAATAATGTATAAGAATATTTTTTTACGTAAGGAATATGCCACTAATTAGATTTTGGTGTAGTAATTAGTTTCAGTTTTACATATTATCTCGATTTTCGCTTTAATATATTTACAATGTATGGAAACAAAGATTTATTTTTGATTTTTATTGGTTATTGTGACAACCCGTCCCGTGGACTCCACTAGCCCCTTGCTAGCTGCCCCAACGGACCGTCTGTGGACCCTGCTAGCCCCCGCTAGCCGTCTCAACGGACCCCAAGCTGGTCCTGCAGGGCATCGATCCTAACCCATCACTGTGGATATCCCAATCCACCAGTAGATTATTGGTGCGCTAGACGTTCCTCGAACCCTGGTCCTCACCCTTTAACAACCTTCCCACAGGACAAGTTGCCACCAATTGATCTGCAGGTTAATTGGAGACAACTTGTCCTGTGGGAAGGTTGTTAAAGGGTGGGGACCAGGGTTCGAGGAACGTCTGGCGCACCAATAACCTACTGTGGATTTAGATGAATAGTTCCATTTTCCCAGTGAGGGGTTATGATCGACGCCCTGCAGGGCCAGCTTGGAGTCCGTTGGGATGGCTAGCGCTAGCAGGGTCCACGGACGGTCCGTTGGGGCAGCTAGCGGGGGCTAGTGGGGTCCACGGGACGGGTTGTCACAGTTATTGTTAATATTCAATCGTCATTATTGTTTTCCTTAAGTAGTCAAATCATATCATAAAAGATTCACCTATCCATAAGACAAACAAACGATTAAGTAAAGATCTCAATTTCCTTGGAATAATAGTTTTGCGATATTATTGTTTCTATTTTAATACTAAAACATTTAACTCTTTTAACTTGAAAAGAAAACACAAATTGTAAGGATTAACTATGCAAATAAAGATGATTTTAAGGGTAAAACACAAAATGTACTTCAAAAATGTATATATAGATTATCTCTTATAATAAATACAAATTTATTATTTATTTGATGAAATAAAAAAATTAGGTAGAGAAAATTTAGGAAATTTGAAATTATACATTAAAATCGTAATATCTGAAACGATCCGACCCTTTTTTATAATAATAAATAATAAATAATAATAATAATAATAATAATGATAATAATAATAATAATAATAATAATAATAATAATAATAATAATAATAATAATAATAATAATAATAATACTACAGCTAGTGGTCCCATACCCACTAGCCACCTAACCACAATCACAACCAACAGCGAAAATAACCAATATCAATAAATATCCAATAATAAACCAATAATCATAACATAAGCAATACTCAATATTCAACTAACAGAAACAGAGAACCAGCAACCTAGCAATGTTCTAATGACCCAACTCTAGCAACCTAGCAATGCCAGACAAAATCCAATCGAGTCCCTAGAACATCCTCCTCTTCATTGCCTGGATTCTACGATCACAATTTGCCTTTACCTGCACCACAAACACAAATTGCAATGCATGAGTATTTAATAACCACTCAGTAAGGCAATCCTCCCATCTACTGGGCTATACACACAAGCAATAGAGACATCTCTAACCATCAACCAACAATCAACAATAACAAACTAGGACTCTACATCAACTGACACCAAGCAAGCATCGACCGACATCAAAGGGGGTTGCATCGATCGACGCAAGATTGCATCGACCGATACAAGCTACACTTGCATCGACCGACACCCTCACTGCATCGACCGACGCATGCTCTACATAACATGAAAATCCTAGGTTTTACGCGCTGTCCTCGCATTTGCATCGACTGACGCACAAAGTGCATCGACCGATGCACATGTCGAGCATCGTTTTTCCCCGAAGCTTCTCGCCGGATCTTCGTTCCTACAACCACAAAACTCGATCCCAAGCCACAAGAAAGCTTCCTAACGTCCCAAACAAAAATCTAACATGCCATACAACACCAAAACAAGAAGATTAGAGAAATCTCCAGCTTAGATAAGCCATGGTCATGCACTTACCTTTGCCAAGACGATTCTGAACCTCAAACAAGCAAGAAAACACTCCTAGCAAGCTCCTACAACGTTCTAAGCCTTAGATCTCACCAATAAATGCCACAAATCTCCAAGAATCTCCCAAAACGCTTAAGAACTCTTTTCCTCTATTCTTTTTCTCTCAAAAACGGCTAAACTCGCCTAATGAAACAAAAGAATCGATTAAAGGGTTTTCCTTTTTCCTTTGCCCAAAACGCAGCTTTTCACTTAAGTCAAAACACACAGAACCAGACTTGCATCGACCGATGCACCTACTGCATCGACCGATGCATCCCCTAAACCGGGATTTCGGTTTGCGGGTGTTATAATATCAAATAAAGAAATAATTTAGTGGGGGTTATTGGTTTGAGATTTGAATAGAGTTTTAAATATTTTAAATGTTATGTAGAATCTGTTGTTATTAGATCAATATTTTTTTAAACTCTGTTAAAATTTAGTGTTATTAGTTTCTGATTTGTAAAAAATTATTTAAAATCATAACAAATATGAGTTATTTAATTCAGACTTTTATAAAGTCATTAAAAGTTTTGTGTTATTAAATTAAGACAAAATAATATAGGATTGTTAATGAGTTCAATTATTATGTTATTGGTTCATGATTTTAGACACCTTCTTTACAAAATAAAGTCATGGAATCACAAAAATACAGGGATTGTTGGAAGACTTTACAAGATTTTTAAAAAACTAATCAACAAAACTCTCAAGCAATTTTTTACAATCTTTCACTTATTCACTTTTAATGATTTTGTTGAACTCTTTAAAAGTCTTCATAAATTAGAATCCAATACCACCTCCTTAAATCGCAAAATTTGGTTAAAAATCATTTAAATATTAATATTTTAAATATGTATATAAGGTAATGAAATAATTTTGTTGCAAAGATTGTCGAGAATTAACTAAGGTTCGAATACATTTATTCCAAATATACTTGTTTGGTTACATGAATTGTGAAAATAAAAATTTAAAATATATGTCCATTTTTAAAAATTCAAATCACAGCATATGCAGAAAAAAATTCAAAAATTTTATAATCTATATAAATTATATAATAACTCAAAATAATTAAGTATCAAATCAAATATTAGTGAAAGGAGAATTGTATGCATAAATCCTAATACTATATGGCTTTAAATTAGGTAGATAGAATGTTAGGGAAGTTTGAAATCAATATTATCAAATAAGGAATCATTTTGTTTAGTTGTAAGGATTGTAGAGAATTAATTGAGACTTGTTTGGATATATGATAAATAAAATAATGTTAATTCGAGTTTACCCTTAATGAGCTGACTTTTTTTGTTTTTTGTCTTTTAATCAATGGCACATTTTGTAATTACATGGTGAGATTTTAGACATTTTCAAAATGTACTTCAATTGTAATAGTATTAAGATCTTATTAGAACAAATAATACTTTTTTTTTGATATTTGGATTTATCATTTATTACAAATTATGAAAATAGTTACATAGACAATTTTACCATAGACAATTTCTTTCGACAGACAACAATATCATGTCTATATTTCTGTTGGATATTTGAATAACCTACGATCAAAGACACTTCCTTCTGCATGTAATAATATTTTATAAAATGTAATTACAAGTTAATATATGCTTCAAATGGTAACCACAATTTAGGAAAAGAATGAGGAGGAATGTGATATTCCTCTTTATTCCACAAAATTTTTTACCATTTGATAATAATATTTTTTTCTCCACATTCCTCTACATTCTTCAAAAAATAAAGAACACTAGAATAAAAATGTTCCTCCCCAAAATTGATGAAGAACAAATAGAACAAAAAAAAAACAAATATTAAGATTCGTTTTTTATTTTAAAATAAATAAAAAATATGTTTATTAATAATATTTCAGTTTTGTAATATAAGAATTTTCATATTTTCACAATGTATTGACAGAAAACATATTTTTGATATAAATTTCATGTTAAACTAAACTTAAGGCTCTATTTGAAAACTATATGAATGGTAGAATAAATTTAAGAGACTCATGTTTATATTGTAAATGAAAACTAAAAATGTTTTAAATTACTCTTAAAATTTGTAGGTTAATATGATATATCTAAATTTTTATTTATAAATTTTATTTTAAAATCAAATGTAAAATTCATTATATATACATTGAAAGTAGTATTATTATTGAATTTTGTTTATTTAATATTTAATATATTTTGAAAAACATTTTTATTGTTTGGTTACCATTTACTATTTTGTTCTTTTTCTGCAGATTTTGTTTTCATTCCTCAAAAACTGTTTATTCGTTTCCGTATTGTTCCTTTTTATTCATTTTATTTTTGTTCTACTAATGATTACCAGTAATAGTTTTTTTTTTTTGTTTTTGGTAGAAAAGTAGCCCTATTTTAATGAAGACGCTTTTTTTTTTTGTTTTTGGTAGAAAAGTAGCCCCGACTGAAAGGAGAGGTTGTTTACATACTCGAGCACTTGTTGCTAGAGGTCCAACAGACGCTTTTTCCTTTTTATTATTCTTTTATCATTTGAAATTTCCCGTGAAAATACATACATTAGCTACGCAAGACCATAGGAGGGTAGGTGTCGTGAATTCAATTCAAGGAATTGAAAAAAAAAAAAAAAAAGAAGTGATTTCATGGATTTGAGAAAAAAAGTGAATCGATGAACTTAAAAGCCCGAATGACTTAACCAAACTTAAATCGAAGCCCAAAAGCTAAATTCAGTATCATTAACTTTCAATCTTCATCTTCTGCAAACCAACTGGCTTAGCCTAAACCCTAGTAGCCAGCCACAGAGAAGGAGAAGACGCTTCACCGTTTTGCCTTTTACGATTGTTCTGACCTACCAGACTGGCTCCGCTCAATCTCCGTGGAAAGAAATGGCTTCTCCGTCGGAGTCTCTTCTCGCCATCTCTGGCTCTGTCTCTACAAGCTCCACTTTAATCAGACTCCGGATCTTCCGCCATGATATCCCGGAGATTCTTCAGAATTCCGGTAAACATTCAGTATGGGTTTAATAGTTCGACTGTTGTGAACATTTTTTCCGTTTAGGATTATTTCTCTTTGTTTAACAGCTTGAGGCTAAGATTTGACTTATGGTAGAATTGATTGTGAACTGAAGTTAATAAATCCTAGTTAGTTGAAGTGTAAAGATCGAATCTTTATCATCATTGAACTGGATTTGTTCTTCGAAATAGCCTAGGCAGATGGACCATTGCAGGAGATTGTTAATTTCATATTTTGTGATTCCTGCACATGGCATACTGATTGGTGTAAACATGCTGTGATAGATTTTCTTATTCGCTGGGAATTTTAGTCCATCCAGCATTCTAATTTCAGGTTATCTAAATGATTTATTTGCAGATATGACGTCTGAGATTTCACCCGTTCTGGTTGACATAATATTTCAAACATTGGCTATATATGATGACCGCAGCTCACGGAAAGCTGTGGATGATTTGATTGTTAAGGGCCTGCGAAATGTTACTTTCATGAAAGCTTTTGCGGCCATGCTTGTACAAGTTATGGAAAAACAGTTGAAATGTTGTTTCGATACCGTCTGTTACAGACTACTAACTTGGTCATGTCTTCTTCTGGAAAATAGTCAGTTCGCTACAGTTTCGAAGAATGCATTTGTTAGAGTAGCATCAACACAGGCTTCCATACTTCGTACTATTATGGAGAGCTCTTTCCGCATGCAGAGGGCTTGTAAAAGATTTATGTTTCATTTGTTCTCTCAGGTCTGGCTGGCTTCACGCTGTACATTTTTTATGAAATATTCAATTGTATGAACTATATCGATTTAGAATTCGGTTATTCTTTTGTAGTCACAAGCTATCTACAATTTATATATGGATGAAGTTAAAGGTTCACGGATTCCATGTAAGGATGCCCCTGAGTTAGTAGGACTACTACTAGAGTTCTCTTGTTCGTCTCCTGCTTTATTTGAACAGTCTAAGGTACAATTTACTTTACTGTACTCATTATTTTCTGCTTCTTAAACAAAACTAGATTTGCAAATGTTTTCATTTCCTTCTCAATTCTATTATTTATTTTTAAATCATCAATCTGTTTGTTTCTCGTCTGCAGGCCATATTTATTGATATCTATGTTAAAGATGTCCTGAATGCCAGAGAAAAGCAAAAACAAAATCTTATTAAATGCTTCCAATCTCTTCTGCAACGGTTGTCGCATGAGGAATTTCAAACTGTCATCCTTCCAGCAGCTGTTAAAATGTTGAAGCGCAATCCAGAAATTGTCTTGGAATCTGTTGGCTTTCTATTAGCTAATGTTAACATTGATTTAAGTAAGTATGCCCTGGAACTGCTACCAGTTATATTACCACAAGCTCGACATGTGGATGAAGACAGGCGTCTTGGAGCTTTGTCAATGGTTAGGTGCTTAAGTGAAAAATCAAGTAATCCTGATACTATAGAAGCAATGTTTGTTTCAGTTAAAGCCATAATTGGAGGTTGGCCTTTATGCCTTTTTGATCACTTTTATAATAACATCACTCTTACAGGTTATTTAATTAATAATACCTCATTTAGATATATATGAGTCTGATACGGATCTGTTTATAGACAGCAAATAGGCTGGGTTGTGGTTGAGTTATTATCCTGATTGATATTAATATGATTTACTGTGGACTTTTGTCTTAAGGTTCTGAAGGAAGACTTCAATCTCCACATCAAAGAATTGGAATGCTGAATGCAGTGCAAGAACTTGCAAGTGCTCCTGACGGAAAGTATATTGGTTGTTTGTCGACGACAGTATGCAGCTTTCTCATAGCCTGCTACGAGGATGAAGGTAAAATATTAGTTGTTGTTCATATCCCGTTGTGCGCACCAAAAGTTAACAGTACAGTTGGAGGATGTCCTCATTTCCGTAATTTCCACATTTGTTCTTTTTCCCTATTTCAACTATCATCCTTGGCAGTTATCTTTCAACTCTTTACCTTATGTCGTCTGCTTACTGATTACTTTTTTTTTTTATCTTATAGGAAATGAAGACGTAAAACTTTCAATCTTGTCTGCCGTTGCTTCCTGGGCATCACGATCTTCTGATGCTATCCAACCAACATTAGTTTCTTTTATGGCTACCGGCCTCAAGGAGAAAGAAACTCTAAGGAGGGGGCATCTCCGCTGTCTACGAATCATATGCATAAATCCTGATACTATATCAGAGGTGTCCTTGCAAACAACTTTTTTGGCTTATATTGTATAAACCCTCTCAGTAACTAAATATGCTACCGAATTTATCCTACAGATATCAGCCTTGCTATCCCCTTTAATTCAACTTGTAAAGACAGGATTTACAAAGGCAGTACAACGTCTAGATGGTATATATGCTCTACTGACCGTTTCCAGAATTGCTGCCTATGACATCAAAGCAGGTTCAAACCAGCAACTTACGTTTCACACTCCTCTTATGCAGTATAACCATAAGGTCCTGCATTACTTTCTCCTTAATGTTGTGTTTCTTCTTTGTGAACTCCAGAGGATACTATGGTGAAGGAGAAATTATGGACTTTGATATCTCTAAATGAGCCTTCACTTGTGCAAATTAGTTTGGTAATATTTTCTAAAGGTTTCGTTTGGTACTTATTCTATGATCTGCTCTTGCGATGGCAGGGTACTTACTTTTTACTTTGCTGCCATTTTCTTCGTTTTTTCTCTTATCTTTGCATGTCATAATTGAAAGGCCTCAAAACTTTCGAGTGAAGATTGTGTAGTATGTGTTGAGCTTCTTGAGGTGCTCCTCGTGGAACATTCCTCCAGGTAATACTCCTGTCTAATGTCTGAGATTCATTGCTTGAACAGTTTGTGGAAGTTTGACTATCTACCTGAATTCAGGGTTTTGGAAGCATTTTCACTGAAATCACTATCAAAGGTAGTTAGTGAGTTCATGTTTTCTGACCCGTTTCTACCTGTTCTGGACTTATGTTTCATCTCTTTTCTATGCAGTTGCTTCTATTTCTACTTTGCCATCCAAGCTGGAATGTTCGTAAAATAGCTTACAATTCTGTTACAAAGATGTTTCTCGCAAGTTCACAGCTAGCCACTACTCTTTTAGACGAGTTCTCGGACTTTCTTTCCATAACTGGGGACCAAATCGTTTCTCCTCGAACCAGGTACATATGATAAGCTCCTTTTGTACCTTAAATTCTTTTCACCCCACCAAGCCATTAGGTATATTGCTTCATGTTCTGTGTTTGGTGCGCTCTGATTTATCTCCTATTATTTCTTTGATCTTTGCTTTTTATCCGGTTCGATTAATTTGACATTTTTAAAGGTTTGGACCTAAATGTCAATAGAAACTTGTTCATTTTAGGCACTAACTTGACACCTCTTGTAGTGACGCAGAAAATCCTGTGGATCATCAAGCTCCTTTCGTTCCTTCTGTAGAGGTGTTAGTGAAGGCTTTGATTGTCATATCATCGGCAGCAGTTACTGGACCTCCAAGCTCATGGATTGTTCGTGGCATATTTTGCTCGCATCATCCAAGGATAGTTGGGACTGCAAAAAGAGACACTGTTTGGAAGGTAATCTTGACATTGGTCTCTTTACATGGTTAATTCTACGTCTATATCTCTTATTTGCATTTTTTAACATTGATTTTCACTTTCTGATATACTCAGAGATTGCAAAAGTGTCTCAAAACTTGTGATTTTGATGTTGCTACTTTTTTGTCTACCAATGGAGAAAGTGTTTGCAAGGTAATCTCACGAACAAATGACACTTATGTCACCAAAACCTGTGTTTTTTTTTTCTTCTTTTTTCTTGGCATTACTAATTAATCTTTGATTTGAATGATTGTTTCAGAGTTTACTTGGACCGATGGGTTTAATGAGTCCTAAAATTCCCGAGCAGCAAGCGGCAGTATCTTCCTTGTCCACATTAATGTCTCTGGCGCCAGAGGATACATTTACAGTGTTTAAGATGGTATATTTCTTTTAAGAAACTTTGTTTACTAATCAAAGAGGTTGTCCCGTTTAATTTTCCTGATGTCTTATGTTCTATTTTTCTAGCATCTGCAAGAACTTCCAGATCGACTCTCTCATGATATGCTCTCAGTGACGGACATCAATGTAAATCTCCTCACTTTTACTGAGCTCTAACATTTCACTGTAACATTTCATACATGGGTAGTTGTTACTCTTATTTTCTCATGTTGTTATTCAGATATTCCATACACCTGAGGGGGTGCTTTTAAGTGAGCAAGGTATATATGTTGCTGAGACGATTGGTGCCAAGTACACAAAGCAGGAGCCGGTACTTAAATGGGTCTATTCTATTTTTATATGTTTTATACTTGATACATGATTCCCCCTTTTAGATTTGGGATCTTAATAACATATCCTTCTTGGTGGCTCATGTAGAGTTCTAATAATTCTCTAAAGAAAGGATTGGCTAGTAGAGAAGCTGCAAATTCAGGCAGAAGGGACACTTCAAAGATGACCAAGAAAGCTGGTATAAATCTATCGAAGCCCTCTATAGTTTTGATTATTATGCCCCTGCATATATATTTTCATCAGCCAATTTATAATTTCAGACAAAGGAAAAACTGCAAAGGAAGAAGCACGGGAACTGATGCTCAAAGAGGAGGCCTCAACACGGGAAAATGTTCACAGGATACAAAAAAGTCTTTCGTTGGTACTCCATGCTCTTGGGGAAATGGGTCTTGCTAATCCTGTGTTTTGTCACAGCCAGTTACCTTTTTTGGTATGTAAAAGCTTTCTTAATCAGTTCCATAACAGTTTTACTTATCTATAATGCTATAGAGTGAATGAATATATATCAGTAACAATTGTTAACCTCTTACACTCACCATATCTCTTTACCAGGCTACCTTTTTGGATCCATTGCTGCGATCACCTATCGTTAGTGCTACAGCCTTTGAAAACTTGGTGAAGCTTGCAAGGTGTACAGTTCAGCCACTGTGTAATTGGGCTCTAGAAATTTCAACTGCTCTGCGGTTGATCGCGATTGATGAGGTTGATACTTCATCTTATTTTCGTCCATCAGTTGACAAGGCTGGGAAAACAGATGAGGGTCTTTTTGAGAGTATTATAAACGGGTTATCCATATCTTGTAAATGTGGTCCACTTCCTGTAGATACCTTCACATTCATTTTCCCGGTTTGTTTCTTACCATTTTTGTTTACAGTATTCTAACTTGGTAGTTACGTTCACTAAAACGAGCTGTGATTTTGTCTTGCCAGATACTGGAACGAATTTTACTGTCATCAAAGCGGACAAAACTTCATGATGATGTGCTTCATATTCTGTGCATGCATCTAGATCCGATGCTGCCACTTCCAAGACTCCGGATGATATCAGTTTGGTGACTTGAACCCTGTCTATTTCTACACTGTACATCCATTGAGTTTTAGTGTCTATTACATGTGCTCATTTCTTTCCATTTTTTTTTGTTTGTGAGAGCTTATGTTACAAACCAGCTTCTGTTTCTTAAATATAACATCTAAACTATTTTCTCCAGGTTCTTTATCATCTGCTAGGTGTTGTTCCCGCATTTCAAGCATCGGTTGGACCTGCACTGAATGAATTGTGTCTTGGATTGCAAGCAGATGATGTCGCAAATGTATTTCTTTTAACTACGTGATGTGAGCAAAATTTCCATTTCTAGTGAGTTATATTTCATTTTTTTTTTTTTTTTTTTTTATAGGCACTCTATGGAGTATATTCAAAAGATGTTCATGTCAGAATGGCCTGCTTAAACGCAGTAAAGTGCATTCCAGCTGTTTCCAAATGCTCCCTTCCTCAGAATGTTGATATAGCAACAAACATTTGGATAGCTCTACATGACCCTGAAAAGGTTAACCTTCGTAATTTGTTGTGATATCTAGTTATATTGTCTTTTTGTTGTACATAACTGCTGGTTATATAACTGTTAGCTGTGTCCTAACTGTTAAATTGATGTACTCGACTGGGGCTAGCAAAGTTGTTGTCCTCTTATTTGTTTTGTTATTCCTCCATCTGATGCTCCGTGATCTTAATGGTTGCAGTCAGTAGCTGAAGCAGCAGATGATATATGGTCCCGTTACGGATATGATTTGGGGATTGATTATTCAGGAATCTTTAAAGCACTTTCTCATACAAATCTCAATGTCCGATTAGCTGCAGCAGAAGCATTGGCTGATGCTCTTCATGAAAGCCCGGCATCAATCCAGGTCACCGCATTTCCTTAATTATTACTTTTTTTGTGGCAAGAAGTATGGTTTTTAAAGATTAATTGGTTTTCCAGCTATCTCTTTCAACTTTATTTTCTCTGTACATCCGTGATGCTTCGTCTGGTGAGGATGTCTTTGATGCTGGTTGGATAGGAAGGCAAGGAATAGCCTTAGCACTGCAATCTGCTGCCGATGTATTGACAACAAAGGACCTTCCTGCTGTTATGACATTTTTAGTATCCCGTGCATTGGTATGTCTTCTCCTCTTGTCAGATGAATGTTTGTCAAATGAAAGAAATCTCCCCTTCTTAGCCATGTTGGTGTTGCAAAGGATTTGGGTTTCAGTCATATTACCTAGAAACTAACATTTTATGTTGTTTTCGGAAACTATAGCTTGAAAGCTTTTGAAACTGAGTAGTTTTTTCCCAAGTGCAGGCTGATCCCAACACAGATGTTCGTGGAAGGATGATCAATGCTGGTATCATGATTATTGATAAACATGGCAAAGAAAACGTTTCATTGTTGTTCCCCATATTTGAGAATTATTTAAATAAAGAGGTTTGTTCTACTAGCAACTGAAAACCTGCTCGATACATTGTGTGTTTCATGATTATTACGAATTGCTTTGAAGCTTCATCATATCTATCATCATGCAGGCATCAGATGAAAAGGAATATGACCTGGTTCGTGAGGGTGTTGTTATTTTCACTGGAGCACTGGCAAAGCACCTAGCAAAAGTGATAACTCTATCATTTGTTAAATCTCGTCACAGTGCACATGATTTCCTGCACTATCTTATATATCAACAATGATGGCAGGATGATCCAAAAGTCCACACTGTTGTGGAAAAGCTGTTGGAGGTGTTGAATACACCATCGGAATCTGTGCAACGTGCAGTCTCAACATGCCTTTCTCCACTTGTGTTTTCAAAGCAGGTATGTTTCCTACAAATTTTGAGATCTTACTTAAACATTTTTTGCTATACCTAATGGCTTTGGCATGGGTAATATTTCATTCTGTTTTCGTTAATCTCTGTTGCTTTGTTAGGAGGATGCCCCTGCCCTTTTTTCAAGGCTCTTGGATAAGCTAATGAAGAGTGATAAATATGGTGAGCGTAGAGGGGCAGCTTTTGGTCTTGCGGGAGTAATTATGGGCCTTGGAATTTCTAGCTTGAAGAAATATGGTCTTATAGTCACTTTGCAAGAGGCACTTATTGACAGGTATTTCTAATATATTCTTTTAACTTTATATTTATATGGTATTTAAAGTTTACGGTATCTGTGTTTTAGGAGTGCATGTTGGCTTGTGAAGCCATTCAAGCTTGTGTTTTGGTATTTTAATTTATATTTTTCTGAGGTTATGTAGCTGTTCACTATGGTACTGAGGGACCGAACATATTCTGCATAGAGTCCGTCCAATTTGATTCATTAACTCTTCTGTTTATTCTCTTTAGTAATACATTGTTGGCATAATCGATTTATATTCAAATAGAAAGGCTGCCTTGCAAGTCAATATTCCATTGAAGTGGGCTAATTAGTTGCTGGTTATTTCTTATGTCATTGATGCTTTGTGTTTTTGTTTAACATCTATAATATGTAGAATTTTACTATTAACCTTACTTCACTTCTGCTGTGTTGTTTGTGTTTCGGCTGCAGAAATTCTGCGAAACGGCGAGAAGGAGCACTTCTTGCATTTGAATGTCTCTGCGAGAAGCTTGGAAAATTATTTGAACCGTAAGAGAACTTTCTAATGATAAATATGTCAAAAGAAAATGTTTCAACTTGGTAATGTACATTCTTTTGGGTTAGGTATGTGATAAAGATGTTACCCTTACTTCTGGTGTTGTTCTCTGACCAAGTTGGAGCAGTTCGTGAAGCAGCAGAATGTGCTGCTCGAGCTATGATGTCTCAACTATCTGCATATGGTGTGAAACTTGTCCTTCCTTCTCTGCTCAAGGTGATTATTTATTAAATTCTTAAGATTTTTAAGCTCAGCGTTCCATAACTAAGGTTTTGTGCATTACCATGTGCCCTCCTCATGATCATCTTTTTTTATTTGGTTAACGATGCAGTGCTATCTTCTTTTTCATTGTTGTAATTCTTTGCGCTTGACAGGAAAGACGGAAAATTTACTGATGCTTTTAAAATTGTTTTTATTTATCACCCCTTTTCTGCTAGTTGTACCCTGTATGAGTGCTGAACCTTAGAAATAACGTTCAGTTACTAACTTGGTATAGCTGGTTGCATATATTTTTCAGTCTTACATGACAGGTACTTTTCTGTTGATTTCATTCATTCTGACAGGGCCTTGAAGATAAAGCATGGAGAACAAAGCAGAGCAGTGTACAGCTTCTTGGTGCTATGGCGTTTTGTGCTCCTCAGCAACTTTCTCAGTGCCTTCCTAGGGTTGTTCCAAAACTCACAGAGGTGTGTATTGCATGTAAATTTCAGCTGTTTCTTAACCTTAATCCTAGGAAAGTTTGCCTCCCTTGATTAATTGATAATATCTGATGTCATGAGTTAAATTTATACAGGTTTTGACGGATACACATCCAAAAGTCCAGTCAGCTGGGCAGTTAGCACTTCAGCAGGTTAGACTGATATAACCGAAAAGATACCATATTTTATGGATTTTACTGACTAGATTTCCGTCTCACGATTATATTTAGGTTGGAAGTGTCATAAAGAACCCAGAGATATCCTCTCTTGTCCCCACTCTTCTGTTGGCCTTAACAGATCCCAATGAGTACACACGACATTCTCTTGACATCCTTCTCCAAGTAAGGATTCTGTTTGTATTGCCCCGTGATTTTTTGTACATCTGTTTTCCGTTTTTTTTTAAAATCTAAATCTTTCTTCTCTGATTACAGACAACATTCGTTAATTCTGTTGATGCCCCGTCGCTAGCACTATTGGTACCAATAGTGCATAGAGGATTGAGGGAAAGAAGTTCTGAAACAAAAAAGAAAGCTTCTCAGATTGTCGGCAATATGTGTTCTTTGGTGACAGAACCAAAGGATATGATTCCTTACATAGGATTGCTCCTTCCTGAGGTTAAAAAGGTAATTTCCTGTTCTTACCAAAATAAGGAGTTATCTCTTGCATAAGATGTATATGAATTGAACACTGGAGCTGTCAGGTTCTTGTGGATCCAATTCCCGAGGTACGTTCTGTGGCAGCTAGGGCTGTTGGGTCACTTATTAGAGGAATGGGAGAGGATAATTTCCCAGATCTTGTTCCATGGCTGTTTGAAACTCTAAAATCTGATACAAGCAATGTTGAAAGGTCTGGAGCTGCTCAGGGATTAAGTGAGGTATGTAGGATAAGATGTGTTTTGTGTGGCATTGTTTCTTTTAGTGATGCTGTGGAAATTCACTAAATGATTTGTTAGCTCTAACACAATGAGCTTAATTTGTTCACAGTTTTCATTGCAGAAATATCAGGGTTTTACCATTTAGTTTTAAGTTGATTGATTCTCTTCATCTACATATAACTTAGTGAAACGTCTCTGTTGATATGCTTCTTGTTACTTCTTGTAATTCAGTCAAGTACATTTAAAACTGATATGGTGTATGACAAGTTGCAAAATCATCTTTCTCAGCTTCTTCATAACAATTGTTTCCAAATATTCTAGATGCATCTGTTAACACATTTTCTCCTTATGGTTCAGGTTTTAGCAGCTCTTGGGACAGATTACTTTGAGAATCTACTTCCTGATCTCATTCGTCATTGTTCTCATCAAAAAGCATCAGTCCGAGATGGATACCTTACGCTTTTTAAGGTGAACTGTCGCTTCGTAGATGTCCTCAAATGTCAGTTTATAAAAAAGTTCTAAAGCTTTTGTTTGTTATTCGCAGTTCTTACCAAGGTCCTTGGGTGCTCAATTCCAGAAGTACTTGCAGCTTGTTTTACCGGCCATTCTGGATGGTGAACCTATAATTTTTTGGCAAACTTTTAATTTCTAATATAGCTGTTGACTTATTGCCTAAATTGTTGGTGCTCTATAATAATCTTTTAGGTCTTGCCGATGAGAATGAATCTGTTCGTGATGCAGCCCTTGGGGCTGGCCATGTACTGGTGGAGCACCATGCAGCAACGTATAAATTTACACTAAATCTACTTCTCTCTGACTTTTTTATTGCATGTTTAACTAGATTATTTAATATATTGGCTACCATAATCCGTAGATTTATTAGATTTTTAACCCATTTAATTAGTTATTTGAATGGTGTTCCTTTGTGCCACTATTTTCCTTTTGAAACTGTGGTATATAAAAGTGAGAAATTCTGTTTGAATAGATTGTTGAAATCTAGTAGAAGCGTCTTTTATTATTAAAGATCTCAGGTCTTGATAGTAGCATGATTGGTTTTACAGGTCTCTGCCTCTTCTTCTTCCAGCTGTGGAGGATGGTATTTTCAATGATAATTGGCGTATCCGTCAAAGTTCTGTCGAACTACTTGGGGATCTATTGTTCAAGGTTAACATCATCTTTTGTGTTGTGTTTTCCTTTTGTTTATCCTTCCTCTCGAAACCTGTACCCTAGTATATACTTGGTAACCAATGTGTTCATCCTCCTAGCCTAGTATAGATGTACCATGCTTGGTATTTAGTGTGTATTAGTAAATGTACAGGTTAGAAAATGGAAGAATGTATTAGTAAATGTACTTATAGGTCTAGGACTTGCCCTAATTGTTGATATTTGTATCTTTTGTACTAGGTTGCTGGTACATCGGGTAAAGCTCTGCTGGAGGGTGGAAGTGATGATGAAGGTGCAAGTACTGAAGCGCAGGGTCGTGCAATTATTGATATTTTAGGGATGGACAAGCGTAATGAAGTTCTTGCTGCGTTATATATGGTCCGGACTGATGTTAGTTTGTCTGTTCGTCAGGTAATGTTGTTAATGCTTTAACTACGAGTTTTGTTTGATTGTACTTAAATTCTGAGTTCAAAATAAAATTTCTGCTTTTCCAGGCGGCACTACATGTATGGAAAACCATTGTAGCAAATACACCAAAGACTTTGAAGGAAATAATGCCGATTTTGATGAGTACCTTAATTTCTTCTTTGGCATCACCATCATCTGAGAGGCGCCAGGTTTGGATCCTAATTTTCTTATGTTTCTTTCCTTATAACCTGCAGTTGTATGAGTCTATCATACTGTGTAGGTAGCAGGAAGATCACTTGGAGAGTTGGTTAGGAAGCTTGGTGAAAGGGTGCTTCCTCTTATCATTCCGATTTTATCTAAAGGACTGAAAGATCCAGATGTTGACAAAAGACAAGTAAAAGCTTCAATTGAATCTCTCCTTTTTTTAAAACAAATTTAAACCATTGAACATATTTTTTTTGTTTTCATCCGGAACTATTTTGGTATAAAGTTATTGTTGTGCCCATGCTAACCATGCGATCGTTTCTGTGTTCTAGATAATTTGACATGTATCACTGCATGCTTTGTATTCCATTAAGTTTGTGTCCTGCTGCATTGTTTATGTCCATATGTGATGCGTAAATGTTCTCATATCGATCAGCTGATGCTAAGCATAGGATAGTTTGCTAAAATCTGATTTGCAGACCTATCAGGCACATGTCTATCTCGTTTGCTTGATATAATATAATTATGATTTACAGGGTGTATGCATTGGCCTGAATGAAGTGATGGCCAGTGCTGGGAGGAGTCAGTTGCTGAGTTTCATGGATCAGCTCATTCCCACAATTCGGACGGCACTTTGTGATAGGTTTGATTTATTCTTCATGCATCAGCTTCTAATTTCGCATATTTTTATGTTAATGAAAAATTAACATTTCTTAACTTCTATAACGTTGTCTACAGTGCTCTTGAGGTTCGTGAATCTGCTGGACTAGCATTCAGCACTCTGTATAAGGTACCTGTACTGACCTGTGTTGCTTATCAGATTGTTCTAGTTCACTCTATATTAATCATTCGTCTACTTTTGTAATGTAGAGCGCTGGATTGCAAGCAATGGATGAGATTATCCCAACTCTTCTGGAAGCGTTAGAGGATGATGAGATGTCTACTACTGCACTGGATGGCCTTAAACAAATTATAAGGTATTCTTCTACTTTTTACTCAGGCTATTCTTCCTCTACTCAGTTCTAATTTTTCTGGTTTACTGAATTAACTTTTGGAATTGCAGTGTTAGAACATCAGCTGTTCTTCCACACATCTTGCCGAAGCTTGTCCACCTTCCTCTCTCGTATGTGTTCCTTTTTTCTAAATTTATAGATAGATATGCATCATCAAGCATAATGAATTAATTTCTGGCTGTCTCCTACGTTTTACAATGCCGTGTCTAGTGCCTTAAATGCACATGCTTTGGGAGCTTTAGCTGAGGTTGCTGGTGCTGGTTTTAACACTCATCTTGGGACCATACTTCCTGCTTTGCTCTCTGCAATGGGAGATGAAAACAAGGTAAAAAATTATGATTGTCTTTCTTCACCCTTAAATTTTTTCGTAAGCTTGTTATCTATAATTAAGATTCCCTTTCTTTTATGCAGGAAGTCCAATCATTAGCACAAGAGGCTGCAGAGAGAGTGCTGCTTGTGATAGATGAAGAAGGAGTTGAGACTCTATTATCAGAACTTCTCAAAGGAGTGTCTGCTATTCAGGTTCGCTTGTAACCTCATTTAAATTAGTATGTATATTTTTGGCTTGTAAGTAATTTAGGCTTCTTATTTTTTTTTTTTTTTCAGGCTTCAATCAGAAGAAGTTCTGCCTATCTGATTGGTTACTTCTTCAAGAGTAGCAAGCTTTACTTGATTGATGAAGCTCCAAACATGATATCCACCCTGATTGTTATGCTCAGTGATTCTCATTCAACGACTGTTGCGGTAGGGTAGTTGACCAGAAAGAAAAGAGTTAAAGTTAGCATGTCTTTCAAACTTATTCACTTTTAAACAGGTTTCCTGGGAAGCTTTGGCTAGGGTCATTGGTTCAGTTCCAAAGGAAGTACTTCCTTCATATATAAAACTTGTACGTGATGCTGTATCTACCGCTAGGGACAAAGAGCGCAGGAAGCGGAAGGTGAATGTGCTATTTTCTAGATTGTCACTATATAAGAGATCAATGAGGGATCATGTTATGTAATGTAGACTAATATCTGTAAACTGTACTGTGCTACTTGAATTGCAGGGAGGATATGTTGTTATTCCTGGTCTATGCGTCCCTAAATCCCTTAAGCCATTACTTCCAATATTTCTACAGGTATAACTTATACCTTGTTTTTCTTGCTCTTACGGCCACTTTTAATCAGATAATTTAAATTAGCAGTGGTTTCTGGGTGGCTTGAGCTTCTCGCACATTTAACATTTTTCTTCGCACAAAATATTCCCCTAGATTGCATGCTCGTACAAGAGCAATCAAGCAGTTTTGTACTTTGTACTTAGATTTATCCTGTATTGTTTTGGTGGTATGATTTCAGGGTTTAATTAGTGGATCCGCCGAGTTAAGAGAGCAAGCTGCACTTGGTCTTGGTGAGCTTATTGAAGTTACTAGTGAGCAAGCATTGAAGGAGTTCGTCATACCTATAACAGGGTATGCAGTCTTCATTCCTTGTGTCGATACTTCTGCTACAAAGTATATTTCACTTTGCTTGGGTCATATATATCTGGATAAAAATTGATGTTCTATTTTAGAAGAACTATGACTGAAAAAAACAAATTTTATTAGGTATCATTTGTCTATTGTGTTAAGATACATTTTTTTGTTGTTTCAGGCCTCTTATTCGAATCATAGGAGACCGGTTTCCGTGGCAGGTCAAAAGCGCTATTTTGGCTACATTAATCATCCTTATACAAAGGGGTGGGATGGCGCTTAAGCCATTTCTCCCTCAACTTCAAACAACATTTGTCAAGTGTTTGCAAGATTCTTCAAGGTTAGTCCTTTTCTCAAGTTGAATGCAAGTGAACTTTATGAATGTCTAATGATAGGCAAAGACTACATCTTATGGTAGACCATTTGGATTTAATAGTTTGGATTTAAGCACATATAATAGTTATGCTCCATTTGACAACATCTTGTTCATTTGTACATCGATTTAACACCTTTATAACTGCAGGACCATCCGTTCTAGTGCTGCGCTTGCCCTGGGAAAGCTTAGTGCATTAAGCACGAGGATTGACCCATTAGTTGGTGACTTGATGACAAGTTTCGAGGTACTTCTTTCAGCAACTAATGCAGATTATCTTAATGTGTCCATGTAGGTCTTAATTGTTTATGAAGAATTTGTTATATTTTATCAGGCCGCAGATTCTGGGGTACGGGAGGCTATTCTCTTTGCTATGAGAGGTGTAATTAAGCATGCTGGGAAGAGCATTGGGCCACCTGTCAGATTACGCATTTTTGATCTCCTAAAGGATCTAATGCACCATGAGGATGACCAAGTTCGAATTTCTGCCACAAGCATGCTGGGTGTTTTATCACAGGTAGGGTCTCTTCTATAGGGAACTTTTTCTTTTTGGCCCTATGATTCACATCACATACTCGATACTATGTAAGACACTTGTCATGTGATCTATTATGCTGCAACGTTGCAGCACTTAAGCATACCTTTATTTTAGTGTATTTTGATAGAAGCATAATTAGGGTATGTTGGGTATGTTTAACTATTGAGGATTATAATGCTTTATTGTAGCCTGAGCTTCTTACTTTCCTATTTTTGCAGTACTTGGAAGCTGCACAACTCAGTGTTCTGCTGCAGGAAGTCAGAGATTTATCTGCTTCACAAAATTGGTGTGCTAAGCATGGCTCAGTTCTCTGTATTTCATCCTTGCTGAAGCACAATCCTTCCACCATTATGACATCGTCACTCTTTTCCTCTATGTTAAATTCTCTTAAGAGCTTTTTGAAGGATGAGAAGGTACTTTTGTGAGAAAAAATGTTGCCCTCTTATTCTGGATAATCTTGGTTTTCTGACATCTTCTTTTGAATAGTTTCCATTACGCGAAAGCTCGACAAAGGCTTTGGGAAGGCTTTTGCTACATCAACTTCCAATAGATCCTTCCAACACAAAAGTGGTTATCGATGTCCTTTCAACCATTGTCTCAGCTTTGCATGATGATTCTAGTGAGGTTCGAAGAAGAGCACTCTCTTCACTGAAAGCTTTTGCAAAAGTAAGTGTGAGCTACAAAAGTCATATCGACGTGGATATAATTGTTAGTGATACCTGCAGTGGTAATGGAAGACATTATTTTACAGGATAACCCATCAGCAACCATTGCAAATGTTAGTGTTATCGGGCCTCCTCTTGCTGAATGTTTGAAGGATGGGAACACACCTGTGAGACTTGCTGCAGAAAGATGTGCTTTGCATGTGTTCCAATTAACAAAGGGTATTGAATCTGTAAAACTTCTCAGTTTTTTATGCCCAAAGTATGTTGGCAAATTGGTGCATTTGCATCTATCTCTCTTTGTTGCTGTATTTCTGGAATCTGTAACAGGGATATATTTTACTAATGTCTTTGAGCGGTCTCTCCAGGCGCAGAAAATGTTCAAGCAGCTCAAAAATATATAACAGGATTGGATGCCCGACGGTTATCCAAGTTTCCTGAACAAAGGTACTTAATCTTCTTGGCTTAGGAAATTCTTATGATGACCAAATCTTTCTTGTTATGGGTAAATTTAGTTACCTTGGACTTGCACTAAATACAATTAGTTACATTTGCAGCGACGACAGCGAAAGTGATGATGATAATGCAATTGGGTAGGAAGGAAACTGTCTTCACCATATCGGTGTTGAATCCGTTTTATAGAAGAGGGTCATTTCGGCAGAAGCGTTTATCCCTTGAGTTGCGGATGATACTGTATCATTTTTCTTTCGCATGAGAATGTAGATGCACAGAAGTTGATATTACTATATATAGATATACCTGATCATGTATCAGAAGATCCTTGTGTTCTTGGTTGGGAAGCATAGTTTATCTCATTTTCTTTATTTGATACGGCAACTACTTTTTTGTCATCTGAATTTTATTAATGAACCCAAAGAGGGATACAAGTTGAAATTACAAGAGCTGGAGGACTACTGAATGTCCCCAGAGTCATTAGCCCAAACGAGGGAAGCTAAGCCCCAAAGGATCGGGGAAACTGATAAAAAGCAATAAGCAAAAACCTATGGAAGTACAAAAGTTTTGGATAGAATGAAAACCGAAGCACTATAATTGTACAAAGGCACGAGAGACTCCCGCAAAGCTTCTCTCGAGAACATTATGAGTCGGAAGCACCAATTAGGTCGGGAAGACCTCACACCGACGCCAAAACCGGAAGCACACCGACGGAGAGGAGAACAAGAAACCAACGCGACCAAAGACACAAATACAACTTATTGCGTACTCTCTCCATTGCCACTCTATGAAAACATAAAACCTTCTAGTTACATTATGGTAATATGATTAAATAGTAAAATTTAGGTAGCTTTTCATTTGGAACAATTGTTAGAAACACTTTTTTTTTTTTTGTAGATATATATTTAGTAAGTATCTCTTTTTTTGTTTTTTAATTATTTTCTTACTTGTACAATTATAATATGTTAAATTAATTTTCAGATTGTTTTGTTTTACAAAAGTTTTGGGTTTTAGGCTATAGTTTTGAAGGTGTAAGGATTAGTATTTGAAGTTTAGAGTTTAGAATTTAGAAAAAAAGATACGGAGAAAACGGTATTTTTGTATATGCTTTTTTCTTTTGTGCAATGTAAACATTTTAAGTGGTCGTTAGCATTATAGCTTTGTGTCTATGTACTTCGGTACCAGTAATCGTATTAATTCACATGAAATACTAAGTTGAGAATCGTAATATATTTAAAAATGCTGAAATCATAAAATTTATGAAATACAAAGGAAAATAAATAAAACAATAAAGGAAAGTGAGCTAAACGAAGAACACGAAAAATTATGTTAATATGTTGTAGATGAAGAATTGAACAAACTTTCATAATAAATGGTAATAATTTTTTTTTGAGTAATGTATATATATTTTTTCAACAATAAACTCATACTAGACTGAGAAACATTGTCTATATATAAACTTAATAGCAGTTCGGTATGTATTACTTTTTTAATTTTTTCTCATCAATGAATCGACAAGGCCCGATTCATAGCCAATTCTTGCTTGTGTGCTCCAAAACAAGCTCCGCCGCATGTCGGTAGCTCCCATGGTAGGTGATGCGTCATTAGAATGTATGTATACACTAGTATGTGATTCATGAAAATTTATCATTATTTTTTTCAAGATCCATCAATAAAACATCCCTAAATCATAAAATAGATGAATCTTGCAATCCATTTATCAACGAAATCTACATTTGAGCCTTATTCCAATCTTGTGCCTCAATTTCTACTAATTACAATATGTCACCTCGATCCATGTCCATATCATCAAAAGCCTTATCATTTCGAGCTTTCCATATATACCATAAGACCACCCATGGAAACATTGAAGTATGGGATTTCAGAGGTGTTCTCTAAATTAAACAGTCCATATTCGCATACAACAATTCCGATGGAAACTTAAGTTGGTAGAGCTAGTAGACACTCAAATATGACGTGATTTATTGTCTCTTCTGGATTTCCGCATTGAGAACAATCTGGATCGCAATTTATACCTTTATTTCTTAAATTTTTAGTGATATCGACACACAAACTGTAATAAATTGCCACATAAAATATCTCAAATTTGGTGGACATCTTCCAAACAAAGCATGTAAATGTCTTACATTTGGGCCGAATAATCAGCTCTTGTGATCCATTGGATTCTCCATACGAAACTTACGATATCCTGATTTAACTGTGTATTTGCTGAATTTTCTAAAAATGTGATCCTAGAGTTCGACACAATTGGGAACTCACAGAGGCATGACACAAAGGAGGGGGACATCTTTTGGGTTAATAATAGCATTGAGTAGTCTATTTCCCACTAGTTTTTCCGAGTGTTTTGTTGTATGGAATGAAATGAGCCATTTTCAAGAATCTATCCACTATGACAAAGATCGAGTGTTTATGGTTGACCTTGAGGCAGCCCTAGAACAAAACTCATAGAATATCTACCCATGATAGGTTAGTAATAGGCAAAGGGATATATAAACCTTAAGGATGTGTAATGGATTTTGCTTTCAACATCTCTTTCAAGTGTGCCAACAGAAATGCTCCATAGTCTTGTCTCCTAACATTTCCAATTTTATTTGGGATAGATCAATCTTGTATAGCCTTATTCTTTTTCTCGCCAACCTTAAGTCCATGCGATCTTACAATAAATCCTAAAACCATAACTTGAACAGTGCAAAATGTGCATTTTTTTTGATTAACATATAATTAGTTTTTCAGTCTTGAGCGTTTCTATTACTATTTCAAGATGTTTGAAGTGATCTTCAAGATATGTTCAATAAGTCAAGATATCATTAAAGTATACGACCACGAACTTATAAAATATACTCCCTTAGAACATGGTTCATTAACCTCATGAATGTGCTTGTGGCGTTGGTGAGTCCAAATGACATGACTGAAAAACTAGGATGTTATCAAGCTTGGAAATTAGGTGACATTGATGTCGTTGACTACGCGGAAAATCGGAAATCAACACATATTCTCCAAGTTGTATCTTTCTTGGGTACTAGAAGAACTTGACATGGTCTTTTGTATCTCATGCATTTCTTGAGTGATAACATCATTATTTTACTCATATTAGCTATAGATTTAGTATAGGAAGAGTTTGATATGATTTCAAGGCTTTAATGTCTATTATCAAGTATTTTAGGTTTCAAGAAGGTTTTACATGTTTTATAGCAAAAAGGACCCAAAAGAGCTTTACAGTAACGGATACTTTTGAAGAATTTCCATAACTCATATTTTGACGTGCTTGGTGTCTGTGGAAAGATGAAAGAGTCATCTTTCTCCTCGAAGTGGAATTAAGTTATTTCGTTCAGCCATTTCGAAGATATGCTCGATTTACCATAACGTGTTTTAAACCGGCGAGAAGATAAGTTTGAAGCCAGGTGGACTTTAATGACGGTCCAGAGGAGTCACGACGGTACAGAACCTTCCTTAGCCCCCCCTTTCTATGCACTCAACAAGAAAATATGTTTTTACCTTACAAAACCCTAAGCCTTCAAAACCCTATAAATACTCATCTAAACCTAGGGTTTAGAGTGTGCAACCCTTGGAGCAGCCAAGAGACGACCAAAAGAGAAGCAAGCAACGACCAGAAGCTCTCTCTCGTTCCTCTCCTTGAAGCTTTGAAGTTCACCAACTCTTTCTCTTTCTTTTGTTTGTTTGATACACTAGTGTTCATAAGGACTTTACATCTTGTACTCGATTTTAAGAAGTAATCTCTAAACCTTATCTTACTATTTATTCTTTTATGATTCTGAGTTTATTAAACCTTGCTTTGATGATTCCCTTAAACATGCTAGAATAGTTTTCTAGTTGGGTTTAAACGGATAATCAAAGGGGGGAGATGATCAAAGTTTAGGTGGCAATTTTTAGGGTTTGTCAGATTTATATTCTGTTTATTCTATACTTTAATTCTAAGTCTTTGTTTAATACTTTAAGTTAGCCTCATGAACTAACTATGATCGAAAGTGTGTATGCGTCGCTAAAACTTGCATGTGTGCTTAAGCTAGCTTAGATGTGTGTCGTGTCATAGGAAGCACATACCACTTACCTGTGTCTTCATGGATTAGAATCGAACTTGTTTTAAATGCTTTGGTCTATGCGCCGTTGCCTGCGACAGTTGAGTAACAGAGTATAGGGATCTTAGACGGTTAGCTTGTGACCTATAAGTTAATGGTTCTTTCGTGTTTTGTAGTCCAAGTCTTAGATAAATAAACTAATACTAAAGTTTCCTAGATAAGCAGATCATTGATCCCATGCGATTCCCCTTGATGCCTAACGCTTTTCTTATTTATTTTACTTGCTTTATTTTTGTTTATTAGCTTACTTATAATCGTGACAACCAAAATCCCTTTTTATTGAGTCCTAGCCTTACATATCTTCCAACGGATTCTCTAGACAAAAACTCTTTCTCTCTGTGGGATCAATCCTTAAATACTACTACTGATTAGCTTTGCACTTTCAGTTGTCGTGTGGTCTTTTTAAGGTAAAAGATCTAGAGTGAAAAATCACACACATAAAAGCTTTTTGGCACCATTTCCGGGGAGAGATTGTTTGTTTACAAGAGTCTAGGAACCAGAGTACGTCTAGGACACCTTGCTTTCTAATTTTTCTTTTTGATTTTCATTGTTTCAGGAGACCTTGAGGATGAACCTCGACGCCCTCTCAGATGATTTTCAGAACCTTACTATTGCACAGCTCATGTCACATTACCGAGCCATGGACGGAGACCCATCTGGACCGTCAGCTCATTCGATGCATGGTTCATGCATTGGTCACTCTCGACCAGCCCATGTACCACCATTTAGGCGCCCTTGTAGCCCATCTCTTACTTGACCATCTGAAGCTCGAGCACTCATGGGACCAGCTTACTACCAAGCTGACCATTCATTCACTCCGTATCATGTGGTGTGCCATGCTTCGCCACAGACCAACACCTTGATCCGCAAGAAGTCATAAATGTCGAAGTCAATGAAAACTTTTTCTATGAAACTCAAAAACCGATCACTTCAAGGAGCTCTCACACTGAAGACAAGCTCATGAAGATGATGAAAGAACTTATTTCAAGTCAAGAGGAGGCTGATAAAGTTCTACATGCTAAATTGGATAAGATGAGTATCAAATTTGGAGCTAAGCTTGAAACTATCACCAAGGACGTTACACGCTTGGAGGAGTGAATAGATGCTATGAACAATAAGGTTTTGAACAACACGGAGTATATTGATGATGATAGGACAAAGATTATCAACATGGGTTATACCATTGAGAACTGCCTAGAGTGGAAGTTTGAAGCCTTACAACAACTATTCAATAACCCGGACGAAGGCAACAACTGGAGTTATGATCAAGTATATCAACCTACTGAAGCTGAAGAAGGACATGGAGCCTTATATGAGTATACAACCGATCCTAACAAGTCCAAGGAGTGGACTAGAGAAGAATTTTGCCAAACCGATGATGGAGATGCTTATTTTGAAGAAAGAGCTATAGAATGCCGTTATGAATATTTGCCAAGAGAGAATGATGAGTCTTATGATCTATCATCTAATAAAGAAGATGGAGAGGAAAAGCTCATAGAATTCTACTGTTGCATGACATTTCAGATCCCTAATGAAGAAATTACCGAAAACCCCAATTTTCGACAATTTCAACACCAAGAAGAAGCTATCTACCGATGTAAGCCTAGAACCCAACCATCTCCAGCTTCATATGATATTTATGAAGATTGGGAACCTGCCCCACGTCATCACCAAAGTCATTTTTCAAGACCTTACCCAAGGAGAGCCGAAACCAATTTGAACCGCTCATACCGAGAACCTGATTTTATCCGAATTCCTCACCATGTTTATCAAGACAATTTACATGTGTCTACACAAAAAAAATCTGAGGAAAAAAAGTTGGAGAACCTAGTAAGACGATTAGCGTATTTTTAAGAAGAGACTATGAAGATGCTACTTGAGAAGCTTAACAAAGCCAATTTTGATATTTCGAGAAAATTGGACGACATTGCTGATAAAGTTAGAAGCATAGAGGATCAAAGATCTAAATATGCTGAATCCATGGAGAGGAAGCTCCATTGTGTTGAAGAAGAACAAGAGAGACATCTAAAGAGTGCCCAGGATAAGCCTATAAACATTAGAGACTTAGCGAATGAAGTTTCCGATTTAACAAAGGAGCTACTTAAGGAGATTAAATTGGAAATTAAGGAGAAGAACCAAGATCTTGCTGCTAAGATTGAGGACCTTACCTCACATGTTGCTGAACTCAAACCAGAAGAAGAAACCCCAGAAGAAGAAACCCTACCCGACAAAGAAGAAGAAAGAAAAAAAGAAACCCTATTCGGAAAAGGAAAACATCGTAGTTCCTTTTAGAAAAGGCAAAATTTTCTTTTACCAAAACACAAGAAGATGTCCTGGAGGACAAGATACAAGGTCCCATTGAGGCCAAAACCTTTAACCTCAACTCATACGAGACCTTTCAAAAAGGAGAAAAAGAATCAACACCCCAAGTCCCTTGTAACACCGTCACCACTTTCAAAGGAATCCAACCTTTGCGAGAACTTGAAGAAGGGGAGATTTATGAAGAAGAAGATGAACAATTCAAGGGAACACAGTTTTAACATGAACCACATAGTCTCACCCTCTTGAACAACCGTTGGTATCCACGCATGATAAGCTTCTCAGAGATTTCAACCGAGCAGTTGGGATACTTCCCCAAGGTACCACTTTCGCAAAAGCTTGTTATATTTATCACATTGACTGTTTCTTTCTTGAGAGTTGTGAGTCAAGGAAAGAGATGAAATAGCTATATTACCAAGCCTTACATTACCCACAACCCTTCAACACACTACACAAAGTTGAAAGCCCTGGCCGATTCCTCATCACTTGTTTTATCAATGGAGTTTAATTTAAAGATGCATTATGTGATTCTTGTTCATGTATTAACATCATGTCAACCGATACTGCTAAGAAGATTGGTTTGAGACATTTACAACCATCGGACATACGCATAGGACTCGCCAACCGATACTGCTAAGAAGATGGTCAAGGTGAAGTCATCAATGGGAAGTCTAAAAGAGTATTAAGGAGAGGTATGGCGGAGTTAAAAGTGAGAAAAATCGAGAAATTAGCGGTGGAAACAGAGTGGCCGTGTACCAGCTGATCGGCCAGCGTACCAAATGACCGTTAAGGGTGACACTGGTACATACTATGAACGTCCATGAATAGGGAATAAACGGAAGGACCGAACCACAGACGATGAAACCGTGTGATGCGGACGACGAGATAGGACCATGGATGAGGAAAATGTATGTTGTGGACGAGGAGACTGGACCACAGACGTGAGGACCGTGTACCATGGACGAGTATTCCGGACGCGGAAAGGACGAGGGAAAACAGAAAGGTCTGACCATAGTCGAGTTCCCACATGTCAAAATTATAAGCGATTTCCAGCCAGCGTTTGAGCCACACGCGCTGCATGCTTACCATGCAAGGACACATGTCAAATGCATGCGAAAAATGAAACACTTTTCACGCCTAGTTTGCTGATGTAGTACTTTTCAGTCAATTAAATTATCAATCCATAATTTGTATTAATCAACACACTAAGAATACACAAAGATGCTTAATCTCTTCTTAACAAGAATAGGTTCTTTTGTCACAATCTAATTAACAAACTTATTCAAATAAAGAAAATAAGAAAATTAAAACAAAGCAAATTCCAGAAACAAAATACAACTAGCAACAAACTTTAAATCAAGATTAAAAAAGTGAACCTTGGGCAAGGTAATTGACTTGGGAGATAACTAATCAATCCTAGATGTCTAAGCAACAATCAAGAACAATCCTAAGGCTAAGAACACTTATGCAAATCAATCAATTTCCATGATAGAGATTCCTATGCTAATCAAGTGATAATCAACAATTTCCAACGGCAATCACAAGGCAAGCATGCATTAAGATCAAGTCTAAATACCACTAAGCATCCTAATCATCAATTTCCACTGGCTAGGAATGCAAGGCTCTTGAATAGTTTGGTTCAGGAATTTTATCAAACACCTTATGGGCATGGAAATCCTAATGTCTAGATTTAAGCATGATCAAGGCTATCGAGCATTATTAACACTAATCAAAATAGGAAACATATAAATAAAGCCTTAGACATCAAAGATCAATCATCTATCCCCCTAATCTACGTAGCCCAAAGTTCTAATGGATCTACTCACTCATCATCATGATCACACAAAGGAAAAGGTTTGATCTTTGTGAAAGCATAATAAGAGATTGTAGATTGAGAGATTTGAAGAAGAAATTGCTATTAAAACTTAAAAGTACTCAATCATTCAACAAACCAAGAGTAGATAAACTTAAGAACCCTAAGTGGCTGCTAAACAATAGATAAGATAAAGATTAGATAAAGATAAGATCAGTCTCCCCAGTTCAAACCGGGTCAAACCCGGATCAAAACTAAAACAAGTGTGCAGTCTCGCGGCTCCACGCGGGCAGGGTTTGGCCGATTGAGATGGCCGATTGAGCGAACCGGGCAAACTTTGGCCGATGGTGGTGGCCGCGTGTGTCTCCACGCCTTCATCTGATCTTGACGTCGAGGAGTCCATGCGGGCAGGGTTTGGCCGCTGGTCTTGGCCGCTGGTGGTGGCGATCTTCCTTTAGCTGTATATACGCTCACTAAAACAGGTATAACTCCTTACACACATATCCGATTGTCCTGAAATCACCTCCATTGCATAGCTTACCCAATTTCCAATAAGTTTGGTGAAGAACTCTGGAGCTATATCCCAAGGAAAGGTCTTCATACGAGTCGATATTTGAGAGACTGCAGACTGGTTCCGAATCATCAATCATCTTGTGTGCATCCAAATGTGTGTCTTCCATATTGCTAATTCTTGACTTATTTAGCTCCAAAGTACACTTTCCTTGTACATCTCTACTCCAACACCTGAGATACCAAACTTGATGCAAAATGCAACATAAACAACTTAAATGCTCATGAATATGTACAAAACAATGAATAATTAAGTTTTAAAATCACATAAAAACACAAGATATCAACTCCTCCAAACTTATCTCTTGCTAGTCCTCAAGAAAGAACCAAACAAAAAGTGAGAGAGAGAGGTTTGAAAAAGGGATTCAGAACCAAAAAGTATCAACAAAGGATTCA
Source organism: Camelina laxa (assembly GCA_024034495.1). Classification (NCBI taxonomy): domain Eukaryota; kingdom Viridiplantae; phylum Streptophyta; class Magnoliopsida; order Brassicales; family Brassicaceae; genus Camelina; species Camelina laxa. Next base: position 13,474,718 of record CM043885.1, on the reverse strand, counting down.
ACCACAATCCTTAAATGTAATTCAATGGTGCTAAGATCAATCAAAGTCCTTACAAATATTTTTCTATGCTTTTCACAATGCACCACTCTAGTTCACTTTCTATCTATTGGCAAAGACTTGCAATCCTATTGAACATCTCTTTCACATTCATTAAAGTGTTTGGTGTGATCTTGCAAATGGAAAATGAATCAAGCTCAATTGGTTTAAGGGTAAGGGTTTTTAAGGTTGGGCGATAATGGTGTTTTTAGGGTGGCTAACTCTCAAACAAGGAGGAATACTAGAAAGTTGTGAAACCAATCTAAGACTGAGAATAATTTAGGCATACAAAGCTTAGCTCTTGATGTTCTACCCACCTAGAAACTTTGCTACCCTTTTCTCATTCCTCTTTTATTTCTTATCAATCCCAAAACTCAAACTTTGATCCAACTTAAACCCCTTTTATTTACTTATGGTCTTAAACTTTTGAATATCTCCAAGGCTTCTCTTTAAACACAAGTTCTCTTTCTTTTTACTTCATTGAACTTCTTTTGATGAACTCCTATTCTTATAAAACTATGCATTAGCATTCTTCTTTTTTTTTTTATGAAATTTTTCTAGGAGACACCAGCTAAACTTTTCTTTCTCTTTTTCTTCTTAAGAGACTTAGAGCTTTTAACCAAACTTAACCTTAGAGAAAAATATTTTATGTTCTTTTGACCAAGTAATTCTTTCATTTTCCCCCTTTAATATCTCTTGTTTCCAATCCTTTCACCCAAATCAAAATTCTAACCACCTATTTCTTTCAAAACCAGTCCTATTAGCTTGCTATAAAGATTCCAAACCTAGCTAAAACAAGAGCCAGTTATTTGTCATTCTCAATACTCTCAAGATTTCACAACCTATATCATTATCAACAAAGAGGCCTCACTCAACAAATCAACACAATGATTGAAAGAAAAGGCTGAGGTTCAAAGGTATGGCAAGAGATTGGGTTAACCAAAATAGAGTGGCAAATAGAGATAGTTAACCCAAATGAAAGTTCCATGAGCTAGCATTCATAGTCCATAAGCAAGATAATTTAAAGATCAAATTAAAGTCCAAATAATATAGAGATGCAGCAATGATCATCCAAGCTTTACACTAGAAGAAAATGCTTTCAAGTGACACAATGCTTTAAGCTTAGACTCTTCATTTTTTCCTAAAGATTAAATAAGCACCAACGAACTATAGATGAGGGCTGTGGTTTCAATCATAAGTCTCTACTTCTAACAAGGTAGCTTCATTATTATCCCAAATGCAAATGCAAATGCGTACTAAATGCTTCTAGACTCAATCATAAACACAAGAATGAATATGCAAAGCTACATGCATTTGTTTTTGGTTTTTGAAAATTTTCAATTTTTTTTTATTTCTCTCAAAACATAGCTATTAACAATGCATCACACAAAAGTTGAAAATCAAAACAAAACACAATGTTAGATGGTTAGTCCCTCCTCCAAACCTAATTCACACAGTTCCTGTGTGAGAAAAGTCCAAGAGAAAGACTAACAAAATAAAGAAAACAAGACTCAAATGATATATACAATGGAAAGTTAGGACCATACCTTGGCCCTAGTTGTGAACCTTAGGGACTGGAGTGATAGGAGGAGCTTTAGTGCTCCCTTGAGATCATGTTGAATTGGTGAAAGGAGATTGGAGGTTGATAGTAATGACACTTGAGAGAAGGTCATGAAGCTTATCTTTGTCATATTGATACTTTGGATCTAGCCTGGCTTTCACACTTGCAAAGGGTGAAGAAGGACCTTTGTGCTTCACTTTGTACTCTATTGCTCCTTCAACAAGCCCCAAGGGATGCAAACACAAAGTCATAGGAGATGAAATAATGGTGGGAGGGTAGGTTTGTTTCTTCTTCCTCTTCTTTTTTTCAACAACTTTATTTGCTTGACCCAAATCCCCTTCTCTAGAATCTCCTTTGAGGTTATCAAATAAAGAGTCTAAACATTCACCATCCAAAGTTTCCTCATAAAGCTTTAGAGTCTCTTTAATCCCCACATTAGCAACTTGGAGCTTTTCATGTTGATCATTCAAGTCTCTTAGCTCTTGCTTAGTTGCCACTTCTTCACTAGTGATTGTTCCACAAAACATTGTAGAGGAAGGTTTGATAGGATAAGATTTGTTGGGATCCACTTGAAGAATAGTTACTCTCTTATCTGGGAAATCAATGCTTGCCCCCACAGTGTTGATTAAGGGAGTTCCTAGTATGAGAGGGAGCTTGTTGGTTTCTTTCATCTTAACTACCATGAAGTCTGTTGGAACTGTGCAATCACCAACCTTGAGTGGATAGTTCTCAATCAAACCAAGTGGAGATTTTGAGGAAGCATCTCCAGACATGATGGAAGAAGAGGGCAGCTTCATGTCTTGGATTCCAAGACTCTTTACCATCTCAAGTGACATCACATTAACACTTTCTCCTGAATCACATAAGGCATCATCAAGTTTTAAAGCACCAAGTGAGTAAGGTATAGTAAATCTGCCTAGATCTTCAAGTTTGGAAAGTGTTTTTGGTCTGGGTTGTTGTTCACTTGGTGAATCAAAGATTCCCATGATTTCTTCCACCTTCTCTCTATTTGCTAGAATAGCTTTGATGAACTCTATATGGAGAGGAACTTGAGACAAGCTATCCATATAAGGGAAAGGTGCTCCAACTCTATTCATATTAGCTTTGAAACTTGAGAGCACTTTCTTTTTAGCCTTTGTAAGAACCCTTTGTGGAAATGGAAGTGAAGGACTATAAAGAGGAAGAGCAACACTTGGTGCATCATTCTTTTCAACCTCTTGGGCAACTATCTCATTACCCCTTGATCCTTTCTTAGTTTTCTCAACTTTAGCAACCACCAAACTCTCAACAGCAGAATCATATAGGAGAGCAGAGATCTCTTCAATAGACCTTTCATTCTCATCTACATGGCTATCCATTTTTGATTTTTTGAAACTCATACTAGTAACCTTGTTCACTTCTTCCTAGAAGATGGCATTGCAAAATTCCTTTGGGTTTGGTTCTGGTTTTCCTGGTAGAGAACCCATTTGTCTTGTTGAAGTGGAAGAAGCTTGGCCCTGGACCTGTGTTTGCAACCTCTCAATCCTGGCATTTAACTCACCATATAGATTCTCAACTTTGTTGTGCATGGCTAGTTCAATGGCACCTCTCCCTTGTCCTTCTAGGAGTTATCTAAGTAGAGCACTGGTGTCATCTACTTGACCTTGAGGGTGCGGTGCATTCTTTTGTTGCTGAGGTTGGGAATAGGTTTGAGGCTTGGCTTGGTAGTTCCCTTGAGGTTGAGGCTGATAGCTGGGTTTGGAAGGAAAACCAGGAGGTTTTTGTGGTGGATAAGTCTGATCTTGTGGGTTCTCCACATTGGTGCTGCGGTAAGAGAGGTTAGGGTGGTTGTGGTAATTGGGGTTGAACTTGTTATACCCCTGGCCACCAACATAATTGACCTCTTCTTATCTCTCAACACAAGCGTCCATACCTTCTTGATAACCTTGATAAAGTTCACACTCATTGACAAAGTTAACTGGCTTTTGATTTGCCATAAGCATCTTATCCATCTTGTCATTCAATGCTTTGATCTCCTTGCGGTGCTGCTCATTCATATCAGAATGATCTCTTGGAGTTCTATCATAATCTTCTCCATAGTTCCCATCACTTTGAGCAAGATTCTTCACCAAAGTCATACCAGCATCAACATTTTTGCCAAGAAAATTACCATTACTTGCTGTGTCAAGCAACATTCTTATCTTTGGTAGTACCCCTCTGTATAATGTGCTGAGAAGAGACTCCTTGGAGAAACCATGATGAGGACATTGCATAGTATATCCCTTGAATCTCTCCCATGCTTCACAAAAACTCTCATTTCCCTTTTGAGCAAAGTTTGATATCTCATTCCTTAGTCTTGCTGTTCTTGTAGTGAAGAACGATTTGGATAGAAAAGCTCTCTTGCATTGATCCAAAGAGGTGACTGATCCCACTGGTAGGTTCTTCTCCAAAGTCCTAGCTCTATCTTCAAGAGAAAATGGAAAGAGGCGGAGCTTGAATGCATCTTGAGAGATACCATTGATTTTCACTGTCCCACACATCATATCAAACTGATCCAAGTGGTCAAGAGGGTCCTCCATAGGCAAACCATGAAACTTTGAGCATTGCAATGTTGATAAGACTTGACTTGATCTCATAGTTATTGTTCTCAACAGGAGGTGCTCTATTTCCCATGCGGTTCCTGGGTTTATTTCGCTCCAAAATCTTTTACTTTAAAAAGACCACACAACTGCTGCAAGTGCACAGCTAATCGGTAGCAGTATTTAAGGATCGATCCCACAGAGAGAGAGTTGATGTTTAGAGAATCCGTCGGAAGAGATGTAAGGCTAGGACTCAATAAAATGGGGGTTTTGTTTTCACGGTAAGTAAGCAAATAAACGTAAATAAAAATGCAAGTAAAATAAATGAGACAAGCGTTGGGCATAAAGGGGAATCGCAGGGGATTGATGATCTATCTATCTAGGAAAGTCCAGGGTTAGTTTGTTTATCTAAAACTCGAACTACGAAACACTAATGAACCGTTAACTTAAAGTTCTCAAGCTAACCGTCTAAGATCTCTACACCCCGTTACTCAACTGTCGCAGGCAACGACGCATAGATCAAAGTATTTAAAACAGGTCCGATTCTAATCCATAGAATTCCATAGGTAAGGGATATGTGCTTCCTATGTCTCCCCACACATCTAAGCTAGGTCAAGCACACATGCAAGCTTTTGGCAAATCACACACACTTTAGATCATAGTTAGTTCATGAGGCTAATTTAAAGCATTAAGCAAAGACATAGAATGAAAGCATAGAATAAACAAAATACAAATGTGACAAACCCTAAAAATTGCCACCTAAAACTAAGATCATCTTCCCCCTTTGATTATCCCTTTAAACCCAACTAGAAAAGTACTCTAGCATGTTTAAGGAAATCATCAAAGCAAGGTTTAAACAATTCATAAATATAAAAGAATAAGTTTTAGATATTACTTCAATGATTGTCAAACAAAGTTGTAGGATCTTCTCCCTTAGAAACAAAGTACAAAGCAAATAGAATAGAAAGAGTTGGTGGATCTCAAAGCTTCAAAGAGAGGGACGAGGGAGAGGTCTGGACGTCGGCTGCTCCTATGGTCGTGTCTCTTGGCTTCCAATGATTGCACACTTGGTACTTTTCGGCACACTTTGGGTACACCCTAAACCCGAGGGCTTAGAAGAGTATATATAGGGTTCTGTCTAGGTTTAGGGTTTTGTAAGGGTAAAAACATCTTCTCTTGATAAGTGCATGGCAAGGGGCGGCGTAGGAAGCTTCTAAATCGTGGTGAAGGCTTGGACTGGGCCGCCGTGGTGGTTGCTAGTCAGGCCTTCAATAAAAGCCCATTGGCTTGATGGTTCTTCTTAGGTCGGTTTAAGGTACGTCTCGGTAAATCGGGCATAAATTCCGGATGGTTGGATAGATCGACTTGATTCTACTTCTAGGAGAAAGATGACTCTCTCAGCTTTCCATAGACACCAAGTAAGTCCAAATGTGAGTTTTGGAAGTACTTCAAACGTTGGCCGTACTGTAAAGCTCTGAAACTTTCCTAAAACGTATTTTCCTTGTCTTTTGGTCATTTTTGCTGTAAAACCTGTAAAACTTTCTTGAAACCTAAAATACTTGATAATAAACATTAAAGCCTTGAAATCATATCAGACTCATCCTAAATGCATCCTAAAGCCTTGAGACGTCTAAGGATTTTTTTTTTTTTTTTTTTTTATTTTTTTATTTTTTTTTTATGAAAACCTGAAACTAAAATGCAAAAATATTTAAAGTAAAAGAAATAAATCCTAAAATAAATACTTACTAGACATGGGTTGCCTCCCAAGAAGCGCACTTGTTTAACGTCGTTGGCTCGACTTTGGCTTGCTTTCTCAAGCAGGGTGAGGAGAGTGGGTTGTCCTTAGACAAGCTCTCTTGGATCTTCCTCCAATGTAGGCATCAGGTGGCTCCTTAAGTTCATCTTCTTCTCTACACCTCTGAGTTGTTTCGGCAATACTATTTGCGGTTGGCAGCTCCGCTTCTCCCTTTCCTAGACCTTCAAGGTCTCGTGGTGGTGGAGCATAGGGTGTGGTAGTAGCAAAACAATCCTTGGTAAGGTTTTCTTGTCCTTCTTCTTGAGAGTGCTTAAGTGGGTTGGGGTTGAAACCTTGCAACTTATCTCCCACGGCTACTACTTCGAGTTCTTTGGCTCCTAGGGTCTCTCCTTCGTCGTGATCTTGTAAAGGTTGAATAGGGTTACCTTGTGGTTTGTTCTCCACGAATTTCTCTTGTGTTGAAGTAAAAGAAAATTTTCCTTTTTCTAAAAGGAAATTAGAATGTTTTCCTTTTTCGAATAGGGTTTCCTTTTCCTCGTCTTCTTCTCCATCGAATCGAGCTTTTTCCTCCTTGTGTCCAGCAACATGTGAGGTTAGATCTCCAGTTCTAGCAGCGAGGTCATGGTTCTTCTCCTTTATCTCCAATTCAATCTCCTCAAGTAGCTTGTGGCTCTCCTTGGTGAATGTAGAATTTTCGGATAAGACTTCTCCAAAACGTTTTTGTTCAAAATCGAGACCAAAAATCTTGCTCTCAGCTTCCTATGCTCGGTTCTCAAGCTTCTCCACACGCCCCCCTTGTGTCTAATTCCTTGTTGAATAAAACTCTAAACTTGGACTCATGGTCTTTTGTTAAACCCGAAACTTCATTGCCCAAGTCTCTAATGTTGATTGCATTGTCTTGAGCACTCTTGAGATGTCTCTCTTGTTCTTCTTCAAGACAATGGAGTCTTCTCTCAATGGTTTCAGTATTCTTAGATCTTTGATCTTCTATGATTTTAACTCTAACAGCAATGTCATCCATCTTCCTTGAAAGATCAAAATCGATTTTGTCAAGCGTCTCGTGCAGCGTCTTCATAGTCTCATCTTGCAGATCAGCTAATTGACTTATTAGGTCCCGCATCTTTTCTTCTTCAGCTCTTTGTTGAGTAGACATATGAAAATTGTCTTGATAGGCTTGGTGAGGGAATCGAATTAAATCGACTCTCGGCGTGGATAAGGGCGGTTTAAATTGGTATCGGGCCTCCTTGGATAAGGCCTTTGAAAACGTGATGGACGGTGACTTGGGATAGCTTCCCCATCTTCGTAAAAATCATATGGTGCTGGAGGTGGTCGGGTTCTAGGGTTACCTCGGTAGAAAGCTTCTTCTTGGTGTTGGTATTGTCGAAAATTAAAATTTTCGAGAACTTCTTCTATAGGGACCTGATATGTCATGCAACAGTAGAAGTCTTTGAGCTCTTCTTCTCCATCTTCTTTAGTAGATGAAAGATCATAAGACTCATCATTCTCTCTTGGAAAATCTTCATATTCTATAGCTCTCTCCTTGACATAATCTTCTTCCTCATCGGTTGGGTAATCTTTTTCTCTAGTCCACTCCTTGGACTTGTTAGGATCGGTTGGGTCATCATGTCAGACTCCATATCCTTCTTCAGCATCAGCAGGTTGATAGACTTGATCATAACTCCAGTTGTTGCACTCACCGGATTTGTTAAGCAGGGTTTCTACTTTCCACTCCAGGCGGCTCTTGATGGTGTTAATGGTGTAGCCTAAGTTGATAAGCTTCGTACTATGATCTTGTAAATCCTCAAAGTTGTTTAAAACTTGGTTGTTGACAGCATTGATTTGTTCCTCCAAGCGTGTAACGTCCTTGGTGATTGTCTCGAGTGTAGCTCCAAAATCAATGCTCATCTTATCCAACTTAGCATTTAGAACTTTATCAGCCTCCTCTTGACTTGATATAAGTTCATCCATCATCTTCATGAGCTTGTTTTCATTGTAAGAGCTCCTTGAAGTGATTGGTTTTCGATTGTCATAGAAAATGTTTTCATTGACATTGACTTGAATGACTTCTTGCGAATCAAGGTGTTGGTCCGTTGCAAAGCATGGTACGTCCGTGTGGTACGGCGTGTAAGAATGGGCAGCTCAGCAGTAAGTTGATCCAAGGGGTGGTCGGCCTCGAGATGTTCGAGTAAAAGAACTGCGACAAGGTCGCCTAAGTGATTGTATAATGGTTGGTCGAGAGTGACCAATGCTTGAACCGTGCAGCAAGTGGGCTTGCGGACCGGATGGGTCTCCTTCCGTGGCTCGGTAGTGTGACATAAACTTGGCTATTGTGAGATTCTCAAAATCTCCTAGGAGATCGTCGAGGTTTATCCTCAAGGTCTCCTGAAACAAGTGAAAATCAAAAAAACAAAAAATTAAAAAGCAAGGTGTCCTAGACGTTATTCTAGTTCCTAGACTCTTGTAAAAAAAAATCTCTCCCGGCGACGGCGCCAAAAAGCTTGTGATGCGTGGTTTATTTCGCTCCAAAATCTTTTACCTTAAAAAGACCTCACAACTGCTACAAGTGCACAACTAATCGGTAGTAGTATTTAAGGATCGATCCCACAGAGAGAGAGAGTTGTTGTTCAACGGAATCCAACGGAGGTAAGTAAGGCTAGGACTTAATAAAAATTGGGTTTGGGTTGTCACGGTTGTAAGTAAGCAAATAAATGTAAATAAAATGCAAGTAAAAATAATAAAACAAGTGTTGGGCATCAAGGGGAATCGTAGGGGTTCAATGATCTATCTATCTAGGAAAGTTTTGGGTTAGTTTGTTTGTCTAAAACTCGGACTACAAAACACTAATGAACCGTTAACTTAAAGTTCTCAAGCTAACCGTCTAAGATCACTACACTCCGTTACTCAACTGTCGCATGCAACGACGCATAGATCAAAGCATTTAAAACAAGTTCGATTCTAATCCATAGAATTCCATAGGTAAGAGGTATGTGCTTCCTATGTCTCCCCACACATCTAAGCTAGGTGAAACACATATTTTGTGGATGATGGTGAATGCATGGTATGATGAAATGAGATATGAATGATGGAGTGCAGGGTGTTTCAATTCCCCTTATGTTGTTTTAGTAGAAGAGGTGTCAATCCAATCTGAGAGTTTGCAAGCAATCAGGATGTGCATATATGTCTAAGTCAAGCCAAGAATAAAGGATGTTTGTCACTAACAACCTATTGATGGAATGTAAAATGCAGAAAGTAAAAGCTACTAAGATAGATGCTAAAAGCAAAGAGAACAGACTAATCAAAGCTATGATGCAATAAGAACATAAATAGAAACTATAGTAATGCAAGTAATGAACTAATGCAAGACAAGTAATGAATAAAATACTAAGTGAATGCAACAATAATGCAACTAGAATGAAATAGGAAGTGAGACAGGAGAACTACAAAGCATAAACAAGAATTCTGGGGATGAACTCGAGCAGGCACTCGATCGAGTGCAGGGTTGAGCTGGATAAACGCGAGAAACAGAACAATGCAAACAAAACAGAGCAATACAAAAGTGAATCAAACAACGATCAAACAACAGGATTAAAGCTAGGAAATCAATAAACAAGGAAGGTCTTGAGGAGGGATTCGTGGGCTGGACTAATGATTGAGGTCATCTAACTTGGTCAACAAATCTCAAACAAGTTGAGCTAATCTCTAGACAATGATCTCCTAGAACATGTTAATCCACTCTCATGGCAAAAACAATCAAGCTCATATATTTCTAGACTTGTTCTCACAAAGCAAAGAACTTATACAAGCAAGCATTAAGCAACAGATCATCTATAGTCAACAATCAAACAAGACATCTAATCTCTTAGCATGCCTAATGAAAATCTCTAGATCTAGCCTTATCTTTGCACCTTAGACATTGGTGTGATGCTAAGAGGCTTTTGAGATCAAATCCTACCCTCTCAGTTATAGGATCAGCATTAAAAACATCTAGCCTAGAAGAGATTTACAACAATCAAGCCTGACCTAGCTAAACAAACCTCAACCTCAATCCAGCCTAACCCATCCTCAAGATCCTAAGCAAACTACTCACAATCACACATGATGAACAATAAAATCATAAACCCAGAAAATGTTGAAGCTTGCATGAATAGATAGATGAAACAAAGATCCACAATATTGAAGAAGGAATCAAACTCGAAATCTCAATATTTTGAAAGTTATGAAACCAACAAATATGAAGAATCTCTTGTTTTTCTCCTCCAAAGAAGTACAAGATCTAAGAAAATAAAAAGTGCAAAAAGAAATATTTCCCAAAAGAGTAAATACTAGGTCTGAGAATATCTAAAAAGCTGGACTCATGGTGGCTGAAGGGTACAAGGTTCTTTATAGGAAAAGTAGTGGAAGCCCTAAAAATGCTAAAAGACAAAATAGCTAGGCGGCTCAGTCAACTCGACCTGGTGCTCGGTCGAGTGACCGGTCGAGTTGGCTTTTCTTCTGCTCCTTCCACTCGGTCGAGTCCCTCTCCGCACACGGTCGAGTGTCTGGTCGAGTGGGCTGTCGAGTGGGACTCCGAACCTTGGTTCTTCAGCCTTAACTCTCTTGCTTTCTCCTCTTGATTGCTTCACTTCTCCTCAGCATTGCTTCCATGCTCCTTAGGCTCCAAAATCACCTGTTTATGCATGAAAAGATGCAAATGCAATGCAACTAAACTCTAATGCATGATTAGTCCTAAAGCTATGCAATAGTGGTCAAAATGGAAAGCAAAAGATGTGAATATACTAAGGGAAAATAGGGTAAAATATATGAACATCACTAGGTCAAGCACACATGTAAGCTTTTGGCAAAACACACACTTTAGATCATAATTAGTTCATGAGGCTAACTTAAAGCATTAAGCAAAGACTTAGAATTAAAGCATAGAATAAACAAAATTTAAAGATTGTCAAAAAAAATTGTAGGATCTTCAATGATTGTCAAACAAAATTGTAGGATCTTCTCCCTTAGAAACAAAGTACAAAGCAAATAGAATAGAAAGATCTCAAATCTTCAAAGAGAGGGACGAGGGAGAGGTCTGGACATCGGCTGCTCCTCTGGACGTGACTCTTGGCTGCTCCAATGATTGCACACTTGGTACTTTTCGGCACACCCTAAACCCTAGGGCTTAGAAGAGTATTTATAGGGTTCTGTCTAGGTTTAGGGTTTTGTAAGGGTAAAAACGTCTTCTTTTGATAAGTGCATGGCAAGGGGCGGCGTAGGAAGCTTATAGAACGAGGTGAAGACTTGGACTGGGCCGTCGTGGTTGTCGCTAGTCAGGCCTTCAATAAAAGTCCATTGGCTTGATGGTTCTCCTTACGTCAGTTTAATATATGTCTCGGTAAATCGGGCATCATATTCAGATGATTGAATGGATTGACTTGATTCCACTTTGAGGAGAAAGATGACTCTCTCTGCTTTCCATAGACACCAAGTACGTTGAAATGTGAGGTCTGGAAGTTCTACAAAAGTTATCCGTACTGTAAAGCTTTGAATCTTTCCTAAAACGTATTTTCCTTGCCTTTTGGTCTTTTTTTGCTATAAAACCTGTAAAACCTTTTTGAAACCTAAAATACTTGATAATAGATATTAAAGCATTGAAATCATATCAAATTCTTCCTAAATGCATACTAAAACTATAGCTAAAATGGGTAAAATAATGATGTTATCAGCGGTCCTGTTCAAGACATTTGTTTGGCCTTGGTGGCGGTCCTGTTTAGGACACTGCCGATGGATTCAAGTCAATCGGAAGTGCAGTTCAAGCGTTATCCTGGTTTTACTGAACAGATATCAACCCAGATCGAACAATCGAGCTACGTGATGGACCAACCACTCGACCATGCACTCGACCGAGCACATGGTCGAGCACTTTGAGCCGCCTCTCTATTTTTTCTGCTAGCTGATATAGGGCTTCTCTTCCTTCCTATATATACCTAATAATGTACCGGATGGCTGCTTACAAGTCAGACTTGGTCAGAAATAATATCTTGAAGCCACTTTTTAGAGAAAATATCATCCTAAACCTAGTTTTTACCCCTTTGAGGATATTTTACTTTTTGCTTAGATCATTAGCTACTTTTATCTTATTTTCTCAAGATCTTTGATACTTGTTGGTTCTATAACTTTCTAAGTTTTAAGAATTTGAGTTTGCTTTCTTCTTCAATATTGTAGATCTCTATCTCATCTATCTAATCATGCAAGTTTCATTGATTTCTAGGTTTATGATTTTGTTTCTCATGCTTAGTATATCTGAGTAGTGTGTAGGGATGTTAGGGATGGATTAGGCTGGATAAGGGTTATGGTTGTTTAGATTGATCAAGCTTGATCGTTTACATATCTCTTCTAGATTAGATGTGCTCTATGTTGTTCTTATACTGAGAGGGTAAGGATTGATATTAAGCTTCTTATCATCATACCAATGTTTAAGTTGTTAGATAATGCTAATGCTAGAGATTATCATGTTTAACCTAAGAGATTGGTTGTTTAAGGTGATTTTTGACCTATAATGATCTGGTTGCTTAATGCCTGTTTTTGTATGTCTTAGCTAGTGAGAACTAGGTCTAAGAGTATCTAAACTTGATTGCTATTGTCATGAGAATGGATTAGCAGGTATTAGAAGATCATTGTCTAGAGATAGCTCATTATTGATTGAGGTTTGTTGATCAGTTTAAATAAATATAGCTTTAGTCCAGCCCATGAATCCATCCCTAGGACATTCTTTGTTTATTGTTTTCTCAAATCTGATATTTGAGAGGCTTTTGAGGGGCTACCAGCATCAAGAGAGGAAGTTTGGTCAGTTCAGATAGCAGATACTGAGAGCTCGACCATCCTACCGAGCACGCACTCGACCGAGCACAAATACCACTCAACCGAGCGCCCTGCCGAAACTCTCACAGATGACTGGTCTGAGCTAAAAGCACCATAAGGTAGAACGTAAACCTCTTCCATCTGGGCTAAGGAATGTTTTTCTGGGAATCAATTCTACTTATCTTGTAATAGTGAATGCTAAATTAAGTAGTGAAGAACTTGATTTGCTAGTTGTTGAGCTAAGGAAATTTAGGAAGGCTATTGGTTATTCTTTAGATGATATTAAAGGAATTTCACCTAGTCTCTGCATTCACAGAATTCACCTTGAAAGTGAATCCTACTCAAGCATTGAACCTCAAAGAAGGCTTAACCCCAACCTAAAAGAAGTAGTAAAAAAGGAGATTCTTAAGTTGCTTCGTGCTGGTGTGATCTATCCTATTTCTGATACTACTTGGGTCTCACCATTACCTTGTGTCCCTAAAAAAGGAGGAATTACTGTAGTAAAGAATGATCATGATGAATTAATTCCCACTAGAACTATAACAGAACATAGAATATGCATTAATTATAGAAAGCTTAATTCTGCTTCTAGGAAAGATCATTTTCCTCTTCCATTTATTGATCAAATGTTGGAAAGATTAGCCAATCATACTCATTACTGCTTTCTTGATGGTTATTTTGGTTTCTTTCAAATCCCCATACATCCCAATGATCAAGAAAAAACTACTTTCACATGTCCCTATGGTACTTTTTCTTATAGAAGGATGTCATTTGGATTATGTAATGCATCAACTACTTTTCAAAGATGCAATGTCAATCTTCTCTAATCTTATTGAGGATGTTGTTGAAGTTCTTATGGATGACTTCTCTGTCTATGGAGATTCTTTTTCTTCTCGTCTTGCTAATCTATGCAGGGTCCTAAAGAGATGTGAAGAGACAAATCTGGTTTTGAACTGGGAAAAGTGTCACTACATGGTTGAAGAAGGGATAGTTCTTGGACACAAGATTTTAGAGAAGGGTATTGAGGTTGATAAATCAAAGATTGAAGTCATGGTCCAGCTTCAGCCACTAAAGACAATGAAGGATATAAGAAGCTTTCTTGGTCATGCTGGGTTCTACAGAAGATTTATCAAGGACTTCTCAAAGATTGCTAGGCCATTGACAAGATTGCTTTGTAAGGAGACTGAGTTCAACTTTGATGAAGTGTTTGAAGGCTTTCAAGGAGATCAAGGCTGCCTTGATATCAGCTCCAATAGTTCAAGCCCCAGACTAGGATCTCCATTTGAGATTATGTGTGATGCATCTGACTTTACAGTAGGAGCAGTTCTGGGTCAGAAAAAGGATAAGAAGTGTTATTCACTATGCTAGTAGAACTTTGGATGAGACTCAAGGTAGATATTCAACAACAGAGAAGGAGCTTCTTGCAGTGGTTTTTGCCTTTGAGAAATTCAGGAGCTACTTAGTTGGATCCAAGATAATTGTCTATACTGATCATGCTGCTTTGAGGCACATCTACTCAAAGAAGGACACCAAGCCCAGGTTGTTAAGATGGATTCTTCTTCTTCAAGAATTTGACATGGAAATAGTTGATATGAAGGGTATAGAGAATGGAGTAGCTGATCATTTATCCAAGATGAGGATAGAGGAACATATACCAATTGATGACTGATGCAAATCAAAGCGACTCGACCTGACGCTCGAGCTAGCACTCGATGGCGTATGTTTGGTCATTAGGTCGAGCACGACCAAATGGAGGAATGTATGGCACTTGACAGAAAAGATTTGTCATGGTATGCTGATATAGTTAACTACATGGTCTGTGAAGAAATTCTAGTAGACATGGATCCTTACGAGAAGAAGAAACTGCTCAAAGACATCAATGGTTACTATTGGGATAAACCTTACTTATACAAAAAGGGATCAGATGGCCTGTTCGGGAGGGGTATAGCAGAGAGTGAAGTAGAAGGAGTGCTGAGACATTGTCATGGTTCTGCCTATAGTGGTCATTTTGAAACTTTCAAAACTGCTCAAAAGATCCGACAATTTGGTGTATGGTGGCCTACAATGTTCAAAGATACTCACAAGTTCATTACAAAGTGTGATGCCTGCCAAAGAATGGGAAATATTACAAGAAGGAATGCAATGCCCCAAAATCCAATTCTAGAGGTTGAGGTATTTGATGTATGGGGGATTGATTTCATGGGACCTTTTAACCCTCCTTCAAATAGGAATGTCTACATATTGGTAGCAGTGGACTATGTCTCTAAGTGGGTAGAGGCCATTGCAACCCTACTAATGATCATAAGGTGGTTCTAAAGCTTTTTAAGACCATAATCTTCCCAAGGTATGGAATTCCAAGAGTTATGATTAGTGGTGGAGGGACACACTTCATCAACAAGATCTTTGAAGGCATGCTAAGGAAATATGGAGTTAAACTCAAGGTGTCCACAGCTTATCATCCTCAAACAAGTGGGCAAGTTGAAGTTTCAAATAAGCAAATCAAGGCCATTCTATCAAGAATAGTGGGATCAATAAGAAAAGATTGGTCTAGCAAACTAGATGAATACTTTGGGCCTATAGAACAGCTTTCAAGACACTAATAGGAAGAACTCCATTTCAACTAGTTTACGGAAAGTCTTGCCATCTCCCAGTTGAGGTTGAATATAAATCTTATTGGTAATTAAGCTTTTGAACCTGGATCTAGACACAACTTCAAATGGTAACACCTCTTTTATTTCAAAAGGATCTCCCCATTTACTTTTTAACTTCCCAGGAAACAGTTTGAGCTTTGAATTGAAAAGTAAAGCTTGGTCTCCAGCCTTTAGGTCCTTAATAAGAATCTTCTTATCATGGAAGGCTTTTGTTATTTGTTTGTAGATTTTGGAGCTTTCATAAGCTTCCAATCTGATTTCTCCAAGCTCATGCAGGATGATAGTGAGTTCACAGTAAATGGTCAGAGAATTAAGAAGTACTAGGGAGAAAAGGAGAAACAAGAGAATGTTAGTTTAAGCGGAATAAAGATGTAGAATGGGTTTGATATTGTAGAATGGAATCGACAAGAAAGTAGAGAAGGGAAGAGATAAGGTAGGACAAAGAGAATAATAGAGAAAAGAGATTCCAATAGAATAGAATGGATACATTGTTGGCCAAGAGGCCTTAAATAGAAAATAAACTAGGGCTACCCTTATTACAAAAGAGAAAGCGACACAAAGGGAGAGAAGGGATGGTTCCCTAGGGCGATAGTGACATCTCAAGGTTTCCCTTAAGGAAACATGTGATCTCCAACGGCTCCTTGATGCCTTCTCGATCCTTCTCTTCTTCATGGGCCTTTGTAGGACGAGGCCAGCCTTTTATTCACATCATTGATGCTCGGCCTTACCACACCGTACGGACATTCCCAACACATAACTGTACGAACATGGCTGATCACACTCGATGTTGTCTTGATCAATACTCCCCCTCAAGCTTAGTCGAATGAAATGACTAAGCTTGGAACCCATGACGCATCACCTCATTAAAAACCTTGACATAGAAAACCTCATGGGACAAAACTATGTCAAGGGAAAAAGAGTGTGATGTCCATGGATTAGGGAAGATGGTCAAGGGTGAGTGATGTCTACAAGCCCAAGTTTGCTATGAATGTGTTCACAAACCTTGGGACATGCAGCTTTAGTGAATATATCTGCCAGTTGGTCTTGACTCCGAGTGTGACACGGTAAGATGACCCCTTCTTCTATCTTTTCTCTAACCTTGTGGCAGTCAACCTCAATATGTTTTGTTCTCTCATGGAAGCTGAATTAGTGGCAATGTGAATCGCGGCTTCATTGTCACAGTGAATGGTGATTGGTGTCTTTGACTCAACACCAAGGTCCTTGAGGAGCGCCTTTAGCCAAGTGAGTTCATTTGTTAGCTTCCTCATTGCTCTATACTCTGCTTCAGCACTAGAACATGAGACTACCTTCTGTTTCTTTGACTTCCAAGTGACCAAGTTCCCACCAACAACTGTGCAATACCCCGTAGTTGATCTCCTATCTAAAGTGTCCCCAGCATAATCAGCATCACAATACCCTACTATCTCCGTGTTCAAGTTCTTACCCATCCATATGCCTTGGCCCAGACTACCTTTGAGATAACTCAGAATTCTTTCAACAATGCTCCAATGATACTTAGTAGGAGCCTTCATGTACTGACTGGCCTGGTTTACAGCATAGCAAATGTCCGGACGCGTGATAGTGAGGTAGATGAGTTTTCCTACAAGGCGCCGGTATCTTGTCACATCCTCATACGGCTCATCCATAGGATCTTTCGGTTTTCCTTCCTTGGCCCTCAAGCTCTCCCCCTTTCGCTTGCCCTGATAGTCTTCCTCAAGAGGAGTCAGGGCAGGTTTCGCACCAAAACGACCCGTTTCGGCAAGAAGATCAAGAGTTTATTTCCTTTGAGAAAGAAAGAGACCTTCCTATGAGCGATAGATTTCTATTCCAAGAAAATACCGAAGCTCACCAAGATCTTTAATGTCAAAGGCGGAGTGAAGGGAGGCCTTGAGCTCACACACGCCCTCGCGATCATCCCCGGTAATGATAAGATCATCGACATAAATTAGAACAACCACCAAACCATGAGCTGACCGGCGTGTAAAGAGAGTGTGGTCGGGTTCAGACCGTTTAAAGCCTTGAGATTTAAGAGTGGAGCTCAATTTGTAATACCAGGCCCGAGGGGACTGCTTAAGGCCATAGATGGCCTTGCGAAGTTGAAGAACCTTTCCCGGTGCAACCATGTCTTCTAACCCCGGTGGAGGGTGCATATACACCTCTTCCTCTAACTCCCCCTGAAGGAAAGCATTTTTGACATCCATCTGCCATAAATCCCAAGAGAGGTTAGTAGCAATGGAGAGCACCACACGGACGGTGTGAAGTTTGGCGACAGGAGCAAACGTGGCCGTGTAGTCGGAACCATAGGTTTGTGTAAAGCCACGGGCCACGAGGTGGGCTTTGTACCGTTCTATCGCGCCGGTGCTACGATATTTGATCGTGAAGATCCATCTTGAACTCACAGCTTTCTTTCCTTTGGGTAGGTCGGCTTCGTCCCACGTATGATTGCGGACCATGGCCCCAGTTTCATCAGAGACGGCATCGCGCCATTCTTGATGTTCCTTTACCTCATCATACGTTTGAGGGATATAGTGTGCATCAATGGCCCCCAGGAATGCTGCATGATCAGGTGGAAGATGGGCAAGCGAACAAACGGCCTGAATGGGATGAGCCACAACTTGGTTATTATAGTACACCCGCTTGTTCTTCCAAGTGGACGGATGAGACTTTACACGCTCACTGCGCCTAAGTGAGGGTTGGGATGTGGACGGTGCAGGCGGAGCCGTCTCAATTGGACTATCGGTGTGGGATGGATTAGTAGGAGCAATGGTGACTTCTTCTAATTGTGGCTCGGGGATAGTGGCCTCCGTACAAGGGGCAAGGTCATGAGGCTCCGCAGGTTCCGGTAAAATGGTAAGCCCATCAGAAGGTGGTGTTGGCCTAAGCTCCACGTCGGACGGGGAAGTAGGGACGCCGAGATGATCGAGGAGGAACCGAAGGTTTGTTGCACGATCAGTCGTTGAGTGCGAGAGATCCTTGAGGCTGTTCCAATCCTTTGTCTCATAATAACCTTGACCTTCTAGGAATTTGACGTCCCGAGACACATAAATGCGGCCGTTAACCGGGTCATAACACTTGTAGCCTTTTTGAGTGGTGGAATAGCCAATAAACACACTCTTAGTACTCTTTGCATCAAGCTTACTCCTTTGTTCCCTTAGAATTAGGACAAAACACACACAACCAAATACGCGTAAGTGGTCTAATGAGGGTTTAGTCTTATTAAGAACTTCAAAGGGAGTGAGGTCGCTTAGGATTTTTGTTGGCGTCCGATTGATAAGGTAGCAGGCTGTCATGACCGCATCTCCCCAAAACCTCTTCGGCACATTCATATGGAACATCATCGACCTGGCCACCTCCATAAGGTGCCGATTCTTTCTCTCCGCCACACCGTTTTGTTGGGGAGTGTAAGGGCAGCCTGTTTGTTGAAGGATGTCATGCCTTGATAGGTGTTCTTTGAGCTTGAGACTTGTGTATTCTCCTCCATTATCTGACCTAAGCACTTTGATCTTGGCATTGAAATGGTTAGTGACATAGGTTTGAAAATTTATAAATGCATCATACACACGGTCTTTAGAGGGCAACAAAGTTAACCAAGTGTACTTTGACTTCTCATCAATAAATGTCACAAAGTATTTGTTGTTATCTCTAGACAAGCATGGTGATGTCCACACATCCGAATGAACCAAATCAAAGCAGTTTTCATAGATAGTAGAAGATTTAGGAAACACAGTTCGACAATGTTTTCCAAGAATACATGACTCACAACTAGAACTATTAAAGGAAACAATAGGTAATAACAACTCAAGAGCACGAGAGTGAGGGTGGCCTAGCCTAGCATGCCATAGTGCATCATTACTAGTAGAAGATAGACAAGAGGTAAGAGACATAGAGTTAGAGGGACTTTGTGAAGTCTTCTCTAAGATATAAAGATCTCTGGTTCCATCTCCTTCCCCTAGTATCTTTCCGGTCTTAATATCCTGAAAATGAACACTGTTAGGGCCAAACACAGTATAGCAATTCAAGTCATTAGTTGCTTTCTTAACCGATAGGAGGTTAGACGTAAAGGTCGGCATATAAAAAGCTTTAGAGTCTTGTTCAAACAATTTCAAATTACCAATGCCAACAGGAATCCGGTCTCCATTAGCAATAATGACATTACCTAGAGCTGGCTGTATATTGTCTAGTAGACTCAGGTTGCTAATCATATGGTGAGAAGCCCCCGAGTCAATGACAAGCATTTTACTAGGTTTCGAAGCAAAGAAAGTGGTACCGGAATCTTTGAGGGCAGCAATAGACTTAATGAGAGCCTCCAAATCAGACTTCCTCACATAGTCTCTATGGGATGCGGCCATTGCCATCATCTCTCCCTGGCTCACTGTTCCGGTGCTAGACTGCTTGTACCTTCATGCGATAGGTTTGCCTTGAACTTAGCCGGCTTGAGGTGTGGGTGAAGGATCCAGCACTTGTCCTTCACATGGCCTTTCTTCTTACAGTGGTCACATACCACAGTCTTCCTCTCATCTGGCCTATAGACTCCCTTGTTGGCTGTTACTAGCTCACCCTTTCCACTAAACAGGCCAAGAGACCCTTGTTCTTTTTGAACCTGAGCACAAACATCATCGAGTGTAGGCAGCCTGTCACCACAGAGTATATGCTTAATGAGGTCATTGAAAGCAGGGTTGAGAGTGAGAAGTAAGCCAAAGACTTTGTCTTGCTCCTTCCTTTCATTCAAGATAGCCGGATCAATGGTACTTGGCCGGAGCATCTCTAGTTCGGCCCATAATGACCGGAACTTCCCAAAGTGCTTGGTAAACTCCAAGTCTTCTTGATGTAGGCTGTTAATAGCCTTCTTGAATTCAAACACACGGGTTAGGTTTGTAACATTCCCGTACACATTAGCTAGCGTGTCCCATAGTTCCTTCGCCGTTTCACAATAGAGTAGGCTTCTAAGATGGGTGCGTCCAGCGAGTTTTGGAGGATAGCAAGCACGGTCTGATCTTCTTGGAACCATTTGATTTCCTTCTCGAGTTCAGCCTCCTTGTCTTCCTCCTTCTCTTCTTTGCCGTCTTCTTTGTTGGCTTTCTTGGGGAGTTGGTTTGTTTCTACATGAATCCAGAGCCCCCAGCAACTAAGAGCGGTCTTTGTGGTTCTTTTCCACAAGAGGTAGTTGGAACCACCGGAGTCACTATTGGCTTTGCGGTTTCCATGGCGAGAGAGAGTATAGTATACTAGAGAGTAAGAAAGAGAATAAGTGAAGAGTGAGTTTAGAGAGTGGTGAATCGAGAAACTTGCTCTGATACCATGTTAGTTTAAGAGGAATAAAGATGTAGAATGGGTTTGATATTGTAGAATGGAATCGACAAGAAAGTAGAGAAGGGAAGAGATAAGGTAGGACAAAGAGAATAATAGAGAAAAGAGATTCCAATAGAATAGAATGGATACATTGTTGGCCAAGAGGCCTTAAATAGAAAATAAACTAGGGCTACCCTTATTACAAAAGAGAAAGTGACACAAAGGGAGAGAAGGGATGGTTCCCTAGGGCGATAGTGACATCTCAAGGTTTCCCTTAAGGAAACATGTGATCTCCAACGGCTCCTCGATGCCTTCTCGATCCTTCTCTTCTTCATGGGCCTTTGTAGGACGAGGCCAGCCTTTTATTCACATCATTGATGCTCGGCTTTACCACACCGTACGGACATTCCCAACACATAACCGTACGAACATGGCTGATCACACTCGATGTTCTCTTGATCAATAGAGAAGTCTACAATGTTTCTCAAGGATGCCCTTCAAACTTGAAAAGAAGATAGGAATAGTCAAGCTTAGAGACTTGATGTTCATATATTTTACCCTGTTTTCCCTTAGTATATTCACATCTTTTGCATCTTTTGCTATCCATTTTCACCATTATTGCATAGCTTTAGGACTAATCATGCATTAGAGTTTAGTTGCATTGCATTTGCATCTTTTCATGCATAAACAGGTGATTTTGAAGCTTAAGGAGCATGGAAGCAATGCTGAGGAAGAAGTGAAGCAATCATGAAGGGAAAGCAAGAGAGTTAAGGCTGAAATAACAAGGTCCGGAGTCCAACTCGACCGCACACTCGACCAGACACTCGACCGTGTGCTGAGGAGGACTCGACCGAGTGGAGAATGCACGAGAGAAGCCAGCTCGACCTGCCACTCGACCGAGCACAGGTCGAGTTGACCGAGCCGTTGACTATTTTGTCTTTTAGTAGTTTTAGGGCTTCCACTCCCCTCCTATATAAAGCCTTGTACCTGCAGCCACAAAAGAAGCTAGCTTTTTAGATATTCTCTAAACCTAGTATTTACCCTTTTTGGGATTTATTCTTTTTGTCTTTTTTTTTATTTCCTAGATCTTGTAGTTGAAAAAGACTAAATTCTTCAATATTGTTAGTTTCATAACTTTTTTAATATTGAGAATTCAAGTTTCATTTCTTTTTCAATATTGTAGATCTTTGTTTCATCTTTCTAATGATGCAAGTTTCAATATTTTCTGGGTTTATGATTTTGATGTTCATCATGTGTTCTTGTGAGTAGTAGCTTAGGATCTTGAGGATGGGTTAGGCTGGGCTGTGAATGAGGTTTGTTTGGCTTGATCAAGCTTGATTGTTGTAGATCTCTTCTAGGGTAGATGTTCTTAATGATGATCCTATATCTGAGAGGGTAGGATCTGATTTCAAGCATCTTAGCATCACACCAATGTTTAAGAGGCATAGATAAGGCTAGATCTAGAGCTTACCATCTTGCTTGCTAAGAGATTAGAGGTTTTGTTTGGAGGATGCAGGCATTGGTGTGATGCTCTAGATCTCTAATCTCTTAGCAAGCAAGATGGTAAGCTCTAGATCTAGCCTTATCTATGCCTCTTAAACATTGGTGTGATGCTAAGATGCTTGAAATCAGATCCTACCCTCTCAGATATAGGATCAGCATTAAGAACATCTACCCTAGAAGAGATCTACAACAATCAAGCTTGATCAAGCCAAACAAACCTCATTCACAGCCCAGCCTAACCCATCCTCAAGATCCTAAGCTACTACTCACAAGAACACATGATGAACATCAAAATCATAAACCCAGAAAAGATTGAAACTTGCATCATTAGAAAGATGAAACAAAGATCTACAATACTAAAAAAGAAATGAAACTTGAATTCTCAATATTAAGAAAGTTATTAAACTCACAATATTGAAGAATTTAGTCTTTTTCAAGTACAAGATCTAGGAAATAAAAAAAATACAAAAAGAATAAATCCCAAAAAGGGTAAATACTAGGTTTAGAGAATATCTAAAAGCTAGCTTCTTTTGTGGCTGCAGGTACAAGGCTTTATATAGGAGGGGAGTGGAAGCCCTAAAAATACTAAAAGACAAAATAGTCAACGGCTCGGTCAACTCGACCTGTGCTCGGTCGAGTGGCAGGTCGAGCTGGCTTCTCTCGTGCATTCTCCACTCGGTCGAGTCCTCCTCAGCACACGGTTGAGTGTCTGGTCGAGTGTGCGGTCGAGTTGGACTCCGGACCTTGTTATTTCAGCCTTAACTCTCTTGCTTTCCCTTCCTGATTGCTTCACTTCTTCCTCAGCATTGCTTCCATGCTCCTTAAGCTTCAAAATCACCTGTTTATGCATGAAAAGATGCAAATGCAATGCAACTAAACTCTAATGCATGATTAGTCCTAAAGCTATGCAATAATGGTGAAAATGGATAGCAAAAGATGCAAAAGATGTGAATATACTAAGGGAAAACAGGGTAAAATATATGAACATCAACACCCCCAAACTTAGTCTTTGCTTGCCCTCAAGCAAATAAGCAAGACATAAGAAGGTAAGTGAGGTTTGAAAGAGGGATCTCAGCTCCTAAAGCTTGCAAATAGACCATCTAGAATCAATGTCCAAGTTACTAGTACTATGATGCAAGTTGAATGAGTTGTACTTAAAAACTTTAGACAAGCATATCACAACCATTACTGATTTGAGCCTTAGATATCCACATGCATTCAAATCAACCATTTCCTTTAACATTCATTAATCAAGAACATGAATCAATTCTATGCAATGCTTAAACTCATTTGGCTTGGAGGTAAAGGTTTTGAGACAATGATGGTCTCTTTTTAGAGTGGGGCTTATCAATATCAAGGTTCTCTCATAAAAAATGGATTGAGCTTTAGAAGAATGCTAAAGGTAAGAACACCTAGACACATACAAGGATAAAACCTTGTCTACCCAAAGGTACCCAAAGTGTTTATCCTAGCAATCTAAACCCAAATGATCCTAGTGTTACCCTTTAACTTCTTCTTTTCTCTTTCACCCTTTTCTCTTTTGGTTTTCAAGTCTTAGGAGAGGTTTCTTATCTGATCTTTCTAGTGGGATGGGGGATTCTTACTTATTTGCTATGGTTCTCTTTTCTTCTTATTCTTAAGACATACAAACGTTTTGCTAGACTTTTCTTTTCTTTAACTAAAACCATCTTCAACAATTTTTTTACTTCCCATCCTTTCACTAGACTTTAGCTTTTACTTAAACACACTCTCCTTTTTAAAGACTCTACCCTTTTTCTCTTCCTCTTTTTTTTTTTTTTCTTTTTCTTTTCTTTCTTTAACTACCAAGTCCCAAACCCAACAGATGAACCACCTAGTCCTATCTAGTTTGAAAAATGCAAACTAGAACTACACAAGGCTTTACTCTTGTCAGCTCAAACCTAACACTTTCTACCAAGCTCAATCCCAAAAATAGGCCTCACACACTCAAGAATAAACATGGCTTGAAAGAAGGGTTGGTTAAGGGTAGGGGAAACTGATTCTTAATGAGAAAATCAGCTACTTGGATCAACAAGAGTGGTAAAAAGGAGAAAGATGATCCAAATATGTATATGGTATCCATGAGTTTAAAGCAATGCACACATTGATAATTGAAAGTCAATATTAGGTTCTTATAGATAGGAAATGGCATCAAATCACAACATGCTTCAATTTAGACCAAATGCAATGCAGGAATTCAATGCTTGGTTCAATCTTATGCTTCGAACCACTCAACTAGCATCAAAGTACTATTAACTTGGGCATTGATCCTAGTCTAGTGAATGAGCAAGCTAACAAGGAAATACTCATCATAGATCCCTAATGCAAGCAGTCCTATATGATAAACAAAATACTTGAATATGCAAAGCAAACTACATGAACACTCTTTTTTTTATAAAGATTTTTGCAAAAAATTTTCAAATTTTTAGGGTTTTTCTATGCCTTAGATGCTATGCAAATACTAACATGATGATGCTAAAAATTTGAAATAAGAAAACAAAACACAATGTCAAATGCTATCTCAAACCCTCCCCCAAACTTAAATCACACAGTCCCTTGTGTGAAAGAAATTTGTTTGAGGATTCAAGACTTAAAACAAAACACACAATATGAAATGCAATGGTATTTACAATGTAAAGGTGATAGTGTTACCTCAAGGATTGGAGAAGAAACTATCCACATCCTCCTGCATGCTATCAAAGGTGTAGCTGGGGTCTTGTTGGTGACTTGGAGATGGGGATTGGGGCAGCTCGACGATGGCGATCGACCGTGACTCGGTCGAGTGCATGTCCGAGTGGGTGGGTCGAGCTGGACTGCGGATGCCATAATTCTGTCCTTGCTGCTGGGAGAACTGTTGGTAGAACTGGTGGTAGAGTGCTGGATCCATGAAGTATTGGGGTGGGATGGGAGGGTAACCTGGATAAGCAGCTGGAGGTGGGAAGCCATATGGTTGTCTGGGCTGGAACTCGGTCGAGTGCGTCAGTGGTGCTCGGTCGAGTGGGGGCTCGAGTGAACCGGTCGAGTGCCTCGAAAGCTGCTGTTCTCGGGTACTTGAGCTCCTCTTCCTCTGAATTGGCTCATACATTGAAGCTCTAGCTGGTTCCACAGGATTCGCAACCCTTGAAAGTGCTCTAGTTGAGCTACTTCTCCTCAAAGGGCTTGAATGGCTAGGAGATGAGTTTCCACTCTTCAGCTCAGCAATCTCCTTCTTTAAGCCTTTGATAGACTTAGCCATGTTGGTGACCTTCTTCTTCAGCTTATCAAACCTCTTTCCTTGCCACTTGCCCCACTTTTGCAAAAGAGTTAACCTCTTGGCATTCTCCCTCACTCCTCTACTATCTCTTGGGTTGGGCTCATAATCTTCACAGTAAAACTGCTCCTCTCCATCAGCTACTTGTGCATTTCCAGCTTCTTCAACTCTAGGTTGAACCACTCCATCAAACCAATGCTCCTCAGCTGGCCAAAAGTCAATGTTGGCTCCCTCTTGAATGGTGGTGAGTTCTTGGTTAGGCAATATGAGTTGCTTTTTCCCAAGTGTTGGAAGCTCATAGTTGAAAATGTGGTTCCCTTAATGCATTTCCTTGGCTAGGATGAGAGTAGAAGTGAGATAGCTTGAGTCAATCCATCTTGGTGAGGCACTTTCTCCTCTAAGTGGAACTTTAGCAGCTTGAAGGATTGGAGTGATGATGCCCCCAATGGTAAGTGCTCCTCTTGACCCTTTGTTTTCCAACTTTCCTACCCAACTTCTCAAGTAAACCATGTGGTCAATGAGCACCATTGCAAGATCAGTCTCTACAGTGCTCCCAAGGATGATGGTTCCATCTCTTGCCTTGAGGATGATCCCATTGAGAGCCAAGTCAATCATCTTCAGCTCTCCCTCATTGATGTTCCCAGTTTCATTCCTTGCAAAGAAGGTGTTTGCAAGAGCTTTATGGAAGTACCTTAAGACTGGGCTCCTTATCTTTGAGCTCTTGGAGTTGGAGGATGAGTAGAGCTTGTTGTCCCCAATGGTTTCCCAAACTGAGTAGAGCTCCTCTCTTGGTATCATCAAGCTCCTATGGCTCCCAACTTCAAATCCAAACACATTGGCTATCTTTTTTATTGAAAGCTCATGCCTCTTCCCCTTGACTGTGAAGGTGATGTGACCAGCTCCAACCTAAGGATTTTTCCTTGCATATGTATGCAGCTTGACAGTGGCAAGGAACTCACAACTCTCCTCTTTGTAGCCCTCCATGCAAAGCCCCATAAACTTGGTGAGATTGCTCTTCTCAAAGAGATATTCTACATCCTCATCAATAGCAAGCTTCTGCATGGTCTCCTTGTGTGGATACCTAGTTCCCAAGAACTCCATCCTCATGAAAGCATCATAAAGCTTCCTCTTTGTCAGCCCACGAGACTCAGCTTCTCCATCATCCATCAATTCTTCTTCTTCACTTTCTTCCTCACTCTCATTTTCACTTTCTTCTTGCTCAACTTCAACAGCTGGCCTCTTCCCCTTGGCCTTGTGTTTCCTCATAAACTCATTGAGGGTAGGCTCTCTTTCCTCCTCACATTCGGTCCTCTCAGGATCTTCCTCAACTTGCTCTCTCCTTGGACGCGACACCTGGCTCGACCGGCTGCTCGAACCGCCACTCGGTCGAGTGGTCGATCGAGTGGTCCGTCGAGTGACTCTCCCAGCTTCACCTCTTGATTCAAAGTCCGCATCACGACGTTCCATGGAGCTTGCAGCGGTTTGGTGCGACTTCTTGGTAATCTTGGAAGACATTTTCAAAAGAAACTTTAGGGAATATACTCAAAGCGCAAAGTTAATAGGTTAGTGACCCAAAAACTTGAAAGAACAAAGCTTTAGCAAGAGATGAACTTTGAAAGAGATTTTAAAGCTTGAATTTAAATGTTTTGAGCAAATGAGAGAATGTGAGAAGTATAGGATCGAGCAAGGACTATATAAAGAAGCTAAGGGGACAAGGAGACAAGGGTGGAGCGTCAATACCATTCAAATTTGAATTGGGAATCTTTGACTTGCTTTTGGCTGCCACTCGACCCCACACTCGACCAGCACGTGGTCGAGCTCCTTGATCAATTTTGAAATTTCAAAATTTTTCTCCTTGTTCTTCCCTCCACTTGATCATTCTAGAAGAATGGGAATCAAATGGGCTTCAATTAGTATCCAGCTCGGCCGAGTACCTCTTGTGGCCTTGGTCGAGTGGGCTTGCGAGTCTCCTTCTCCAAGTCCAAATCTTTCTTTATCCAACTACATTCTTCCTAAAAAGTCTGTCCAACACAAACATAAAATAAAACACATCAAAACTACAAGGAAAATAAACTATATTTACAAAGGATACCTTAGGGACTTCCTCCCTAGTGAGCTTGTTTAGAGTCACTAAGCTTGACTTCTTATAGCTCTTTAAGCTTGATTCGGAGACCAAGGAGGTGATAAAATCCCTCCTGGTTCTGCTTGATAACCTTGGTGTTCCTTCTTGATCACTACTTCCTTGACACTTGAACCATGTTTCTTCTTAAACTTGAGTTTTGGTCTTGCCTTCTTCAAAGCCCTTTTGTTGAGCTGAACTTGAAGTTCCTTCACTAAACCAGCTAGCACTTGGACTGAACCCTTTAGCTTCTCCACTGAATCTTCTTGAAAGGTTAGCTTACCCCTTGAAGCATTTTCCTCACTTGAGACCTCATGATCCTCCTTTCATTTTATAGTGTAAGGTGGATCATATTTGGAAGGCAGATTAGTGGGATTGTTGATGTCAAACTTTATAGTGAAGTCTTCAGTCAGGTGGAGCTTGACAGTCCCCATCGTCACATCAATAACAGCCCCAGCTGAAGCTAAGAATTGTCTTCCCAAGATAAGAGGGTCTTTAGGCTCTTGTTCCATGCTCATGATTGCAAAATCAGTTGGGATCCTTGCTTCTCCTATTTTGATAGGGAGGTTTTCAATCACTCCAACCACATCCCTCTTGGATCCATCTGCTAGATTGACATAGAAGTTGCTATCCTTGAAGTCTTTATACCCTAACTTCTCAGCCACTGAATATGACATCAAGCTCACTGAAGCTCCTAGATCACAAAGGCACTTATTGAAGTGCATGTAGCTGATGGAACAGGGTAAGTTGAATGAGCCTGGATCTTCAAGCTTTGTTGGGACAATAGCTTTTCCAATCTCTTTCAAATCCTTCATATCTTGGTCATGAGCCCTTTTCTTTGACATCTCAAGTAAAAAATTCTGATAGAGAGGGTATGGAGCATACTGTTCCAAAGCAGGTCCTCTCTCTTCTTCTTGGTAAGCAATGATGGCTTCTTGTATAGCCATCACTTCCTTCTTCTCAATAACAACCTCTTCCTTCAAGGCTTTCTCCTTCTCTTGTTGCAAAGCTATCTTCTCCTTATTCTCAATGATCTCCCTCAATTCCCTTATCTTTTGAGCCTTGAAACGTCATGGGAATGGTAGAGGCGGTTTGTAAACAGGAGGAATGTATCTAGCAGGCTTAACAGCTTCTGTGTCTGCAACTCGATCAAGCACTCGAGCAGGCACACGGTCGAGTGGCTGTTCGAGTACCTAGTCGAGTGCAATGTCGAACTCCAGTTGCTTTGCAAAAACATCACTTGGGGCTTCAGTAACTGATAAATTCCCCCAAACTTGGACTTCACTGTCCTCAGTAACTTCTTCCTTATGAACTTGAATGGCCTTGGCTGTGAACTCTCTTGGATTTTGAACAGCTTTTCCAGGGAGTTGGCTGGGTTTAGGAGCTGAAGTAGAGGCAATGTTACTCTCCATATACTTCACTCTTGAGTTAAGACCCTCAAACTTCATGTTTAGATCATTGTACTGTGATGTGAGTCTTTGATTCAACTCAGCAAACTGTTTGGCCTCCTCAATCTTTCCTTGTGTTTGCCCAATCAACAACTGTTGCATCATTGCCCTTAAGTCTTGTTCCTAGCCTTGGTTAGTCTGAAACCCTGGTGGGGGACACAATGGAGGCTGGAACATTTGATGTTGTTGTTTAGGGATGTAGTTTTGTTTCTGTGGAGGCTGTAGAGGTGGATAGACTTGGTCTTGAGGGTTAGCCACATTGGTACTCCTATAAGAGAGATTGTTGTTTTTGAAACCTCCTTGGTTGTAGCCTTTGAATCCTCCCTGGTTTTGCATGTAACACAACTCAGCAAACTCAGTCTCCCCTTCTTTAACTAGAGCCTCTTCCTCACCAATGAAGTGAATAGACTTTTGTTGGCTAAGAAGGATCTTGTCAAGCTTCTCATTGACCATCTTCAAATCCCTCTTGTACTTTTCCTCTTGATCAGTGGATGATGACCTTATGGTTCTGTCATAGTCCTCATTATAGTTGCCATCTAATTGAGCAAGATTTTCAACCAACTCCCAGCCTTCTTCAACATTTTTGTTGAGGAAGTTTCCATTTGAGGTTTTGTCAAGAAGCATTCTGATCTTGGGAAGCACTCCTCTATGCAAAGTGCTTAAAAGGGACTCATTGCTGAAGCCATGGTGAGGACACTGAGTCTGGAATCCTTTAAACCTTTCCCAAGCTTCACAAAAACTCTCATTATTCCTTTGAGCAAACCCAGAGATTTCATTTCTCAATCTAGCAGTTCTAGCATTGGAAAAGAATTTGGCCAAGAAAGCTTTCTTGCAAGCATCCCATGTGGTTATTGCTCCAGTAGGAAGAGTCTTCTCCCAAAGGTGAGCCTTATCTCCAAGTGAGAATGGAAATAGCCTTAACTTGAAGCCATCCTCACTGACTCCATTGATCTTAGTGAGACCACATATCCTATCAAATTCATCAAGGTGGTCCAGGGGATCCTCCATTGGCAACCCATGGAACTTGTTGGCTTGAATCATTGAGATCAATCCACTTTTGATCTCAAAGTTGTTGTTGGCAACAGTAGGAGGCACAATACCAGCTCTCTAGTTATGTGTGTTTGGTGCATCTCCAGCACCAATGTTTCTTGCTCTTGGAGCTTGTTGAGCTTGATGCTCCATTAGCACTTGTTGATCTTGTTCCTGATAGATCCTTGTTTTCTGCTGTCTCAGGTCCCTTGGTGGTTTGCTGATGTGATCAAGGAGTCTCTGAAGATTGTGAGGACCCTTGGACCTTGTTTGCATCAACAGAGTCGAGTACAGACTCGGACAGGCACTCGGTCGAGCGCAGGCTCGAGTGGGTGGTCGAGTCGACTGGGAACTGATGTCTATTTGTATCCGGCTTCTGACTCGATCAGGTGCTCGAGCACACACTCGGTCGAGTGGTTGTCGAGTTGATGGTCAAGCTGTTACCTGAAAAACAATCATAAACAAGCAGAAGAAGAAAAAAGATCAATAGTGAACAAGTTGATAAACGAACTTAATCTTAGACTTTTATGGATCCTAATTGTCACAAAAACACACTCAAATAGGCAACGGCGCCAAATTGAAACAAGTTATTTTGTATGTTGAGGTGAAAGATGGATGAATGATGATGAATGTATGCAAAGAATGGATGGATGGTAAGGTGTTTCAATTCCCCTTATGCAGTTGCAGTATAAGAGGTGTCAATCCAATCTGAGTGTTTGTGAACAGTCAAGATATGCATAAAGATCTAATTTAAGCCAGATGTAAAGGATGTTTGTCACTAACAATCCTATGATGCAAAATGCAGAAAGTAAACTATAAGAACTATGAACTAAATGCAAATGAAACAAGATGATTATGACAATAATGATGCAACCAACAGAAGTATAAACTATGCTAACGAACTAATGCAAGACAAGTAATGAACAAGATGCTAAGTAAATGCAACAGAAATGCAAATAGAATGAAACAAGACAATTACAAAGCATAAATAAGAGTTCTGGGGATGAACTCGAGCCAGCACTCGACCGAGTGTAGGTCGAGTGAGTGGTCGAGCTAGACTAAACGCAGAAACAGAGCAATGCAATAAAAACAGAGTAATGAAAAGACGAATCAAACTACAATCAAGCAACATGATTAAGACTGTAAAATCAATAAACAAGGAAAGACTTCAGGAGGGATTCATGGGCTGGACTAATGATTGAGGCTACCTAACTTGATCAACAAAACTCAAACAACATGAGCTAATCTCTAGACATATGTATCTAAGACAAGCTTCTCCCACTCTCATGGTTAAGAAACAATCAAACCTATGCATTTCTAGACTTGCTCTCACATAGTAAAGAATCTACACAAGCAGGCAGTAAGAAATATGTTTCAAACCAAACAAAACCTCTAATCTCTTAGCAAGCAAGATGGTAAGCTCTAGATCTAGCCTTATCTATGCCTCTTAAACATTGGTGTGATGCTAAGATGCTTGAAATCAGATCCTACCCTCTCAGATATAGGATCAGCATTAAGAACATCTACCATAGAAGAGATCTACAACAATCAAGCTTGATCAAGCCAAACAAACCTCATTCACAGCCCATCCTAACCCATCCTCAAGATCCTAAGCTACTACTCACAAGAACACATGATGAACATCAAAATCATAAACCCAGAAAAGATTGAAACTTGCATCATTAGAAAGATGAAACAAAGATCTACAATACTGAAAAAGAAATGAAACTTGAATTCTCAATATTAAGAAAGTTATTAAACTCACAATATTGAAGAATTTAGTCTTTTTCAAGTACAAGATCTAGGAAATAAAAAAGGCAAAAAGAATAAATCCCAAAAAGGGTAAATACTAGGTTTAGAGAATATCTAAAAAGCTGACTCCTTTTGTGGCTGCAGGTACAATGCTTTATATAGGAGGGGAGTGGAAGCCCTAAAAATGCTAAAAGACAAAATAGTCAACGGCTCGGTCAACTCGACCTGTGCTCGGTCGAGTGGCAGGTCGAGCTGGCTTCTCTCGTGCATTCTCCACTCGGTCGAGTCCTCCTCAGCACACGGTCGAGTGTCTGGTCGAGTGTGCGGTCGAGTTGGACTCCGGACCTTGTTATTTCAGCCTTAACTCTCTTGCTTTCCCTTCCTGATTGCTTCACTTCTTCCTCAGCATTGCTTCCATGCTCCTTAAACTTCAAAATCACCTGTTTATGCATGAAAAGATGCAAATGCAATGCAACTAAACTCTAATGCATGATTAGTCCTAAAGCTATGCAATAATGGTGAAAATGGATAGCAAAAGATGCAAAAGATGTGAATATACTAAGGGAAAACAGGGTAAAATATATGAACATCAACATTGTGTTTGGTAGCCTTTGAATCTCTCCCATGCCTCACAAAAGGTTTCATTATTCTTTTATGCAAAACCAAAAATCTCATTTCTCAACCTTGCAGTTCTAGCATTAGAGAAGTTTTTGGCTAGAAAGGTCTTCTTACAAGCATCCCATGATAGCACCAGCTGGAAGTGTCTTTTCCCATAGATGAGCTTTGTCTCCAAGTGAGAAAGGAAACAACCTGAGCTTGAAGCCATCTTCACTAACACCATTGATCTTGGTGAGGGTACAAAGCCTATCAAACTCATCTAGATGATCTAGGGGGTCTTCCATTGGCAAACCATGGAATTTGTTTGCCTGAATCATAGTGATTAGCCAACTTTTGATCTGATAATTATTGTTGGCAACTGCAAGAGGAACTATGCCAGCTATCTGGTTGTGTGTATTTGGAGCATCTCCTGCACCAATAGGTCTTAGCCTTTGATCCTGATTGTTTTGTTGCTCCATTAGCAATTGATCTTCCTGTTCTTGGAGGATTCTAGTTTTCTGCTGCCTCAGATCCCTTAGAAGTCGGTTGATGTGCTCAATGTATCTCTCAAGGTTCTGATTTCCCTTGGATCTAGTCTGCATCAACTGACTTGATCACTAGCTCGGACTGACACTCCGTCGAGCACATGCTCGAGTTGAAGACTAAACCGACTGAGACGAGAAGACTGACTGAATCTGGATTGGTGGCTCGATCAGGTGCTCGATCGTGCAGATGGTCGAGTTGGTACCTGAGATTCAAAACAACCAAGCAGATGAAGAATCTTAATCAGTAGTGATCAAATGAACTATAGAACTTAATCTTAAACTTATATAAATCCTAAATATCACAAACAAATACTCAAATGGCAACGCCAAATTGAAACATAGTGATGATGATTGATCAAAATGTATGCAGGGTGTTTCAATTACCCTTATGTAGTTGTAGCATAAAGGATGTCAATCCATAATGAGTGTGATGCAAGCAATCAAGATGTGAACACTTATTTAAGTCAAGCCAAATATGATTATGGTTTTGATCGAAAACCCTAATGACAATAATGAAATGCAGAATGTAAAACTACTAAGATCAGAAACAAAATGCAATGAACTAGTGTAAACAAAGCTGAAATTATATTAAATAGGAACAAGAACTATCAAATGCTTATGAAATGAATGCAAAAGGATTAAAACAGGAATGAAACAAGAAAGATGCAAAACATAAACAAGAACTCTGAAAGGAGCTCGAGCAAGCACTCGATCGTATGCTCGATCGAGTGACAGGTCGAGTGACTTGATAAGAAGAAGAGAACCAAATTTAACAATCAAAACAGAACTAAATGCAAGGAAATCAAACAGAAAGCAAATAACAATAATCAAACAGAAAAATCAATGAACAGAGTAGGTTCTAGAGATGGATTCATGGGTTAGAGTCAAGCTATGGTTACCTAAACTGATCAACAAACCTCAATCAACAATGAGCTATCTCTAGAAAATGATCTCATAAACTTACTAATCCATTCTCATGACAATATCAATCAAATTTAGATACTCTTAGACCTGTTCTCACTAGCTAAGACATATAAAAACAGGCATTAAAGATCCAGAGCATTACATGTCAAAAATCACCTTAAACAACCAATCTCTTAGACTAAGCATGATATTCTCTAGCATTAGCTTTATTTAACAACTTAACATTACTGTGATGATAAGAAGCTTAAGATCTATCCTTACCTTCTCAAACATAAGAACAACATAGAGCATATCTAATCTAGAAGAGACATTTAAACAATCAAGCTTGATCAATCTAAACAACCATAACTCTTATCCAGCCTAATTCATCCCTAAGATCCTAACACACTACTCAGATCTACTAAATATGATGAACAAAATCATAAATCCGGAAATTAATGAAACTTGCATGATTAGAAAGATAAGACAAAGATCTACAATATTGAACAAGGAAGCAAACTCAAATTCTTAATACTCTAAAAGTTATGGAAGAAACAAGTATCAAAGATCTTGAGAAAAATACAAAAGGTGGCTAACGATGTAAACAAAAAGCTACAATCCGAAAAGGGTAAAAACTAGGTTTTGGTGGCTACAAGATATTATTTCTGACCCAGTCTGACTTCTTGGGCGGCCACACAGTACATTGGGTATATATAAGAAGGAAGGGAAGCCCTAAAATGGCTAGAAGACAATATAGAGAGGCGGCTGTAAGTGCTCGACCATGTGCTCGATCGAGTGGCATGATGAAACATGTTATTTTGTGGGTGTGATGATGGAATGGTATGGATGATGATGATGAATTGCAAGGTGTTTCAATTACCCTTATGTAGTTGTAGCAAAAAGGATGTCAAACCATAATTAGTGTGATGCAAGCAATCATGATGTGAATACTTATCTAAGTCAAGTCAAATATGATGGATGATTTTAACTAACAACCTAATGATAACAATGAAATGCAGAAAGTAAAAGCTACTAAAACAAGATAAATGCAAAGAGAACATAATGATCAAAGCAATAATGATACTAAACAAGAACAAGTACTAAGCAAATGCAAACAGTAAATGAAACAGGAATCAATGCAATGAAACATAAATGAAACTAGAATGAAACAAGAATGATTAAACAAGTAAGATGCAGTACATAAACAAGAACACTGGGTGGTCGAAATCTCAGAACAAAAACAGAGCAATGATCAGAACATAGCAAAACAAAAGTAGATCAAACAGCAAGCGATTAACAATACTAAAACAGGGAAATCAATAGACAAAGAAGGTCCTAAGGATGGATTCATGGACTGGACTCAAGCTATGGTTATCTAAACTGGCCAAAAAAACCTCAATCAAACATGAGCTATCTCTAGAAAACGATCTCCAAATACCTTGCTAATCCATTCTCATGGCAATAACAATCAAGCTTCGATACTCCTAAACTAGTTCTCACTCAGCAAAGGACATATAAAAGCAGACAATAAACAACAGATCATTTAAATCAAAAATCAAACAAAACATCTAATCTCTTAGCATGCTTAATGATAATCTCTAGATCTTGCCTTATCTAGCAACTTAGACATTGGTATGATGCTAAGAATCTTAAGATCTCACCTTACCATCTCAGATATAAGGATAGCATAGAGAACATCTAGCCAAAAGGATGTCATAGATCTCTTGAGATCATACAAAAGAAACTATGAATCTAAGCAAAAAGTAAAAAATCTCAAAAGGGTAAAAACTAGGTTTTGGTGGCTACAAAATACTTTTTCTGACTAGGTCTCACTTGTGGGCTGCCATGAGGTACAAGGGGTATATATAGAAAGGAAGGAAAGCCCTAAAATGGCTAGAAGACAAGATAGTAAGGCGGCTCGGTCAACTCGACCAGGTGCTCGGTCGAGTGCATGTCGAGTGACCTCCTCTTCTGCTTCTTCCAGCCGGTCGAGTCCTTCTCCGTACACGGTCGAGTGTCTGGTCGAGTGGGCGGTCGAGTGGACCTCCGAGTCTTGTTTTTTTAGCTCTAACTCCCTTGTTCTCTTCACTTGATAGCTCCAATCCTCATCAGCACTCCTTCCATGCTCCTTAGGATCCAAAATCACCTGTTTATGCAAGAAACTATGCAAATGCAATGGAAGCCTACTCTAATGCATAAACAGTCCTAAAGCTATACAATAATGGCCATCATGCAAAAGATGTAAAAAAATTAAGGGAAAACAAGGTAAAATATATGAACATCAACATGGTCGAGTGGCTTCTTCTTCTGTTTCTTCCACTGGTGGATTCCATTTCCTCACACGGTCGAGTGAACTTACGGACCTTGATTCTCTTATGCTCTAGCCCCTTTGTTTGCTTCAGTTTCTAGCTCCATTCCTCCTTAGCACCTTTCCATGTTCCTTGGGGTCCTAATCACCTGTTTATGCAAGAAACCATGCAAATGCAATGCAAATCCTATCTAATGCACAAAGTGACCTCAAACTACTTAATAATAACCAAACTAGCTAGTAAATCATGCAAAAGGTGTAAATAAACATGGTGAAATATATGAACATCACATATGCATTGGGGAACAATGATTAAATCTACCATGTTAGAAGTAGAATCTCAGGATTGAATCCACAGCCCTCATTTATAGTTCATTGTTGCTAGTTCAGTCTTTGGAAAAAAATGAAGAATCTATGTTTAAA
This sequence comes from Camelina laxa, assembly GCA_024034495.1. Taxonomy (NCBI): domain Eukaryota; kingdom Viridiplantae; phylum Streptophyta; class Magnoliopsida; order Brassicales; family Brassicaceae; genus Camelina; species Camelina laxa. The sequence continues at coordinate 13,438,135 of CM043885.1, read as the reverse complement.
CCATTGTGTCATTTGAAAGCATCTCCTTCTTGTGTGAAACTTGCTTGAACATTTTTTGCATCTCTATAATATTGGACTTTAATCGGATCATTCCATTTGCAAGATCACACCAAACACTTTAATGAATGTGAAAGAGATGTTCAATGGGATTGCAAGTCTTTACTTATATATAGGAGCTGAAATAGAATGGTGCATTCTGATAAGCATAGAAAAGTATTTGTAAACACTTTGACTGAAACTTTGCACCATTGAATTGCATCTTAGGACTGTGGTTTGAATCCTTTGTTATTGCTTTTTGGTTGAAGAGATTCCATTTTCAAACTTCTCTTCCTTCTTATGTCTTGATTGTTTTCTTGAGGACAAGCAAAGACTAAGTTTGGGGGAGTTGATAACACTATATTTTACCATAATTTACCATGCATTTATTTTTCTTTGTCTAGAGTTAGGTTTAGCACATTTATGTCTCTTATTCTCAATTTATGCATTAGGATAGAATTTGCATATTTGTGTGCATAAACAGGTGAATTAGGTACTTCGGTAACACCAAGGGGAAGTTGTGATCACAAAGAGTAATCTAGCAAGGAAATAAGGCTCAAAAGAATAGGAAAACAATCAATCAACCATGGACTCGAGCACACACTCCACCGTTGCCAAAGAACACTCGGTCGGATTCATGACGACCGCTTCTAAGATTGACAAGAATAAAGATCTTCCATTGGCATTCAGCTTCAGCGCTCTTCATCAAAGTTTTAGGAAATTGAGATAGCATTCCAATGCCCGTTTTCTAATGTCGATCAAATTTGTGGCCCAAGATTTATCACTCTTTTACTTAGCGGATATCACACCAGATCGAAGACTGAAGCTACTTGACAAACCACTCGACCGAGCAAAGTTGAGCACTTGCCACCGGCTCTCTATTTTGTCTTCTAGTTAACTAGGGCTTTTCTCTTTTGCTATAAGTAGGCCTCTCACCTCTGGCCACAGAACAATCTCGTTTTTTTAGGTCTAGCCACCAAAACTTGTAATCTTAATAACTTTTAATCCTTTAAGCATTTTCATTTGGTTTCTTCTACAAAGTTGCTTATTTCAGCATTATCTTTCTGATTATGTCTGTTTCATCATTTTATGGGTTTGTGTTCTTAAATCTTATTTATTATATCTGAGTAGGGATAGATTCTTAAGGATGAGTTAGGTTGGTAGAGAATTTAGTTTGTTTAGGTTGTTTAAGCTTGAATTCTATAGAATCCTTTATGGATTAGGGGTTCTTTATGCTATCTTTGTTCTGAGAAGTTAAGGATAGATCTCAGGTTTCCTTTCATCATACCAATGCTTAGGCTGCTATAATAAACTAATACTGGAGATTACTGTGCCTAGCCTAAGAGATTAGTTGTCTAGGGTGGTTTTTGACAAAGAATGATCTGGAATTTTATGCCGGTTTAGTATGGTTTCACCAATGAGAATTGGGTTAGGATGTTACTAAACTTGATTGCTATTCTCTTGAGAGTTGATTAAACTTAATTGCTATTCTTATGACTTCTATCCTCAACTCTTTCTTTGATGATTCCCTTAAACATGTCAAAGCAATTTTCTAGTTGGGTTTAAATGGATAATCGAAGGGGGGAGATGATCTTAGTTTAGGTGACAATTTTTAGGGTTTGTTAGATTTCTATTCTGTTTATTCTATATTTTCGTTTATTAGCTTACTTATAACCGTGATAATCAAAACCCCCTTTTATTGAGTTCTAACCTTACATCTCTTCCGACGGATTCTCTAAATAACATTTGTCTCTCTCTGTGGGATCAATCCTTAAATGCTACTACTGAAAAACCACACACATTAAGGAGTAAGTGGAGCTAAAGTATGCTTCTTGTTCTCGTGTGATAGAATGTGTAGTAGTTGGTTCAACCATTTTCTAGAGTCTCTTTGTGAAACTGCCATGACGAGCCTAAAAAACAGATGTACAGCTTACATAGGAACAACATTACACACAACTTGATCTGAATATTTGCCTATCGTGATGAATATGGTGTCTTGTTTGGATATCCTCATTCATTGATCCAATTAAGTCGATATGGATAAGGTTACTTTGTCTTTTAGAGACCTATGTTATCAACCAAATGCTTGTTGGCAACATTAATGCATGAACCACCATCAACGATAAACCTACATGCTTTGGAGTTTAGCAATGTTTTACATTATTTAGAGCTGTCCTTAGTATTTTTAGGTCATTGACCTTAGATATTTTCATTTAGGTTGTTTAGGTTGTTGCATTACTGCATTGTTGTATTTTGGATGAAAACATATACTTTGGAGCTTAAAAAGAGCAAGAATGAGGATGGACAAGTTTCAGCTATTACCAAGAAGGAGAGAACGAGATGGTAACTCTCTATTTTACACTTTCTTAGGAATCTTTTTATCCATGTTTTGCATTGTATATAGCCTAACCTTAGCATTTTTAGGTCCTTAACTTTAGGAATTTGCATTTAGGTTATCTAGGGTGCTGCATTTTTGCATTTGTGCATTTTAGATGAAAACAGGTGCTTTGGAGCCTAAAAAGAGCAATACTGAGGTGAAACCCGAGCATGTACCCGATGGTGTGATCATGTAAGATGGATAGCCTGAACCTCAACCCGATCAAGAGGATCTGAGTGAAAGAAGAACAACCCGAAGCCCAACCCGAGGAGGTACCCGACCCTAGCCTCGTGTAAACCTTCAGACAGAGCTGGGCAGCTAGGTCAAAGGGGTTTTCATATATAAACCCCCTTCCTATTTTCTCACCCAGCGGCCGTAGACTCACGAGAGAGAGAGAGCGAGAGCTACACTGAGAGAGAGAGAGAGAGAGAGAGAGAGAGAGAGAGAGAGAGAGAGAGAGAGAGAGAGAGAGAGAGAGAGAGAGAGAGAGAGAGAGAGAGAGAGAGAGAGAGAGAGAGAGAGAGAGAGAGAGAGAGAGAGAGAGAGAGAGAGAGAGAGACGACTTACATTCTTACAAGCTTTATTTAATTTTTCTATTTTTGTGATTCAACTACTTTGATTCTCGATTACACTATGTTCTTTTACATTAAATCTCCTACTCTTATTTTATGAAATTGTTATTCGTTTGTGCTTGTATGTCGATTATCATGAGATATGAGTAGTGAGCCGAAGTTTATAGGGATCAGATAGGTTAGTAATGCAGCAGCTAGAAGCGTTAAAGATAAGAAACTTAGGATCTGCAGAACCTTTAGTTGCTTGTCGATAATTCTTGTTGAACAGAGAATTCGAACAAGAGTTTGAGAAATCAATTCTCTTTTATTAATCAAAAACCAAAGAACAATAAAGTTACAAATCTCCTACTTATACTAGATGTGCAATAAACTAAATAAAACCCTAAGCCAATGTCGGTAAATTAACGAACACAAAAGGAAATAATTAAACAACCAAAAGCCCACAAAGAAACCAAAACTAGAACTCTCGCTTCAGCCCAGGAAAGTGTGTAGTTACGGTGCATCAGGTCGCCCCAGGTAAAGAAAAATTCGTCCCCGAATTTTCATCCTCTTCATCAGCCACATAACGAACTAAGTGTTTAACATTGAAAACGTCAGATGTGTTCATGTGGGGAGGGAGAAGGAGTCTATAAGCATTGTTGTTAATCTTCTCAAGCACTTCTAATGGTCCGACCTTTCTTGCTTTCAACTTGTTATAAGTGTTTGACAGAACGATCTTTGGTGAGGACAGCCCAAACTTTATCACCTACTGCAAACTGAACATCACGTCTGTGTGAATTGGCAGCAGCTTTGTATTTTGAAGAAGCAGCTTCCAAATTGGCTTTGACTTGTTGGTGAATGTTTGCAAAATTGTCAATCATGTCACAAGCCCTTCCATGAAAACGTGTCCGATCTGGTGCGATACTTAAATCAATGGGACCTCTCGGTATAAAACCATAAACCACGTGAAAAGGACTATAACCTGTGCTCCGTTTAATAGCATGATTTTGTGCAAATTCAGCCTGACACAAAACAGAATCCCAAGAACGAATGTTATCTCCAACTAAGCACCGTAACAGATCACCCGAGGCTCGATTAGTGACTTCAGTTTGACCATCGGTTTGTGGGTGGTAAGCAGAACTCATGTCGAGACTAGTCCGAAGTAAACGCCACAACGAACGCCAAAAGTGGCTCAAAAATCGTGAGTCCCGGTCTGACACAATTGAACGAGGAAGGCCGTGTAGCTTATAAATCTCGCGAAAGAATAACGTCGCGACCTGGACTGCATCAGTGGTTTTTCTACAAGGCACAAAATGGACCATCTTGGAAAATCGGTCAACCACAACAAAGATAGAATCATGTCCACGTTGAGTGCGAGGGACTCCTAAAACAAAATCCATACTTATGTCGGTCCACGGCTGAGAGGGGATTGGTAACGGTAGATACAATCCTGCATTGGAGGCATGTCCCTTGGAAGCATGACAAATCCCACATCGTACAATATAACGTTCAACATCACTTCGTAATGTCGGCCAAAAATAAGATGTGGTTACTAACTGAAGGGTGCGATCCCTACCAACATGTCCTTCACCATGGAGTTCTCTAATCACTTGTAAGCGGAGACTACAATCTGGAATGCACAGTCTACATCCCTTGAATAAAAACCCGTCAACAATAACGTAGTCATCACTGTTTCCACGTTGAGCATCAGTCCAAATTTTTCCAAAAAAAGGATCAACTGGGTAGAGATCGGGAAGAACTGAAAAGCCAATAACGGAAACATGCATCAAAGCTACCAAAGCATGACGACGATTGAGAGCATCAACGACTCGATTAAGTGTTCCCGCCTTATGCTTAATAACAAAAGTGAATTGTTGAAGGTAAGAAAACCAAGCAGCGTGTCGTGAGGATACCTTATCTTGAGAACTCATATGTTTAAGAGCATCATGGTCTGTGTATAAGACAAACTCGCGGTGAAAAAGATAATGTCTCCAATGTTTCACCGCTTGCACCACAGCGTATAACTTGACATCGTACGTACTATACCTCTCACGCGAACCTGCAATTTTCTCACTAAAAAATGCCACTGGTTTTCCCTCTTGACTTAAAACTGCACCAATTCCTGATTTAGAAGCATCACAACGAAGTTCAAAGGCAATGTCAAAGTTGGGAAGTGTTAAAACCGGAGCTGTTGTAAGCTTTGTCTTAATCACGTGAAAAGCATCCTCTGCAGCTTTGGTCCATACAAAGGGTGTCGACTTGATGCAGTCCTTTATAGGTGCCATAATGCTACTAAAATGGTGAACAAAGTGAGGATAAAAGGATGCAAGACCATGAAAGCTTCTAACGTCTGTTATCGTTTGTGGAGTTGGCCAAGAACTAATTGATTCAACCTTAGATGGATCAACCGAAAGACCTTGTCGAGACACCACATAGTCGAGGAACAGAACTTGCGAAACTCCAATAGAACACTTCTTGTTTGCTCCAAACAATTTTTCTCGTCTTAAACTGTCAACACATCACGCAAATGTTGGAGATGATCTGAAAGGGACAAGCTAAAAATCAGTATATCATCGAAATATACAACAACACAACGTCCTATAGAGGGCCTCAATGCTTGGTTCATAACACGCATAAATGTACTAGGCGCATTAGACAACCCAAAAGGCATAACTAGCCATTCAAATAAGCCTTCACGAGTTTTAAAGGCTGTTTTCAATTCATCACCAGGCCTAATACGAATTTGGTGGTACCCGCTTTTGAGATCAAGCTTTGTAAAAATTGTGGCTGACCCAATCTGATCCAGCAAATCATCAAGACGCGGTATTGGAAACCTATACCGAACTGTAATCTTGTTAATTGCGCGGCTATCAACACACATTCGCCATGTACCATCTTTCTTAGGAATAAGAAGAGCTGGTACCGCACATGGACTAAGACTTTCACGCAAATATCCTTTTGACAACAAATCTTCAACTTGACGACGCAGCTCGTCATGCTCTTGTGGTGACATACGGTAATGTGGTCTATTTGGTAAGGCAGCGTTTGGAGTGAGATCGATGCAACGTTGAATGTCACGTAAAGGTAGCAGACCAGAAGGCAGTTCGTCGGGAAACACATCACTAAATTCAGCTACAATATGCTGGAATTCAGTTGGCACATCGCAGCTTATTGGTGACGACACAGGTTTTAAAATAAGAGCCATTCCACCGTTAGTCCTCTCGCATTCTTCAAAGAATTGTGTGGCTTTAACAAACAACACAAGTTGTGAAGACTTTGTTGGGGTAGAAACTGGATCTGAGTTTGTGTTAGATTGTGAAGATGGAGCGGAATCTTGTGAAGGTAGAAGAGTAATATGATTTCCTTCATAGCTGAAACTGTAGGTGTTAGCAAAACCATCATGAATTGTTCGCCGGTCGTATTGCCATGGACGTCCTAACATAATATGACAGGCATCCTTGTAACTTGTGCCAATGGAAAAAGGAACACGACATCTCTTGGAAATTCGCAAATCAGTTTGTGCATTGAGCCAAGCAAGTCGATATGGCGTAGGATGTCGTTCAGTGAAAAGAGCAAGTTTAGCAACAGCCTCTTCTGAAACAATGTTTGTACAGCTACCTGCGTCAATGATGAGACGACAAACTTTTTCTCGGATTGTACAGTTAGATCGAAAAATGTTTGTTCTCAACCAAGATTCGTCGATGGCTTGCGAGGTTAAAAAATTTCTTCTAATGACTAAAGAAACACCGGTATCCCCTGCAACTTGTATATTGGCTTCCTCTTGTGGGTGATCAACAATCTCCTCATCATAGATAACTTCTTCCTCACCAAACAGGATGCGGTTAGGACAAGAGGCTTGGCGGTGCCCTGTTTCCCTGCAGTTAAAACACTTAAATGTCAGAGATCGTATCGGTTTCATTGTCGAGGTTGTGTTACTGACATCTTGAGCAGGAGACAATGCAAGATGCTCTGTTTGAATGGCGTGGCTAGCTTCGCCATTAGTAACAGATCGAAAACGAGGCGTAGATGAACTCCACGCAGGAGTTGGACGCAAATTCTGCTCAATTAACACAGCTCGTTGATGTGCTTCAGAAATCAAGGATGGATTAAAGAGCAAAAGCTGATTATGTATCTACTGCTTAAGACCTCCAATGAAACGTGAAACATAGTGCTCCTCTGCCTCATACAAACTGTTGCGGGCAAGCAGAGAAAAAAATTCAGATGAATATTCATCAACACTTCGAGTTCCTTGTCGCAAATTCTGAAATTGGGTGTAAACTGTCCTTGCATAATTGTAAGGAAGAAAGTAACGACGCATATGTTTCTTCAGTGTATCCCATGAATGCACACGACTTTTTCCCGAATTAACTCGCTGGACTTTGAGTTGTTGCCACCAGGCCGAAGCTCTTCCTCTAAACCTTGTTGCCACAAGAGGCACACGCTTGTCACCAGGGACACTTTTGAAGTCTAATAACTCCTCCGTCGCACTTAGCCAGTCAAGAAACTCCTCTGGTTTCAAGCTGCCCGAGAACTCCGGAAGATCGAGTCGAAAACCCGACTCCCAACGGTGATTTTCTCCTCCCAGAACATCACCTAATGCTCGTTGCTGGTTTCCCCCAGCGAACGGATTGTCATCATCCCCTTCAGAATCTGCATCAAAAACTGGATCATTCCGATTAGGTTGTATCGGTCGTGCTTGAGCCTGAGTTTGAAGCACAGCTCTCACAGTGTTTGCAACAGAATCTTGCATAATTTGCCTTAGATCATGAGAAAACTCAGTGAAAACCTCACGGAAAGCAGAGGTCTGCTCGTCACGGTTTTGTTGTTGAATCTTTTTCGGAGGCATGGTGAAAGAACGTTGCTGAGTCTGATACCAACTAATGCAGCAGCTAGAAGCGTAAAAGACAAGAAACTTAGGATCTGCAGAACCTTTAGTAGCTTGTCGATAATTCTTGTTGAACAGAGAATTCGAACAAGAGTTTGAGAGAGCAATTCTCTTTTATTAATCAAAAACCAAAGAACAATAAAGTTCCAAATCTCCTACTTATACTAGTTGTGCAATAAACTAAATAAAAACCCTAAGCCAATGTCGGTAAATTAACGAACACAAAAGGAAATAATTAAAAACCAAAAGCCCACAAAGAAACCAAAACTAGAACTCTCGCTTCAGCCCAGGAAAGTGTGTAGTTACGCTGCATCAGTTAGTGAGTGTTCTTAATCGATTAGGATGTTTTAGAATGATTGTTCTTATCAAAATTTCCTTCTAGATTAGTGTTCTTAATGCTAGTTTTAGAATGAGAGGTTGAGACTAGATCTAGGGTGTTTTGGCATCGAGAGATGTTTGTTGAAATGCTTAAACCAACTAATGGTAGAGATCTATTCACTTAGCCTAAGAGGATTGGATGGTTGAAGAGGATAAACAAGTTCCTGGCTAGGAAAGTGAGGGATCTTACTGGCTCAATGAAGATGATGGGAGGTCAGATCAAGGAGCTGCAAGACAAGGAAAGCTGTGCCTCAGCTCCCACTTCGGCATATGCACCCACATGGATGGGGAGGACGGACCACTAGGAGGAATTCGAGGATTGGCACCTCCAGAGCCTCACAGAGCATCATCTTACGAACCCCAAGTAGAAGAGGATGCCACCAGACCCGAAAGATCGCGGAAAAGCTACTCAGATGCCTTTCTGACGCCTAACCCGATGGGGTACACGATGCCTTATCCGATGCACCCATCGAGCACACATTCGGGAGAGCACTCGGGTCCATTCTCTATGGCCTATCAGATGCCATATCCAATGCCGTATTCGATGCACCCTGCAAGTGACTATACGGGTGATCACTCTGGAACTCTCCCACCATACCCATCGTACTACCGATGCCCTACCCGATGAGCTACGCGATGTCATACCCGATCAACCCCTCGGATGCTGGTCCGAGCAAGTCGTCCGTACACATAACCAAGCACAGTGATGAGCGAATCCCGGCGTCTGCTGAATCCGGTGACGACCCTGGCTACACGTTGGCGAGCATGGAGGCTGCTACAACCTCCTTCTTCACCAACCCATGAGGTACCACTTTCATCCAACCTTTGTACATAACATTGAATTTAGTTTTATTTCATTTTATGTGATTTTTGGATTCTTTTTCAAACTTTTATTTACACAGGGACTGTGTAATTTAAGTTTGGGGGAGGGTCCTAGAATGTATATAACATTGTGCTTTATTTTCTTATTTTCTTATTTCAAATTTTTGCATGCTAGTTTTATTCATTTGAGTCTGCATCTATTTGCATTAAAAAACCCAATAAAATTTGAAATTTTAAAAAATAAAATAAAATAAAAAACAGTGTTCATGTAGTTGCATTTACATATTAGGATTGAGTCTAGATTGCTTCATATAGGATTGTTGCATATGCATCTAAGGGGGACAATGATTAAAACTACCTTTTTTAAAGTCGAACCTTAAGATTGAAGTTATAGCCCTTAATCACAATTCACTGTTGCTAGATCAATCTTTGGAAAAAATGAAAATTTTTTGTTTAAACCTTGTATCTTTTGTATGTTTCCTCCAATTGCTTGAACATTAAATCATCTCTATTTTATTGAACTTGCTCATGGTAATTCTAAACTCGGGTTCGCAGTCCATTTTGACCAATCTTTTCGTGTAACTCGACTTGTTTTTTTCTACCCATGAACCCAAACCTTTCTTTCAAACCTTGTCATGAATTGTTGAGTGAGGCCTTTTCATTGTGCTATAGGTTGTAGCAACCCGTACCGTGGACCCCACTAGCCTCACTGCCAGCCCACTAGCCTCACTACTAGCCCACTCGCCTCACTGCTAGCCGCCCAACGGACCCCAAGCTGTCCCTGCAGGGCATCAATCCACCAGTAGGTTATTGGAGCGCCAGGCGTTCCTCGAACCCTGGTCCTCACCATTTAACAACCTTCCCACATGACAAGCTGTCACCAATTGACTATTGTAACACCCGCGAACTGAAATCCCGGCTTAGGGGATGCATCGGTCGATGCAGTAGGTGCATCAGTCGATGCAAGTTCGGTTCTGTGCGTTTTGACTTAAGTGAAAACCTGCATTTTGGACAAAGGGAAAAGGAAAACCCATAAATCGATTCTTTTGAGAGAAAATAAGAGAGAAAAAGATTTCTTAAGATTTCTCTAACTTGCGTGTTTTGGTGTTGTATGGCTTGTTAGATCGTTGTTTGGGACGTTAGGAAACTTTCTTGTGGCTTGGGATCGAGTTTTGTGGTTGTAGGAACGAAGATCCGGCGAGAAGCTTTGGGGGAAAACGATGTTCGACATGTGCATCGGTCGATGCACTTTGTGAGTCTATCGATGCAAATGCGAGGACGGCACGTAAAACCTAGGGTGTTCGTGTTATGTCGAGCATGCGTCGGTCAATGCCGTGAGGGTATCAGTCGATGCAACCCCCTTTGGTGTCGGTTGATGAAGAGTCCTGGTTTGTTATTGTTGATTGTTGATTGTTGGTTGATGGTTAGAGATTTCTCTATTGCTTGTGTTATAGCCAATTAGATGGGATGTGATGCTCATATATTTTACCCTGTTTTCCCCTAGTATATTCACATCTTTTGCTATCCATTTTGACCATTATTGCATAGCTTTAGGACTAATAATACAATAGAGTTTAGTTGCATTGGATTTGCATCTTTTCATGCATAAACAGGTGATTTTGGAGCCTAAAGAGCATGGAAGCAGTGCTGAGGAGAAGTGAAGCAATCAAGAGGAAAAAGCAAGAGAGTTAAGGCTGAAAAACCAAGGTCTGGAGTCCCACTCAAGTGCCCACTCGACCAGACACTCGACCTTGTGCGGAGAGGGACTCGACCGAGTGGAAGGAGCAGAAGAAAAGCCAACTCGACCGGTCACTCGACCGAGCACCAGGTCGAGTTGGCCGAGCCGCCTAGCTATTTTGTCTTTTAGCATTTTTAGAGCTTCCACTACTTTTCCTATAAAAGGACCTTGTACCCTTCAGCCACCAAGAGTCCAGCTTTTTAGATAGTCAAAAACCTAGTTTTTACCCTTTTGGGAATTATTTCTTTTGCACTTTTATTTTCTTAGATCTTGTACCTTCTTTTGAAGGAGAAAACATAAGATTCTTGGATTTTGTTGGTTCCATAACTTTCAAAATATTAAGAATTCGTGTTTGATTCCTTCTTCAATATTGTAGATCTTTGCTTTATCTTTCATTTGATGCAAGTTTCAGTATTTTCTAGGATTATGATTTTGTTGTTCATCATGTGTTCTTGTGAGTAGTTGCTTAGGATCTTGACGATGGGTTAGGCTGGATTATGTTTGAGGTTTGTTTGATTTGGTCAAGCTTGATTGTTGTAAATCTCTTCTAGGCTAGATGTTCTTAATGCTGATCCTATAACTGAGAGGGTAGGATTTGATCTCAAGCGTCTTAGCATCATACCAATGTTTAAGGAGCATAGATAAGGCTAGATCTAGAGTTTACCATTAGGCTTGCTAAGAGATTAGAGGTCTTGTTTGGTATTTGACATATTGCTTAATGTCTGCTTGTGTAGATTCTTTACTTTGTGAGAACAAGTCTAGAGATGCATGAGTTTGATTGTTTCTTGCCATGAGAGTGGATTAAACATGTCTTAGAAAATATTGTCTAGAGATTAGCTCAAGTTATTTGAGATTTTTTGACCAAGTTAGATGACCTCAATCATTAGTCCAGCCCACGAATCCCTCCTCAAGGCCTTCCTTGTTTATTGATTTCTTAGTCTTAATCCTGCTGCTTGCTTGTTGTTTGATTCGCTTCGATATTGCTCTGTTTTTCTTGTGTTGCATTGTTTTCTCGCGTTTGTCCACCTCGACCCTGCACTCGATCTGCACTCGATCGAGTGCTTGCTCGAGTTCATCCCCAGAACTTTTGTTTATGCTTTGTAGTTGTCCTGTCTCATTCTAGTTGCATTTCTGTTGCATTCACTTAGTGTCCTGTTCTTTATTTGCCTTGCATTAGTTCAATACTTGCATTACTATAGTTTCTTTTTCTGTTCTAGCTTCATAATTGTCATAATCATTCTGTTCCATTTACATTTAGCATCTAGTTCTAGTAGCTTTTACATTCTGCACTTTACATTTCATCATAGGATTGTTAGTGACAAACATCCTTTACATATGGATTGACTTAGACATATATGCACATCCTGATTGCTTATAAACTCTCAGATTGGATTAACACCTCTTGTACTACAATTGCGTAAGGGGAATTGAAACACCCTGCCACCCTTTCATTCATATCTCACAATTCCATACATTCACCATCATCACCAAAAATATATGTGTTTCAATTTGGCGCTGTTGCCCATTTGAGTGTTTTTTTGTGACAATTAAGATCAATAGAAGTCTACGATTAAGTTCCTTTATCCACTTGTTCACTACTGATCTCGTTTCTTCTACTGCCTGTCTGTGATTGAGTTTCAGGTACCAGCTCGACCACCAACTCGACCACCACTCGACCGAGCGTGTGATCGAGTACTTGATCGAGTCAGAAGCCGGATACAAATGGACATCAGTTCCTAGTCGACTCAACCACCCACTCGAGCCTGTGCTTGACCGAGTGCTTGTCCGAGTCTGTACTCGCGCCTGTTGGTGCAAACAAGGTCTAAGGGTCATCACAATCTTCAGAGACTCCTTGATCACATCAACCGACCAACAAGGGACCTGAGACAGCAGAGAACAAGGATCTATCAGGAACAAGAACAACAAGTGCTAATGGAGCAACAAGATCAACAAGCTCCAAGAGCAAGAAACATTGGTGCTGGAGATGCACCAAACACACATAACCAGAGAGCTTGTATTTTGCCTCCCACAGTAGCAAACAACAATTATGAGATCAAGAGTGGATTGATCTCTATGATTTAAGCTAACAAGTTCCATGGGATGCCAACAGAAGATCCCCTGGACCACCTTGATGAGTTTGATAGGATATGTGGTCTCACAAAGATCAATGGAGTGAGTGAGAATGGATTCAAGTTAAGGCTATTCCTCTTCTCACTTGGAGAAAAGGCTCACCTTTGGGAGAAGACTCTTCCTACTGGAGCAATAACCACATGGGATGCTTGCAAGAAGGCTTTCTTTGCCAAGTTCTTTTCCAATGCTAGAACTTCTAGATTGAGAAATGAAATTTCTGGGTTTGCTCAAAGGAATAATGAGAGTTTTTGTGAAGCTTGGGAGAGGTTTAAAGGATTCCAGACTCAGTGTCCTCACCATGGCTTCAGCAATGAGTCCCTCCTAAGTACTTTGTATAGAGGAGTGCTTCCCAAGATCAGAATGCTTCTTGACACAGCCTCAAATGAAAACTTCCTCAACAAGAATGTGGAAGAAGGCTGGGAGTTGGTTGAAAATCTTGCTCAGTCAGATGGAAACTACAATGAGGACTATGACAGAACAGTAAGGTCCACCTCCACTGATCAAGTGGAGAAGTACAAGAAGAACTTTAATATGGTCAATGAGAAGCTTGACAGGATCCTCCTTAGCCAACAAAAGTCCATTCACTTCATTATTGAAGAGGAAGTTCCAGTTCAAGAGGGGGAGAGGGAATTTGCTAAGCTCTGTTATATGCAAAACTAGGGTGGATTCAAAGGCTACAACCAAGGAGGAGGGTTCAAAAACAACAACCTCTCCTATAGAAGCACCAATGTGGCCAATCCACAAGACCAAGTATATCCACCTCAACAGCCTCAACAACAGAACAACTATGTCCCCAAACAACAGCAACAAGTGTTCCAGCCCCAATTGTGTCCCCCCAGGGTTTCAGACTAACCAAGGCCAAGAACAAGACTTAAGAGCCATGATACAACAATTGTTGATTGGGCAAGCCAATGGAAAGATTGAGGAGGCCAAGCAGTTTGCTGAGTTGAACCAGCGGTTAACATCATAGTATAATGACCTCAACTTTGAGGGTCTGAACTCTAGAGTGAAGTACATGGAGAGCAACATTGCTTCTACTTCAGCTCCCAAACCTACACAACTCCCTGGAAAAGCTGTTCAAAACCCAAGGGAGTTCACTGCAAAAGCCTTTCATATCCTTGATGAAGAAGTCACTGAGGACAGTGATGTTCAAGATGGAGAGGATTGGTCATTTCTCGAAGTTCAGAGTGAAGATTGTGCAAAGCAGACTGAATCCGGTAGTGCACTTGAGCAGGTGCTCGAACCAGCACACGACCGAGTGCCTGATCGAGTGGTCGATCGAGCTGAAGGATTAGAAACTGTCAAGCTTGCTAAGTACATTCCTCCTGCTTACAAACCGCCTCTACCATTCCCAGGACGATTCAAAGCTCGGAAGATTAAGGAATTAAGGGAAATCATTGAGAAAAAGGAGATGATGGCCTTGCAACAAGAGGAAGTGAAAGCTTTGAAGGAAGAGACTGTGATTGAGAAACAAGAGGAAGTGATGGCTATACAAGAGGTTATCATTACTTACCCAGAAGAAGAGAGAGGACCTGCCTTGGAACAGTATGATCCATATCCTCTCTATACGGATTTTTTGCTTGAATTGTCAAAAAAGAAGGCTCATGATCAAGATGAAAAGGATCTTGAAGACCTTGGAGGAGTTATCATCCCAATTAAGCTTAAGGCTCCAAGTCCATTCCTTGCACACTTAGCTATCTTCACTACAACCAGTGCTTATGTGACTTGGGAGCATATATCAGTGTGATGCCTTACTCTATAGCACAAAAGCTTGGGCACACTGAATTCTAGTCCACCAACCTTCACATATGTCTAGCTGATGGAACAAACAAAGGCATAGTTGGTAAGTTGGAAAACATTCGAGTCAAGATAGGAAAGGCAAGGATTCATATAGACTTTGTGGTTCTAGAGATTGATAAGGAGCCTGAAGATCCTATCATTCTAGGGAGGCCATTCTTAGCCACTGTTGGAGCTGTTATAGATGTTAAGGAAGGTCTTGTGACCTTGAACATTGCTGAGGATATAACCATGAAGTTTAACATCTATAACCCAACCAACCTTCCTACCATTGATGACCAACCTTTCACTATCAAGGACAAAGGTGGTCATGAAGGGTTAAGTGAAGTGGCAACTCCAAAGGCTAAGCTCTCTATTCAAGAGGATTCAGTGGAAAAGCTTAAGAGTTCAGTTCAAGAGTTGACTGGTATGGTTAAGGATCTTCAAGTCAAGCTAAACAAGAGGTCTTTGAGGAAGGCAAGACCAATGCTCAAAATCAAGAAGAAATATGGTTTGTGTGTTAAGGGTGAAGTGAGCAAGAGTCAACTTAACAGTGATCGAGAGGTGCCAGGGAGGATTTCATCACCTCCTTGGTATCAAAACCAAGTCTAAGAAGGCAACCAAAGTCAAGCTTAGTGACTCTAAACAAGCTCACTAGGGAGGACGTCCCTAAGGTATCCTTTGTAAATATGTTTTATTTTCTTAGTAGTTTTGATGTGTTTTCTTTTATGTTTGTGTTGGGCAGGCCTTTCAATGAAAGTGTAGTTGGGTATGGAGAGATTTGGACTTAAAGAAGGAGATTCACAAGCCCACTCGACTGGCCCGCGAGAGGTACTCGACCGAGTTGGCAAAGAACTAAGGCCCACTCGATTCTCATTTCACTAGAATGATCGAGTGGAGGGAGGAAAAAGAAGAAAAATTTGAATTTTCAAACTTTGGTCAAGGAGCTCGACCACGTGCTGGTCGAGTGGCAGCAAAAAGCAGATCAAAGATTCCCATTTCAAATTTGAATGGTATAGACGTTCCACCTTTGTCTCCTTGTCCCCTTAGCTTCTTTAAATAGAGCTTACACGAAACTATACCTCTCACGCTCTCTCATTTGCTCAAAACAACTAAATTCAAGTTTAAAAATCTCATCATTTGCTCAAGCTTAGCTCTTTTAAGTTTTTGGGTCGCTAACCTATTAACCTTAAGCTTTGAGTCTATTCCCTCCAGTTCTATTCGAAAATGTCTTCAAGGAAGTCTAAACAAGCGGCTGAAAACTCCCTGAATCGTCGTGATACTCGTCTTGAATCAAGGGGAGAAGCTGGAAGAACCACTCGACCACCCACTCGGGCAAGTGGCGGTCCGAGTAGCCGATCGAGCCAGATGCCGAGTTCAAGAAATCAGTCAGTTGAGGAAGATCCTGAGAGAACCGAAAGTGAAGAAGAAAGGGAGCCAACTCTTATGGAGTTCATGAGGAGAAACAAGGCCAAAGGGAAGAGGCCAGCAGTTGAGGTTGAACAAGAGGAGATTGAAAGTGAGAGTGAGGAAGAAGATGAAGAAGAAGAGGGAGAGGATGATGGAGAAGCAGAATCTTGTGGTTTGACAAAGAGATAACTTTATGAAGCCTTCATGAGGATGGAGTTCCTGGGGACTAGATATCCACACAAGGATACCATGGAGAAGCTATCCATTGATGAAGATGTGGAGTATCTTTTTGAGAAGAGCAACTTAACAAAGTTCATGGGGCTTTGCATAGAGGGTTACAAGGAAGAAAGTTGTGAGTTTCTAGCCACAGTCAAGCTGCACACATATGCAAGGAACGATGATGAGTTGGGAGCTGGTCACATTGCCTTCACAATCAAGGGGAAGAAGTATGAGGTTCTAATGAAGAAGATAGCTAATGTGTTTGGTTTTGAAGTTGGGAGTAATAGGAGCTTGATGATACCAAGAGAAGAGCTCTATTCCATTTGGGAAACCATTGGAGACAACATCACTTATTCATCCTCCAAGACCAAAAGTTCAAAGATAAGAAGCCCAATCCTAAGGTACTTCCACAAGGCCTTAGCAAACACCTTCTTTGCTAGGAAGGAAACTGGAAATCTCAATGAGGGTGAGCTTAAGTTGATTGACATGGCTCTCAATGGAATCATCCTCAAGGCAAGAGATGGAACCATCATTCTTGGGACCACTGTGGAGACTGACCTAGCAATGGTGCTCATTGACCACATGATATATTTGAGAAGTTGGGTGGGCAAATTGCAAAAGAATGGTTCAAGGGGAGCACTAACCATTGGAGGCATCATCACTCCAATTCTACAAGCTGCCAAGGTCCCACTTAAAGGAGAAAAGATCTCCCGAAGATGGATTGACTCAAGCTACCTCACCTCTACTCTCATATTAGCCAAGGAGATGCATCAAGGAAATTACATTTTCAACAGTTGGGAAAAAACAGTTGATCTTGCCTAACCAAGAGCTCACCACCATTCAAGAAGGAGCCAACATTGACTTTTGGCCTGCTGATGCGTTCTTGTTTGATGGGATAGTTCAAGTAAGATTTGATGAAGCTGGAGATGTGGAAATGGCTGATGGGGAGGAGCAGTTTTACTTTGAGGATTATCAGCCCAACCCAAGGGATAGTAGAGGAGTGAGAGAGACTAGCAAGAGGTTGAATCTTTTGCAAAAGTGGAACAAATGGCATGGGAAGAAGTTTGATAAGCTATAGAAGAAGGTGACCAATATGGCTAAGTCTATCAAAGACTTAAAAAAGGAGATTGCTGAGCTGAAGAGTGCAAACTCATCTCCAAGCCATTCAAGCCCTTTGAGGAGGAGTAGCTCAACTAGAGCACTTTCAAGAGTTGCAAACCCTGTGGAACCAGCTACAGCCTCAATGTATGAACCAAATCAGAGGAAGAGGAGTTCAAGTAGCCGAGAACAACAATTTTCGAGGCACTCGACTGGGTAACTCGAGCACCCACTCGACCGAGCACCCTAGCTGCACTCGGCCGAGTTCGAACCTAGAACTCCTTATGGCTTCCCAGCTCCAACTGCTTATCCAGGATATCCAGGTTACCCTCCCTTCCCACCCCAGCACTTCATGGATCCAGCACTGTGCAGCAATTCTACCAGCAGCAAGGTCAGAATTTTGGCATCTGCAACCCAACTCGACCCCCCCACTCGACCACACACCCGACCGAGTACCGGTCGTTTGCCATAGTTGAGTTGCCCGAATCTCCCCTCCAAGTCAGTAACAAGACCCCCACTACACTTATGAAAGCATGAATGAGGATGTGGACAGTTTCTTCCACAATCCTTGAGGTACCACTATCACCTTTCCTTGTAAATATTATTGCATTTCATATTGTGTTTTGTTTTTAGTCTTAAATCCTCTTACAAATTTCGCTTACACAGTGGACTGTGTAATTTAATTTTGGGGGAGGGTTTGAGATAGTATTTGATGTTGTGTTTTGTTTTCTTATTTTACAATTAATCATGATAGTATTTGCATATCATTTAAGGCATAGAAAAAACAAAAAAAAAAATTTGAAAGATTTTGCAAAAATCTGTATAAAAAAGAGTGTTCATGTAGTTTGCATTGCATATTAGGATCTTGTTTAGCATGATTCATATCGGACTGTTTCATATATTTGCATTAGGGATCAATGCCCAATGTAATAGTACTTTGATGCTAGTTGAGTAGCTAGAAGCATAAGATTGAACCATGCTTTGAATTCCTGCATTGCATTTGGTCTAAATTGAAGCATGCTGAGATTTGATGTCATTTCCTATTTATAAGATCCTAATATTGACTTTTAATTATCGTCTTGTGCATTGTTTTAAGCTCATGGATACCATATACATATTTGGATCATCTTTCTCCTTTTTACCACTCTTGTTGATCCAAGTAGCTGATTTCCTCATTAAGAATCAGTTTCCCCACCCTTAACCAACCCTTCTTTCAAGCCATGTTAATTCTTGTGTGTGTGAGGTCTATTTGGGCTTGAGCTTGGTAGAAAGTGTTAGGTTTGAGCTGACAAGAGTAAAAAGCCTTGTGTAGTTCTAGTTTGCATTTTTCAAACTAGATAACTAGGTGGTTCACTTGTTGGGTTTGGGACTTGGCTGTTATGAAAAGAAAAGAGGAAAAAGAGAAAGAAAAAGGGTAGAGTCTTTAAGAGGAGAATGTGTTTAAGCAAAGTCTAGTGAAGAGATGGGAAGTTAAAGAAAAGAAAAGTCTAGCAAAATACTTGTATCTCTTAAGAATAAGAAGAAAAGAGAACCATAGCAAATAAGTAAGAATCCCCCATCCCACTAGAAAGATCAAATAAGAAACCTCTCCCAAGACTTGAAAACCAAAAGAGAAAAGGGTGAAAGAGAAAAGAAGTAGTTAAAGGGTAGCACTAGGATCATTTGGGATTAGAGTGATAGGATAAACACTTTGGGTGCCTTTGGGTAGACAAGGTTTTGTTCTTGTATGTGTCTAAGTGTCTTTACCTTTAGCATTCTTCTATTTTTATGAGAGAACCTTGATATTGATAAGCCCCACTCTAAAATGAGACCATCATTGTCTCAAAAACCTTTATCTCCAAGCCAAATGAGTTTAAGCATTGCATAAAATTGATTATGTTCTTGTTTAATGAATGTTAAAGGAAATGGTTGATTTGAATGCATGTGGATATCTAAGACTCAAATCAGTAAAGGTTGTGATAGGCTTGTCTAAAATCTTTAAGTACAGCTCATTCAACTTGCATCATAGTACTAGTAACTTGGAAATTGATTCTAGCTGGTCTATTAGCAAGCTTTAGGAGCTGAGATCCCACTTTCAAACCTCACCTACCTTATTATGTCTTGTTTATTTGCTTGAGGGCAAGCAAAGACTAAGTTTGGGGGTGTTGATGTTCATATATTTTACCCTGTTTTCCCTTAGTATATTCACATCTTTTGCATCTTTTGCTATCCATTTTGACCATTATTGCATAGCTTTAGGACTAATCATGTAATATAGTTTAGTTGCATTGCATTTGCATCTTTTCATGCATAAACAAGTAATTTTTGAGCCTAAAGGAGCATGGAAGCAGTGCTGAGGAGAAGTGAAGCAATCAAGAGGAGAAAGCAACAGAGTTAAGGCTGAAGAACCAAGGTCCGGAGTCCCACTCGAGTGCCCACTCGACCAGACACTCGACCGTGTGCGCAGGGGACTCGACCTAGTGGAAGGAGCAGAAGAAAAGCCAACTCGACCGGTTACTCGACCGAGCACCAGGTCGAGTTTGCCGAGCCACGTAGCTATTTTGTCTTTTAGCATTTTTAGGGCTACCACTACTTTTCATATAAAAAGACCTTTTACCCTTCAGCCACCAAGAGTCCAACTTTTTAGATAGTCAAAAACCTAGTTTTTACCCTTTTGGGAATTATTCCTTTTGCACTTTTATTTTGTTAGTCTTGTACTTTCTTTTGAAGGAGAAAACATAAGATTCTAAGATTTTGTTGGTTCCATAACTTTCAAGATATTAAGAATTCGTGTTTGATTCCTTCTTCAATATTGTAGATCTTTTCTTTATCTTTCATTTGATGCAAATTTCAGTATTTTATGGGTTTATGATTTTATTGTTCATCATGTGTTCTTGTGAGTAGTTGCTTAGGATCTTAAGGATGGGTTAGGCTGGATTATGTTTGAGGTTTGTTAAATATGGTCAAGCTTGATTGTTGTAAATCTCTTCTAGGCTAGATGTTCTTAATGCTGATCCTATAACTGAGAGGGTAGGATTTGATCTCAAGCCTCTTAGCATCATACCAATGTTTAAGGAGCATAGATAAGGCTAGATCTAGAGTTTACCATTAGGCTTGCTAAGAGATTAGAGGTCTGGTTTGGTATTTGACATATTGCTTAATGCCTGCTTGTGTAGAATCTTTACTTTGTGAGAACAAGTCTAGAGATGCATGAGTTTGATTGTTTTTTGCCATGAGAGTGGATTAAACATGTCTTAGAAAATATTGTCTAGAGATTAGCTCAAGTTGTTTGAGATTTGTTGACCAAGTTAGATGACCTCAATCATTAGTCCAGACCATGAATCCCTCCTCAAGGCCTTCCTTGTTTATTGATTTCTTAGTCTTAATCCTGTTGCTTGCTTGTTGTTTGATTTGCTTTCATATTGCTCTGTTTTTCTTGTGTTGCTCTGCTTTTCTTGTGTTGCTCTGTTTTCTCGCGTTTGTCCAGCTCGACCCTGCACTCGATCTGCACTCGATCGAGTGCTTGCTCGAGTTCATCCCCAGAACTTTTGTTTATGCTTTGTAGTTGTCCTGTCTTATTTCTTGTCTCATTCTAGTTGCATTTCTGTTGCATTCACTTAGTGTCCTGTTCTTTATTTGCCTTGCATTAGTTCAATACTTGCATTACTATAGTTTCTATTTATGTTCTAGCTTCATAATTGTCATAATCATTCTGTTCCATTTACATTTAGCATCTAGTTCTAGTAGCTTTTACATTCTGCACTTTATATTTCAACATAGGATTGTTAGTGACAAACATCCTTTACATCTGGCTTGACTTAGACATATATGCATATCCTGATTGCTTACAAACTCTCAGATTGGATTGACACCTCTTTTACTACAATTGCATAAGGGGAATTGAAATACCCTGCCATCCATTCATTCATATCTCACAATTCCATACATTCACCATCATCACCAAAAATATATGTGTTTCAGGATGATTGCCTTACTGGATGTTTATTAAATACTCATGCATTTTAATTTGTGTTTGTGGTGCAGGTAAAGGCAAAGTGTGATCGTGGAATTCAGGCAATGAGGAGGAGGATGTTCTAGGAACTCGATTGGTTGTTGTCTGGCATTGCTAGGTTGCTAGAATGGGGTCATTAAAAACATTGTTAGGTTGCTGGTTCTTTGTTTCATGTTGATTGATTTATTGGATATTGCTTAAGTTATAATATTGGTTATTTATTGGTTTATTATTGGATATTGTTATTGGTTATTTTCGCTGTTGATTGTGATGGTGGTTAGGTGGCTACTGGGTATGGGACCACTAGGTGTAGGTTATTTGTTATTTATTATTATTATTATTATTAAGTCGGGTCGTTTCAGTTTATATTAGTTTAAGTCGGGTCGTTTCAGTTTGGTATCAGAGCCCTTACGGTTCTAGGGTTGGGTTCACTAGGCTATTTGCTGTAGATGTTTGGGATTTGCATGCTTTTAATGACTATGTGTGCTAGTCAATTGTGTGTGGCATGGAGTCCTAGAACATCCTCTTCGAGCCTACTGTGTGATTCCACGGTGAGTTTACGTTTCTCTGCTTTGTTAGTTTTTGTTTGCTTAGCCTTCTGTTCTTTGTAGTGCAGATGGTTAGAGAGGATACTGTTGACGCGGATGCGGACGTGGTCTTAAACGCGGACGTGGTCATGTACACAGACCTGGTCATGGTAGGGGTAGATGCCCAACAGTTAGTGAGAGTGCGGACCAGAGCGTGACAACTGAAGGTGTTGGCGAGTCGCAGGGTATCCAGGAGGATTCCATGAGTGTGGTTGGAGGGGGCGGTGCTGATGCTCCAGTGGTTGGCGATGCTAGGGTCCCGTGTGTGGGAGCCCCAGCGGTTGGAGTCCCTGGTGTTGATCTTACGGGCTTGTTAGCACTGGTTTTGGAGCGGTTGCCACCTGTGGCACCGGCTCATCTCCTGTAGTGCCACCTGTGGTGGCGGAGGAGCGGCAGCCAATGGCTGCGGATGGAGGAGCGCATTCTCGTTGTGTGGCTATGCTGAGAGAGATACGTCTTCTTGAGACTACACGGTTTTCGGGTGGTACATATCCTACTGTTGCAGATGTGTGGAGGACGAGTGTGGAACATAACTTCTAGACTCTTAGATGTCCTTAGGAGTTTTGGGTGGACATAGGGGTCCACCATTTGACTGGTAATGCTCAGGTGTGGTGGAGATCAGTGGCTGCTAGGAGGGTGCAGCGGGAGATGACTTGGGCTGACTTCGTGCAGGAGTTCAATCGCAAGTATTTTCCGAGAGAGGCATTGGACCGTATGGAGGTGCAGTTTTTGTAGTCGTCTGAGGGGACACGGTCAGTGCGGGAGCTGGATTTGGAGTTCACTCGACTTCTCTGTTATGGGGGTCGGGCTATGGAGTCTGAGGAGGCCCAAATCATGAGGTTTATGAGGGCTCTTTGTGATGACTTGTGGGTTTACTGTAGAGGACGGAGCTATGATGTGCGTGCAGAGCTGGTTAAGGCTGCAGCAGAGATCAAGGAGGACATCCGGGCACAGACAGTGGCGGTTAGTCCAGCAGTTCAGCCTAGTAAGGCTCAGCATCATGGAGGTTCTAGCAAGAGCGGCAAGCCTGCGCAGGGAACCAAGAGGAGGTGAGAGACTATGTACAGACCAAGTGGTGCGAGTTGCTTCGGGTGTGGGAGCAAGGATCACAAGGTTGCTAGTTATCCCAAGAGGAATGCTCCGACGACAGCGGCTCGTGTATGCTATCATTGCAGGGAGCCAGGGCACATCAGGCCCTTTTGTTCGAAGTTGCAGCCGGTAGCAGTGGCAGCGTTGCAGCAGGTGGCACGGATTGAGCAGGCGCCACGGGTTTACACGACGGTCGAGCTTGGTCGAACCTGTGCCGGAGCAATCGCAGGTATAACTTCTGCTACTTAACCTTGTGGATTTCTGTAGGTCAGATTATATGTTTTCCCTGTGATTAAGTGTTAGGTTCTCAACACATGAGGTTTGTGTAAGGACCTTGTTGGTGGGCGGGTTTAAGTCCCATGTTATGTTTGATTCTGGAGCTACTCATAGCTTCATTACTCCGGAGTGTGCAGAGAGTGCGGATATCAGGGGAGATCCCGTGGAGCGTGCGGGAGTTGTCAGAGTTGCGGGAGGCATGTTTCTGAGGGTTATTGGCCGGGCAAAGGAAGTGGATATTCAGATTGCGGGAGAGTTGTGGGCAGCAAAATTTCTTATCAGTCCAGTTGAGTTGTATGATGTTATTCTTTGGATGCATTGGTTGCATGGAAAAAAGGTGCATTTGGATTGCTATCGGAGTAGAGTGGAGTTTGAGCGTCTAGGAGGGAAGTTGGTTTTTGAGGGCGTTAGAGCGATTTCGGGGAGTCTCGTGATCTCGGCCATTCAGGCTGGGAAGATGATCGAGAAGGGCCGTGAGGCTTATTTGGTTACTATTTCGATGCCGGAGTCAGTGGGGCAGTCTACGGTTAGCGGTATTCCGGTTATTTAGGAGTTTGAGGACGTGTTCCAGTCGTTGCAGGGATTACCACCATCTCAAGGAATTCTCAAAGATTGCTAGGCCATTGACAAGATTGCTTTGTAAGGAGACTGAGTTCAACTTTGATGAAGTGTTTGAAGGCTTTCAAGAAAAAAGATAAGAATTTGCATGTTATTCACTATGCTAGTAGAACTTTGGATGAGACTCAAGGGAGATATTCAACAACAGAGAAGGAGCTTCTTGCAGTGGTTTTTGCCTTTGAGAAATTCAGGAGCTACTTAGTTGGATCCTAGATAAGTGTCTATACTGATCATGCTGCTTTGAGGCACATCTACTCAAAGAAGGACACCAAGCCCATGTTGTTAAGATGGATTCTTCTTCTTCAAGAATTTGACATGGACATAGTTGATATGAAGGGTATAGAGAATGGAGTAGCTGATCATTTATCCAAGATGAGGATAGAGGAACATATACCAATTGATGACTCAATGCCTGAAGAAAAGTTGATGCAAATCGAAGCGACTCGACCTAACACTCGAGCCAGCACTCGATCGAGTATGTTTTGTCACTCGGTCGAGCACGACCAAATGGAGGAATGTAGTGCACTTGACAGCGAAGATTTGTCATGGTATGCTGATATAGTTAACTACAAGGTCTGTGAAGAAATTCCAGCAGACATGGATCCTTACAAGAAGAAGAAACTGCTCAAAGACATCAATGGTTACTATTGGGATAAACCTTACTTATACAAAAAGGGATCAGATGGCCTGTTCAGGAGGGGTATAGCAGAGAGTGAAGTAGAAGGAGTGCTGAGTCATTGTCATGGTTCTGCCTATGGTGGTCATTTTGAAACTTTCAACACTGCTCAAAAGATCCGACAATTTGGTTTATGGTGGCCTACAATGTTCAAAGACACTCACAAGTTCATTACAAAGTGTGATGCCTGCCAAAGAATGGGAAATATTACAATAAGGAATGCAATGCCCCAAAATCCAATTCTAGAGGTTGAGGTATTTGATGTATGGGGGATTGATTTCATGGGACCTTTTAACCCTCCTTCAAATGGGAATGTCTACATATTGGTAGCAGTGGACTATGTCTCTAAGTGGGTAGAGGCCATTGCAAGCCCTACTAATGATCATAAGGTGGTTCTAAAGCTTTTTAAGACCATAATCTTCCAAAGGTATGGAATTCCAAGAGTTATGATTAGTGGTGGAGGGACACACTTCATCAACAAGATCTTTGAAGGCATGCTAAGGAAATATGGAGTTAAACTCAAGGTGTCCACAGCTTATCATCCTCAAACAAGTGGGAAAGTTGAAGTTTCAAATAAGCAAATCAAGGCCATTCTATCAAGAATAGTGGGAGCAAAAAGAAAAGATTGGTCTAGCAAACTAGATGAATACTTTGGGCCTATAGAACAGCTTTCAAGACACTAATAGGAAGAACTCAATTTCAACTAGTTTATGGAAAGTCTTGCCATCTCCCAGTTGAGGTTGAATATAAATCTTATGGGCAATTAAGCTTTTGAACCTGGATCTAGAAACAGCTCCAAATGGTAACACCTCTTTTATTTCAAAAAGACCTCCCCATTTACTTTTTAACTTCCCAGGAAACAATTTGAGCTTTGAATTGAAAAGTAAAGTTTGGTCTCCAGCCTTTAGGTCCTTAATAAGAATCTTCTTATCATGGAAGGCTTTTGTTATTTCTTTGTAGATTTTGGAGCTTTCATAAGCTTCCAATCTGATTTCTTCAAGCTCATGCAGGATGATAGTGAGTTCACAGTAAATGGTCAGAGAATTAAGAAGTACTAGGGAGAAAAGGAGAAACAAGAGAAGTCTACAATGTTTCTCAAGGATGCCCTTCAAACTTGAAAAGAAGATAGGAATAGTCAAGCTTAGAGACTATAAATAAACTCACTAGGGAGGAAGTCCCTAAGGTATCTCTGTCTATATTAGTTTAAGTTTTTGTTATTTGATTTAGTTTTAGTATTTCTGTTGGTCAGGGAGTAAGGAAAGAACTTACACAGAAGAAGGGAAGAGTACATGATCGAGTAGCCCACTTCTCCACAAAATATTTTTCCCACCAACACCCACTTGACCGAGCCACTCGACCGAGTCCCTGTCGAGGGCCATAGTCAAGTTCCCCGCCTCTCCATCAGCAAGCTACCATCAAGCTCGAGACTCCAACTACACCTATGACAGCATGAGTGATGCTGTAGAACCTTGATATTGATAAGCCCTACTCTAAATAGAGACCATCATTGTCTTTAAACCTTTTAATACCAAGCCAAATGAGTTTAAGCATTTCATAGGTTGATTCATGTTCTTGTTTAATGAATGTTAAAGGAAATGGTTGAACTGAATGCATGTGTGTGTCTAAGGCTTGAATCAGTTCAGGTTGTGATAGGTTTGTCTAAAGTCATTAAGTAAAGCTCATTCACCTTGCATCATAGTACTCGTAACTTGGACATTTATTCTAGCTGGTTTATTAGCAAGCTTTAGGTGCTGAGATCCCACTTTCAAACCTTACCTTCCTACTTATGTCTTGTTTATTTGCTTGAGCGCAATCAAAGACTAAGTTTGGGGGTGTTGATGTTCCTATATTTCACCATGTTTTACCTTAGTTTATTTACACCTTTTGCATCATTTACTAGCTAGTTTGGTTATTATTAAGTAGTTTGTGGTCACTTTGTGCATTAGATAGGATTTTCATTGCATTTGCATGGTTTCTTGCATAAACAGGTGATTTGGACCCCAAGGAACATGGAAAGATGTTAAGGAGGGATGGAGCTAGCAAGTGAAGTAGACAAAGAGGCTAGAGCAGAAGAGAATCAAGGTCCAGAAGTCCACTCAACCACCACACTCGACTAGACACTCGCCCGTGTGAGGAGATGGAATCGACCGTTGGAAAAACCAGAAGAAGAGGTCACTCGACCATGCACCCGACCGAGCACATGGTCGAGCACTTGCACCCGCCTCTCTATTTTGTCTTCTACCCGTTTTAGGGTTTACCTTCCTTCCTATATATACCCAGTGTACTGTGTGGCCGTCCAAGAAGTTAGACTTAGTCAGAAATAATATCTTGTAGCCACCAAAACCTAGTTTTCACCCTTTTGGGCATATTTACTTTTTGCTTATTTTGATTAGCCACTTTTTGTATTGTTCTCAAGATCTTTGATACTTGTTTGTTCCATAACTTTCTAAGTATTAAGAATTTGAGTTTGTTTCCTTATTCAATATTGTAGATATTTATCTTATCTTTCTAATCATGCAAGTTTTATCATTTTCTGGGTTTATGATTTTGTTCATCATGTTTAGTAAATCTGAGTAATGTATTAGGATATTAGGGATGGATTAGGCTAGATAAGAGTTATGGTTGTTTAGATTGATCAAGCTTTACTGTTTAAATGTCTCTTCTAGATTAGATGTGCTCTATGCTATTATTATATCTGAGAAGGTATGAATAGATCTTAAGTTTCTTATCATCACACCAATGTTTAAGTTGTTAGATAAAGCTAATGCTAGAGATTATTATGCTTAACCTAAGAGATTGGTTGTTTAAGGTGATTTTTGACATGTAATGATCTGGATCTTTAATGCATGTTTTTGTATGTCTTAGATAGTGAGAACTAGGTCTAAGAGTATCTAAACTTGATTGATTTTGTCATGAGAATGGATTAGTTAGTTTATGAGATCATTGTCTAGAGATAGCTCATTGTTTATTGAGGTTTGTTGATCAGTTTAGATAACCATAGTTTGAGTCCAGCTCATGAATCCATCTCTAGGACCTTCTTTGTTTATTGATTTCTCTGTTTGATTATTGTTATTTGTTTCCTGTTTGATTTCCTTGCATTTAGTTATGTTTTGATTGTTAAATTTTTTTCTCTTCTTTGTAACAAGTCACTCGATCTGTCACTCGATCGAGCATACGATCGAGTGCTTGCTCAAGCTCCTTCCAGAGTTTCTTGTTTATGTTCTGCATCTTTCTTGTTTCATTTCTGTTTCATTGCATTCACTCCTGTTTAATCTTGTCTAATTTATTGCCTTGAATTAGTGTAGTTCTTGTTCTTGTTTGGTATCACTTCTATCTGTTTATCTTTGTTCATATGGCATTTAGTCTTTGATCTTAGTAGTTTACATTCTGCATTTCATTATTGTCGTTAGGTTGTTAGAACAAAACCAACTTGATATTTGGCTTGACTTAAATAAGTGTTCACATCCTAATTGCTTGCATCACACTTATGATGGATTGACATCTCTTATTTTACAACAACATAAGAGTCATTGAAACCTCTTGCATACCATCATGATCCTGATTGTTTTGTTGCTCCATTAGCAATTGATCTTCCTGTTCTCGGAGGATTCTAGTTTTCTGGTGCCTCAGATCTCTTGGAAGTCGGTTGATGTGCTCAATGTATCTCTCAAGGTTCTGATTTCCCTTGGATCTAATTTGCATCAACTGACTTGATCACTAGCTCGGACTGACACTCCATCGAGCACATGCTCGAGTTGAAGACTAAACCGACTGAGACGAGAAGACTGACTGAATCTGGATTGGTGGCTCGATCAGGTGCTCGATCGTGCAGATGGTCGAGTGCTTGGTCGAGTTGGTACATGAGATTCAAAACAACCAAGCAGATGAAGAATCTTAATCAGTAGTGATCAAATGATGGAATGGTATGGATGATGATGATGAATGGCAAGGTGTTTCAATTACCCTTATGTAGTTGTAGCATAAAGGATGTCAAACCATAATGAGTGTGATGCAAGCAATCAGGATGTGAATACTTATCTAAGTCAAGTCAAATATGATGGATGATTTTAACGAACAACCTAATGATAACAATGAAATGCAGAAAGTAAAAGCTACTAAAACAAGATACTAAATGCAAAGAGAACATAATGATCAAAGCAATAATGATACTAAACAAGAACAAGTACTAAGCAAATGCAAACAGTAAATGAAACAGGAATCAATGCAATGAAACTAGAATGAAACAAGAATGCTGAAACAAGTAAGATGCATGACATAAACAAGAACACTGGATGGTCGAAATCTCAGAACAGAAACAGAGCAATGATCAGAACAGAGCAAAACAAAAGTAGATCAAACAGCAAGCGATTAACAATACTAAAACAGGGAAATCAATAGACAAAGAAGGTCCTAAGGATGGATTCATGGACTGGACTCAAGCTATGGTTATCTAAACTGGCCAAAAAACCTCAATCAAACATGAGCTATCTCTAGACAATGATCTCCAAATACCTTGCTAATCCATTCTCATGGCAATAACAATCAAGCTTAGATACTCCTAAACTAGTTCTCACTCAGCAAAGGACATATAAAAGCAGACAATAAACAACAGATCATTTAAATCAAAAATCAAACAAAACATCTAATCTCTTAGCATGCTTAATGATAATCTCTAGATCTAGCCTTATCTAGCAACTTAGACATTGGTATGATGCTAAGAATCTTAAGATCTCACCTTACCATCTCAGATATAAGGATAGCATAAAGCACATCTAGCCTAGAAGAGATCTATAAACAATCAAGCTTGACCAACCTGAACAACCATAACCCTAATCCAGCCTAAACCATCCTTAAGATCCTAGATAACTACTCACAATCACCAAACATGATAAACAAAATGAATAACCCAGAAATCAATGAAACTTGCATGATTAGGTAGATGAGATGAAGATCTACAATATTGAAGAAGAAGTCAAACTCAAATTCTTAATACTTTGAAAGTTATGAAACCAACAAGTATCAAAGATCTCTTGAGATCATACAAAAGAAACTATGAATCTAAGCAAAAAGTAGCAAAAAGTAAAAAATCTCAAAAGGGTAAAAACTAGGTTTTGGTGGCTACAAAATACTTTTTCTGACTAGGTCTCACTTGTTGGCTGCCATGAGGTACAAGGGGTATATATAGAAAGGAAGGAAAGCCCTAAAATGGCTAGAAGACAAGATAGTAAGGCGGCTCGGTCAACTCGACCAGGTGCTCGGTCGAGTGCATGTCGAGTGACCTCCTCTTCTTTTTCTTCCAGCCGGTCGAGTCCTTCTCCGCACACGGTCGAGTGTCTAGTCGAGTGGGCGGTCGAGTGGACCTCCGAGTCTTGTTTCTTTAGCTCTAACTCCCTTGTTCTCTTCACTTGATAGCTCCAATCCTCATCAGCACTCCTTCCATGCTCCTTAGGGTCCAAAATCACCTGTTTATGCAAGAAACTATGCAAATGCAATGCAAGCCTACTCTAATGCATAAACAGTCCTAAAGCTATACAATAATGGCCATCATGCAAAAGATGTAAATAAATTAAGGGAAAACAAGGTAAAATATATGAACATCAACATGGTCGAGCGGCTTCTTCTTCTGTTTCTTCCACTGGTCGATTCCATCTCCTCACACGGTCGAGTGGACTTACGGACGTTGATTCTCTTCTGCTCTAGCCCCTTTGTTTGCTTCAGTTTCTAGCTCCATTCCTCCTTAGCACCTTTCCATGTTCCTTGGGGTCCTAATCACCTGTTTATGCAAGAAACCATGCAAATGCAATGCAAATCCTATCTAATGCACAAAGTGACCTCAAACTACTTAATAATAACCAAACTAGCTAGTAAATCATGCAAAAGGTGTAAATAAACATGGTGAAATATATGAACATCAAATATGCATTGGGGAACAATGATTAAATCTACCATGTTAGAAGTAGAATCTCAGGATTGAATCCACAGCCCTCATTTATCGTTCATTGTTGCTAGTTCAGTCTTTGGAAAAAAATGAAGAATCTATGTTTAAACCATTGTGTCATTTGA
Organism: Camelina laxa; assembly: GCA_024034495.1. Classification (NCBI taxonomy): domain Eukaryota; kingdom Viridiplantae; phylum Streptophyta; class Magnoliopsida; order Brassicales; family Brassicaceae; genus Camelina; species Camelina laxa. The sequence goes on along the minus strand of CM043885.1, from coordinate 13,407,415 downwards.
AAGCATCTCCTTCTGAAACTAAGTATTTATGGTGGACAGGTTAAGATGGAATGGATGATGATGAATGTATGCAATGATTGGTAAGGTGTTTCAATTCCCCTTATGCAGTTGCAGTATAAGGGGTATCAATCCAATTTGAGTGTTTGTGAACAGTTAAGATATGCATAAAGATCTAATTTAAGCCAGATGAAAAGGATGTTGCCACTAAACAATCCTATGATGAAAATGTAAAGTGCAGAAGGTAAACTAAATGAACTAAGAACTAAATGCAAATGAAATAGAATGATTAAGACAGTAATGATGCAACCAACAGAAATAGAAACTAAGCTAAAGAACAAATGCAAGACAATAATGAACAGGACACTAAATGGATGCAGCAGAAATGGAACAGGAATGAAACAAGACAATCACAAATCATAAATAGCAGAGTTCTGGGGATGAACTCGAGCCAGCACTCGACCGAGTGTAGGTCGAGTGAGTGGTCGAGCTAGACTAAACGCAGAAACAGAGCAATGCAATAAAAACAGAGTAATGCAAAGACAGATCAAACTACAATCAAGCAACATGATTAAGACTGTAAAATCAATAAACAAAGAAGGACTTGAGGGGGATTCATGGGCTGGACTAATGATTGAGGCTATCTAACTTGATCAACAAATCTCAAACAACATGAGCTAATCTCTAGACATATGAATCCAAGACAAGTTTCTCCCACTCTCATGGTCAAGAAACAATCAAACCTATGCATTTCTAGACTTGCTCTCACATAGTAAAGAATCTACACAAGCAGGCAGTAAGAAATATGTCTCATACCAAACAAAACCTCTAATCTCTTAGCAAGCAAGATGGTAAGCTCTAGATCTAGCCTTATCTATGCCTCTTAAACATTGGTGTGATGCTAAGATGCTTGAAATCAGATCCTACCCTCTCAGATATAGGATCAGCATTAAGAACATCTACCCTAGAAGAGATCTACAACAATCAAGCTTGATCAAGCCAAACAAACCTCATTCACAGCCCAGCCTAACCCATCCTCAAGATCCTAAACTACTACTCACAAGAACACATGATAAACATCAAAATCATAAACCCAGAAAAGATTGAAACTTGCATCATTAGATAGATAAAACAAAGATCTACAATATTGAAAAAGAAATGAAACTTAAATTCTCAATATTAAGAAAGTTATTAAACTAACAATATTGAGGAATTTAGTCTTTTTCAAGTACAAGATCTAGGAAAATAAAAAGCAAAATGAATAAATCCCAAAAAGGTAAATACTAGGTTTAGAGAATATCTAAAAAGCTGACTCTTTTTGTGGCTGCAGGTACAAGGCTTTATATAGGAGGGGAGTGGAAGCCCTAAAAATGCTAAAAGACAAAATAGTCAACGGCTCGGTCAACTCGACCTGTGCTCGGTCGAGTGGCAGGTCGAGCTGGCTTCTCTCGTGCATTGTCCACTCGGTCGAGTCCTCCTCAACACACGGTCGAGTGTCTGGTCGAGTGTGCGGTCGAGTTGGACTCCGGACCTTGTTATTTCAGCCTTAACTCTCTTGCTTTCCCTTCATGATTGCTTCACTCCTTCCTCAGCATTGCTTCCATGCTCCTTAAGCTTCAAAATCACCTGTTTATGCATGAAAAGATGCAAATGCAATGCAACTAAACTCTAATGCATGATTAGTCCTAAAGCTATGCAATAATGGTGAAAATGGATAGCAAAAGATGCAAAAGATGTGAATATACTAAGGGAAAACAGGGTAAAATATATGAACATCAACACCCCCAAACTTAGTCTTTGCTTGCTCTCAAGCAAATAAGCAAGACATAAGAATGTAGGTGAGGTTTGAAAGTGGGATCTCAGCTCCTAAAGCTTGCAAAGAGACCATCTAGAATCAATGTCCAAGTTACTAGTACTATGATGCAAGTTGAATGAGCTGTACTTAAAGACTTTAGACAAGCATGTCACAACCTTTACTGATTTGAGCCTTAGATATCCACATGCATTAAAATCAACCATTTCCTTTACATTCATTAATCAAGAACATGAATCAATTCTATGCAATGCTTAAACTCATTTGGCTTTGAGGTAAAGGCTTTGAGACAATGATGGTCTCTTTTTAGAGTGGGGCTTATCAATATCAAGGTTCTCTCATAAAAAATGGATTGAGCTTTAGAATAATGCTAAAGGTAAGAACACCTAGACACATACAAGAATAAAACCTTGTCTACCCAAAGGTACCCAAAGTGTTTATCCTAGCAATCTAAACCCAAATGATCCTAGTGCTACCCTTTAACTTCTTCTTTTCTCTTTCACCCTTTTCTCTTTTGATTTTCAAGTCTTAGGAGAGGTTTCTTATTTGATCTTTCTAGTGGGATGGGGGATTCTTACTTATTTGCTATGGTTCTCTTTTCTTCTTATTCTTAAGACATACAAGCTTTTTGCTAGACTTTTCTTTTCTTTCTCTTCTTTTCTTTAACTAGAACCATCTTCAACAATTTTTGCTTCCATCCTTTCACTAGACCTTTCTTAAACACAATCTCCTCTTAAAGACTCTACCCTTTTTCTCTCTTTTTCTTTTTTTTTTTTTTTTTTTCTTTTCTTTCTTTAACTTCCAAGTCCCAAACCCAACAAATGAACCACCTAGTCCTATCTAGTTTGAAAAATGCAAACTAGAACTACACAAGGCTTTACTCTTGTCAGTTCAAACCTAACACTTTCTACCAAGCTCAATCCTAAAAATAGGCCTCACACACTCAAGAATAAACATGGCTTGAAAGAAGGGTTGGTTAAGGGTAGGGGAAACTGATTCTTAATGAGGAAATCAGCTACTTGGATCAACAAGAGTGGTAAAAAGGAGAAAGATGATCCAAATATGTATATGGTATCCATGAGTTTAAAGCAATGCACACATTGATAATTCAAAGTCAATATTAGGTTCTTATAGATAGGAAATGGCATCAAATCACAACATGCTTCAATTTAGACCAAATGCAATGCAGGAATTCAATGCTTGGTTCAATCTTATGCTTCTAACCACTCAACTAGCATCAAAGTACTATTAACTTGGGCATTGATCCTAGTCTAGTGAATGAGCAAGCTAACAAGGAAATACTCATCATAGATCCCTAATGCAAGCAGTCCTATATGATAAAAAAAATACTTGAATATGCAAAGCAAACTACATGAACACTCTTTTTTTTATAAAGATTTTTGCAAAAATTTTCTAATTTTTAGGGTTTTTCTATGCCTTAGATGCTATGCAAATATTAACATGATGAAGCTAAAAATTTGAAATAAGAAAACAAAACACAATGTCAAATGCTATCTCAAACCCTCCCCCAAACTTAAATCACACAGTCCCTTGTGTGAAAGAAATTTGTTTGAGGAAATTGAGTTAGAGTTCCAATGCCCGTTGTCTAATGTCGATCAAATTTTTGGTCCAAGAGTTATCACTCTTTTACTCAGCGGATATCACACCAGATTGAAGACTGAAGCTACTTGACAAACCACTCGACCAAGCACTCGACCAAGCAAAGTTGAGCACTTGCCACCGGCTCTCTATTTTGTCTTCTAGTTAACTAGGGCTTTTCTCTTTTTCTATAAGTAGGCCTCTCACCTCTGGCCACAGAACAATCTCGTTTTTTTTAGGTCTATCCACCAAAATTTGGAATCTTAATAACTTTTGATCCTTTAAGCATTTTCATTGGATTTCTTATACAAAGTTGCTTATTTCATCATTATCATTCTGATTATGTCTGTTTCATCATTTTATGGGTTTGTGTTCTTAAATCTTAATTATTAGATTTGAGTAGGGATAGATTCTTAAGGATGAGTTAGGTCGGTAGAGAATTTAGTTTGTTTAGGTTGTTTAAGCTTGAATTCTATAGAATCCTTTATGGATTAGGTGTTCTCTATGCTATCTTTGTTCTGAGAAGTTAAGGATAGATCTCAGGTTTCCTTTCATCATACCAATGCTTAGGCTGCTATAATAAACTAATACTGCAGATTATTGTGCCTAGCCTAAGAGATTAGTTGTCTAGGGTGGTTTTTGACAAAGAATGATCTGGAATTTAATGCATGTTTAGTATGGTTTCACCAATGAGAATTGGGTTAGGATGTTACTAAAGTTGATTGCTATTCTCTTGAGAGTTTATTAAACTTGATTGCTATTCTTATGACTTATATCCTCAACTCTTGCTTTGATGATTCCCTTAAACATGTCAGAGCAGTTTTCTAGTTGGGTTTAAAGGGATAATCGAAGGGGGGAGATGATCTTAGTTTAGGTGACAATTTTTAGGGTTTGTTAGATTTATATTCTGTTTATTCTATACTTTAATTCTAAGTCTTTGCTTAAATGCATTAAGTTAGCCTCATGAACTAACTACGATCTAAATTGTGTATGCATCGCTAAAAACTTGCATGTGTGCTTGACCTAGCTTAGATGTGTGTCGTGTCATAGGAAGAACATACCACTTACCTATGGAACTTCATGGATTAGAATCGAACCTGTTTTCAATGCTTTAATCTATGCGTCGTTGCCTGCAACAGTTGAGTAACGGAGTATAGGGATCTTAGACAGTTAGCTTGTGACCTATAAGTTAATGGTTCGTTCGTGTTTCGTAGTCCGAGTCTTACATAAACAAACTAATCCTAAACTTTCCTAGATAGATAGATCATTGATCCCCTGCGACTCCCCTTGATGCCCAATGCTTTTCTTATTTATTTTACTTGCTTTATTTTCGTTTATTAGCTTACTTATAACCGTGACAATCAAAACCGCCTTTTATTGAGTTATAACCTTACATCTTTTCCGACGGATTCTCCAAATAACTTTGGTCTCTCTCTGTGGGATCGATCCTTAAATGCTACTACTGATTATCTATGCACTTTCAGCCGTCGTGGTCTTTTTAAGGTAAAAGATTTGGAGTGAAAAACCACACACATCAAGGAGTAACTGGAGCTGAAGTATGCTTCTTGTTCTCGTGTGATAGAATGTGTAGTAGTTGGTTCAACCATTTTCTAGAGTCTCTTTGTGAAACTGCCATGACGAGCCTAAAAAACAGATGTACAACTTACATAGGAACAACATTACACACAACTTTATCTGAATATTTGCCTATCGTGAAGAATATGGTGTCTTGTTTGGAGATCCTCCATTAAGTCTCATTCATTGATTTAATTAAGTCGATATGGAAAAGGTTGCTTTGTCTTTTGGAGACCTATGTTATCAACCAAATGCTTGTTGGCTACATTAATGCATGAACCACCATCAAAGATAAACCTACATGCTTTGGAGTTTAGCAATGTTTTACATTATTTAGAGCTGTCCTTAGTATTTTTAGGTCATTGACCTTTGATATTTGCATTTAGGTTGTTTAGGTTGTTGCATTACTGCATTGTTGCATTTTGGATGAAAACAGGTACTTTGGAGCTTAAAAAGAACAAGAATGAGGATGGACAAGTTTCAGCTATTACCAAGAAGGAGAGAAGGAGATGATAACTCTCTATTTTACACTTTCTTAGGAATGTTTTTATCCATGTTTTGCATTGTACATAGCCTAACCTTAGCATTTTTAGGTCCTTAACTTTAGGATTTTGCATTTAGGTTATCTAGGGTGCTGCATTTTTGCATTTGTGCATTTTAGGTGAAAACAGGTGCTTTGGAGCCTAAAAAGAGCAATACTGAGGTGAAACCCGAGCATGTACCCGATGGTGTGATCATGTAAGATGGATAGCCTGAACCTCAACCCGATCAAGTGGATCTGAGTGCAAGAAGAACAACCCGAAGCCCAACCCGAGGAGGTACCCGACCCTAGCCTCGTGTAAACCTTCAGACAGAGCTGGGCAGCTAGGTCAAAGGGGTTTTCATATATAAACCCCCTTCCTATTTTCTCACCCAGCGGCCGTAGACTCACGAGAGAGACAGCGAGAGAGAGAGAGAGAGAGAGAGAGAGAGAGAGAGAGAGAGAGAGAGAGAGAGAGAGAGAGAGAGAGAGAGAGAGAGAGAGAGAGAGAGAGAGAGAGAGAGAGAGAGAGAGAGAGAGAGAGAGAGAGAGAGAGCTGCAAGACAAGGAAAGCTGTGCCTCAGCTCCCACTTGGGCATATGCACCGACATGGATGGGGAGGAACGGACCACTAGGAGGAATTCGAGGATTGGCACCTCCAGAGCCTCACAGAGCATCATCTTACTAGCCCCAAGTAGAAGAGGATGCCAGCATACCCGAAAGATCGCGGAAAAGCAACTAAGATGCCTATCTGAAGCCTAACCCAATGGGGTACACGATGCCTTATCCGAGGCACCCATCGAGCACACATTCGGGTGAGCACTCGGGTCCATTCTCTCTGGCCTATCAGATGCCATATCCAATGCCGTATTCGATGCGCCCTGCAAGTGGCTATAGGGGTGATCACTCCGGACCTCTCCCACCATACCCATCGTACTACCGATGCCCTACCTGATGAGCTGAGGCATATTCTCTCTGGCCTATCAGATGCCATATCCAATGCCGTATTCGATGCGCCCTGCAAGTGGCTATCAGATGTCATACCCGATCAACCCCTCGGATGCTGGTCCGAGCAAGTCGTCCGTACACATAACCAAGCACTCTAATGAGCCAATCCCGGCACCTGCTGAATCCGGTGACGACCCTGGCTACACGTTGGCGAGCATGGAGGCTGCTACAACGTCCTTCTTCACCAACCCATGAGGTACCACTTTCATCCAACCTTTGTGGGTCTGATTGGAAGCACTCAAACGCCTTGTTTGCAAACGAGCCGCTCCAATGATCAACAATCAACAAGTTGTTTGGAGAAGGCGGTTGGATATCATGATTGGAGAAAGCGTTTGAACATGATGGTTAGAACCTGTTTTTGGTGGTTACAACCACTCATCCTAGTCACTATCAAAAACCAACGTTTGGCTTTATAAAGATGTTGCAAAGTTTTTTTTTTTTCTTTGGACAAAAAGCTGCACAGTGTTATTATTTATTTATTGTTCACACCCTAATCTTGATTTGATATATGTTGCTATTCTTCTCACTGTTTTTTTTCTTATGAAAAGGTTAGTAAGCCAAAAATAAATAAAAATTTAGTAAATCATAAAACTAGAACCAATCTGTTTTGTTTCACTTTAAAGTGAAGCCAAGATTATGTTTTGAATAGTAACATACATGGAGATTATGATTTTGTTAATATCATATAATGAAGATTTAAAAATAAACATTTGTTAATTTTGTTAAGATCACATTTGATCATTTCGTTAATATCATTTATATATATTAGTATTTTATATTATGAATTAGATAATGATTTATTATTTCATTTTTTAACTAAATTAATTTCAATTTTTTATAACTTATACTATTCAACCGCTGAAATGTTACCAATCAAGCAAAATACTCAACCGCTTTCTTTTACTGTACCGTCTTTTCCATCCTCTAACTTTAACCGCTTTCTTTTTAACCACCTTGTTTACAACCGCTATATAAATTTCAACCGCCTCTTTTAAACGTGGTTACCAATCGGAGCCTGTATATAACATTGAATTTAGTTTTATTTCATTTTATGTGATTTTTGGATTCTTTTTCAGACTTTTATTTACACAGCGACTGTGTAATTTAAGTTTGGGGGAGGGTCCTAGAATGTATATAACATTGTGCTTTATTTTCTTATTTTCTTATTTCAAATTTTTGCATGCTAGTTTTATTCATTTGAGTCTGCATCTATTTGCATTTAAAAACCCAAAAAAATTGAAATTTCTTTTTTAAAAAAAAAAAAAAAAAAACAGTGTTCATGTAGTTGCATTTACATATTAGGATTGAGTCTACATTGCTTCATATAGGATTGTTGCATATGCATCTAAGGGGGACAATAATTAAAACTACCTTGTTTAAAGTCAAACCTTAGGATTGAAGTTATAGCCCTTAATCACAATTCACTGTTGCTAGATCAATCTTTGGAAAAAATGAAAAATCTTTGTTTAAAACCTTGTATCTTTTGAATGCTTCCTCCAATTTCTTGAACATTGAATCATCTCTATTTTATTGGACTTGCTCATGGTAATTCTAAACTCGGGTTAGTACTCCATTTTTACCAATCTTTTTCATTTAACCCGACTTGTTATTTCCTACCCATGAATCTAAACCTTTCTTTCAAACCTTGTCATGAATTGTTGAATGAGGCCTTTTCATTGTGCTATAGATTGTAGCAACCCGTCCCGTGGACCCCACTAGCCTCACTGCTAGCCCACTAGCCTCACTACTAGCCCACTCGCCTCACTGCTAGCGCCAACGGACCCCAAGCTGGCCCTGCAGGGCATCGATCCTAACCCATCACTGTGGATATCCCAATCCACCAGTAGGTTATTGGTGCGCCAGGCGTTCCTCGAACCCTGGTCCTCACCATTTAACAACCTTCCCACATGACAAGCTGTCACCAATTGACTATTGTAACACCCGCGAACTGAAATCCCGGTTTAGGGGATGCACCGATCGATGCAGTAGGTGCATAGGTCGATGCAAGTCCGGTTCTGCGTATTTTGACTTAAGTGAAACGTTGTATTTTGGACAAAGGGAAAAGGAAAACCCTTAAATCGATTCTTTTGAGAGAAAATAAGAGAGAAAAAGATTTCTTAAGCGTTTTGGGAGATTCTTGGAGATTGATGGCTTTTTCTGGTGAGATATGAGGCTTAGAACGTTGTAGGAGCTTGCTAGGAGTGTTTTCTTGATTGTTTGAGGTTCAGAATCGTCTTAGCGAAGGTAAGTGCCTGACCATGGCTTATCTAAGCTCGAGATTTCTCTAACTTGCTTGTTTTGGTGTTGTATGGCTTGTTAGATCGTTGTTTGGGACGTTAGGAAACTTTCTTGTGGCTTGGGATCGAGTTTTGTGGTTGTAGGAACGAAGATCCGGCGAGAAGCTTCGGGGGAAAACGATGTTCGACATGTGCATCGGTCGATTCACTTTGTGAGTCTATCAATGCAAATGCGAGGACGGCGCGTAAAACCTAGGGTGTTCGTGTTATGTCGAGCATGCGTCGGTCGATGCAGTGAGGCTATCGGTCGATGAAAATGTAGCTTGTATCGGTCGATGCAACCCCCTTTGGTGTCGGTTGATGTAGAGTCCTGGTTTGTTATTGGTTATAGTTGATTGTTGGTTGATGGTTAGAGATTTCTCTATTGCTTGTGTTATAGCCAATTAGATGGGATGTGATGTTCATATATTTTCTCCTGTTTTCCCTTAGTATATTCACATCTTTTGCATCTTTTGCTATCCATTTTTACCATTATTGCATAGCTTAAAGACTAATCATGCAATAGAGTTTAGTTGCACTGCATTTGCATCTTTTCATGCATAAACAGGTGATTTTGGACCCTAAAGAGCATGGAAGCAGTGCTGAGGCGAAGTGAAGCAATCAAGAGGAGAAAGCAAGAGAGTTAAGGCTGAAGAACCAAGGTCCGGAGTTCCACTCGACTGCCCACTCGACCAGACACTCGACCGTGTGCGGAGAGGGACTCCACCGAGTGGAAGGGGCAGAAGAAAAGCCAACTCGGCCGGTCACACGACCGAGCACCAGGTCGAGTTGGCCGAGCCGCCTAGCTATTTTGTCTTTTAGAATTTTTAAGGCTTCCACTACTTTTCCTATAAAAGGACCTTGTGCCCTTCAGCCACCAAGAGTCTAGCTTTTTAGATAGTCAAAACCTTAGTTTTTACCCTTTTGGGAATTATTCCTTTTGCACTTTTATTTTCTTAGATCTTGTACCTTCTTTTGAAGGAGAAAACATAAGATTCTTGGATTTTGTTGGTTCCATAACTTTCAAGATATTAAGAATTCCTGTTTGATTCCTTCTTCAATATTGTAGATCTTTGCTTTATCTTTCATTTGATGCAAGTTTCTGTATTTTCTGCGTTTATGATTTTGTTGTTCATCATGTGTTCTTGTGAGTAGTTGCTTAGGATCTTGATGATGGGTTAGGCTGGATTATGTGTGAGATTTGTTTGATTTTGTCAAGCTTGATTGTTGTAAATCTCTTCTAGGCTAGATGTTCTTAATGCTGATCCTATAACTGAGAGGGTAGGATTTGATCTCAAGCCTCTTAGCATCATACCAATGTTTAAGGAGCATAGATAAGGCTAGATCTAGAGTTTACAATTAGGCTTCCTAAGAGATTAGAGGTCTTGTTTGGTATGTGACATATTGCTTAATGTCTGCTTGTGTAGATTCTTTAGTTTGTGAGAACAAGTCTAGAGATGCATGAGTTTGATTGTTTCTTGCCATGAGAGTGGATTAAACATGTCTTAGAAAATATTGTCTAGAGATTAGCTCAAGTTGTTTGAGATTTGTTGACCAAATTAGATGACCTCAATCATTAGCCCAGGCCATGAATCCCTCCTCAAGGCCTTCCTTGTTTATTGATTTCTTAGTCTTAATCCTGTTGCTTGCTTGTTGTTTGATTTGCTTTCATATTGCTCTATTTTTCTTGTGTTGCTCTATTTTCTCGCGTTTGTCCAGCTCGACCCTTCACTCGATCTGCACTCGATCGAGTGCTTGCTCGAGTTCATCCCCAGAACTTTTGTTTGTGCTTTGTATTTGTCCTGTCTTATTTCCTGTCTCATTCTAATTGCATTTCTGTTGCATTCACTTAGTTTCATGTTCTTTATTTGCCTTGCATTAGTTCAATACTTGCATTACTATAGTTTATATTTATGTTCTAGCTTCATAATTGTCATAATCATTCTGTTCCATTTACATTTAGCATCTAGTTCTAGTAGCTTTTACATTATGCACTTTACATTTCATCATAGGATTGTTAGTGACAAACATCCTTTACATCTGGCTTGACTTAGACATATATGCACATCCTGATTGCTTACAAACTCTCAGATTGGATTGACACCTCTTGTACTACAATTGCATAAGGGGAATTGAAACACCCTGCCATCCATTCATTCATATCTCACAATTCCATACAATCACCATCAGCACCAAAAATATATGTGTTTCAATTTGGCGTTGTTGCCCATTTGAGTGTTTTTTTGTGACAATTAGGATCAATAGAAGTCTAAGATTAAGTTCCTTTATCCACTTGTTCACTACTGATCTCGTTTCTTCTACTGCTTGTCAGTGATTGAGTTTCAGGTACCAGCTCGACCACCAACTCGATCACCACTCGACCGAGTGTGTGATCGAGCACTTGATCGAGTCAGAAGCCGGATACAAATAGACATCAGTTCCCAGTCGACTCGACCACCCACTCGAGCCTGTGCTCGACCGAGTGCTTGTCTGAGTCTGTACTCGCGCCTGTTGATGCAAACAAGGTCCAAGGGTCATCACAATTTTCAGAGACTCCTTGATCACATCAACCGCCAACAAGGAACCTGAGACAGCAGAGAACAATGATCTATCAGGAACAAGAACAACAAGTGCTAATGGAGCAACAAGATCAACAAGCTCCAAGAGCAAGAAACATTGGTGCTGGAGATGCACCAAACACACATAACCAGAGAGCTGGTATTTTGCCTCCCACAGTAGCAAACAACAATTATGAGATAAAGAGCGGATTGATCGCTATAATTCAAGTCAACAAGCTCCATGGGTTGCCAATGGAAGATCCCCTGGACCACCTTGATGAGTTTGATAGGATATGTGGTCTCACCAAGATCAATGGAGTGAGTGAGGATGGATTCAAGATAAGGCTATTCCCCTTCTCACTTGGAGACAAGGCTCACCTTTGGGAGAAGACTCTTCCTATTGGAGCAATAACCACATGGGATGCTTGCAAGAAGGCTTTCTTGGCCAAGTTCTTTTCCAATGCTAGAACTGCTAGATTGAGAAATGAAATTTCTGGGTTTGCTCAAAGGAATAATGAGAGTTTTTGTGAAGCTTGGGAGAGGTTTAAAGGATTCCAGACTCAGTGTCCTCACCATGGCTTCAACAATGAGTCCCTCCTAAGTACATTGTATAGAGGAGTGCTTCCCAAGATCATAATGCTTCTTGACACAGCCTCAAATGGAAACTTCCTCAACAAGAATGTGGAAGAAGGAAGGATTAGAAACTTCCTCAACAAGATCATGTGCTTGAACCAGCACTCGACCGAGTGCCTGATCAAGTGGTCAATCGAGCTGAAGGATTAAAAACTGTCAAGCCTGCTAAGTACATTCCTTCTGCTTACAAACCGCCTTTACCATTCCAAGGACGTTTCAAAGCACAGAAGCTTAAGGAATTAAGGGAAATCATTGAGAAAAAGGAGATGATGGCCTTGCAACAAGAGTAAGTGAAAGCTTTGAAGCAAGAGGCTGTGATTGAGAAACAAGAGGAAGTGATGGCTATACAATAGGTTATCATTACTTACCAAGAAGAAGAGAGAGGACCTGCCTTGGAACAGTATGATCCATATCCTCTCTATAAGGATTTTTTGCTTGAATTGTCAAAAAAGAAGGCTCATGATCAAGATGAAAAGGATCTTGGAGGAGTTATCATCCCAATTAAGCTTAAGGATCCAGGTCCATTTTATCTGCCTTGCACACTTAGCTATCTTCACTACAACCAGTGCTTATGTGACTTGGGAGCATCTATCAGTGTGATGCCTTACTCTATAGCACAAAAGCTTGGGCACATTGAATTCAAGTCCACCAACCTTCACATATGTCTAGCTGATGGAACAAACAAAGGCATAGTTGGTAAGTTGGAAAACATTCAAGTCAAGATAGGAAAGGCAAGGATTCATATAGACTTTTTGGTTCTAGAGATGGATAAGGAGCCTGAAGATCCTATCATTCTAGGGAGGCCATTCTTAGCCACTGTTGGAGCTGTTATAGATGTTAAGGAAGGTCTTGTGACCTTGAACATTGCTGAGGATATAACCGTGAAGTTTAACATCTATAACCCAACCAACCTTCCTACCATTGATGACCAACCTTTCACTATCAAGGACAAAGGTGGTCATGAAGGGTTAAGTGAAGTGGGAACTCCAAAGGCTAAGCTCTCTCTTCAAGAGGATTTGGTGGAAAAGTTTAAGAGTTCAGTTCAAGAGTTGACTAGTATGGTTAAGGATCTTCAAGTCAAGTTAAATAAGAGGTCTTTGAGGAAGGCAAGACCAAGGCTCCATATCAAGAAGAAATATGGTTTGTGTGTTAAGGGTGAAGTGATCAATAGTCAACTCTAGTGATCAAGAGGTGCCAGGGAGGATTTCATCACCTCCTTGGTATCAAAACCAAGTCTAAGAAGGCAACCAAAGTCAAGCTTAGTGACTCTAAACAAGCTCACTAGGGAGGAAGTCCCTAAGGTATCCTTTGTAAATATGCTTTATTTTCTTAGTAGTTTTGATGTGTTTTCTTTTATGTTTGTGTTGGGCAGGCCTTTCAATGAAAGTGTAGTTGGGTATGGAGAGGTTTGGACTTAAAGAAGGAGATTCACAAGCCCACTCGACTGGCCCGCGAGAGGTACTCGACCGAGTTGGCAAAGAACTAAGGCCCACTCGATTCTCATTTCACTAGAATGATCGAGTGGAGGGAGGAAAAAGAAGAAAAATTTGAATTTTCAAACTTTGGTCAAGGAGCTCGACCACGTGCTGGTCGAGTGTGGGGTCGAGTGGCAGCAAAAAGCAGATCAAAGATTCCCATTTCAAATTTGAATGGTATGGACGTTCCACCTTTGTCTCCTTGTCCCCTTAGCTTCTTTAAATAGAGCTTACACGAAACTATACCTCTCACGCTCTCTCATTTGCTCAAAACCACTAAATTCAAGTTTAAAAATCTCATCATTTGCTCAAGCTTAGCTCTTTTAAGTTTTTGGGTCGCTAACCTATTAACCTTAAGCTTTGAGTCTATTCCCTCCAGTTCTATTCGAAAATGTCTTCAAGGATCACTAGGAAGTCTCAACAAGCGGCTGAAAACTCCCTGAATCGTCGTGAAACTCGTCTTGAATCAAGGGGAGAAGCTGGAAGAACCACTCGACCACCCACTCGGGCAAGCACTCGACCGAGTGGTGGTCCGAGTAGCAGATCGAGCCAGATGCCGAGTTCATGAAATCAGTCCGTTGAGGAAGATCCTGAGAGAACCGAAAGTGAAGAAGAAAGGGAGCCAACTCTTATGGAGTTCATGAGGAGAAACAAGGCCAAAGGGAAGAGGCCAGCAGTTGAGGTTGAACAACAGGAGATTGAAAGTGAGAGTGAGGATGAAGATGAAGAAGAAGAGGGAGAGGATGATGGAGAAGCAAAATCTTGTGGTTTGACAAAGAGAAAAATTTATGAAGCCTTCATGAGGATGGAGTTTCTGGGGACTAGATATCCACACAAGGAAACCATGGAGAAGCTAGCCATTGATGAAGATGTGGAGTATCTTTTTGAGAAGAGCAACTTAACCAAGTTCATGGGGCTTTGCATGGAGGGTTACAAGGAATAAAGTTGTGAGTTTCTAGCCACAGTCAAGCTGCACACATATGCAAGGAAGGATGATGAGTTGGGAGCTGGTCACATTTCCTTCACAATCAAGGGGAAGAAGTATGAGCTTCCAATGAAGAAGATAGGAAATGTGTTTGGTTTTGAAGTTGGGAGTAATAGGGGCTTGCTGATACCAAGAGAAGAGCTCTATTCCATTTAGGAAACCATTGGAGACAACATTACTTATTCATCCTCCAAGACCAAAAGTTCAAAGATAAGAAGCCCAATCCTAGGGTACTTCCACAAGGCCTTAGCAAACACCTTCTTTGCTAGGAAGAAAACTAGAAATCTCAATGATGGTGAGCTTAAATTGATTGACATGGCTCTCAATGGAATCATCCTCAAGGCAAGATATGGAACCATCATTCTTGGGACCACTGTGGAAACTGACCTAGCAATGGTGCTCATTGACCACATGATATATTTGAGAAGTTGGGTGGACAAATTGCAAAACAAAGGTTCAAGGGGAGCACTAACCATTGGAGGCATCATCACTCCAATTCTACAAGCTGCCAAGGTCCCACTTAGAGGAGAAAAGGTCTCACCAAGATGGATTGACTCAAGCTACCTCACCTCTACTCTCATATTAGCCAAAGAGATGCATCAAGGAAATCACATTTTCAACTTTGAGCTTCCAACAGTTGGGAAAAAATAGTTGATCTTGCCTAACCAAGAGCTCACCACCATTCAAGAAGGAGCCAACATTGAGTTTTGGCCAGCTGATGAGTTCTTGTTTGATGGATAGTTCAAGTAAGAGTTGATGAAGCTGGAGATGTGGAAAGGGCTGATGGGGAGGAGCAGTTTTACTTTGAGGGTTATGAGCCCAACCCAAGGGATAGTAGAGGAGTGAGAGAGACTAGCAAGAGGTTGACTCTTTTGCAAAAGTGGAACAAATGGCATGGGAAGAAGTTTGATAAGCTAAAGAAGAAGGTGACCAATATGGCTAAGTCTATCAAAGGCTTAAAGAAGGAGATTGCTGAGCTGAAGAGTGCAAACTCATCTTGATGTTCATATTATTTACCTTGTTTTCCCTTAGTATTTTCACTTCTTTTGAATCATTTACCATATAGTTTGGCCTATTTTGCATAGTTTTAGGAATGTTTATGCATTAAAGTGTAGTTGCATGTCATTTGCATGGTTTCTTACATAAACAGTTGATTTTGGAGCTTAAGGAGCATGGAAGGATTGCTGAAGAAGATTGGAGCTGAGAAGAGAAGGAAACAAGAGAGTTAGAGCTGAAGAAACAAGGTCCGGAGTCCCACTCGACCGCCCACTCGACAAGACACTCGACTGTGTGCGGAGAGGGACTCGACTGAGTGGAAGATGCACAAAAGAAGCCAGCTCGACCGGTCACTCGACCGAGCACCAGGTCGAGTTGGCCGAGCCGCCTAGCTATTTTGTCTTTTAGCATTTTTATGGCTTCCACTACTTTTTCTATAAAAGGACCTTGTACCCTTCAGCCACCAAGAGTCCAGCTTTTTAGATATTCTCAAACCTAGTTTTTACCTTTTAGGGAATTATTCCTTTTGCACTTTTATTTTATTGGATCTTGTACCTTCTTTTGAAGGGATAAAGATAAGATTCTTGGATTTTGTTGGTTCCATAACTTTCAAGATTTTAAGAATTTGTGTTTGATTCTTTCTTCATTATTGTATATCTTTGCTTTATCTTTCATTTGATGCAAGTTTCAGCATTTTCTAGGTTTATAACTTTAATGTTCATCATGTGTTTTTGTGAGTAGTAGCTTAGGATCTTGAGGATGGGTTAGGCTGGATTATGTTTGAGGTTTGTTTTATTTGGTCAAGCTTGATTGTTGTAGATCTCTTCTAGTCTAGATGTTCTTAATGCTGATCTTATATCGGAGAGGGTAGGATTTGATCTCAAACATCTTAGTATCATACCAATGTTTAAGGAGCATAGATAAGGCTAGATCTAGAGTTTACCATTAGACTTGCTAAGAGATTAGAGGTCTTGTTTGGTATTTGACATATTGCTTAATGCCTGCTTGTGTAGATTTTTTACTGTGTGAGAACAAGTCTAGAGATGCATGAGTTTGATTGTTTCTTGCCATGAGAGTGGATTAAACTTGTATTAGAAAATATTGTCTAGAGATTAGCTCAAGTTGTTTGAGATTTGTTGACCAAGTTAGATGACCTCAATCATTAGTCCAGCCCATGAATCCCTCCTCAAGGCCTTCTTTGTTTATTGATTTCTTAGTCTTAATCTTGCTGCTTGCTTGTTGTTTGATTTGCTTTCATATTGCTCTGTTTTTCTTGTGTTGCTCTGTTCTGTCGTTTTTGTCTAGCTCGACCCTGCACTCGATCTACACTTGGTCGAGTGCTTGCTCGAGTTCATCCCCAGAACTTTTGTTTATGATTTGTAGTTGTCCTATCTTACTTCCTGTTCATTCTATTTGCATTTATGTTGCATTCACTTAGTGTCTTGTTCAGTACTTGCATTAATATAGTTTCTATTTCTGTTCTAGCTCATAATTGTCATAATCATTCTGTTCCATTTACATTTTGCATTTAGTTCTTCTAGTTTTACATTTTGCACTTTGCATTTCATAATAGGATTGTTAGTGACAAACATCCTTTACATCTGGCTTAACTTAGATCTTTATGCACATCTTGATTGTTCACAAACTCTCAGATTGGATTGACACCTCTTGTACTACAATTGCATAAGGGGAATTGAAACACCCTGCCATCCATTCATCATCATTCATATCTCATCATTCCATCCATTTCATCACCATACCACAAACATATGTGTTTCAATTTGGCGTTGTTGCCACTTTGAGTGTGTTTTTATGACAATTAGGATCCATAAAAGTCTAAGATTAAGTTCGTTTATCCACTTGTTCACTACTGATCTCGTTTCTTCTTCTGCTTGTCCGTGCTTGAGTTTCAGGTACCAGCTCAACCACCAACTCGACCACCACTCGACCGAGTGTGTGATCGAGCACTTGATCGAGTTAGAAGCCGCATACAAATAGACATCAGTTCCCAGTCGACTCGACCACCCACTCGAGCCTGTGCTCGACCGAGTGCCTGTCCGAGTCAGTCATCATGTTTCACTGCAGTATGTTCCATTCTGTACCATGGCAACATCAACCAGGATTTCAGTCTCCATGGTGTCACCCTCCAGTGTTTCAGACCTACCAAAGCCAAGAACCTGACTTAAAAGCTATGATGCGACAATTTTTACTTGGGCAAGCAACTAGGTAGATTGAGGTAGCAAAGCAGTTTGCTGAGCTGAACCAAACATTGAATTCCTATTCTAGTGACCTAAACTCCAAGGTCAAGTACATGGAGAGCTCCATTGCTCCTACTTCAGCTCCTAAGCCAAGCCAACTTCTTGAAGAACCTATTTCAAACCCAAGGGAGTTTACAGCTGAAACTCTTAATCTCTATGAAGATGCTGTCACTGAGGACAGTGAGATTCAAGGTGGGGAGGATTGGTCATTTATTGAAGCCCAGGGTGAAGCTTGTGCACAGCAGATTGAATCCGTCAAAGCACTCGACCAAGTGCTCGAGCCAGCACTCGACCAAGTGCTCGAGCCAGCACTCGACCGAGTGCATGATCGAGTGGTCGATCAAGCTGAAGGACCAGAAGCTGTCAAGCCTGCTAAGTACATTCCTCCTGCTTACAAACCGCCTCTACCATTCCCAGGACGTTTCAAGGCACAAAAGCTGAAGGAACTAAGGGAAATCATTGAGAGAAAGGAAATGATGGCTTTGCAACAAGGGAAAGTAATGGCCATTCAACAAGAGGTTGTCATTGAGGAGAAGGAGGAAGATAGAGGACCTCCTTTGGAAAAATATGCTCACCATCCTCCACTCAAGGACATGCTTCTTGAATTATCCAAGCAGAAGGCTCAAGAGCAAGACATGAAAGATTTGAAAGAGATTGGGAAAGCGGTTATCCCAACCAAGCTTAAGGATCCAGGCTCATTCAACCTACCTTGCTCCATCAGCTACATGCACTTCAACAAGTGCCTATGTGATTTAGGAGTTTCAGTGAGCTTAATGCCATACTCAGTGGCTGAGAAGTTTGGATATGAATATTTTATGCCTAGCAATCTCTATATTGGGCTAGCAGATGGATCCAAGAGGGATGTGCTTGGAGTGATTGAAGATTTCCTAGTAAAGATAGGGAGGGCTAGAATCCTAACTGACTTTGTGATCATGAACATGGATCAGGAGCCAGAAGATCCTCTCATCTTGGGAAGACCATTCTTAGCCACAGCTGGGGCTGTAATTGATGTTAAGATGGGAACCATCAAGCTCCACCTTGCTAAAGAGTTCACTATGAAGTTTGACATCAGGAATTCAACACATCAACCTACTATCGAAGGTCAGCACTTTGTGGTAGAGGAAAATGCTAGTTGTGAAGTATTTGAGGATGGAGAGAACCCTAGGATTAAAGGTTCAGCCCAAGCCAAGACTGTCCAAGAGCTAAAGAGTTCAGTTCAAGTGTTAGCTAGTATAGTGAAGGATCTTCAAGTTCAGCTCAACAAAAGATATTTGAAGAAGGCAAGACCAAGACTCAAGTTTAAGAAGAAACATGCTTCAAGTGTCAAGGAAGTAGTGATCAAGAAGGAACACCAAGGTTATCAAGTAGAACAAGGGGGATTTCATCACCTCCTTGGTCTCCAAATCAAGCTTGAAGAGCGATAAGAAGTCAAGCTTAGTGACTTTAAACAAGCTCACTAGGGAGGAAGTCCCTAAGGTATCCTTTGTAAATAAGCTTTATTTCCTTGTAGTTTTGATGTGTTTTCTTTTATGTTTGTGTTAGGCAGGTTGTTTAATGAGACTGTAGATGGGTTTGGAGAGAATTGGACTGGGAAAAATGGACTCGCAAACCAGCTCGACCATCCCACTCGAGCACGTACTCGACCGAATCACTGTCGATCGCCATCGTCGAGCTGCCCCAATCTCCATCTCCAAGTCAGCAACAAGACCCCCACTACACTTATGACAGCATGCAAGAGGATGTGGACAGTTTCTTCCACAATCCTTGAGGTACCACCATCACCTTTCCTTGTAAATACCATTGCATTTGATATTGTGTTTTGTTTTTAGGCCCTGATTGGTAACGGTTGTTATTTTTGCTGTAAAGACTTTGATTTTAAAATTTTAGCTGCAGAGAATTTGGCTGTTAATGCTTTGACTGTAGAAACTTTAACTGTTAAAATCTGATTGTTTACCAACAACTTTAAAGCTGTAGCTGTTGTTTTTATTATTATTATAAATATTAATAATAAATATATATTATGTCAGAAATTAATTTATATAACATTTTAATGACAAAATAAATTTTAGTAATGATAAATTAAAATTTCTAAAAATATAAGTCAATCAAATATGAAATTTTGTTTGAAAACTAATTAAAAACAAACAACTATAAGAATAAGAAATAAATAATTGAAGTTGTAAACATCAATTTATTAATGTATTAATTTTTAAATAATGCAAAGATAGTAATAATACTAATAGTCAATATAAAATTTCGCTAACAATATTCTGATTTTTCTATTATTTTTGGTGATTGATTCTTGATTGATTATTCTGGCTGATATCAATCGTATCTTTCAATTGTTTTAAATATTTTTTCTCTATTGAGTAGTTATATGAGCAGTCAAAAATCCATTAACCACTAACCAATGCATTGTTTGAATATTATTCTCTTATTAAAAATGAATTTCATAAACTCTTTTATAGTAAGATGATGAAAAAATAAAATTTATTATTGAAATGGATCTTAAAAGAAAGAGAAAAAAAATGAGAATAATTAATTTATGAAAAAATAAAATATGTAAAATATTTATATATACTTTTGAAGAGCTTTTAAATATAAAAGGGTGAAAAAAAGAATTCTTTAAAAATTGTTTAGTTTTAAAGCATGAATTTGACGCTTTAAAAAAAAGAGGAAAAAAAAGGAAGAGAAAAAAAAAAGTGACTTTCAATACTTTTAAAAAACTAAAAGCCAAAAAAGTGTGATTGGCAAAAAAATGGCTGTCAAAAAGTAGGCTACCAATCAGAGCCTTAGTCTTTAATCCTCTTACAAATTTCTTTTACACAGTGGACTTTGTAATTTAAGTTTGGGAGAGGGTTTGAGTTAGTATTTGATATTGTGTTTTGTTTTCTTATTTTACATTTAATCATGATAGTATTTGCATATCATTTAAGGCATAGAAAAAAAAAACAAAAAAAAATTGAAATTTTTTGCAATAATCTTTATAAAAAAGAGTGTTCATGTAATTTGCATTGCATATTAGGATCTTGTTTAGCATGTTTCATATAGGACTGTTTCATATTTTTTTTTTTGCATTAGGGATCTATGATGAGTTTAACCTTGTTAGCTTGCTAGATTCACTAAACTAGGATCAATGCCCAAGTTAATAGTACTTTGATGCTAGTTGAGTAGCTAGAAGCATAAGATTGAACCATATCTTGAATTCCTGCATTGCATTTGGTCTAAATTGAAGCATGTTGAGATTTGACGCATTTTCCTATTTATAAGAACCTAATATTGACTTTTAATTATCATCTTGTGCATTGCTTTAAACTCATGGATACCATATACATATTTGGATCATCTTTCTCCTTTTTACCACTCTTGTTGATCCAAGTAGCTGATTTCCTCATTAAGAATCAGTTTCCCCACCCTTAACCAACCCTTCTTTCAAGCCATGTTAATTCTTGTGTGTGTGAGGCCTTTTTTGGGTTGAGCTTGGTAGAAAGTGTTAGGTTTGAGCTGACAAGAGTAAAGCCTTGTGTAGTTCTAGTTTGCAATTTTCAAACTAGATAGGACTAGGTGGTTTAATTTTTGGGTTTAGGACTTGGTTGTTTTGAAAAAGAAAAGAAAAGAAAAGAGGAAAAAGAGAAAGAAAAAATGGTAGAGTCTTTAAGATGAGAATGTGTTTAAGCAAAGACTAGTGAAAGGATGGGAAGTTATTTAAACAAATTGTTGAAGATGGTTTTAGTTAAAGAAAAGAAAACAAAGAAAAGAAAAGTCTAGCAAAATGCTTGTATGTCTTAAGAATAAGAAGAAAAGAGAACTATATCATATAAGAAAGAATCCCCCATCCCACTAGAAAGATCAAATAAGAGACCTCTCCTAAGACTTGAAAACCAAAAGAGAAAAGGGTGAAAGAGAAAAGAAGAAGTTAAAGGGTAGCACTAGGATCATTTGGGTTTTGATTGATAGGATAAACACTTTGGGTGCCTTTGGGTAGACAAGGTTTTGTTCTTGTATGTGTCTAAGTGTTCTTACCTTTAGCATTCTTCTAAAGCACAATCCATTTTTATGAGAGAACCTTGATATTGATAAGCCCCACTCTAAAGAGAGACCATCATTGTCTCAAAAACCTTTATCTCCAAGCCAAATGAGTTTAAGCATTGCATAAGATTGATTCATGTTCTTGATTAATGAATGTTAAAGGAAATGGTTGATTTGAATGCATGTGGATATCTAAGGCTCAATCAGTAAAGGTTGTGATAAGCTTGTCTAAAATCTTTAAGTACAGCTCATTCAACTTGCATCATAGTAGTAGTAACTTGGACATTGATTCTAGCTGGTCTATTAGGAAGTTTTAGGAGCTGAGATCCCACTTTTAAACCTCACCTACCCTCTTATGTCTTGTTTATTTGCTTGAGGGCAAGCAAAGACTAAGTTTGGGGGTGTTGATGTTCATATATTTTACCTTGTTTTCCCTTAATTTATTCACATCTTTTGCGTCTTTTGCTATCCATTTTTACCATTATTGCATAGCTTTAGGACTAATCATGCATTAGAGTATAGTTGCATTGCATATGTATCTTTTCATGCATAAACAGGTGATTTTGGAGCTTAAGGAGCATGGAAGCAAGGCTGAGAAGAAGTGAAGCAATCATGGAGGGAAAGCCGGAGAGTTAAGGCTGAAAAACCAAGGTCTGAGGTACAACTCGACCCAACACTCGACCAGGCACTCGACCGTGTGGAGAGAGGGACTCGACCGAGTGGAAGAAGATCAAGAGAAGCCAGCTCGACCGGTCACTCGACCGAGCACCGGGTCGAGCTGGACGAGCCGCCTGGCTATTTTGTCTTTTAGCTTTTTTAGGGCTTCCACTATTTTTTCTATTTAAGGGCCTTGTACCCTCAGCCACCAAGGTGTGCAACTTTTTAGAGAGTCAGAAACCTAGTTTTCACCTTTTAGGGAATTATTTTCTTTGCACCCTTTTATTTTTAGATCTTGTACTTGTTTTAGAGAAAGAACAAAGAATCTCTCAAAATTGTTGGTTCCATAATTTTCAATATATTGAGAATTTGAGTTTGATTCCTTTTTCATTATTGTAGATCCCTGTCTTATCCTTCATTTGATGCAAGTTTCAGCATTTTCTGGGTTTATGACTTTGATGCTCATCATGTGTTCTTGTGAGTAGTTGTTTAGGATCTTGAGGATGGGTTAGGCTGGATTATGTTTGAGGCTTGTTTGATTAGGTCAAGCTTGATTGTTGTAGATCTCTTCTAGTCTAGATGTTCTTAATGCTGTTCCTATATCTGAGAGTGTAGGATCTGATCTCAAGCATCTTACCATCATACCAATGTTTAAGGAGCATAGATAAGGCTAGATCTAGAGTTTACCATTAGTCTGTTCCTATATCTGAGAGTGTAGGATCTGATCTCAAGCATCTTAGCATCATACCAATGTTTAAGGAGCATAGATAAGGCTAGATCTAGAGTTTACCATTAGGCTTGCTAAGAGATTAGAGATCTTTTTTGGTATTTGACATATTGCTTAATGCATGCTTCTGTAGATTCTTTACTGTGTGAGAACAAGTCTAGAGATGCATGAGTTTGATTGTTTCTTGCCATGAGAGTGGATTAAACTTGTCTTAGATAAATATTGTCTAGAGATTAGCTCAAGTTGTTTGAGATTTGTTGACCAAGTTAGATGACCTCAATCATTAGTCCAGCCCATGAATCCCTCCTCAAGGCCTTCTTTGTTTATTGATTTCATAGTCTTAATCCTGCTGCTTGCTTGTTGTTTGATTTGCTTTCATATTGCTCTGTTTTTCTTGTGTTGCTCTGTTCTGTCGTTTTTGTCTAATTCGACCCTGCACTCGATCTACACTCGGTCGAGTGCTTGCTCGAGTTCATCCCCAGAACTTTTGTTTATGATTTGTAGTTGTCCTGTCTTACTTTCTGTTTCATTCTATTTGCATTTATGTTGCATTCACTTCGTGTCCTGTTCAGTACTTGCATTAATATAGTTTCTATTTCTGTTCTAGCTCATAATTGTCATAATCATTCTGCTCCATTTACATTTTGCATTTAGTTCTTCTAATTTTACATTTTGCACTTTGCATTTCATAATAGGATTGTTAGTGACAAACATCCTTTCAATCTGGCTTAACTTAGATATTTTTATGCACATCTTGATTGTTCACAAACTCTCAGATTGGATTGACACCTCTTGTACTACAATTGCATAAGGGGAATTGAAACACCCTGCCATCCATTCATCATCATTCATATATCATCATACCACATGTAATACCCGAACTCGATATCCGGAGCTGGTCAATGGGTTGACTTCTTGGCCTGACTGAAACACCCTTTAAATGCAAAATCATCAGCTAACAACGCAGAATTAACACTTCGCTTAACTAACATGCAAAAAGAGAGGGGTGTGTAATTGATAATTACTCAATGAGGGAAAGCCTTAGGGCTCCCGAAGTCTCCACACCCAAATACGCTTAGACAATCCCAAAGTCTAAACCTAAGACAAACAGCAATCATTGTGTCCTAAATCCTATGACACACAAACATACGCACATATAACACAAATGGAACTACGTACATCCCATGATACCACGTGTCAAACACGTCAACCCGTGCATTACCGAATTCCTCATGCTTTCACACTTTTTCCTGCACGTTGTGCATTACCGGATTCCTCATGCTTTCACACTTCTTCCTGCACGTTGTGCATTACCGGATTCCTCAAGCTTTCGCACTTCTTCCTGCACATTTTCACTTGCGTATCCGGATTCCTCGTGCTTCTCGCACTTCTTCCACGCACAATCACGCGTTGGCTCATCAGCCAATCCTTGTCTACCCGCATTCCGCGCCCGTAGACCACCACACAACTACAAGGATCTCTCCTTGCATGACTCTCTGCGGCTTACCGCATCTACGTGCCCTTGGCACCTATCTCCTCACACACAAGCACTTTTTTCACCACAACAAAACATGCATTTCAGGCAATCACACCATCATCAATCAACATGCATATAATATCCATTTTAGTTCAATATCTAATTCTAAGATACTAATTCTCTTTGTTATACTTTATAAAAGCACATATATATATATATATATATATATATATTTATATACTTATATATATTAATACACTCAACAAACAAATACGGTTACTTATAATATATGCAACTCGTAGGTATACTCAGCTTAACCCTAGACTAAACAACTATCCAAACACATCTGAATATGTAGAAGACACCAACTAGTCCTCACCTTAGCCACACGAATCGAATCCTCCAGTTAAAACAAACACCGATGGAACCCACATCAACAAAAACTCTCAATCTGCAACGTGTAAATAGCAACAACGCAAATCCGTTCAACAACAGTTCTCAATCTTTCTCGGCAATTACTCTCGACAGATCTGATCGGCTGCTTGACATCGACGCGGCCATTAAAGCTTACACCGGTTAGATACTCGTGGCTCAACCATGAAACAAGAACAACAACAACAGATCATTAGACAACATCATTTACTTCATGCGCAAGTTACAAAGAACATTAGGTTCCCTTACCCTGAACGGCCTCGACAATGGCTATGGCTGCTACGGAGACAGCGGCTGACATCTCCGCTCACAGTGGTTAACACATGGTTTCAAACTCCGGTGATTCACGATGGCTTGCTGACTAATGGTGGTGAACGACGGTGACCAACGAGAACGACGGTTCCATACGATACGCTTCTCCTCACTCACGACAACAACGCCTCTCGATAGCTTTCTTTTTACTGACAACAACACCAACAACAAGAAAACGAATTGAGTTTTCCATAACTCAACGATCAAGCTGCTGGTGTATTTTTAGGGTTCATCGACTCTCCTCTCTTGCTAAACAAGGGCGGCGATATTAGTGTACACACGTTAACACAATTACACAAAATAAACCCTTCTCGTTGTGACTTGTTCTTGTTGGGCCTCAATGGGCTTGAAAAGAAAACAAACCGGCCCAATTCCCAATTATAAAACTGGATGTTACAATTCTCCCCTACTTAAAATAAATTCGTCGTCGAATTTGCGATTCAGTTTCTCCCCCACTTAGTTTCCGTCCCAACTTGGAGTGTCCTTCGTTTGATCTTTAATGTTTTCGATTATCCAATCCAACTTGGAGTGTCCTTCTCCTACATGTCCGGTTCCATTTCTTTTTTTTTCTTTTTTCTTTTCAAACTTTTCCGATCAACAACGAATCATAAGTTTCCACTTGGTTGTAGTGTAACAACTCTAGTTTCCGTTTACTAGAATAATTCCTCTCTGTATTTACTATTCAACTTTTGATTCAACAAATACAAATCTTTATCTTATATTGTAGCGTAGTCGATGTTATCCATATGAGACCACTTGGAACATCAAGTGTCATAGTTCCTTAAACTTTCTTTCGCTTAGACATAATACACATTCTTCAAATAGTTCTGAAACTCGAAAAGAATACTCCAATTTCCAACAAAGGTTTTTCCATTACCTCATGACCTTGACTTGTAAATATAACCCATTCACCAACATACAACCTTGTATAACAATGTTTAGAAGTGTACACATTAATCGTGACCATTACGGTTTTGTGCAACACAAAGTTACATGATCCACCAAGCTTCTGCTGCGCTCACTCTGTAATATTGACATCTCTCTGAAAGTTTCCCAACTTTTAAAATTATCACAATGTTTTCCCATCACTCTCTTAGGATTCCCGTTCCTTTTGGGTTTCATACTTCTATGCATTTTTTGTTTTCAAAGTAGTAATTCTCATGTAATCCACTTTCACCACATAATGTCCATTCTGCATTAATCGAACTCCAAATCAAAATAATGTATCCTCCTAATCTTTAGCGATTTCCATTTCACTATCCTTAGTGGATTCCTATACCACCTATCAAACTTCATACATTGTAGACTTAGCGTCTTTCTCTTCTTCCAATCATTTTTTTTTTTTTTTTGATTCCATCTTTTCTTATCAAGCTCTACAAATACCCAAGTTGCGTCCTTACTCCTAGTCATCCGTAGCAGTCCACTATCAATCTCCAATGTCACCCCACCCTTTTCCGTTCGGGTTAAGACAACTTTTAATTGTAAACAACATATCTCCATTGAAATGACAATCAATATATTTTTTTTAAAATCATACACGTTCTCTGTAGAAGTCCATAATGTGAATTATTGTGTGGTGTCCTCCCACACTTTTTATTTCAACTTCCTCCGCTGCAATTACCTTTGGTGCTCTCCAAGCACTAGAATAACCTCGACTAGTGATCTTTATACAATACATCCTCTTTAAACTTTGTGGTCCACCTCAAAAAAAAAATGTTCTTCGGTAGTATTATTTTTTCAAATATCCATTCACCTTTTAGAAGCTAGTTTCACCAACCTTCGTCCACTCGAACATCA
The DNA here is from genome assembly GCA_024034495.1 of Camelina laxa. NCBI lineage: Eukaryota > Viridiplantae > Streptophyta > Magnoliopsida > Brassicales > Brassicaceae > Camelina > Camelina laxa. The sequence goes on along the minus strand of CM043885.1, from coordinate 13,380,291 downwards.
CGTCCATCCATGTGAGTTGAGTAATTGGTTTACCCATACTAGCAAACTCCTTACCAACTTCCAGTTGTTACATACAAATCCAAGAAAAACTACGGACCTTAGTAGCATTCTTATCCATCAACGTTAACTTCTCCAAGTCAACTTATCACTTTAGCTTCTAAGTTTACATGCCCCTCAGGACTGCCTCCCGGGTCAGAACCGGTTTGACATAACCTTGAGCTCTAATACCAAAATTGTAATACCCGAACTCGATATCCGGAGCTGGTCAATGGGTTGACTTCTTGGCCTGACCCGAAACACTCTTTAAATGCAAAATCATCAGCTAACAACGCAGAATTAACACTTGGCTTAACTAACCTGCAAAAAGAGAGGGGTGAGTAATTGGTAATTACTCAGTGAGGGAAAGCCTTAGGGCTCCCGAAGTCTCCACACCCAAATACGGTTAGACAATCCGAAAGTCTAAACATAAGACAAGCAGCAATCATTGTGTCCTAAATCCTATGACACACAAACATACGCACATATCACACAAATGGAACTACGTACGTCCCATGATACCACGTGTCAAACACGTCAACCCGTGCATTACCAGATTCCTCATGCTTTCGCACTTCTTCCTGCACGTTGTGCACTACCAGATTCCTCATGCTTTCGCACTTCTTCCTGCACATTGTGCATTACCGGATTCCTCATACTTTCGCACTTCTTCCTGCACATTTTCACTTGCGTATCCGTATTCCTCGTGCTTCTCGCACTTCTTCCACGCACAATCACGCGTTGGCTCATCAGCCAATCCTTGTCTACCCGCATTCCGCGCCCGTAGACCACCACACAACTACAAGGATCTCTCCTTGCATGACTCTCTGCGGCTTACCGCATCTACGTGCCCTTGGCACCTATCTCCTCACACACAAGCACTTATTTCACCACAACAAAACATGCATTTCACGCAATCACACCATCATCAATCAACATGCATAAAATATCCATTTTAGTTCAATATCTAATTCTAAGATACTAATTCTCTTTGTTTATATATATATATATATATATATATATTTATATACTTATATATATTAATACACTCAACAAACAAATACGATTACTTATAATATATGCAACTCGTATGTTTACTCAGCTTAACCCTAGACTAAGCATTTATCCAAACACATCTGAATATGTAGAAGACACCAACTAGTCCTCACCTTAGCCACACGAATCGAAACGTCCAGTTAAAAAAAACACCAATGGAACCCACATCAACAAAAACTCTCAATCTGCAACGTGTAAATAGCAACAACGCAAATCCCGTTCAACAACAGTTCTCAATCTTTCTCGGCAATTACTCTCGACAGATCTGATCGGCTGCTTGACATCGACGCGGCCATTAAAGCTTACACCGGTTAGATACTCGTGGCTCAACCATGAAACAAGAACAACAACAACAGATCATTAGACAACATCATTTACTTCATGCGCAAGTTACAAAAGAACATTAGGTTCCCTTACCCTGAACGGCCTCGACAATGGCTATGGCTGCTACAAAGACAGCGGCTGACATCTCCGCTCACAGTGGTTAACACATGGTTTCAAACTCCGGTGATTTACGATGGCTTGCTGACTAACGGTGGTGAACGACGGTGACCAACGAGAACGACGGTTCGGTACGATACGCTTCTCCTCACTCACGACAACAACGCCTCTCGATAGCTTTCTTTTTACTGACATCAACACCAACAACAAGTTTTTAGGGTTCATCGACTCTCCTCTCTTGCTAAACAAGGGCGGCGATATTAGTGTACACACGTTAACACAATTACACAAAATAAACCCTTCTCGTTGTGACTTGTTCTTGTTGGGCCTCAATGGGCTTGAAAAGAAAACAAACCGGCCCAAACCCCAATTACAAAACTGGATGTTACACCACAAACATATGTGTTTCATTTGTGTTTGTGGTGCAGGTAAATGCAAAGTGTGATCGTGGAATTCAGGCAATAAGGAGGAGGATGTTCTAGGAACTCGATTGGATGTTGTCTGGCATTGCTAGGTTGCTAGAGTGGGGTCATTAAAAACAGTGTGAGGTTGCTGGTTCTTTGTTTCCTATTGATTGATTTATTGGATATTGCTTAAGTTAATATTGGTTATTTATTGGTTTATTATTGGATATTGTTATTGGTTATTTCCGTTCTTGACTGTTATGGTGGTTAGGTGGCTAGTAGGTATGGGACCACAAGCTGTAGGTTATTTGTTATTTATTATTATTATTATTATTATTATTATTATTATTATTATTATTATTATTATTATTATTATTATTATTATTATTATTATTATTATTATTATTATTATTATTATTTTTATTATTATTATTATTATTTATTATTTATTATTATTAAAAAAACAAAAAAAAAAGTCGGGTCTTTCAGTTTGGTATCAGAGCCCTTACGGTTCTAGGGTTGGGTTCACTAGGCTATATGATGTAGATGTTTGGGTTTGCATGCTTTTAATGACTATGTGTGCTAGTCAATTGTGTGTGGCATGAAGTCCTAAAACATCCTCTTCGAGCCTACTGTGTGATTCCACGGTGAGTTTACGTTTCTGTGCTCTATTAGTTTTTGTTTGCTTAGCCTTCTGTTCTTGGTAGTGCAGATGGTTAGAAAGGATGCTGTTGACGCAGACGCGGACGTGGTCTTAAACGAGGACGTGGTCGTGTACGAGGACGTGGTCGTGGTAGGGGCAGAGGCCCAACAGTTAGTGAGACAGCGGACCAGAGCGTGACAACTGAAGGTGTTGGCGAGTCGCATGGTGTCTAGGGGGATTCCATGAGTGTGGTTGGAGGGGGCGGTGTTGATGCTCTAGTGCTTGGTGATGCTAGGGTCCCGGGTGTGGGAGCCCCAGCGGGTGGAATCCCTGGTGTTGATCTTACGGGCTTGTTAGCACGGGTTTTGGAGCGGTTGCCACCTATGGCACCGGCTCATCTCCTGTAGTGCCACCTGTGGTGGCGGAGGAGCGGCAGCCAATGGCTGCGGATGGGGAGCGCATTCTCGTTATGTGGCTATGCTGAGAGAGATGCGTCTTCTTGAGACTGCACGGTTTTCGAGTGGTACAGATCCTACTGTTGCAGATGTGTGGAGGACGAGTGTGGAACGTAACTTCTAGACTCTTAGATGTCCTGAGGAGTTTTGGGTGGACATAGGGGTCCACAATTTGACTGGTGATGCTCAGGTGTGGTGGAGATCAGTGGCTGCTAGGAGGGTGCAGCGGGAGATGACTTGGGCTGACTTCGTGCAGGAGTTCAATCGCAAGTATTTTCCGAGAGAGGCATTGGACCGTATGGAGGTGCAGTTTTTGTAGTTGTCTCGGGGGACACGGTCTATGGAGATTTAGAGTTCAGTCGACTTCTGTATTATGGGGGTCGGGCTATGGAGTCTGTGGAGGCCCAAACCAGGAGGAGGTTTATGAGGGCTCTTTGTGATGACTTGTGGGTTTACTGTAGAGGACGGAGCTATGCTTTGCGTGCATAGCTGGTTAAGGCTACAACAGAGATTGAGGAGGACATTCGGGCATAGATAGTGGCGGTTAGTCCAGCAGTTATGCCTAGTAAGGCTCAGCATCATGGAGGTTCTAGCAAGAGCGGCAAGCCTGCGCAGGGAACCAAGAGGAGGTGAGAGACTATGTACAGACCGAGTGGTGCGAGTTGCTTCGGGTGTGGGATCAAGGATCACAAGGTTGCTAGTTGTCCCAAGAGGAGTGCTCCGACGACAGCGGCTCATGTATGCTATCATTGTAGGGAGCCAGGGCACATCAGGCCCTTTTGCCCCAAGTTGCAGCCGGTAGCAGTGGCAGTGTTGCATCAGGTGCAGCCGGGAGGGCAGCAGGTGGCTTGGATTGAGCAGGCGCCATGAGTTTACATGACGGTCGAGCTTGGTGGAACCTGTGCTGGAGCAATCACAGGTATAACTTCTGGTACTTAACCTTGTGGATTTCTGTAGGTCAGATTTTATGTTTTGCCTGTGATAAAGTGTTAGGTTCTCAACACATGAGGTTTGTGTAGGGACCTTGTTGGTGGGCGGGTTTAAGTCCCATGTTATGTTTGATTCTGGAGCTACTCATAGCTTCATTACTCGGGAATGCGCACAGAGTGCGGATATCTTGGGAGATCCCGAGGAGCGGGTGGGAGTTGTCAGAGTTGCGGGAGGCAAGTTTCTGAGGGTTATTGGCCGGGCAAAGGTAGTGGATATTCAGATTGCGGGAGAGTTGTGAAATTTCTTATCAGTCCAGCGAAATTTCTTATCAGTCCAGTTGAGTTGTATGATGTTATTCTCGGGATGGATTTGTTGCATCGTAATAAGGTGCATTTGGATTGCTATCGGGGTAGAGTGGAGTTTGAGCGTCTAGGAGGGAAGTTGGTTTTTGAGGGCGTTAGACCGAGCTCGGGGAGTCTCGTGATCTCGGCCATTCAGGGTGGGAAGATGATTGAGAAGGGCCGTGAGGCTTATTTGGTTACTATTTCGATGCCGGAGTCAGTGGGGCAGTCTATGGTTAGCGATATTCCAGTTGTTGAGGAGTTTGAGGACATGTTCGAGTCGTTGCAGGGATTACCACCATCTCGGTCAGATCCTTTTACTATTGAACTGGAACCAGGGATGACGCCGTTATCCAAGGCTCCTTACAGAATTGCTCCAGCAGAGATGGCATAGCTAAAGAAGTAGCTAGAGGATTTGTTGAGTAAAGGATTCATCTGTCCTAGTGTATCACCATGGGGAGCACCAGTGTTATTTGTGAAGAAGAGGGATGGGAGTTTTCGGTTATGTATAGACTATCGGGGTTTGAACCAGGTCATTGTGAAGAACAAGTACCCTCTTCCCAGGATCGATGAGTTGTTGGATCAGTTGAGGGGCTCTACTCGGTTCTCCAAGGTAGACCAAGCGTCGGGTTATCATCAGATACCGATAGATGAGGTGGATGTCAGGAAGACTGCATTCAGGACAAGGTATGGGCATTATGAGTTTGTGGTGATGCCTTTTGGGTTGACTAACGCGCCAACAGCGTTTATGAGGTTGATGAACAGTGTGTTTCTGGAGTTTCTGGACGTGTATGTCATCATCTTCATCGACAATATCTTGGTCTATTCTAAGAGTCCAGAGGAGCATGCAGTGCATTTGAGAGCAGTTCTGGAGAAGCTACGGGAGCAAAAGTTGTTTGCTAAGTTGAGCAAGTGTAGTTTTTGGCAGCGTGAGATGGGTTTTCTGGGTCACATTGTTTCTGCAGATGGGGTTTCTGTAGATCCGGAGAAGAGTCAGGCTATCAGAGATTGGCCTAGACCACAGAATGCCACAGAGATCAGGAGTTTTCTCGGCTTGAAAGGATATTATAGAAGATTTGTGCAAGGCTTTGCCAGTAGAGCACGTCCTATGACCAAGTTGACAAGGAAGAATGTTCCTTTTGTCTGGTCACAGGAGTGTGAGGAGGGCTTTGCAAGCCTGAAGGAAATGTTGACTACCACTCCAGTGTTGGCTTTCCTAGAGCAGGAGGAACCCTATATGGTTTATACTGATGCACCCAAAGTTGGTTTGGGGTGTGTGCTGATGCAGCATGGGAAGGTGATTGCCTACGCTTCGCTGCAGTTGTGGAAGCATGAGGAAAACTATCCTACTCATAATTTGGAGATGGCTGTTGTAGTTTTTGCCCTGAACATTTATGGTGCAAAAGTGCAGGTGTTTACAGATCATAAGAGCCTGAAGTATATATTCACCCATCATGAGTTGAACTTGAGGGAGAGGCGATGGATGGAGCTTTTGGCGGACTATGATTTGGAGATAGCTTATCACCCTGGTAAGGCTAACTTGGTTGCAGATGCTCTGAGTCGGAAGAGGGTAGCTTAGGCTCAGGAGTAGGAGATGGAGACTCTGGTAGGAGAGATCAGTCCGTTGAGTTTGTGTGCTATTTCTCAGGAGCCATTGGGTTTGTAGGCGGCTAACATAGCAGACCTTCTGAGTAGGCTGCGGTTAGCTCAGGAGAAGGATTTGGGGCTTGATATCTTGTGTTTTTATGTGATTTTAAAGCTTAATTATTCATTGTTTTGTGCATATTCATGAGCATTTAGGTTGTTTAGGTTGCATTTTGCTTCAAGTTTGGTATCTCAGGTGTTGCAGTAGAGATGTACAAGGAAAGTGTACTTTGGAGCTAAATAAGTCAAGAATTGGCAATATAATGGAAGACACACATTTGGATACACAAAAGATGATTGATGATTCGGGGCCAGTCTGCAGTCCCTCAAAGATCGACTCGTATCAAGATCTTTCCTTGGGGTTTAGCTCCACCGTTCTTCATCAAAGTTATTGGAAATTGAGTAAGCCTTGTAATGGAGGTGATTTCAGGACAACCGGATGTGTGTGTAAGGAGGGAAAAACGTCTTTTTCATACCTGGACAACTACACTATGTTGAATTGATACATCGGACTATCGACTGTGCTAAAACATATATGTAGTTTTAAAATATTTGAATTTCATACCTAAACTTTGAATTTCATACCTAAACTTTCGATTTTGTGCCTAAATATACAAAAACGTGTTTAATGTGTAACTCTGTTAATTTTTCTGTTACATCCATCTGACGTGGAATCCAACGTGTACAGATACATTTAGATGAGAAATTAAAATTGAACCAAAACAACTTACCCTAGCCTCGAACCCGTAACCTTTACCATACAAACCAGCGGTTTAATACCATTTGAGCTACTGAAGATTTTGTTCTGCGAACAAACAAATATATATGATAACATAATAACTCTGAACAACCTGAGAAATCCCAAAAAAATCTTGGGTCCGAGAGTGTAAGGTTTGGTCGGGTTGGGTTTCTCTTCCACACCTTCGTCAAACGACTCGTAGTTATTACTCCCGCCGGAATTGCCATCAAAGCTCCGCCGTAACAGGTCACTGGCTTCTGAGTTTCTGGGATTAGGGTTTGGTCTGTTAGGGATTGGAGGAGAAGAGGAGGAATTTTTGTTGGTAAGAGAAGCCATGACTGATACAAACTGCTCAAAATTCTTAATTTGTTAACAATCTGAGATCTTTGGGTTGTTAAAGTAAACAGTAAACCAAGGAATTGAAATCTGTTAACAATCTGATTTTTTTTACGGCGAAGCTTTGGTGGCAACCCTTTTCCGGCGACTGTTTTTTCTTCACCAAAGATTTTTTTTGGAGATTTCTCTGTTTGTTTGAACTGTTATTTATTCTATATATATATAATACGTTTGTAAGCTTAAGAAAAGGTTCGGTAGCTCAGTTGGTCTTAAACTTGTTGGTTTGAATGCTAAAGGTCTGGAGTTCAAGTCTAGACTTAGACATTTTGGTTTAATTTTAATTTCTCAACTAAATGTAAAACGACGTCGTTTTACTATCTCTACACGTGGATTCCACGTCACACTTACTTAACAGAAAAATTAACAGAGTTACACATTAAACACGTTTTTGTATATTTAGGCACAAAATCGAAAGTTTAGGTATGAAATTCATATATTTTAAAATTACATGTGTGTTTTAGCACAGTCGATAGTCCAATGTATGAATTCAACATAGTGTAATTGCCCAGGTATGAAAAAGACATTTTTTCCGTGTAAGGAGTTATACCTGTTTTAGTGAGCGTATATACAGCCAGAGGAAGATCGCGGCCACACCACCCGGCCAAGCCATGGCCGCTGGAGATCAGATGGACCAGGACCCGAAGACACACACGGCCACACCAACGCGGCCAAACAAAGACCGAGTGAAGACACGCGGCCACACCACGCGGCCAAACCAAGACCGAGTGAAGAGACGCGGCCACACCACTCGGCCAAGCTATGGCCGAGTGAGCCAACACCACACTTGTTTTATTTTTGAACTGGGTTTGACCCAGTTTGTTTTGGGTTGACCCAGGTTCTCTTCTACTTTCCTATAAATACTCTAAACCTATTAAGGAGATAATCTCTGATCTTATCTTTTGTTTAGCAGCCTTCTAGGGTTCTTAAGCTATTCTACTCTTGGTTTATTGAATTTTTGGTTGATTTCCCAGTTTTTAATAGCAATTTCTCTTTCAATTTCTTTTAATCTATAAACTCATATTATGATTTCACAAAGATCAAACCTTTTCCTTTGTGTGATCATGATGATGAGTGACTAGATCCATTAGAACTTTGGGCTAGGTAGAGTAGGGACATAGATGATTGATCTTTGATGTCTAAGGCTTTATTTTATGTTTCCTATCTTGATTAATGTTAATAATGCTAGATAGCTTTGATCATGCTTAAAATTTAGATGTTAGGATTTCCATTCCCATTAGGTGTTTGATGAAATTCCTGAACCAAATTAATCAAGAGCTTTGCATTCCTAGCCAATGGAAATTGATGATTAGGGTGTTTAGTGGTATTGGGATTTGATCTTAATGCATGCTTGCTTTGTGATTGCCTTTTGAAATTGTTGATTATCACTTAGCTAGCATAGGAATCTCTATCATGGAAATGAATTGATTTGCATAAGTGTTCTTAGCCTTAGGATTGTTCTTGTTTGTTACTTAGACATCTAGGATTGATTAGCTATCTCCTAAATCAATAACTTTGCCCAACGTTCATTTATTTAATCTTGATTTAAAGTTTATTGCTAGTTGTGTTCTGTTTCTTGAATTTGCTTTGTTAAGTTGTCTTGTTCTCTTTATTTGAAAGTTTGTTAATTTAATTGTTACAAAAGAACCTATTCCTGTTTAAGAATAGATTAAGCATTTTTGTGTATTCTTAGTGTGTTGATTTATGCAAATTGTGGATTGATAATAATTGATACAAAAACAACTACATCAATTTGGCGCCGTTGCCCGTTTGCGTTCAATTTAACCATTAGGATTTCAATTTTGCTTGAGCCTATTCATTTACTTTACATTGTTACTTACTTGGTTTGCTTTGGTGTTTTGAATTCTTGTTTGCAAGGTGTATGAACTTGAGAAGTCAAGGCCAAGCAAATTTATTTGAGCCTGTTGCAGACATTCATCGTTTTGAAAGAGAGAACCGCCGATTAGCCCGCCAAGCTATGGAGAACAACCCTCCTCCTGCTGCTGGTCATAATGGAAATGACCAGCACAATGATGACCAAGATCCTCTCCATCCTCCAAGACAACCAAGAGTCATTGGAACTTTTGATCAGCCAAACATTCATGGGAATCGCCAAGGCATTAGAGCACCTCCTGTTGAGAACAATAACTATGAGATCAAGTCCAGTCTTATCAACATGGTGCAGAGCTCAAAGTTTCACGGTTTGCCTATTGAAGACCCCCTTGACCACTTATATCAGTTTGATATGATGTGTGGCACAGTGAAGATCAACGGTATCTCTGAAGATGCATTCAAGCTCCGCCTTTATCCATTTTCTCTTGGCGATAGAGCTAGGACTTGGGAGAAGAACCTACCAGTGGGAGCAGTCACCTCTTGGGATCAATGCAAGAGATCTTTCCTCGCAAAAAGTTCTCTACTACAAGAACAACAAGGCTAAGGAATGAAATATCAAGCTTTGCTCAAAAGGGAAATGAGAGTTTTTGTGAAGCATGGAAGAGATTCAAGGGCTATACTATGCAATGTCCTCATCATGGTTTCTCCAAGGAGTCTCTTCTCAGCACATTATACAGAGGGGTGCTACCAAAGATAAGGATGTTGCTTGACACAGCCAGTAATGGTAATTTTCTTGGCCAAGATGTTCTTGCCGGTATGACTTGTTGGTTTTAGGCGGAAGTAAACGATTAAGTAAGTAAGGAAGAGAGAATAGTTGATGAGAAGAATATAGAAAGAAGTATATTCCTTAAGTGTTTTGTTACAAGGTGGCTGAAGGCCTATTTAAGGAGACACAAAGTAGGGCTACCTCCTTAAACGAGACATACAAGTTGGATAGAGACATCTAGAGAGAGACACACAATTCCCTAAGGAGAAAGCGACATCCTATGGTTACCAAAACATGTGACTTTCTTCTCCTCTTCTTTCTAACGGCTACAATGTGCTTCTCGATTCTACTAGTGGGCGTAAGGCCTCCTCTTTACTCAATATAGTATAGAGACTCGGCCCTTTCACCACACTTGTACGGACAGCCCATGATCGTCACTTGTACGGACGGTTGTACGGTCACTCCTCTCAATACTTCCCCTCAAGCTTAGCCGGATGAAGTGGCTAAGCTTGGAACCCGTGAGGATCACCTCGTTAAAAACCTTAGCATAGAAAACCACATGGGACAAAACTATGCTAAGGAAAAGAGTGTGATCTCCACGAGTTAGGTGAGTGACCTACGTTCGTGTAGGGTCTTTGAGACCCAAGTTCTGATGGATGTATTCATACACTTGAGGACTTGCAGCCTTAGTGAAGATGTCCGCTAACTGATCCTTGCTTGATGTGTGGCACGGAAGGACCACGCCTTCTTCAATCTTTTCCCGAACCTTGTGGCAGTCCACCTCAATGTGCTTGGTGCGTTCATGGAAGACCGAGTTTGTTGCTATATGAATCGCGGCTTCGTTGTCACAGTGCATCGTGATAGGTCTATCAGATTCGAAGCCAAGATCCTTGAGTAGGGCTTTGAGCCATGTAAGTTCATTAGTGAGTTTCTTCATAGCTCTATATTCTGATTCCGCGCTTGAACAAGAGACCACTTTCTGCTTCTTAGACTTCCAAGTCACTAAGTTGCCTCCAATGAACGTACAATAGCCAGTTGTTGATTTCCGGTCCATCGTATCCCCGACATAGTTCGCGTCGCAATATCCAACGATCTCCGTGTTGTTGTTCTTCCCCATCCAGATGCCTTGGCCAGGGCTCCCTTTGATATAGCAAAGAATCCGTTCCACCGTGTTCCAGTCAAAGTTTGTCGGCGCTTTCATATGTTGGCTGACTTGGTTCACCGCAAAGCACAAGTCCGGCCGAGTGATCGTAAGATAGATCAGTTTCCCCACCAAACGGCGATACCGCCCCACATCTTGATATGGTTCAGCAAGCTTGTTAACCGGAGAGTGTGGCGCCTTCTTTATCACCCCCTTTCGCTTGACCTGGTAGCCTTCTTCAAGAGGAGTGGGCACCGGTTTAGCTCCAAGTTTACCTGTCTCATGTAAGAGGTCAAGTGTATACTTCCGCTGGGATAGAAACAACCCCTCCGAAGAGCGGGAAATCTCAATTCCAAGGAAGTATTTGAGCTCACCAAGGTCCTTGATATCAAAAGTAGAGTTAAGAAGAGTTTTGGTGGCGAGGATACCGTCCTTATTATCACCGGTAAGGATAATGTCATCAACGTACACAAGAACGACCACATGACCACCGGTGGTGCGACGGGTGAAGAGGGTATGGTCCTGTTCAGACCGGTTGAAGCCATTGTTGCGGAGTGTGGAGCTAAGCTTGTGATACCACGCCCGTGGTGATTGCTTCAAGCCATAAATTGCCTTGCGCAGCCGTAGAACCTTTCCCGGAGCGACAATATCCTCGAGGCCAGGAGGCGGGTGCATGTAGACCTCTTCATCGAGCTCCCCCTGAAGGAGAGCGTTCTTGATGTCCATTTGCCAGAGATCCCACGAGAGATTGGTGGCAAGGGAGAGAACGACCCGGACAGTATGAAGCTTAGCGACCGGAGCAAAGGTGTCCGTGTAGTCGAGGCCGTAGGTCTGTGTGAAGCCGCGAGCAACGAGTCGAGCCTTGTACCATTCCACGTCGCCTGTACCAAATACTTGATTGTAAACACCCACTTGGAGCTTACGGCTTTCTTCCCATGTGGAAGATCAGCCTCGTCCCATGTGTGGTTGCGGATCATAGCGCCTGTTTCATCAGCTATAGCGTCTAGCCATTCCTTGTATTCCTTTGCTTCCTCATAGGTTTGAGGAATGAAGTGAGCATCAATATTGCCAAGAAAGGCCGCATGATCAGGGGATATAAGGGCAAGCGAACATACAGCCCGGATAGGATGCGCCACAGCTTGATTGTTGTAGTAAACCTGTTTATCTTTCCATGTTGATGGATGAGATAGAATACGGCTACTACGTCGAGGCAGAGGTTGAGTTAGACTCAAGTTTTGAGAGGTCTCTCCTTCGTATTGAGCAGGAGGGTCGTCAGCGGGTAAGATAGTTTCGGCGGCCGTTTGCGGGGGCGATACGACTTCGGGTGCGTCTACGCGAGCCGTCGGTTGAGTAGGAGCCGTATCCTCATAAGTTTGATGTGGTGTGGAGGTTGGCGAGGAGCCTGGCTGGACACCCTCAGCATGACTACTGGACGCCGTCGTAATGCCTAGATGATCGAGTAGGAACCGTAAATTGGCCGACCGGTCGGACGCGGTGTGAGACAAGTCTTTTAAGCTATCCCAATCCTTCTTATCATGGTAGCCTTGGTGTTCAACGAACTTCACATCGCGGGAGACTAGCGTCCGGCCTGTCGTTGCATCATAACACTTGTATCCTTTTTGCCCGGTTGAATAGCCAATGAACATGCACTTGGTGCTTTTGGTGTCGAGTTTGCTATGCTGTTCACCTGGTACCAAGACAAAACACACACATCCAAACACACGTAAGTGACTTAACGATGGTTTGATTTGATTGAGTACCTCATATGGTGATACGTCGTGTAACACTTTTGTTGGTGTCCGGTTGATCAAGTAACAAGCCATCATAACCGCATCTCCCCAAAACCGCTTAGGCACATTGTTGTGAAACATCATGGATCTAGCGACCTCCATGAGATGCCGGTTCTTCCTTTCGGCCACACCATTTTGTTGGGGTGTATAAGGACAACTTGTTTGTTGTAAGATGCCATGTTTTGAGAGATGTTCCTTCAACTTGTGACTTGTATATTTTCCACCATTATCCGATCTTAGTACCTTTATTTTAGCATTGAAATGATTAGTGACATAGTTCTGAAAATTAACAAAGGCATCATACACTCTATCTTTTGAAGGGAGCAAGGTAAGCCAAGTATATTTAGATTTTTCATCAATAAATGTCACAAAATACTTGTTATTGTCCCTAGATAGGCATGGAGAGGTCCAAACATCAGAATGCACTAAAGCAAAGCAATGATCATAAATAGTAGTAGACTTAGGGAAAATAGATTTGCAATGTTTTCCAAGGATACAAGACTCACAACTAGAGTTATCAAAGGAAACATTAGGCATCATCAATTCAAAAGCACGGGAGTGAGGGTGGCCTAATCTAGCATGCCACACATCACTCGAAATAGTATTTAAGTTCGATACAAAAGAAAAACACTTAGAAGAACTTGGTGAAGTATTCTCTAGGACATAGAGATCTCCTCTAGCATCCCCTTCTCCAAGAACCTTTCCAGTCTCAATATCCTGAAAATGTACACTATTAGGCCCAAAAATAGCATAACAATTTAGATCAGTAGTAGCTTTCTCAACCGATAGTAGATTAGAGGTAAAGGTAGGCATAAAGAAAGCTTTTGAATGTTTATCAAACAGTCTCAAGTCTCCTACTCCTTTAACAGGTATACTATCTCCATTAGCTATAATAACATTGCCTACTGCTGGTTTTATGTTGTGTATAAGACTAGGGTTACTTATCATATGATGAGAAGCACCCGAGTCAACAACAAGCGATTTACTAGGTTTTGAGGCAAAGAAAGTGATACCGGAGTCCTTAAGCAAAGCAATAGACTTGATGAGGGCTTCAAGGTCTGATTTCCTCACAAGATCTCCAAATAAGGCTGCCATGGCCGTGGCCGTCATCCCTCCTTGGTTCGCTGCACCGGAGCTTTCACCGCTTGACCCTTCTTGCGAGATATTAGCCTTGAACTTGGCCGGCTTGAGGTGAGGGTGAAGAATCCAGCACTTGTCCTTCATGTGGCCTCTCTTCTTGCAGTGGTCACACACCATCACTCTACGGTCATCATGCTTATAAACCCCCTTGTTTGCGGTGGCTAGCTCTTCCTTTCCACAAAAGAGGCCAAGAGAACCTTGTTCCTTTTGTACTTGAGAACAAACATCCTCAAGAGTGGGCAGCTTATCTCCACGGAGGATATGCTTGATCAGATCATTAAACGCCAGGTTAAGAGTGAGTAGGAGGCCGAAGACCTTGTCTTGCTCCTTCCGTTCATTTAGAATGGCTGGATCGATTGTACTTGGCCGAAGCATATCAAGCTCAGCCCATAAGGACCTAAACTTCCCAAAGTGCTTCGTGAACTCCAAGTCTTCTTGATGGAGCCCGTTAATGGCCTTCTTAACTTCAAACACTCGAGTCAAGTTGGTCACGTTCCCATATACATTCGCTAGCGTCTCCCATAGCTCTTTAGCCGTCTCGCAATAAGAGTAAGCTTCGAGGATCGGTGCGTCTAGCGAGTTTTGGAGAATGGCAAGCACGGTCTGATCCTCTTGGAACCACTTGACTTCCTTCTCAAGATCAGCCTCCTAGTCTTCTTCCCTTTCTTCTTTACCATCTTCCTTAGTAGCTTTCTTGGGGAGTTGGTCCGTTTCAACATGGATCCAAAGTCCCTGGCCACTAAGTTCGGTTTTTGTGGTTCTTTTCCACAACAAATAGTTGGCCCCCTTTAAGACCACCGGAGTAACGATCGATTTGGTATTATCCATGAGTGAGATTTGCGAGAGATAGAAAAGAAACGAACTAAGAGTAGAGAGTAGTGATTATAGAACAAGAGAATAGAGTATAAGAGATGGTTTATAGAATCAAGGATCGAAAAACTGCTCTGATACCATGTTGGTTTTAGGCGGAAGTAAACGATTAAGTAAGTAAGGAAGAGAGAATAGTTGATGAGAAGAATATAGAAAGAAGTATATTCCTTAAGTGTTTTGTTACAAGGTGACTGAAGGCCTATTTAAGGAGACACAAAGTAGAGCTACCTCCTTAACCGAGACATACAAGTTGGATAGAGACATCTAGAGAGAGACACACAATTCCCTAGGGAGAAAGCGACATCCTATGGTTACCAAAACATGTGACTTTCTTCTCCTCTTCTTTCTAACGGCTACAATGTGCTTCTCGATCCTACTAGTGGGCGTAAGGCCTCCTCTTTACTCAATATAGTATGGAGACTCGGCCCTTTCACCACACTTGTACGGACAGCCCATGATCGTCACTTGTACGGACGGTTGTACGGTCACTCCTCTCAATATGACTTTGGTGGAGAATCTTGCTCAAAGTGATGGCAACTATGGGGAAGATTATGATAGAACTCCAAGAGATCATTCTGATATGAATGAGCAGCACCGCAAGGAGATCAAAGCATTGAATGACAAGATGGATAAGATGCTTATGGAAAATCAAAAGCAAGTTCACTTTGTCAATGAATGTGAACCTTATCAAGAAGGCATGGAAGCTTGTGTTGAAGGTCAAGAGGAAGTCAATTATGTGGGTGGCCAAGGGTATAACAAGTTCAATCCCAATTACCGCAACCACCCTAACCTTTCTTACCGCAGCACCAATGTGGAGAACCCACAAGATCAAACTTATCCCCCACAAAAACCACCTGGTTTTCCCTCACAACCCAACTATCAGCCTAAACCTCAAAGCTATTCCCAACCTCAGCAACAAATGCATGCACCACATCCTCAAGGTCAAGCAGATGACACAACTGCTCTACTTAGACAACTCCTTGAAGGACAAGGAAGAGGTGCCATTGAACTTGCCACACAAATGAAAGCCATGCACCACAAGGTTGAAAATGTCTATGGTGAGTTAAATGCTAAGATTGAGAGGTTGCAAACACAAGTCCAGGGACAAGCTTCTTCCTTTTCAACAAGACAAATGGGTTCTCTACCTAGGAAAACCAGAACCAAACCCAAAGGAGTTTTGCAATGCCATCTTCAAGGAAGAAGTAAACAGGGTTACTAGTATGAGTTTCGAAAACTAAAAAATGGATAGCCATACTGATGAGAATGAAAGGTCTATTGAAGAGATCTCTGCTCTCCTATATGGTTCTGCTGTTGAGAGTTTGTTGGTTGCTAAAGTTGAGAAAACTGAGAAAGGATCAAAGGGTAATGAGATAGTTGCCAAGGAGGTTGAAAAGAAAGATGAACCAAGTGTTGCTCTTCCTCTTTATAATCCTCCACTTCCATTTCCACAAAGGGTTCTTACAAAGGCTAAAAAGAAAGTGCTCTCTAGTTTCAAAGCTAATATGAATAGAGTTGGAGCACCTTTGCCTTATGTTGATAGCTTGTCTCAAGTTCTTCTCCATATAGAGTTCATCAAATCTATTCTAGCAAACAGAGAGAAGGTGGAAGAAATCATGGGAATCTTTGATTCACCAAGTGAACAACAACCCAGACCAAAAACACTTTCCAAGCTTGAAGATCCAAGCAAATTTACTATACCTTGTTCACTTGGTGCTTTACAACTTGATGATGCCTTATGTGATTCAGGAGCAAGTGTTAATGTGATGTCACTTGAGATGGTAAAGAATCTTGGGATCCAAGACATGAAGCTGCCCTCTTCTTCCATCATGTTTGGAGATGCTTCCTCAAAATCTCCACTTGGTTTGATTGAGAATTATCCACTCAAGGTTGGTGATTGCACAGTTCCAACAGACTTCATGGTAGTTGAGATGAAAGAAACCAACAGGCTCCCTCTCATACTAGGAACTCCCTTTCTCAACACTGTGGGGGCAAGCATTGATTTCCCAAGTAAGAGAGTAACTCTTCTTCATGTGGATCCCAACACATCCTATCCTATCAAACCTTCCCCTACAATGTTTTGTGGAACAGTCACTAGTGAAGAAGAGGCAACTAAGGAAGCCCATAGAGACTTGAATGATCAACATCAAGAGCTCCAAGTTGATAAAGTGGGGATTAAAGAGACTACAAAACTTGATGAAGACATTTTGGATGGTGAGTGTTTAGACTCTTTATTTGATGACCTCAAAGGAGATTCTAGAGAAAGGGATTTGGGTCAAGCAAATAAAGTTGTTGACAAGAAGAAGAGGAAGAAGAAACAAAACCAGCTTCCCACCATTGTTTCTTCTCCTCTGACTTTGTGTTTGCATCCCTTGGGGCTTGTTGATGGAGCAATAGAGTACAAAGTGAAGCAAAAGGTCCTTCTTCACCTTTTGCAAGTGTCAAAGCCAAGCTGGATTCCAAGTATCATTATGACAAGGATAAGCTTCATGAACTTCTCTCAAGTGACATTACTATCAACCTCCAATCTCCTTCCACCAATTCAACAGGATCTCAAGGGAGCACTAAAGCTCCTCCTATCACTCCATTCCCTAAAGTTCACAACTAAGGCCAAGGTATGGTCCTAACTTTCCATTGTATATATCATTTGAGTCTTGTTTTCTTTATTTTGTTAGTCTTTCTCTTGGACTTTTCTCACACAGGGACTGTGTGAATTAAGTTTGGGGGACGGACTAGCCATCCAATATTGTGTTCTGTTTTAATTTTCATGTTTTGTGTGATGCATTGTTAATAGCTTTGTTTTGGAGAAAAATCAAATTTTTTTTGAAAATTTTCAAAAACCAAAAACAAATGCATGTAGCTTTGCATATTCATCCTTGTGTTTAGGATTGAGTCTAGAAGCATTTAGTATGCATTTGCATTTGCATTTGGTGATAATAATGAAGTTACCTTGTAAAAGTAGAGTTTTAGGATTGAACCCACAGCCCTCATCTATAGTTCATTGGTGCTTGTTTAATCTTTGGGAAAAAATGAAGAGTCTAAGCTTAAAGCATTGTGTCACTTGAAAATATTTTCTTCTAATGTAAAGCTTGCATGATCATTGCTGCATCTCTATATTATTTGGACTTTAATTTGATCTATAAATTATCTTACTTATGGACTATGAATGCTTGCTCATGGAATTTTCATTTGGGTTAACTATCTCTATTTGCCACTCTATTTTGTTTAACCCAATCTCTTGCCATACCTTTGAACCCCAACCTTTTCTTTCAAGCCTAGTGTTGATTTGTTGAGTGAGGCCTCTTTGTTGATAATGCTATAGGTTGTGAAATCTTGAGAGTATTGAGAATGACAAAGAACTGGCTCTTGTTTTAGCTAGGTTTGGAATATTTTTAACTAGCTAATAGGAATGGTTTTGAAAGAAGTAGGTGGTTAGAATGTTGATTTGGGTTCAGTTTTGGGAATAAGAAGCAAAGAAAAGGGAAAAAAAAATCTCTAAGGTTAAGTTTGGTTATAAGCTCTAAGTAACAAAGAGAAAGGTCAAAAAGTCTTGTTATAGTCCCCTAGAATCAAAGGAAAAAGAAAAGTAAAGGAAAGTTAAATAAGAAAGGGGGTATAGCAAAGAAAGATTAAGAAAGAAAGGGAGCTAATGTCTCAAATAAAGAATAGCCTTAGAGTTTTGCAAAAAGAATAAAACCAGAAGTAAATACAAAAGGAAGGGTTTTAAGAGATCAAAATTTGAGTTTTGGGGTTGATAAGAAAGAAAAGAAGATTGAGAAAAGGGTAGCAAAGTCTCTAGGTGGGTAGAACATCAAGAACTAAGCTTTGTATGCCTAAATTATTCTCATTCTTAGATTGATTTCACGACTGTCTAGTATTCCTCCTTGTTTGAGAGTTAGCCACCCTAAAAACACTATTATTAGCCCACCTTCAAAAGCCTTACCCTTAAACCAATTGAGCTTGATTCATGTTCCATTTGCAAGATCACACCAAACACTTTAATGAATGTGAAAGAGATGTTCAATAGGATTGCAAGTCTTTGCCAATAGATAGAAAGTGAACTAGAGTGGTGCATTGTGATAAGCATTAGCAAAATAATTGTAAGCACTTTGATTGATCTTAGCACCATTAAATTACATTTAAGGACAGTGGTTTGAATCCTTTGATGATACTTTTTGGTTCTTAATCCCTTTTTCAAACCTCTCTCTGTCACTTTTTGTTTGGTTCTTGCTTGAGGACTAGCAAGAGGTAAGTTTGGGGGAGTTGACATCTTGTGTTTTTATGTGATTTTAAAGCTTAATTATTCATTGTTTTGTGCATATTCATGAGCATTTAGGTTGTTTAGGTTGCATTTTGCATCAAGTTTGGTATCTCAGGTGTTGCAGTAGAGATGTACAAGGAAAGTGTACTTTGGAGCTAAATAAGTCAAGAATTAGCAATATAATGGAAGACACACATTTGGATACACACACGATGATTGATGATTCGGGACCAGTCTGCAGTCCCTCAAAGATCGACTCGTATGAAGATCTTTCCTTGGGATTTAGCTCCAGCGTTCTTCATCAAATTTATTGGAAATTGAGTAAGCGTTGTAATGGAGGTGATTTAAGGATAATCGGATGTGTGTGTAAGGAGTTATACCTGTTTTAGTGAGCGTATATACAGCCAGAGGAAGATCGTGGCCACACGCGGCCGCACCACCCGGCCAAGCCATGGCCGCTGGAGATCAGATGGACCAGGATCCGAAGACACACACGGCCACACCATGCGGCCAAACAAAGACCGAGTGAAGACACGCGGCCACACCACGCGGCCAAACCAAGACCGAGTGAAGAGACACGGCCACACCACTCGGCCAAGCCATGGCCGAGTGAGCCAACACCACACTTGTTTTATTTTTGATTCGGGTTTGACCCAGTTTGTTTTGGGTTGACCCATGTTTTCTTCTACTTTCCTATAAATACTCTAAACCTATTAAGGAGACTAATCTCTGATCTTATCTTTTGTTTAGCAGCCATCTAGGGTTCTTAAGCTATTCTACTCTTGGTTTATTGAATCTTTGGTTGATTTTCCAGTTTTTAATAGCAATTTCTCTTTCAATTTCTCTTTCAATTTCTCTTAATCTATAAACTCTTATTATGATTTCACAAAGATCAAACCTTTTACTTTGTGTGATCATGATGATGAGTGAGTAGATCCATTAGAACTTTGGGCTAGGTATAGTAGGGAGATAGATGATTGATCTTTGATGTCTAAGGCTTTATTTTTATGTTTCCTATCTTGATTAATGTTAATAATGCTAGATAGCTTTGATCATTCTTAAAATCTAGATGTTAGGATTTCCATGCCCATAAGGTGTTTGATGAAATTCCTGAACCAAATTAATCAAGAGCTTTGCATTCCTAGCCAATGGAAATTGATGATTAGGGTGTTTAGTGGTATTTGGATTTGATCTTAATGCATGTTTGCTTTGTGATTGCCTTTGGAAATTGTTGATTATCACTTAGCTAGTATAGGAATCTCTATCATGGAAATGAATTGATTTGCATGTTGTTCTTAGCCTTAGGATTGTTCTTGTTTGTTACTTAGACATCTAGGATTGATTAGCTATCTCCCAAATCAATAACCTTGCACAATGTTCATTTATTTAATCTTAATTTAAAGTTTATTGCTAGTTGTGTTATGTTTCTTGAATTTGCTTTGTTAAGTTGTCTTGTTCTCTTTATTTGAATCAGTTTGTTAATTTAATTGTTACAAAAGAACCTATTCATGTTTAAGAATAGATTAAGCATTTTTGTGTATTCTTAGTGTGTTGATTAATGCAAATTGTGGATTGATAATAATTGATACAAAAACAACTACATCAGGGATGGTGAATGCCTCTAAGGTTGTGGATACAGAGTATCAGATCTCAGCTAATGGTATTATTCAAGTAAGTTTTCTATTCATCTAGGTGCGCCTAAGATGTATCGTGACCTCAAGAGGTACTATCACTGGGTCGGGTGATAACATCATTATTTTACCCATTTTAGCTATAGTTTTAGTATGCATTTAGGATGAATTTGATATGATTTCAAGGCATTAATGTCTATTATTCAAGTATTTTAGGTTTCAAGAAGGTTTTACAGGTTTTATAGCAAAAAGGACCAAAAGGCAAGGAAAATACGTTTTAGGAATGTTTCAAAGCTTTACAGTACGGGCAACGTTTGAAGAATTTCCTGAACTTACATTTCGACGTACTTTGTGTCTGTGGAAAGCTGAGAGAGTCATCTTTCTCCTCAAAGTTGAATCAAGTCGATCCATCCAACCAGCCGGAAGTTATGCCCAATTTACCGAGACGTACCTAAAACCGACCTAAGAGGAACCATCAAGCTAATGGGCTTTTATTGAAGGCCTGACTAGCAACTACCACGGAGGCCCAGTCCAAGCCTTCACCACCGTTCTAGTAGCTTCCTACGCCGCCCCTTGCCATGCACTTTGGAACAAGGTTTTGATGGTGGTGAATGTGAATGATGATGAATGTATGCAATGAATGGATGGATGGTAAGGTGTTTCAATTCCCCTTATGCAGTTGTAGTATAAGAGGTGTCAATCCAATATGAGTGTTTGTGAACAGTCAAGATGTGCATAAAGATCTAATTTTAGCCAGATGTAAAGGATGTTTGTCACTAACAATCCTATGATTAAAATGCAAAGTGCAGAAAATAAAACTACAAGAACTAGATGCTGAATGTAAATGAACAGAATGATTGTAACAGTAATGAAGCTAAAATAGAAATAGAAACTACTATAATGCAAGAAATAAATCTATGCAAGACAAGCAATGAACAGAAAACTAAATGAATGCAGCAGAAATGAAACAGGTCAATCACAAATCATAAACACAAGCTCTGGGGAAGAACTCGAGCAAGCACTCGACCGAGTGTAGGTCGAGTACAGGGTCGAGCTAGACCTAACGTGAAAACAGGGCAACACAATAAAAACAGAGCAATGCAAAAACGAATCAAACAACAATCAAGCAACAAGATTAAGACTAAGATATCAATAAACAAAGAAGGTCCTGAGGAGGGATTCATGGGCTGAACTAATCATTGTGGTTATTTAACTTGGTCAACAAACCTCAAACAAACTTTGAGCTAATCTCTAGACATACTATTCTAAGACATGTGTAATCCACTCTCATGGCAAGAAACAATCAAACCTATGCATTTCTAGACTTGCTCTCACATAGTAAAGAATCTACACAAGCAGGCATTAAGCAATACATCTCAAACCAAACAAGACCTCTAATCTCTTAGCAAGCCTAATAGTAAGCTCTAGATCTAGCCTTATCTATGCTCCTTAGACATTGGTGTGATGCTAAGATGCTTGAAATCAAACCCTACCTTCTCAGATATAGGATCAGCATTAAGAACATCTAGCCTAGAAGAGATCTACAACAATCAAGCTTAACCAAATCAAATAAACCACAAGATCAACCCAGCCTAACCCATCCTCAAGATCCTAAGCAAACTACTCACAAGAACACATGGTGAACAAAGTCAAAAACCCAGAAAATAATGAAACTTGCAGCACTAGAAAGATAAAACAGAGATCTTCAATATTGAAAAAGAAATGAAACTCGAATTCTCGATATTAAGAAAGTTATGAAACCAACAATATTGAAGAATGTAGTCTTTTTCAAGTACAAGATCTAAGAAATATAAAAATGCAAAAAAAATAATTCCCAAAAGGGTAAAATACTAGGTTTAGAGAATATCTAAAAAGCTGCACACTTTTGTGGCTGCAGGTACAAGGCTTTATATAGGAGGGGAGTGGAAGCCCTAAAAATACTAAAAGATAAAATAGTCAACGGCTCGGTCAACTCGACCTGTGCTCGGTCGAGTCCTCCTCAGCACACGGTCGAGTGTCTGGTCGAGTGTGCGGTCGAGTTGGACTCCGGACCTTGTTATTTCAACCTTAACTCTCTTGCTTTCCCTTCATGATTGCTTCACTTCTTCCTCAGCATTGCTTCCATGCTCCTTAACCTCCAAAATCACATGTTTATGCATGAAAAGATGCAAATGCAATGCAACTAAACTCTAATGCATGATTAGTCCTAAAGCTATGCAATAATGGTGAAAAAGGATAGCAAAAGATGCAAAAGATGTGAATATACTAAGGGAAAACAGGGTAAAATATATGAACATCACACTTATCAAGAGAAGACGATTTTACCCTTACAAAACCCTAAACCTAGACATAACCATATAAATACTCTTCTAAACCCTTGGGTTTAGAGTGTGCAATCATTGGAGCAGCCAAGAGACACGACCAGAGGAGCAGCCGACGTCCAGACCTCTCCCTCGTCCCTCTCTTTGAAGCTTTGAGATCCACCAACTCTTTCTATTCTATTCGCTTTGTACTTTGTTTCTAAGGGAGAAGATCCTACAACTTTGTTTGACAATCATTGAAGTAATATCTAAAACCTTTTTCTCTATTTATTCTTTTATGTTTATGAATTGTTTAAACCTTGCTTTGATGATTCCCTTAAACATGCTAGAGTAGTTTTCTAGTTGGGTTTAAAGGGATAATCAAAGGGGGGAGATGATCTTAGTTTAGGTGGCAATTTTTAGGGTATGTTAGATTTAAATTCTGTTTATTCTATGCTTTAATTCTAAATCTTTGCTTAATGCTTTAAGTTAGCTTCATGAACTAACTATGATCTAAAGTGTGTGTGCTTTGCCAAAAGCTTGCATGTGTGCTTGACCTAGCTTAGATGTGTTGGGAGACATAGGAAGCACATACCCCTTACCTATGTAATTCCATGGATTAGAATCGAACCTGTTTTAAATGCTTTGATCTATGCGTCGTTGCCTACGACAGTTGAGTAACAGAGTGTAGAGATCTTAGACGGTTAGCTTGAGAACTTTAAGTTAACGGTTCATTAGTGTTTCGTAGTCCGAGTTTTAGATAAACAAACTAACCATAAACTTTCCTAGATAGATAGATCATTGAACCCCAGCGATTCCCCTTGATGCCCAACGCTTGTTTCATTTATTTTACATGCTTTTATTTATGTTTATTTGCTTGCTACAACCGTGACAACAAAACCCCCATTTTTATTGAGTCCTAGCCTTACTTACTTCCGACGGATTCCGTTAAACAACAGCTCTCTCTCTATGGGATTGATCATTAAATACTACTACCGATTAGCTATGCACTTTCAACAGTTGTGTGGTCTTTTTAAGGTAAAAGATTTGAAGTGAAAAACCACACACATCAAAGCTTTTTTGCGCCGTTGCCAGGGAGATATTGTTCATTTACAAGAGTCTAGCAAATAGAGTAACGTCTAGGACACCTTTCTGTTTACTTTTTCCTTTTGTTTTTCATTATTTCAGGAGACCTTGAGGATGAACCTCGACGCTCTCCTAGGATATTTTGAGAATCTCACTATTGCTGACCTTATGTCACACTACCGAGCCACGGACGGAGACCCATCCGCTCCGCAAGCCCACAAACTGCACGGTTCAAGCATTGGTCACTCTCGACCGACCATTGTACCATCACTTAGGCGACCTTGTCGCAGTTCTTTCACTCGACCATCTGGAGGCTGAGAACCACTTGGATCCACTTACTGCCGAGCTGCCCACTCTTACACGCCGTACCACACGGACGTACCATGCTTTGCAACAGACCACTACCTTGATCCGCAAGAAGTCATGCAAGTCGATGTCAATGAAAACTTTTTCTATGACAATCGAAAACCAATCACTTCAAGGAGCTCTTACAATGAAGACAAACTCATGAAGATGATGGATGAACTCATATCAAGTCAAGGGGAGGCTGATAAAGTTCTAAATGGTAAGTTGGACACGATGAGTATCGAGTTTGGAACTAAACTCGAAGCTATCACCAAGGACGTCACACACTTGGAGGAACAAATCAATGCCATCGACAACCAAGTTTTAAACAACTTTGAGGATTTACAAGATCATGGTACGAAGCTTATGAACTTAGGCTACACCATTGACATCATCGAGAGCCGCCTAGAGTGGAAGGTAGAAGCCCTGTTCAACAAATCCGGTGAATGCAATAACTGGAGTGATGATCAACTATATCAACCTACTGATGCTGAAGAGGAACGTGGAACCTCACATGATGATCCAACCGATCCTAACAAGTCCAAGGACTGGACTAGAGAAAAAGATTACCCAACGGATGAGGAAGAAGATTATTTCAAGGAGAGAGCTATAGAATATGAAGATTTGCCAATAGAGAATGATGAGTCTTATGATCTATCATCTACTAAAGAAGATGGAGAAGGAGAGCTTAAAGACTTCTACTGTTGCATGACATATCAATTCCCTAGTGAAGAAGTTCCCAAAAACCAAAATTTTCGACATTTTCAACACCAAGGAGAAGCTTTTTATCGAGGTAAGACCATCTCCAGCACCATTTGAAGTTACCGGCCAAGTCGTTTTCAAATGCCTTATCCAAGGAGGCCCGATACCAATTTAAACCGCCCCCCTATCCACACCAAGAGCCTTATTTAATTTGATCCCCTCACCAAGTCTATCAAGACAATTTTCATATGTCTACTCAACAAAGAGCTGAAGAAGAGAAGATGCTGGACCTAATAAGTCAATTAGCTGATCTGCAATATGAGGGAGTTAGAAGCTTAGAAGATCAAAGCTCTAAGGATGCTGAAGCCATGAAGAGAAGACTCCATTTTCTTGAGGAAGAACAAGAGAGACATCTCAAGAGTGTCCAAGATAATGCTATCAACATTAGAGACTTGGGCAATGAAGTTTTGAACTTAGAAAGGGACCATGAGTCCAAGTATGGAGTTTTCTTCAACCAGGAATTAGACACAAGGAGGCGTGTGGGGAAGCTTGAGAACCGAGCCTATGAAGCTGAGAGCAAGATGTTTGGTCTCGAGTTTGAGCAAAAACGTTTTGGAGAAGCTATGTCCGAAAAGTTTATATTCACCAAGGAGAACCATAAGCTGCTTAAGGAGATTGAATCAGAAATAAAGGAGAAGAACCAAGGTCTTGCTGATAAGATTGAGGATCTAACCCACGTGTTGCTGGACACAAGGAAGAAGAAGATCAACCCGACAAGGAGGAAGAAGGAGAAGAAAAGGAAATCCTATTCGAAAAAGGAAAAACATTCTAGTTTTCTTTTAGGAAAAGGAAAATTTTCTTTTACTTCAAGACAAGAAGATTTCGTGGAGAACAAACCACAAGGTAACCTTATTCATCCTCCATCAAATCTCGACAAAGGAGAAGTAACCCAAGAAGCCAAAGAACTCGAAGAAGAAGACATGGGAGACAAGCTACATGTTTCCATGGAAACCAAAAGCTTTAACCGCAACTCACTTAAGCATTCTCAAGAAGAAGAAGAAGTAAACCTCACAAAGGTTTGTTTTGCTACTACCACACCCTATGCTCCACCACCACGAGACCTAGAAGGTCTAGGAAAGGGAGAAGCGGAGCTGCCAACCGCGAATAGTATTGCCAAAACAAGAGAAGAAGACTAGGCTAGAGAGCCACATGGTAACTTTGATGGAGAAAGATCCAAGAGAGCTTGTCTAAGAACAACCAACTCTTCTCACCCTGCTTGAGAAAGCAAACTAACGTCGAGCGAACAACGTTAAACAAGAGCGCTTCTTGGGAGCCAACCCAAGCTAGTAAGTATTTTATTTTAGGATTTATTTTCTTTTACTATTGATATTTTTGCATTTTAGTTTCAGGTTTATAAAAAAAAAAAACACAAAAAAAATAGAAAACAGAAAAGCCAAAAAGAAGGAGGAAGAAGTACCCATGGATTGGCAATTCACAACTATGTCTAGTGGCAAGTACCACCTACTGACCGGCCATGTTCAACCTGACCGATGCAAGCCAAAGGCGACGGATCATCACAATCCTCATGTGAATGATGCCGAGAGTCCCCACAAGCCATACAAACCGTAGCCGATGCCATGTCCCATTTACCGCGTACCGCACCACCGTACCAGCTGCTATGTCCGCGTCCGTTCACCCATGTACCGCGAGACAATTCTGAACCACCACCATCCTTACCACCTACCATCAACATTCTTTTACTTAGGTATGCATTTGTTATTTTTATTTTCTCATTTTTATTGATGGTTTTAGGTTTTTGTTTCAAGGAGGATGCATGTAGAGATATATCAAACACAATTCGAATGAACTTAGCCTAGTTCAAATCCAATGTCAAGCAACCAAAGGAAGTACACACGGTTAGTCACCACATTTTCATTCCACAGCCGAACTCTAAGGATGCAAATGGTTGCTTAAGATTGAAAAAATGAGTTGAACAAAATTGAGTTGGAAAATATTCAACTCATTCATCTCCAAAATAGTTGTCGAACAAGTTAAATATTTTTGCTGTATGATTAGTTTATTTTTTTATTTTTGTAAGGTTAATGGGCTGAATAGTTTTTTCTAACTTCTTCAACCTCTTCCATTCAAATGGTGAAACTTGGTTGAAATTTTTTTTCCAACTCCTTCAACCTTTTCAATTGTGCAACCATTTGCACCCTAAGACAATTTTTGGGAAACCATAAAACGTCTAAGAGTCGAAAAATATCATTCCATCAAGGTGACATTGTTCTTAAACCCTACACTTTTCCTTATGATTTTTAATCCTCTTCTCTTTCTTTTTTCCCACCAAGGACGGTGTGATTTAAGTCTGGGGGGAAGGATGTTCCATCCTATACAAATGCTACTTTTTATTTTGTTGACTTGAAACTTTTTTCCACTTTTTACATCAATAATTTTGACATTTTAGCGAGTCACATTTTTTTTATTGAGTCAAAACTAGTAGTGGATTATGATTCTATTCTAACGGTTTATTTGATTTGGATTAACACTCTTATGACTCTTTATTATGCTTGACAACAGAACCAAAGTTTGGAAAGACTGTGAGCCGACTCAACAATCCCCCAATTCCCTATTCGATGAATATTCAGATGATCTAACGTTGTCTCTAACTTTTATACGACCTAAACCGGACTTAATTATCAAGCCCTGGGAATTGGTACACATTGGACTAGATCTCTACATTCAAGCCACACAAGACATTGCACTTCTTCAAAAGTATGTTCCCCTCTCTCTTCCATTCAATACTAGAAAAGAAGAAAAAAAAAGAAAAAGAAAAAAAGAGAATAAAAGATGAGATGATTTTGATCAGTTTAGAGGGGTAGGTAAATTACCTGTGACCTCATTGTTCTACTCTTGAGTCAAATAATCCCGGTATTTGCCTACACCTTTGATTTTAAAAAAAAAAGAAGAAGAAGAAGTAGGAAAAGGGAGAGGAAATGAATCATATGGAGAAAGTCTTGGCTTGAAGAGAGTCTGCAAGCCATTGATCGATTTTCCCTTGGTAAGATTTCACCTTTATTATTGCTTAATTTATGTAAAGAGATGACAATGGAGATTCTCGAAACTCTAAAGAATTGTGGGATCAAGGAGAGTTGATGACTCTCATGGTGGATTACAAATGGAAGTTCCTAATGTCAAGGGGAAGAAGAGTACAAAGACAATATCCCCAAAGACAAGTGAATTCCCAGTATATTCAAAACCTCTTTTCCATGATTTAGTTTGATTATTTGCTTGAGGACAAACAAAGACTAAGTCTCGGGGAGTTGATAACATCATTATTTTACCCATTTTAGCTATAGTTTTAGTATGCATTTAGGATGAGTTTGATATGATTTCAAGGCTTTAATGTCTATTATCAAGTATTCTAGGTTTCAAGAAGGTTTTACAGGTTTTATAGCAAAAAGGACCAAAAGGCAAGGAAAATACGTTTTAGGAATGTTTCAAAGCTTTACAGTACGGGCAACGTTTGAAGAACTTCCAGAACTCACATTTCGACGTACTTGGTGTCTATGAAAAGCTGAGAGAGTCATCTTTCTCATCGAAGTGGAATTAAGTCGATCCATTCAACCATCCGGAAGTTATACCCGATTTACCGAGACGTACCTTAAACCGACCTAAGAAGAACCATCACGCCAATGGGCTTTTATTGAAGGCCTGACTACCAACCACCACGGCGGCCCAGTCCAAGCCTTCACCACTGTTCTTGATGTGATCCTCCCAAGGAATCGACGCTCTAAGGTTGGTAGACTGATAATCCTAGAACTACGATGGCTCATGAAGCTGGATGATAAGGCGTGAGGTAAACTCGAAAATCCTTATGCCCCAAACTCTCTTAAAACAAACCAAACAAAGCAAGGCGGTGGAACTTTAGATAGAAGCTTCGCGGAGACAGATGACAAGGCGTGAGACAAATCCCGAAAATCCTTGTGCCCTAGACTCTCTTGTAACGACTCTTCAATCCTCAGCTAGTGAATGGTAACGTCAAGTGCTATGGAATCACTTGATATACCGAAAAATCTTTGATGTAACCCACCATGGAGAAGAACAAGTTCCAAAGGAACAAAGGAGTTTACCACTCTCAAATAAAAGATAAAAGATTTCTTGATTGTATTATTTTCTCAATTGAGAATACATGTGTTTATATAGGGCTAGAAAACTTGGTAACAAAACCAAGTATTAATTATTCTTGAAACTAAAAAACAATAAACATAGATAGTTGAATGAAGACCCAACTCTTGGTGCATGTATCTCTTATTTTCGTCACTCTTCTTTGACCCCAAAAGAAAGTCATTATTTTGGGCTTTCTTGGGCTTGTAGTAGGCTCAAAGTGGGCTGGACTTGATATATATCATTCCCAATAGAAATTCTCATGTTCTCTTTGCTCCAAATATCTTCAAATATCAAATGAACTGCCCCCGCAAGCTGTTTGGTCCTTGCCCTTGTCATCCTCAGGAACAAGCTCAGCTTCCACTTGATCATCCTCATTGCTTCCCATTATCATATCATGCCCCTCCTCTTCAAAAGGATTTGTCCTCAAATCCGAACCATCTGCAACAAATGGAGCCAAATCAGAAACATTAAAAATGGAACTCACTTTGTACTTACCTTTCAAATCAAGCTTGTAAGCATTGTCACTGATTTTCGTTAAGACTTTGACTGGACCATCGACCCTTGGCATTAGTTTAGACTCTCTTTCAGCTGGGAAACGTTCCTTTCTCAAATGTATCCAAACTAGATCTCCCACTTCAAAAACCAGCTGGCATCTTCCTTTGTTTGCTTGCTTCTCATACTGTTTTGTCCTTGCTTCAATATTGAGTCGTGTCTTCTCATGGATCTGCTTAACAAGTTCAGCTTTCTTTTTCCCATCCATACTAACTCTTTCACTCAAAGGTAAAGGGATTAGATCCAAAGGTGTTAAAGGGTTAAAACCATAGACAATTTGGAAAGGTGAATACTTAGTAGCAGAATGAACTGAATGATTATATGCAAACTCAACATGAGGGAAACAATCTTCCCAAAATTTGATGTTCTTCTTAATGATGGCACGCAAAAGTGTAGACAAAGTTCTATTCACTACTTCAGTTTGTCCATAAGTTTGAGGATGGCAAGTAGTTGAAAAAAACAACTTAGTCCTTAACTTAGACTACAAAGTTTTCCAGATATAGCTTAAGAACTTAGTATCCCTATCAGAAACAATAGTTCTAGGCATGCCATGCAATCGAACAACTTCTCTAAAGAACAAATCAGCAACGTTTGAAGCATCATCAGTTTTGTGACATGGAATGAAGTGTGCCATCTTAGAAAATCTATCAACAACCACAAAGACAGAATCTCTACCTCTCTTGGTTCTAGGCAGTCCTAGTACAAAATCCATTGAAAGATCAGTCCAAGGTTCAGTAGGAATGGGTAAAGGAGTACACAAACCATGGGGTTGAACTTTAGACTCGGCTTGCTTGCAAGTGACACACCTTCTGCAAATTCTTTCCACATCTCTCTTCATATGCGGCCAGTAGAAGTGATCCCGCATAACACTAAGTGGTTTGGCAACTCCAAAATGTCCTATTAATCCTCCTCCATGAGTTTCTCTCACAAGCAAATCTCTCAAAGAACAAGTAGGCACACACAAACGATTTTCATAAATCCCTCATGCTGAAAGTATTTTCCATGAGCAAACTTTTCACAAGCTTGGAAGTCTTCTTTGAACTCATAATCACTAGCAGACATCTCCTTAAATTGTTCAAAGCCTAACAACTTAGCATCAAGAGTAGAGATAAGTGCATACCTTCTTGACAAAGCATCAGCAACAACATTGTCTTTACCTTGTTTGTACTGAATGACATATGGAAATGTTTCTATGAACTCTACCCAGCGAGCATGCCGCTTGTTTAGCTTTTGTTGACCTCTCAAAAGCTTTAGAGACTCATGATCTGTGTGAATTACAAACTCCTTCGGCCAAAGATAGTGTTGCCAAGTTTGTAGCGCTCTGACCAAGGCATACAGCTCCTTGTCATAGGTTGGATAATTCAAAGTTGCTCCTCCAAGTTTCTCACTGAAATATGCAGTTGGTTTCTTCTCTTGCATCATCACAGCTCCTATTCCTACACTAGAAGTGAAACGACCTGTCTTTTTTTTTTTTAATATTAATAATCATAAATATAATATATATATAATCAAGTATCCCACACTACTCAATTAATCTAACCCAAACCACAATCAACATTAAACCAACAATAATCATTAAACACAGCGGAAACATACCAATAATACAGAAACCATACTTCAACCATAAAATAGCATTCCTAACCATTCTATCCAGCAACCTAACATAACTCTAACCAAGGTTCCAACATAAAAGATATAACCAACAACACACACAAACGAGACCCTAGATCATCCTCCTCCTCATCACCATGATTCCACGTCACATACCTGCACACCACAAACAACAATTGAGATGCGTAAGTATTATCATAAATACTTAGTGAGGCAATCCTCCCATCTACTAGGCTATACACACAAGCAAGAGAGATATCTCAAACCATCAAACATCAAACAATAACCAAACAACAAACCAGGCAACCACAACGACCGACACCAACACCATTTGCATCGACCGACGCCAACACCTGCATCGACCGACACAAACACTACTTGCATCGACCGACGCCAACACTTGCATCGACCGACAATCCCTTGCATCGACCGATGCCAACACATGCATCGACCGACACATACTCGACCTTGCACGGAATTCCCTAGTTGCATTGACCAATGCTTCCACATGGCATCGACCGATGCTTCTAGGTTAAATGCACCGTCCTCGCTTTGCATCGACCGATGCACAAAGTGCATCGCCCGATGGACATGTCGCCCTCGTCCACCTTGCTGCATACCTGACGTGTCTTCCCGCTTCCTCTTTTGCCTTTGCTCCGACTTGTTACCCTTGCTCAGATTGTTCTACTCCAAAGTCTCCTCTGTTTGAACCGCTGGACTGACCACCACTACCTGCGACCTCAAGTTATTCTCTATCTCAGCTGCAGTCTCCACCAGCTCCACCCTCGTAGCGTAACTCCTCCCTCTGTAATAGACCCTCAAGTCCTCACGAAGCGCCCCCATGAAACTCCTGATCTGAGCCACCTTGGACTCCATCGCCTGATCCCCATAAGACAGTAGTCGACTGAACTCTAAGTCCAGCTCCCGCACTGACCGAGTCCCCTGAGATAGCTGAAGAAACTGCACCTCCAATCGGTCTAACGCCTCTCTCGAAAAATACTTGCGGTTGAACTCCTCCACAAAGTCAGCCCAAGTCATCTCCCTCTGCACTCTCCTAGCGGCCACTGATCTCCACCACACCTGTGCATCACCAATCAAATTGTGGACCCCTATGTCCACCCAAAACTCCTCAGGACATCTCAGAGTATGGAAGTTACGTTCCACACTTGTCCTCCATGCATCCGCAGCAGTAGGATCCGTACAACCTTAAAACCGCGTAGTATCAAGATTATGCATCTCCTTCAGCATAGTCAAATAACGAGCATGAGCTCTCACATCCGCAGCCACTGGCTGCTGCTCCTCCGCCACCACTGGTGGCACTACCTGAGCCTGAGCAGGAACCACTCTCGGTATCCGCTCCAACAGTTGTGTCAATAAGCCCACCAGGTCCACACCTCCTACATGGGCTCCACCTGCTGGGATTCCCACACCCAGAACCCTAGCACCACCAGCCACCGGAGCACCGAAACCGCCCGCACTGACCCTTTCAGCGCCTACGGTCCCATCAGTACTACCACCGGCCACCCTCATGGACCCCTCCTAGAAGTCCTGCGACTCGCCGACACCCTCAGCTGTAACACTATGCTCAACCGACTCACTCACTGCTGGGACTCTGCCCCTACCACGACCACGACCGCATCTCCGACCACGTCCGCGTCCACGACCAGCAACAGCACCAACTCTAGCCATCTGCACTACCCAGAACAGAAAGCTAAGCACAAAATTTCAAAACCACACACAACACACACATCTTACCGTGGAATCTCATTGAAGGCTCGAAGAGGATGATACTAGGACTCCATACTCACACAAATTGACTAACTACTCATAATCAATTTCCATCACACAACATCATGCATCAAGCAACAGGAAAATAATTCCCCCAATTAACTTCCTAAACCTCTCTAAACCATCCACTTAACCATCTTGGAACCGTAATTGCTCAGATACAAAATTGAAACGACCCATCATTTTTTTTTAATATTAATAATCATAAATATAATATATATAATCAAGTATCCCACACTACTCAATTAATCCAACCCAAACCACAATCAACATTAAACCAGCAATAATCATTAAACACAGCGGAAACATACCAATAATATAGAAACCATACTTCAACCATAAAATAGCATTCCTAACCATTCTATCCAGCAACCTAACATAACTCTAACCAAGGTTCCAACATAAAAGATATAACCAACAACACACACTAGCGAGACCCTAGATCATCCTCCTCCTCATCGCCATGATTCCACGTCACATACCTGCACACCACAAACAACAATTGAGATGCGTAAGTATTATCATAAATACTTAGTGAGGCAATCTTCCCATCTACTAGGCTATACACACAAGCAATGGAGATATCTCTTTAACTAGTGCTACCCTTTAACTTCTTCTTTTCTCTTTCACCCATTTCTCTTTTGGTTTTCAAGTCTTAGGAGAGGTTTCTTATTTGATCTTTCTAGTGGGATGGGGGATTCTTACTTATTTGCTATGGTTCTCTTTTCTTCTTATTCTTAAGACATACAAGCTTTTTGCTAGACTTTTCTTTTCTTTCTTTTCTTTTCTTTAACTAGAACCATCTTCAACAATTTTCACTTCCCATCCTTTCACTAGACCTTGCTTAAACACAATCTCCTCTTAAAGACTCTACCCTTTTTCTTTCTTTTCTTTTTTTTTTTTTTCTTTTTATTCTTTTCATAACAGCCAAGTCCCAAACCCAACAAGTGAACCACCTAGTCCTATCTAGTTTGAAAAATGCAAACTTGAACTACACAAGGCTTTACTCTTGTCAGTTTAAACCTAACACTTTCTACCAAGCTCAATCCCAAAATAGGCCTCACACACAAGAATAAACAAGGCTTGAAAGAAGGGTTGGTTAAGGGTAGGGAAACTGATTCATAATGAGGAAATCAGCTACTTGGATCAACAAGAGTGGTAAAAAGGAGAAAGATGATCAAATATGTATATGGTATCCATGAGTTTAAAGCAATGCACACATTGATAATTGAAAGTCAATATTAGGTTCTTATAGATAGGAAATGGTGTAAAATCACAACATGCTTCAATTTAGACCAAATACAATGCAGGAATTCAAGGCTTGGTTCAATCTTATGCTTCTAACCACTCAACTAGCATCAAAGTACTATTAACTTGGGCATTGATCCTAGTCTAGTGAATGAACAAGCTAAAAAGGCAAAACTCATCATAGATCCCTAATGCAAATATTATACAATCCTACATGAAACATGTTAAACAAGATTTCAATATGCAATGCAAACTACATGAACACTCTTTTTTATTATAAAGATTTTTTTCAAAATTTTTCAAATTTTTATGGTTTTTCTATGCCTTAGATGCTTATGCAAATACTATCATGTTGATGCTAAAAATTTGAAATAAGATCACAAAACACAATGTCAAATGCTATCTCAAACCCTCCCCCAAACTTAAATCACACAGTCCCCTGTGTGAAAGAAATTTGATTGAGGATTCAAGACTAAAAACAAAAAAAAAACAAAACAAAATATGAAATGCAATGATATTTACAAGTGAAGGTGATAGTGGTACCTTAAGGATTGGAGAAGAAGTTGTCCACATCTTCTTGCATGCTGTCAAATGTGTAGTTGGGGTCTTGTTGGTGACTTGGAGATGGAGATTGGGGCAGCTCGACGACGGCGATCGACCGTGACTCGGTCGAGTGTGTGTCCGAGTGGGGGGGGGGTCGAGCTGGACCGCGTGTCTCCCTCTCTTCTTCTGTTTAGACTCCCTTACTTCCCTGACCATGAAAACACCAAAACAAAAGTCAACATACCAAAATCCTAAGCAATATATACAGAGATACCTTAGGGACTTCCTCCCTAGCGAACTTGTTTAGAGTCACTAAGCTTGACTTTTATAGCTCTTCAAGCTTGGTTTAGAGACCAAGGAGATGATGAAATCCCCCCTGGTTCTACTTGATAACCTTGGTGTTCCTTCTTGATCACTACTTCCTTAACACTTGACCCATGTTTCTTCTTAAACTTGAGTCTTGGTCTTGCCTTCTTCAAAGACCTCTTGTTGAGCTGAGCTTGAAGTTCCTTCACTAAACCAGCTAGCACTTGAACTGACCCCTTTAGTTCTTGGACAATCTTAGCTTGGGCTGAACCTTTAATCCTAGGATTCCCTCCTTCCTCAAAAACTTCACAACTAGCCTTTTTCCCTATCATAAAGTGTTGACCTTCAATAGTAGGCTGATGAGTAGTATTCTTGATGTCAAACTTCATAGTGAAGTCTTTAGCAAGGTGAAGTTTGATGGTTCCCATCTTAACATCTATTACAGCTCCAACTGTGGCTAAGAATGGTCTCCCCAAGATGAGAGGATCTTCTGGCTCTTGATCCATGTTCATGATCACAAAATCAGTTGGGATTCTTGCCTTTCCTATCTTGACTGGAAGGTTTTCAATTATCCCAAGCACATCCCTCTTGGATCCATCTGCCATGCCAATATAGAGGTTGCAAGGCTTAATGTATTCATACCCCAACTTTTCAGCCACTGAGTATGGCATTAAGCTCACTGAAGCTCCCAGATCACACAAGCATTTGTTGAAGTGCATGTAACTAATGGAGCAAGGTAGATTAAATGATCCAGGGTCTTCAAGGTTTTGTTGGTATAACAGCTTCCCCAATCTCTCTTAAGTCCTTCATGTCTTGTTCCTGAGCTTTCATCTTGGATAATTCAAGCAGCATGTCCTTGTCGGAAGGATTCTGAACAAATTTGCTCAAGTCAGGCCCTCTCTCCTCTTCCTTGTAAGTAATGGTAATCTCTTGTATAGCCATTACTTCCTTCAAGACTTTCACTTCCTCTTGCTGTAAAGCCATCACTTCCTCCTTCTTCTCAATGACAACCTCCTGTTGTATGGGCATTACTTCCTTCTTTTCAATGACTACTTCTTCCTTCAAAACCATCACTTCCTCTTTCTTCTCAATGACAACCTCTTCTTTCAAAGCTGTCACTTCCTCTTGTTGCAAAGCCATCATTTCTTTTTCACAATAATTTCCCTCAGTTCCCTTATCTTTTGTGCCTTGAAACGTCCTGGGAATCGTAGAGGTGGTTTGTAAGCTGGAGGAATGTACTTAGCAGGCTTGACAGCTTCTCTGTCTTCAACTCGATCGGCCACTCGATCATGCCCTCGGTCGAGTGCCGGCTCGAGCATCTGGTCGAGTGGTTTCCATGCTTCAGTCTGCTTTGAAAAACCTTCACTCTGGGCTTCCATAAGTGACAAATCCTCCCCAACTTGAACCTCACTGTCCTCAGTGATATCTTCTTCATGGAGATGGATTGCTTTAACAGTGATTTCCCATGGGTTTTGGATGGCTTGTTCACGAAGTTGGTGTGGCTTAGGAGCTGAAGTGGAGGCACTGTTGCTCTCCATGTACTGGAATGAAGAGGTCAGACTCTCAAGCTGGTTACTCAGGTCATGAGAATAAGAATTCAACTTCTGGGTGAGCTCTCCAAAATGTCTTGCTTCCTCAAGCTGCTTATTGTCTTGCCCAAGCAACAATTGTTGCATCATTGCTCGTAAGTCAGGTTCTTGGGCTTGGTAGGTTGGAAACGCTGGAAAATTTGTTGCTGGTGCATAGGTACATAATGGAACTCACTGCTTTGAAACATGGTGACTAACTCAAACAGACACTCAGTCAAGCACAGGCTCGAGTTGATGGTCGAGTCGACTGAGACGAGAAGTCTATTTGGATCTGGCTTCTGACTCGATCAGGTGCTCGATCACACACTCGGTCGAGTGGTGGTCGAGTTGATGGTCGAGCTAGTAACTGAAACTCAATCACAGACAAGCAGTAGAAGAAACGAAATCAGTAGTGAACAAGTGGATAAACGAACTTAATCTTAGACTAATATGGATCCTAATTGTCACGAAAACACACTCAAATAGGCAAAGGCGCCAAATTGAAACAAGGTTTTTATATGTGAGGTAATGATGATGAATGTATGCAATGGTGATATATGAATGGATGGATGGTAAGGTGTTTCAATTCCCCTTATGCAATTGCAGTGTAGTGGTAAGTATGCCCGCCTGTCACGCGGGTGACCCAGTTTCGATCCCCGGCAACGGCCCCAAATTGAAACAAGGTTTTTATGGTGAGTGGAATGATAAATGTATGCAATGGTGAGATATGAATGGATGGATGGTAAGGTGTTTCAATTCCCCTTATGCAATTGTAGTACAAGAGGTGTCAATCCAATCTGAGAGTTTGTGAACAATCAAGATGTGCATAAAGATCTAATTTAAGCCAGATGTAAAGGATTTTTGTCACTAACAATCCTATGATTAAAATGCAAAGTGCAGAAAATAAAACTACAAGAACTAGATGTTGAATGTAAATGAACAGAATGATTGTAACAGTAATGAAGCTAGAACAGAAATAGAAACTACTATAATGCAAGAAATGAACTAATGCAAGACAAGTAATAAACAAATAACTAAATGAATGAAGCAGAAATGAAACAGGACAATCACAAATCATAAACATAAGTTTCGGGGAAGAACTCGAGCAAGCACTTCACCGAGTGTAGGTCGAGTACAGGGTCGAGCTGGACTAAACGTGAAAACAGAGCAACACAATAAAAACAGAGCAAAGCAAAAACGAATCAAACAACAAGCAAGCAACAGGATTAAAACTAAGATATCAATAAACAAAGAAGGTCCTGAGGAGGGATTCATGGGCTGAACTGATCATTGTGGCTATTTAACTTGGTCAACAAACCTCAAACAAACTTTGAGCTAATATCTAGACATACTATTCTAAGACATGTTTAGTCCACTCTCATGGCAAGAAACAATCCAACCTATGCATTTATAGACTTGCTCTCACATAGTCAAGAATCTACACAAGCAGGCATTAAGCAATACATCTCATACCAAACAAGACCTCTAATCTCTTAGCAAGCCTAATGGTAAGCTCTAGATCTAGCCTTATCTATGCTCCTTAGACATTGGTGTGATGCTAAGATGCTTGAAATCAAACCCTACCTCCTCAGATATAGGATCAGCATTAAGAACATCTAGCCTAGAAGAGATCTACAACAATCAAGCTTGACCAAATCAAACAAACCACAAGATCAATCCAGCCTAACCCATCCTCAAGATCCTAGAGAACTACTAACAAGAACACATGGTGAACAAAGTCAAAAACCCAGAAAATAATGAAACTTGCATCACTAGAAAGATAAAACAGAGATCTACAATATTGAAAAAGAAATGAAACTCGAATTCTCAATATTAAGAAAGTTATGAAACCAACAATATTGAAGAATTTAGTATTTTTCAAGTACAAGATCTAAGAAAAATAAAAGTGCAAAAAGAATAATTCCCAAAAGGGTAAATACTAGGTTTAGAGAATATGTAAAAGCTACCCTTTTTTTGGTGGCTGCAGGTACAAGGCTTTATATAGGAGGGGAGTGGAAGCCCTAAAAATACTAAAAGACAAAATAGTCAACGGCTCGGTCAACTTGACCTGTGCTCAGTCGAGTGGTAGGTCGAGCTGGCTTCTCTCGTGCGTTCTCCACTCGGTCGAGTCCTCCTCAGCACACGGTCGAGTGTCTGGTCGAGTGTGCGGTCGAGTTGGACTACGGACCTTGTTATTTCAGCCTTAACTCTCTTGCTTTTCCTTCATGATTGCTTCACTTCTTCCTCAGCATTGCTTCCAGCTCCTTAAGCTCCAAAATCACCTGTTTATGCATGAAAAGATGCAAATGCAATGCAACTAAACTCTAATGCATGATTAGTCCTAATGGTACAAAATAATGGTGAAAATGGATAGCAAAAGATGCAAAAGATGTGAATATACTAAGGGAAAACAGGGTGAAATATATGAACATCATGCTCCCTCCTAAGAACATCTAAAACAGTTTCCAAATGCTCTACATGGTCATCTAGGCTTCGACTGTAGATCAAGATATCATCAAAATACACAACCACAAAAACTCCTATGAATGCTCTCAATACATGATTCATTAACCTCATAAAAGTACTAGGTGCATTTGTTAACCCAAAAGGCATCACAAGCCATTCATATAGTCCATGCTTAGTCTTAAATGCAGTTTTCCACTCACCACCCTCCTTCATACGAATTTGGTAATATCCACTCTTAAGATCAATTTTAGAAAACACACAAGACCCATGTAACTCATCTAGCATGTCATCTAAGCGAGGAATAGGGTGGCGATACTTTACAGTGATATTGTTGATGGCTCTGCAATCCACGCACATTCTCCAACTACCATCCTTTTTGATACAAGTAACACCGGCACAGCACATGGGCTCATGCTCTCCCTAATGTATCCCTTTTCCATGAGCTCACTGACTTGTTTTTGCAGCTCCTTTGTCTCCACAGGATTGGTTCTATAGGCTGGTCTATTAGGAAGTGAAGCTCCTGGGACAAAGTCTATTTGATGTTCAATTCCCCGAATTGGTGGAAAACCATCTACATTTTCTTCTGGAAAAACATCGCCATAGTCCTACAAAAGAGAAACAATATTGCTCGGAAGTTCTGGCTCAAGATTAGTCAGACTCATGAGAGTTTCCTTGTACATAAGCATAATGATAGGTTGATCCAAAAATAAAGCTCTCTTAATCTCACTTGCTCTCACAAAGAAATTAGATTGTCTCACAGGGTTACTCTCAAAGGCCTTTGGCTGGGCTTTTCTCAAATTCTCACTCTCTTCTTTGTGGTTTTTAGTGTTTAGGAGTTCACTCACATTGTTCTTTCCAAGTTGTAGCTGATCTTCGTAGACATCTTGTGGTGTTAATGGGACTAGTGTGATCTTCTTCCCTCTGTGCGCAAAAGAATGTTTGTTGGTGTAGCCGCCATGATTAACCTTGCGATCAAACTGCCATGGCCTTCCCAATAGAATGTGACTTGCTTCCATGGGCAATATATCACACAACACTTCATCTTCATACTTCCCAATGGATAAGGGAATCAACACTTGATGGTTAACCTTCATATTCCTTTGGTTATTCAACCACTGAAGATTATATGGTCTGGGATGCTTCTTTGTTCCCAACTTCAGCTTCTCCACCAAAATAGTGCTTGCAGCAATAGTACAACTTCCTCCATCAATGATAAGACTGCACACTTTATCCTTCACCAAACACCTTGTGTGGAACAAGTTTTCTCGTTGTTGTACTTCCAGGATCTTGTCTTGCATCACCAAAGCTCTTCGCGTAACCAACAATTTTCCCTCTGTAGCACAAACCTCATGTTCTTCCAAAGATGAAGTAGAATCACATTCTTTCTCTTCCTTGGTTTCAATCTCTCCATTCTCCATCAGAATCATGGTTTGCTGGTTTGGACATCGGCTAGCATAGTGTCCTATCCCATGACATCTGAAGCATTGGATATCTCGGTTCCTTGTGTGAGTAGCCTCAACTTTTCCTTTTAACTCTTGTCCAACATTATTTGGCTTAGCTCCCACATTTGGTTTGAATTCTGTTCTAGGCCGAAAACTTGACTTCTCCTCCTTGTAGTAATTCGGTGATGTTCATATAATTTACCTTGTTTTCCCTTAGTATTTTCACTTCTTTTGTCTCATTTACCATTTAGTTTGGCCCCTTTTGCATAGTTTTAGGAATGTTTACGCATTAGAGTGTAGTTGCATGGCATTAGCATGGTTTCTTGCATAAACAGGTGATTTTGGAGCCTAAGGAGCATGGAAGGATTGCTGAAGAAGAATGGAGCTGAGAAGAGAAGGAAACAAGAGAGTTAGAACTGAAGAACCAAGGTCCGGAGTCCCACTCGACCGACCACTCGACAAGACACTCGACTGTGTGCGGAGATGGACTCGACTGAGTGGAAGATGCACAAAAGAAGCCAGCTCGACCGGTCACTCGACCGAGCACCAGGTCGAGTTGGCCGAGCCGCCTAGCTATTTTGTCTTTTAGCATTTTTATGGCTTCCACTACTTTTTCTATAAAAGGACCTTGTACCCTTCAGCCACCAAGAGTCCAGCTTTTTAGATATTCTCAAACCTAGTTTTTACCTTTTAGGGAATTATTCCTTTTGCACTTTTATTTTATTAGATCTTGTACCTTCTTTTGAGGGATAAACATAAGATTCTTGGATTTTGTTGGTTTCATAACTTTCAAGATATTAAGAATTTGTGTTTGATTCTTTCTTCATTATTGTAGATCTTTGCTTTATCTTTCGTTTGATGCAAGTTTCAGCATTTTCTGGGTTTATGACTTTGATGTTCATCATGTGTTCTTGTGAGTAGTTTCGTAGGATCTTGAGGATGGATTAGGCTGGATTATGTTTGAGGTTTGTTTGATTTGGTCAAGCTTGATTGTTGTAGATCTCTTCTAGTCTAGATGTTCTTAATGCTGATCCTATAACTGAGAGGGTAGGATTTGATCTCAAGCATCTTAGTATCATACCAATGTTTAAGAAGCATAGATAATGCTAGATCTAGAGTTTACCATTAGACTTGCTAAGAGATTAGAGGTCTTGTTTGGTATTTGACATATTGCTTAATGCCTACTTGTGTAGATTCTTTACTGTGTGAGAACAAGTCTAGAGATGCATGAGTTTGATTGTTTCTTGCCATGAGAGTGGATTAAACATGCATTAGAAAATATTGTCTAGAGATTAGCTCAAGTTGTTTGAGAATTGTTGACCAAGTTAGATAACCTCAATCATTAGTCTAGCCCATGAATCCCTCCTCAAGGCCTTCTTTGTTTATTGATTTCTTAGTCTTAATCCTGCTGCTTGCTTGTTGTTTGATTTTCTTTCATATTGCTCTGTTTTTCTTGTGTTGCTTTGTTTTCTCGTATTTGTCCAGCTCGACCCTGCACTCGATCAACACTCGCTCGAGTGCTTGCTCTAGTTCATCCCCAGAGCTTTTGTTTATGATTTGTAGTTGTCCTATCTTACTTCCTGTTTCATTCTATTTGCATTTCTGTTGCATTCACTTAGTGTACTGTTCAATACTTGCATTAATATAGTTTCTATTACTGTTCTAGCTTCATAATTGTCATAATCATTATGTTCCATTTACATTTAGCATCTAGTTCTTGTAGCTTTACATTTTTCACTTTGCATTTCATCATAGGATTGTTAGTGACAAACATCCTTTACATCTGGCTTGACTTAGACCTTTATACACATCTTGATTGCTCACAAACTCTCAGATTGGATTGACACCTCTTGTAGTACAATTGCTTAAGGGGAATTGAACACCCTGCCATCCATTCATTCATATCTCATTATTCCATCCATTTCATCACCATACCACCAAATACAATGTGTTTCAATTTGGCGTTGTTGCCCATTTGAGTGTGTTTTGTGACAATTGGGATCAATAGAAGTCTAAGATTAAGTTCGTTTATCCACTTGTTCGCTACTGATCTCGATTTTTCTACTGCTTGTCTATGATTGAGTTTCAGGTACCAGCTCGACCACCAACTCGACCACCACTCGACCGAGTGAGTGATCGAGTACCCGATCGAGTCAGAAGCCGGATTCAAATAGACTTCACATCTGAGTCGACTCGACCTTCAACTCGAGCCAGAGACCGAGTGTCTGTTCGAGTCAGTAACCATGTTTCAAAGCAGTCAGTTCAATTACGTACCCATGCACCAGCAACAAGGTTTCCAGACTCAATGGCGTCACCCTCCAGCGTTTCAGACCTACCAAGCCCAAGAACCTGACTTAAGAGCTATGATGCAACAACTTTTGCTTGGGCAAGCCAACAAGCAGATTGAGGAAACAAGGCAGTTTGGAGAGCTGACCCAAAAGTTGAATTCTTATTCTCAAGACCTGAGTAACAAGCTTGAGAGTCTGACCTCTACATTCCAGTACATGGAGAGCTCCATTGCTTCTACTCCAGCTCCTAAGCCACACAAACTTCCTGAACAAGTGATGTCACTATATTTTACCATATTTATGGCATTGTTTAGTTCATGTTTTTCATCATATAGAAGTGCTTCCTTAAGTTTTATAGCCATTTATGTACAAATATGCACTTAGGATGTTTAAAAGCATGCATTGCATACATTTGTGCATTTGGAGTATTATTAGGTGTTATGAAGCTCTAAAAGGGTAAGGAAGGACTTGCTGTTATT
Organism: Camelina laxa; assembly: GCA_024034495.1. Taxonomy (NCBI): domain Eukaryota; kingdom Viridiplantae; phylum Streptophyta; class Magnoliopsida; order Brassicales; family Brassicaceae; genus Camelina; species Camelina laxa. Next base: position 13,336,886 of record CM043885.1, on the reverse strand, counting down.
TCTGGAGCTAAACAATAGGATTGGAAGTATTAGGAAGGGAAAATAAGGCACTCGACCATACCACTCGAGCAGGCACACGGTCGAGTACATGGTCGGGTTCATATCGAGCTCCTCAAAGATCGATCCGAATGAAGATTTTCCGTTGCGATTCAGTTTCAGCATCCATCATGAGAGTTGTAGGAAAGTGAGTTCACTTTCTAATGCGGGTGGTTTCAAGGCAATCAGAGCTGTCATTCAAGAGTTATACTTGTTTTACTGAACCGATATCATTCCAGATCGAAGACTGGAGTTACGTGATGGACCAACCACTCGACCATGCACTTGACCGAGCACATGGTCGAGCACTTCGAGCCGCCTCTCTATTTTGTCTGCTAGCTGATTAAGGGCTTTCCTTCCTTCCTATATATACCTATTATACCCTATGGCCGCCTACATGTCTTTTTTAAGGAAAAATAATATCTTGTAGCCACAAAAAATCTAGTTTTTACCCTTTTGGGATTTTTAGCTTTTTGTTTACATCATTAGCCACATTTTATCTTATTTTCTCAAGATCTTTGATACTTGTTGGTTCTATAACTTTCTAAGTATTAAGAATTTGAGTTTGCTTTCTTCTTCAGAATTGTTCATCTTTATCTCATCTTTCTAATCATGGTAGTTTCATTAATTTCTGGGTTTGTGTTCTTCAAGATGATTTTTAGATCTTATTAGTGGTTTAGGATCTTAGGGATGGATTAGGTTGGATAATAGTTATGGTTGTTTAGATTGGTCAAGCTTGATTGTATATATATATCTCTTCTAGATTAGATATGCTCTATGTTGTTCTTATACTGAGTGGGTAAGGATAGATCCTAAGCTTCTTAGCATCACACCAATGTCTAAGTTGTTAGATAAGGCTAATGCTAGAGATTATCATGAAGCATGCTAAGAGATTAGATGCTTACTATGATTTTTGACATTGATGATCTGGTTGTTTAATGCCTGTTTCGATATGTAATAGCTAGTGAGAACTAGGTCTAAGAAGTATCTTGGCTTGATTGTTATTGTCATGAGAATGGATTAAAATGTATTAGAAGATCATTGTCTAGAGATAGCTCATTGTTGATTGAGGTTTGTTGACCAATTTAGATAATCATAGCTTGAGTCCAGCCCATGAATCCATCCTTAGGACCTTTCTTTGTTTATTGATTTCCCTGTTTGAGTATTGTTAATTGCTTGTTGTCTGCTCTGTTTTCCTTATTTGCTCTGTTTCTATTTATTGCATGTTCTTGTATGTGTCTAAGTGTTCTTACCTTTAGCCTTCTTTTGTACAGCTCATTCACCTTGCATCATAGTACTAGTAACTTGGACATTGATTCTAGCTAGTTTATTAACAAGATTTAGGCTTTGAGATCCCATTTTCAAACCTCACTTTCCTCTTTTGTCTTGTTTGTTTGCTCTAGGGCAAGCAAAGACCAAGTTTGGGGGTGTTGATGTCACTATATTTTACCATATTTATGGCATTGTTTAGTTCATGTTTTGCATCATATAGAAGTGATTCCTTAGATTTTATAGCCATTTATGTACAAATATGCACTTAGGATGTTTAGAAGCATGCATTGCATACATTTGTGCATTTGGAGTATTATTAGGTGTTATGAAGCTCTAAAAGGGTAAGTGATGTTCATATATTTTACCCTGTTTTCCCTTATTACATTCACATCTTTTGCATCTTTTGTTATCCATTTTCACCATTATTGCATAGCTTTAGGACTAATCATGGATTAGTGTTTAGTTGCATTGCATTTGCATTTTTTCATGCATAAAAAGGTGATTTTGGAGCTTAAGGAGCATGGAAGCAATGCTGAGGAAGAAGTGAAGCAATCATGAAGGGAAAGCAAGAGTGTTAAGGCTGAAATAACAAGGTCCGGAGTCCAACTCGACCGCACACTCGACCAGACAATCGACCGTGTTCTGAGGAGGACTCGACCGAGTGGAGAATGCACGAGAGAAGCCAGCTCGACCGAGCAAAGGTCGAGTTGATCGAGCCGTTGACTATTTTGTCTTTTAGTATTTTTAGGGTTTCCACTCCCCTCCTATATAAAGCCTTGTACCTGCAGCCACAAAAGTATGCAGCTTTTTAGATATTCTCTAAACCTAGTATTTTACCCTTTTGGGAATTATTCTTTTTGCATTTTTATATTTCTTAGATCTTGTACTTGAAAAAGACTAAATTCTTTAATATTGTTGGTTTCATAACTTTCTTAATATTGAGAATTCGTGTTTCATTTCTTTTTCAGTATTGAAGATCTCTGTTTTATCTTTCTAGTGATGCAAGTTTCATTATTTTCTGGGTTTTTGACTTTGTTCACCATGTGTTCTTGTGAGTAGTTTGCTTAGGATCTTGAGGATGGGTTAGGCTGGGTTGATCTTGTGGTTTGTTTGATTTGGTTAAGCTTGATTGTTGTAGATCTCTTCTAGGCTAGATGTTCTTAATGCTGTTCCTATATCTGAGAAGGTAGGGTTTGATTTCAAGCATCTTAGCATCACACCAATGTCTAAGGAGCATAGATAAGGCTAGATCTAGAGCTTACCATTAGGCTTGCTAAGAGATTAGAGGTCTTGTTTGGTTTGAGATGTATTGCTTATCATCCATCCATTCATTGCATACATTCATCATCATTCACATTCACCACCACCAAAACCTTGTTTCAGTAAGGAAGGACTTGCTGTTATTTCTGGAGCTAAACAAAAGGATTGGAAGTATCAGGAAGGGAAAAGAAGGCACTCGACCATACCACTCGAGCAGGCACACGGTCGAGTACATGGTCGGATTCATAACGAGCTCCTCAAATATCAATCCGAATGAAGATTTTCCGTTGCGATTCAGCTACAGAATCCTTCATGATAGTTGTAGGGAATTGAGTTAACTTGCCAATGCCGGTGGTTTGAAGGCAATCGGAGCTGTCATTCCAGAGTTATACCTATTTTACTGAACCGATATCATTCCAGATCGAAGATTGGAGTTACGTGATGGACCAACCACTCGACCATGCACTTGACCGAGCACATGGTCGAGCTGCCTCTCTATTTTGTCTGCTAGCTGATTAAGAGCTTCCCTTCCTTCCTATATATACATATTATACCCTATGGCCGCCCATATGTCTTTTTTAGGGAAAAATAATATCTTTTAGCCACAAAAAACCTAATTTTTATCTTTTTGGGATTTTTAGCTTTTTGTTTACATCATTAGCCACCTTTTATCTTATTTTCTCAAGCTCTTTGATACTTGTTGGTTCTATAACTTTCTAAGTATTAAGAATTTGAGTTTGCTTTCTTCTTCAGAATTGTTCATCTTTATCTCATCTTTCTAATCATGGTAGTTTCATTAATTTCTGGGTTTGTGTTCTTCAAGATGATTTTTAGATCTTATTAGTGGTTTAGGATCTTAGGGATGGATTAGGTTGGATAATAGTTATGGTTGTTTAGATTTTTCAAGCTTGATTGTATATATATCTCTTCTAGATTAGATATGCTCTATGTTATTCTTATACTGAGTGGGTAAGGATAGATCCTAAGCTTCTTAGCATCACACCAATGTCTAAGTTGTTAGATAAGGCTAATGCTAGAGATTATCATGAAGCATGCTAAGAGATTAGATGCTTACTATGATTTTTGACATTGATGATCTGGTTGTTTAATGCCTGCTTCGATATGTAATAGCTAGTGAGAACTAGGTCTAAGAAGTATCTTGGCTTGATTGTTATTGTCATGAGAATGGATTAACATGTATTAGAAGATCATTGTCTAGAGATAGCTCATTGTTGATTGAGGTTTGTTGACCAATTTAGATAATCATAGCTTGAGTCCAGCCCATGAATCCATCCTTAGGACCTTTCTTTGTTTATTGATTTCCCTGTTTGAGTATTATTAATTGCTTGTTGTCTGCTCTGTTTTCCTTATTTGCTCTGTTTCTATTCATTCGCTTGTCAACTCGACCACCCACTCGACCGAGTGCTAGGTCGAGCTCCAGTTTATTATATTTGTTTATGCATTATCTGTTCTTGTTTTCTTCTGCTTATTAGTCAATTCTGCTTAGTATTGTTTATTGCACTTGTTCGATAGTTTAATTCTGCATTAGTATTGTCTTAAGTTGCTTTAATATTCTGCATTTACATTTCTGTCATTAGGTTGTTAGAAACAAATCAACTTGATATTTGGCTTAACTTGAATGCATTGATCACATCTTGACTGCTTGCATAATTACTCTTTATGGATTGACATCCTTTATGCTACAACATCATAGGGTATTGAAACACCTTGCTTACCATCATCATCATCATCTACTTATGTCTTTGTTTGCATGTTCTTATACATTCATTGCATAAGTAGAACTTAGAAAAAGCCTTGTTTCAACAAGCTATTCAACACCCAAGGGAGTTCCCTGTTAAAGCTATCCATCTCCATGAGGAAGATGTCATTGGGGACAGTGAGGTTCAAGCTGGGGAGGATTTGTCACTTATGGAAGCCCAGAGTGAAGGTTCTTCAAAGCAGACTAAAGCAGGGAATCCACTCGACCTGGTGCTCGAGCTCACACTCGACCGAGTGCTTGATCGAGTGGTCGATCAAGCTGAGGGATCAGAAGCTGTCAAGCCTGCTAAGTACATTCCTCCTACTTACAAACCGCCTCTACCATTTCCATGACGTTTCAAGGCACAAAAGATAAGGGAACTGAGGGAGATCATTGAGCAAAAGGAAAAATTGGTTTTACAACAAGCGGAAGAGAAAGCTTTAAAGGTCGAAGCTGTGATTGAGAAGAAGGAAATGATGGCCATACAAGAGGTTATCATTGCTTACCAAGAAGAAGAGAGAGGACCTGCCTTGGAACAGTATGCTCCATATCCTCTCTATAAGGATTTTTTGCTTGAGATGTCAAAGAAGAAGGCTCATGATCAAGACATGAGAGATTTGAAGGAGATCGGGAAAGCTGTTGTCCCAACAAAGCTTAAGGATCCAGTGTAATACCTGAACTCGGTACCTGGAGCTGGTAAACGGGTTGACTTCCTGGCCCGACCCGAAACACTCTTAAATGCAAAATCACCAGCTAACAATGCAAAATAAACTCTTCATTTAACCAACCTGCAAAAGAGAGGGGTGAGTAATTGATAATTACTCAGTGAGGGAAAGCCACAGGGCTCCCGAAGTCTCCACACCCAATCACGCTTAGACAATCATAAAGTCTAAAACTAAGACAAGCAGCAATCATTGTGTTCTAAATCTTATGACACACAAACATACGCACACAGCACACAAATGGAACAACGTCCCATAATACCACGTGTCAAGACACGCCATCCCGTGCATTACCGGATTCCTCATGCTTTCGCACTTCTTCCTGCATGTTGTGCATTACCGGATTCCTCATGTTTTGCACTTCTTCCTGCACGTTGTGCATTACCGGATTCCTCATGCTTTCGCACTTCTTCCTGCACATTTTCATTTGCGTATCCGGATTCCTCGTGCTTCTCGCACTTCTTCCACGCACAACAACACGTTGGCTCGTCAGCCAATCTTGATCCGCATTCCGTGCCTGTAGACCACCACACAACTACAAGGAATTCACCTTGTCTGACTCTCTCTGCGGCTCACCCGCATCTACATGCCCTTGGCACCTATCTCCTCACACACAAGCACTTATTATACCACCACAACATGCATTCACGCAACCACATCAATATCAATCAACACACATTCATTTTCTATTCTCATATTTATTCTAGTTCTTATATATTGTAATAAATATATATTTATATTCATATAAATAAGATATACACTCATTCAAATATATGTTATTTATATACTATGTAATATATAGGTATACTTAGCTTAACCTTAAACTAAGTAACTATCCAAACATATCTGAATATGTAGAAAACACCAACTAGTCCTCACCTTAGCCAAACGGATCGCATCCTTGATAAAAGGCAGCAACAATAAAACTTCGATTTGATGCCGATCTCAAACTGCAATAGTGTAGATTAGACGATCAAAGATTATGTTCCAATAATAATCGATGATTTATTCTAATAACCAAACTGATTTAATTGTGCTGGTGTTTCTCAAATAACTTAATTAGATGTAGTTTAATAATTACATCAAACCAACAATCTAATAATTCATAACTCCACAATTTAGTCCACGTATGTTCACATGCTCCCACAATACCAATTCCTAAGCCAGCCACAATACACGATTCACCAATATTTAAATTAACCAACGTTATCGACAACGAACGTAACCATGCATGACACCACAAATCAACTCATGCACGTTCCATAAACAAGTTTCGGTTCTGAACTTAAATCATCTGGTTTAGTTGGTTAAGCTTCTTGGTTCAATAATCAATGCAACACAACACAACGACACACACGAGAAGGAGTTTCGCCGTTTACCTTCCTCGGCGTTTACACCCAACGACTCGTGACGGATCAGCAACGTCGATCCACAAAGCTTCAAGCCCACGGTTGTCACATCTTCATCTCTCAACAATCAAACAACAACAAAGCAACAGATCCATCAAGACAAAAGCAGAAACTTAATCCGCAAGCTACATAATAAAATAGGGTTTCCTTACCCTTAACGACATCTCCGATGGCCCACGACTGCTCCGATGACAGCGGCGGTCATCCGGTGACTCATGGTTGCAACCTCTAGTGGCAACTCACGGTGGCGGTGGTGTCGACGGCAAAAATATTGTCTCCCTTCTCAACGTTTTCAGATTCTTTCAAACACGACACCACGACAGAGCAACAACAACAACCAAAGTGGCTTAGCTGTCTCTCTCCCACTCTCGGTGGCTGCTGGTCTGATTTTAGGGTTTTCGTTTCTCTTTGACGGCAAATGAAGAAATACATGATGCACAAATACAAACGACATGACCTTTGTCGTTTCACATAATTGATTCTTAATGGGTTTCCAAAGAAACAAACTGGCCCAAATTCCAATTATAGAACCGGGATGTTACATCCAGGCTCATTCAACCTACCTTGCTCCATCAGCTACATGCATTTCAACAAGTGTCTATGTGATTTAGGAGCTTCAGTGAGCTTAATGCCATACTTAGTGGCTGAGAAGCTGGGTTATGAAGATTTCAAGGCCAGCAACTTCTATATCAGGCTAGCATCCCAACTGATTTTGCAATCATGAGCATGGAACATGAGCCTGAAGACTCTCTTATCTTGGGAAGGCCATTCTTAGCCACAGCTGGGGCTGTAATTGATGTGAAGATGGGGATTATCAAGGTCCACCTGACTGAAGACTTCACTATGAAGTTTGACATCAACAACCCTACTAATCTGCCTTCCATCAATGATCCACCTTACACTATCAAAAGAAAAGAGGATCATGAGGTCTCAAGTAAGGAAACACCTTCAAGTGCTAAGCTATCCTTTCAAGAAGAATCAGTGGAGAGGCTTAAGAATTCTGTTCAAGAACTGACTAATTTGGTGAAGGATCTCTAAGCCAAGCTCAACAAGAAGCCTTTGAAGAAAGCAAGACCAAGGTTAAAGCTTAAGAAGAAACAAGGTTCAACTTCAAGTTTCATGGGTACAGTGATCAAGAATCAAGGTCACAGTGATCAAGTTGTTCCAGGGAGGATTTCATCACCTCCTTGGTATCTAAACAAAGCCTGAAAAGGCATCAAAAGTCAAGCTTAGTGACTCTAAACAAGCTCACTAGGGAGGAAGTCCCTAAGGTATCTCTGTATATATTGCTTAGGATTTTGGTATTTTGACTTTTGTTTTGGTGTTTTCATGGTCAGGGAAGCAAGGGAGTCTAACCAGAAGAAGAGAGGAACATCCGCAGTCCAGCTCGACCCCCCCCCACTCGAGCACGCACTCTTTCATCTCCAAGTCACCAAGCAGCCCCCAACTACACTTTTGACAGCATGCAAGAGGATGTGGACAGTTTCTTCCACAATCCTTGAGGTACCACTATCACCTTTCCTTGTAAATATCATTGCATTTCATATTGTGTTTTGTTTTTAGTCTTAAATCCTCTTACACAGTGGACTGTGTAATTTAAGTTTGGGGGAGGGTTTGAGATAGTATTTGATGTTGTGTTTTGTGTTCTTATTTCAAATTTTTAGCATAATCATGTTAGTATTTGCATATCATTTAAGGCATAAAAAAAACAAAAAATTTGAAAATTTTTGCAAAATCTTTATAAAAAAAAGAGTGTTCATGTAGTTTGCATTGCATATTAGGATCTTGTTTAGCATGTTTCATATTTTTGAATTAGGGATCTATGATAAGTTTAGCATTGTTAGCTTGCTAGATTCACTAAACTAGGATCAATGCCCAAGTTAATAGTACTTTGATGCTAGTTGAGTAGCTAGAAGCATAAGAATGAACCATGTCTTGAATTCCTGCATTGCATTTGGTCTAAATTGAAGCATGTTGTGATTTGATGCCATTTCCTATTTATAAGAACCTAATATTGACGTTTAATTATCATCTTGTGCATTGCTTTAAACTCATGAATACCATATACATATTCGGATCATCTTTCTCTTTTTTACCACTCTTGTTGATCCAAGTAGCTGATTTCCTCATTAAGAATCAGTTTCCCCACCCTTAACCAACCATTCTTTCAAGCCATGTTAATTCTTGTGTGTGTGAGGCCTTTTTGGGGTTGAGCTTGGTAGAAAGTGTTAGGTTTGAGCTGACAAGAGTAAAGCCTTGTGTAGTTCTAGTTTGTAATTTTCAAACTAGATAGGACTAGGTGGGTTAATTGTTGGGTTTGGGACTTCGTTGTTTTGAAAAAGAAAAAGAAAAGAGAAGAAAAGAAAAGAGGAAAAAGAGAAAGAAAAAGGGTAGAGTCTTTAAGAGGAGAATGTGTTTAAGCAAAGTCTAGTGAAAGGATGGGAAGTTAAAAAATTGTTGAAGATGGTTCTAGTTAAAAAAAAGAAAAGAAAGAAAAGAAAAGTCTAGAAAAATGCTTGTATGTCTTAAGAATAAGAAGAAAAGAGAACCATAGCAAATAAGTAAGAATCCTCCATTCCACTAGAAATATCAAATAAGAAATCTCTCCTAAGACTTTAAAATCAAAAGAGAAAAGGGTATAAGAGAAGTCAAGAAGTTAAAGGGTAGCACTAGGATCATTTGGGTTTAGATTGATAGGATAAACACTTTGGGTGCCTTTGGGTAGACAAGGTTTTGTTCTTGTATGTGTCTAAGTGTTCTTACCTTTAGCATTCTTCTAAAGCTCAATCCATTTTTATGAGAGAACCTTGATATTGATAAGCCCCACTCTAAAGAGAGACCATCATTGTCTCAAAAACCTTTTTCTCCAAGCCAAATGAGTTTAAGCATCGCATAAGATTGATTCCTGTTCTTGTTTAATGAATGTTAAAGGAAATGGTTGATTTGAATGCATTTGGATATCTAAGGCTCAAATCAGTAAAGGTTGTGATAGGCTTGTCTAAAATCTTTAAGTACATCTCATTCAACTTGCATCATAGTACTAGTAACTTGTACATTGATTCTAGCTGGTCTATTAGCAAGCTTTAGGAGCTGAGATCCCACTTTCAAACCTCACCTACCTTCTTATGTCTTGTTTATTTGCTTGAGGGCAAGCAAAGACTAAGTTTGGGGGTGTTGATGTTCATATATTTTACCCTGTTTTCTCTTAGTATATTCACATCTTTTGCTTTCCATTTTGACCATTATTGCATAGCTTTAGGACTAATCTTGTATTAGAGATTAGTTGCATTGCATTTGCATCTTTTCATGCATAAACAGGTGATTTCGGAGCCTAAGGAGCATGGAAGCAATGCTAAGGAAAAGTGAAGCAATCAAGAGGAGAAAGCAAGAGAGTTAAGGCTGAAGAACCAAGGTCCGGAGTCCCACTCGACTGCCCACTCGACCAGACACTCGACAGTGTGCGGAGAGGGATTTGATCGAGTGGAAGAAGCAGAAGAAAAGCCAACTCGACCGGTCACTCGACCGAGCACCAGGTCGAGTTGACAGAGCCGCCAAGCTATTTTGTCTTTTAGCATTTTTAGGGCTTCCAATACTTTTCCACCCTTCAGCCACCAGAGTCCAGCTTTTTAGATAGTCAAAAACCTAGTTTTTACCCTTTTTGGGAATTATTCCTTTTGCACTTTTATTTTCTTAGATCTTGTACTTTCTTTTGAAGGAGAAAACATAAGATTCTGGGATTTTGTTGGTTCCATAACTTTCAAGATATTAAGAATTCGTGTTTGATTCCTTCTTCAATATTGTAGATCTTTGCTTTATCTTTCATTTGATTCAAATTTCAGTATTTTCTGGGTTTATGATTTTGTTGTTCATCATGTGTTCTTGTGAGTAGTTGCTTAGGATCTTGAGGATGGGTTAGGCTGGATTATGTTTGAGGTTTGTTTGATTTGGTCAAGCTTGATTGTTATATATCTCTTCTAGGCTAGATGTTCTTAATGCTGATCCTATAACTGAAAGGGTAGGATTTGATCTCAAGCCTCTTAGCATCATACCAATGTTTAAGGAGCATAGATAAGGCTAGATCTAGAGTTTACCATTAGGCTTGCTAAGAGATTAGAGGTCTTGTTTCGTATTTGACATATTGCTTAATGCCTGCTTGTGTAGATTCTTTACTTTGTGAGAACAAGTCTAGAGATGCATGAGTTTGATTGTTTCTTGCCATGAGAGTGGATTAAACATGTCTTAGAAAATATTGTCTAGAGATTAGCTCAAGTTGTTTGAGATTTGTTGACCAAGTTAGATGACCTCAATCATTAGTCCAGCCCATGAATCCCTCCTCAAGGCTTTCCTTGTTTATTGATTTCTTAGTCTTAATCCTGCTGCTTGCTTGTTGTTTGATTTGCTTTCATATTGCTCTGTTTTTCTTGCGTTGCTCTGTTTTCTCGCGTTTGTCCAGCTCGGCCCTGCACTCGATCGAGTGCTTGCTCGAGTTTATCCCCAGTACTTTTGTTTATGATTTGTAGTTGTTCTGTCTTACTTCCTGTTTCATTCTAGTTGCATTTCTGTTGCATTCACTTAGTGTCCCGTTCAATACTTGCATTAATTTAGTTTCCATTTATGTTCTAGCTTCATAATTGTCATAATCATTATGTTCCATTTACATTTAGCATCTAGTTCTAATAGCTTTTACATTCTGCACTTTATATTTCATCATAGGATTGTTAGTGACAAACATCCTTTGCATTTGGCTTGACTTAGACATATATGCACATCCTGATTGCTTGCAAACTCTCAGATTGGATTGACACCTCTTGTACTACAATTGCATAAGGGGAATTGAAACACCCTGCCATCCATTCATTCATATCTCATCATTTCATCATACCATTATTCATCCACCCAAATATATGTGTTTCAGGTCGACACAGTGCGAGGATGGTGCGATAATACATATGAGTATCGATCGATGTCATGTGGAGGTGTCGGTCGATGCGGATTAGAGATTTCGTGAAAAGTCAAGCATGCGTCGATGTATACTAGGAAGGTGTCGGTCGACATCAACCTTGCAGCAAGCGGCTAGTGTTTGCTATTCTTGGTTTGATTGTGTTGTTTGTTGGGTGTTGGTCATTGTATTCTCAATTGCTTATGTATATAGCCCAGTAGATGGGAGGATTGTCTCACTCAGTATTTATGACAATACTCATGTGTCTCAATTGTTGTTTGTGATGTAGGTAAAGGCAAAATGTGATCGTGGAATCAAAGCAATGAAGAGGAGGATATTGTATTGGCTCGATTAGTTGTTTTCTGGCTTCTGTAGGTTGCTAGAGTTGAGTTTTTAGAATGTTGCATAGGATTGCTAGTTCCCTGATTTATGTTATTAAATTGGAATTGATGGATTAGTCTTGGATTAATACTGGTTTATTGGTTTTTGGATAATTGCTGGTTGATGTTATTGGTTTATTGATGTTCATTTCCGGTGTTGTGTTTTAATTCAGGATTTTATTGAGTATTGGGATCACTAGTTTAATATGGTATTAAAAATATATATATGCCGGATCATTTCAGTTTGGTATCAGAGCCGAACTCAGACGAGTGTGGTGTCATGTGGGCTGACACCATCGGGGGTGACGGTCTTGGTGTGCAACGAGGACATTAGGATCTGTTAGTGAGGGTGAATTGTGACACCCCAGTATGCGGAGATGTTTAAAAGAATTGATTTGGCCACCTATGTCACCAAAGTGCACTTATCTAATTGGTCAAAGATCCTGAGAGAACTCCAAAGTTAAGCGTGCTTATGCAGGAGTGGTCTCAGGATGGGTGACCTTCTAGAATGTGAATGTTGGTACTGTGCGAGTGAGGATAAAACACAAGGAAAGATCATATGGTGATTTGTAGGGATTGTAAACAAGTCTTTAAAGCCTCCCGAATGTAGCAAATCGACTGTCGGATATGATTGAGCTCATGGGTCTAATGAGAGGACGTGAGGCTCATTAAGCGAGGTGGGCCTATGGGATGGGAGAGGACATGGGGTCAACTAAGAAAGGTGATGGTCGGGGCGTTACTATTTTTACCTTAATCCAATTGGTAACCTGATCCTGCACTTGATAGCTTGCATCATGTAACCATTTGAGCTAATCATTGTTCTTTTCCTTATTTGTCTTCATTCCGATCATCTACCTTATCTGGTATAGGATGCACAAGATTGCTTGCATTGTGTACCCTGGTCGTGTAGTTCTTTGTTTATGTTTTCTTATTTATGTTCATTTTAAGTTGTTAGTTAAAACCCCTATTATTGTTTCGCTTGACTTGTTAGTTTCTGATTGCATCTTATGTGTCAGCAAAATAATCATTTGGATTGATAACCCTTTGTGCTACAACTGCATAAAGAATTGATACCCTGAGCTATACACTTCTTAAGTGGGTGTAAAAACCTACTATCATAATATCTTTGAATTGTTTTGAGATCAAAAGACTTCTAAGAGCCTTCCTAATGACTAGAAGCTCTCTCGTCTCTGGATAGTTGTGGCAGCCAAATCCCATACCCGATGACCTAAGTGGTCAAAAACGAGTAGAAACTCAAAAATAAATGTTTTGAGAAAATGTGTTTATTATTAAGCTTTGGCCTTGAGAACTTCATGACCTACTATGGTTACAATGATAAGTATTTATACTACAAGGTGTAATTAATTCTCGATCAATACAATTATTCTTCATGAATGCATACAGTTTGATCCTCGTATTTATGTTATATCGCTTGAATCCCGTGGTTTGACTGACTCTGCTTTAAGTCCAAAAATCTCTCATTTACTCTGATCTCCTCGACAAACACGCTTATTGGCTCGAAAACCCAAACTCCTTTGAGTCCGTGATCTGATCTTTCTCTCTTTTGAGCTCTTGACCTTTCTGGACACGTGTCACAAAGTGGCCCCACGACCTTTGACCTACTTAAAAAATGTTAACCCTAACACGGAAGGGTTCTTGGTCCCAACAATAGTCCAACAAACACTCCTTAGATTCTAGATGTTAAACATCTTCATCTTGTGATTCATACTCATCATTGGTTATGAGGATCATCATTTGTTGGTTGAGGCACTCTCTTGCATAGTGTCATTTTCTCTAACATTTCAACAAGTAATATCACGTGGTCTATGATTAGTAAACTTACCTTGCTCAGATTTGGTTATCTTAGATGTCTCATGTCGCGCTCTTTTAAAATTCTGGTCCTCCTCAATACACTATATATCTTTATTCCAACCACAAAAATTATTGGATATTAAACATCCAAAACAAAATAAAATTGATTTTTATATATAAATATCTTTAATTTTACTATAATTTACTAGCAAAAATGACACTAGTTACTATCATTGAATATTTCTTTCAATCTTTGCCTGAAATTTTTCACATGTCATAAAACAATTGAAGATTAGTAATCAAAAATTACAATGGAACTTCTTGTCGTAATATTGCAATGAATTTGTAATAAATTGCAACTTGTATTCATCCTTGCAAAATCTATTACAAAATTTCAACAAATGCAGAAGTTGCAAAAATTATGTCGCAATATCACTATTTTCTTGTAGTGCGAGACATTAAACCCTGTTGCTTCTTGGTAATGGTATAGTTTTATTGGACAAGACCGTCTCACTAAGACAACCAAATGATCATTACGTTCTCAATCATATATCTCTCAAGTTCACATAGTAGTTATGATGTGAGCACGGGTTCGGTCCCTCGGCCATGAACACTAGCATCTCTCAGACACCTCTTGGCCACCTCTCGGACAACACCCGGACACCTTTTGGACATCTCTCGGCCACTCATACCACCCGCGGGACAATTTGGGACCGGCCTTCCTAGTGATGTACGGCACCAACCAGTCCCCAAGGAACATCAAGAAAGAGCAAGACAAGGTCATCTAATGGGCAGATCAAGCCAAGCTCCAACCTTTACACCAAGGGCTCATGGCTAGCATCACCAAAGAAGAGCCTAGGGTGCGATCAGATTTGGAAGCTTGATACGTGTGTCTTCACCAACAAGCTAGTGTGAAGACATCCCTAAGTCATTAGAAGGAGCTGTACTCTATTTCCTACTTTGGGTTTGTCCCAATGGGTTTACCAAAGATGTTTTAACGACGCAGCGAGCTCTTGTGCATCTCCACTTCGTTCCCGCTTGGCTCACGGCTTGGGAACATTTATTGGCATGCGTAGGAGCCAAGGAAGTGAAGATCCTATCACCCACGTCCCACCCAATGACGTGGCAATCCTATCTCCTTCCTTCCTTTCTTTTATTTTATCTTGAACCTTCTATGACTGTTGGATTGGTCTTTGTTCTCCTTTTGCTTTTCAACTTTATGGCCAAGTGTATGGTTTAGACCATGGCCACATGTTCTAGGGTTAAGTGTCTCCTTATGTAAGCATAGCCTATATAAAGGCCTAAACCCTCGTTGTAAAAAAGTTAGACTTGAATAAGAATTAAATTTCCCAAAGAGAGAATCTTTGTTTCTTGTCTCACCCCTCTCCTTAACCCAAGTCCGGGACTTGGCTCTTGAAAAACCCTAGAAGGTTCACGGACCTTCTAGTCCGACCGTATCACGGGCCGTACCATCTCCCATGTGTCGTCGCATCGACCCATCCTTCCGTCCAATTCCTTGAGAACCGATTGGGTCGAGTTTCTTACCGAGACGTTCTCCCTTCCGTTTGTCCGTTGCGTCCATCCGTCATCCAAATCACCGACCGTCTGTACGCAACGTCCTATCCTTCTGTCCATCATTTCCGGAGAACGCTGAGACAAGTTTCTCATCGGCCATCCTCCTCCATCCGTCCAACCTTGGTCCTAAGCCGTCCCTGTTTCCCGTCCATACGCTGCTCCATAACTAGATCAGCGTCTGACCGACCGTCCGCGGCGTTTAGCCGTCTGTCCGCCTCGACCGAGCATCTGTCCGTACGCCCGCGTGAACGACCGCGATCTGGGGTCTCATCAGTTTGTATCAGAGCTAAAGGATCCTATACAAGGTTGTATCTATCCTTTACTCTTTTGCTTTGCATCTTTTATCATCTTTTGCTTTCCTTATGCTTTAGGTTGTTATTTTCATCTTGTTTCTAGTTTTGTTCTTGCTTGTTCTTGCTTGTGTTCTTTAGTGTTCTTAGTTTGCTTTTGCTAGATCTGTTTTAGGTTGAGTTGTTTTTCGTTTTGTTGTTATAGGGTGTTAGATCTGCTTTTGCTTTTGCTTTTGTTGCTTTATTGTGTTTTAACCTTGCTTGGTAAACATTTAGGGTAAAAGTCATTTGGTTTCTACCACTTTGTTTTTGCTCTTTAAATCTCAACCAAGTGTTTTGAATTTCAAACTGGTCAAAGCCACGTTTTGAAATATTGTGTGGTCTAGGTTTAGTTTCTTTTTGTGTGTTAAGAGAAATAGCCACCTCTAAAGTTCTTTTGGTCAAGGCCACCATATGTGGACCTGGATAGCTCCCGTTTGAACCTTATGGTCCATGGGTGAGTTGTCATCTTGGCCTTTAGTGACTTTCTTATTCAATCATTGGATATTCTTTATTTTTGGGTTTTTGTGTTAAAGTAGTTTGTCTTTTCTTTCTTTTCTTTCTTTTGTTATCCTTAGGTTTGTCTATAGTTTCCTTTAAATCTTTTACTTAATCCTCTCTTCTTATCTTCCTTGCGAGGTACCATTATCGCGTCACTATCAAGCCACCAGACGAGACGTCATCTCAACTGTCCATACCAACGTCCGCAGATCATCAGCCGTGCGTACCAGCCAGTGCACCAGCCGCCCATACCGCGTACCAGTCATCCGTAACAGCCATCGCACCGGCCAACCATACCACGTATCATCGTTCGTAACTGCCGTCCGTACCAGTCGTCTGTATCTGCTGTCCGTACTGTCATCCGACCACCGCTGGCCATCCGTACCGTCCACTGTACTGAGTCCCAAGTCCGCGATTGATAGCCCATGTTTGAATCAACATTGATCAAGTATGGAGCATGACGATCCTTACTCCGATGATGAACCAGGGTACGAAGAACACCATGGCAGTGAACTGGAACCAGAGGCAACCGAGGATAAACCGTGGTACGAAGAACATCAAGGCACTGATTCGGAACAAGAGGCTACCGAGGACGCATCATGGTACGAGGAGGACCGTGAAGAAGGTCCGGAACCAGAGGGACACGAGCATGGATCATCGGGCTTCTATTGGCCGTTTACTTAACGAACCACACCTCATCGCGAGCCATGCCCAACTAGTGAAGAAGATTCCGATGGCGACAACTTGGGTGGTTACTACGCACCCCCCCCCCCCGGCATCACCGAGAGCAGCTGAAGAAATACTCGAGTCGCATCCATGGATTTCCGACCTTGTCACCGTATGGATCATCTTGGGAAAAACGTCTTTTTCAAATCTGGAAAATTACAAGATGTTCGATTCATACATCGGACTATTGTTTGTGCTCAAACATACATGTACTTTTCATATATTTGAATTTCATACCCGAACTTTTGATTTTGTGCGTAAACATACAAAAACGTGTTTTATACTTAACTCTTTTAATATCTCCGTCATGCGACGATGACATGGACGGTTTATGCTATTATTCTCTCATTAACCACTGGGACACGACACAATATTGAAATATAATTAACAACAATTGCAACTATACTTTTTTCTCTTTTCTTCTCTGCGTTGAATCTCGTTCTCGTTTTTATAAACCTTAGCTTTTTTGTCTTCTTATCTCGATGATGATGATCTTTGATCAATTTCAGACTTCCTGAATTCTGGGCTGTTTTAGGTTTAAATCAGGATGTTTACAATATACATTGTGGAGATCTGACTCCTATGACCATACATCCTTTGATGATTATGATCTCAGTCTCGAAATTGATTTGATATAAAATTTGGTTGAAAATTATATTTAAAATTTAAAATTGATTTGATAACAATCCTCGCGCCGAGTTCAGCTAGGTGAATAGCTATAGCTTGGCCAATTCTACGGGATCACCCGGTGAAAATGGCGACTCTTCCGGCGAGTGGCTGACAGAGCAGACCTTATGAGTAGGGTGCGGTTGGATCAGGAAAAGGATTTGGGGCTGGTGAATGCCTCTAAGACTTTGGATACAGAGTATCAGGTCTCAGCTAATAGTACTATTTTCGTGCACAGGCGGATTTGTGTGCCCTAGGATGAGGAGTTGAGGCAGGAGATCCTAAGTGAGGCTCATTCGAGCAAGTTTTCTATTCATCCAGGAGCGACTAAGATGTACCGTGACCTCAAGTGGTACTATCACTGGGTCGGGATAAAGAAATATGTGGCTAGTTGGGTCTCGAGGTGCGATGTGTGTCAGCTAGTAAAGGCTGAGCATCAGGTTCCGGGCGGGTTGCTGAAGAGTCTTCCCATTCCAGAGTGGAAATGGGATATGATCACGATGGATTTCGTGGTAGGATTGCCAGTGTCTCGGACTTTTGATGCTATTTGGGTCATTGTGGACCGGTTGACTAAGTCGGCACATTTTCTGGCTATCAAGAAGACTGATGGAGCAGCGGTCTTAGCTAAGAAATTTGTGAAGGAGATAGTCAGGCTGCATGGGGTGCCAGCGAGTATTATGTCTAATAGGGATCCTAAGTTCACTTTGGTGTTCTAGAGGGCATTCCAGGTAGAGATGGGCACTAAGGTGCATATGAGTACAGCTTATCATCTACAGACAGATGGAAAGTCAGAGAGCACGATCCAGACGTTGGAAGATTTGCTGAGGATGAGTGTGTTGGATTGGGGTGGCCATTGGGTGGACCACCTGTGTTTAGCAGAGTTTGCCTATAACAACAGTTATCAGGCGAGTAAGCTCCTTATGAGGCTTTGTATGGGAGGCCGTGTCGTACACCGTTATGTTGGACTCAGGTGGGGAGAGGAGCATATATGGTGCTATTTTTGTTCAGGAGACCTCAGAGAAGATTCGGGTCCTCAAGCTGAACATGAAGGAATCCCAAGATAGGCAGAGGAGTTATGTTGATAAGAAGAGGAAAGAAGTTGAGTTTCAGGTGGGAGACAGAGTGTACCTCAAGATGGCCATGTTGCGGGGTCCGAACAGGTCATTGACTGAGACTAAGTTGAGTCCGAGGTATATGGGTCCGTTCAGAGTGATTGAGCGAGTTGGACCAGTGGCATATAGACTGGAGTTACCTGAGGTTATGCGTGCATTCCACAAGGTTCTCCATGTGTCTATGTTGCGGAAGTGTCTCCGGGAGGATGATCAGTTGTTGGCTAAGATTCCTGAAGATCCTCAGCCTAACATGACTTTGAAGGCGAGACCAGTGAGGGTTCTCGAGAGGAGGATTAAGGAATTTCGGAAGAAGAAGGTTCCTTTGATGAGAGTCCTTTCGGACTGTGATGGTGTTGAGGAGCAGATTTGGGAGCTTGAGACGAGGATGAAGGCAAGGTTTAAGAAGTGGTATGAGAAGCAAGCCGCGACTTGAACTTGTCTAGCCTGGTCCCATCTGTAATCCGTGGTTGGAGCGGGAATGGAGTATTCCAGCCCATCTCTCTTGTTACTCTGTCGCTTGGGGTGGTTGGTTGTGCGACTTAGTAACAAGATGAGGTGGTTCTCGGGGTACAAAATTTCTGTGAGGCGGGTTTTTGGAGGAAAATTTCCTGAAATAGAAGTTTTTAAAAGTGGAAAGTGCTAAAAATAGAAAGTTTATGTGAGTTAGAATTTGTCCATTTTTGGTGTGGAGAGCCTTAGAGGGGCTTGTGTGGCCTTTGTGGCGGGCTTTTTAGCCAGATGTGTGGGCTTTGTGGCGGGCTGTTTAGCCAGAGTGCCTGTTTAGACGGTCCTTTAGGACAGACGGTCCTTCGGGACAGATAGTCCTTCGAGACAGATGGTCGTTCGGGACAGATGGTCCTTCGAGACAGACGGTCCTTCGGGACAGACAGTCCTTCGAGACAGATGGTCTTTTGGGACAGATTGTCCTTCGGGACAAATGGCCTTATTGGCGGGCTGTTTAGCCAGAGTGCCTGTTTAGGCGGTCCTGTTTAGGACAGATTGTTTGGTCTTTGTGACGGTCCTGTTTAGGACAGATTTTTTGGTCTTCGTGCCGGTCCTGTTTAGGACATTTGTTTGGCCCTTGTGGCATGTATATGATCCTTGTGTGGTCATGAGGTATCCCAGTGAGGGGATATGTGGTTGGTAGGACATTGATATATTTTCACGCGAGCCACGGGAAGGAAACCTGGATAGGGATAGGACTCAGACGTGTTCAAAATTGTTTGCTCGCGACTCTTGGGGGACTTAGGTTCTTCTAGTACTGCCATATTCTGAGACTTTGTGGCTTGGGAATATGGTTGGTATATCGACTTTGGATGATGATCCGGGGGCACGCTGTAGGGTGGAAACCCGAGAGATGAGGTTGGATTTTTCCTTATATATATTATGGCATGCGGGCTTAGGCACGATGAGGAGCCAACATTTGGCATGCAGACTTAGGTCTAATGATGAGCCAATAAAAAATCTAGGTTTAGGCCTATGAGTAAAGGAAAGTCCAAGAGTCGAGAGCAAATGACGCCTGGAGCGTGAGTCTATCGCCTAAAGGTGACTTTCTATAGATCGGTCGGAGGAGTGCGGGCCGTGGAGACGGTTGCACATGAGTCCTTGGCTGCTGGTTGTTCGAGATTCGAGGAAGAATCTAGATTGGTGGGGAAGAATTGTACCATCCGTGAACCAAAATCCCAGTTTGGGGATTGCATCGGTCGATGCAGATGGTGCATCGGTCGATGCAGGTTCAGTTCTCAGCGTTTTGACTTAAGTGAAACGCTGCGTTTTGGGCAAAGGAAAGAGGAAAACTGTAACGCCCGTTTCGGGATGATCGAACGATTGTCAATCGAGTTAGTCGATCATTTGAGCTGAAGTCCGATAAATCCGCATCAAGTCTCGGACATGCGATGTTCGCAAGACAGTTTGTCAGAGAGTTGACGAGCGGCTATCGGTGATACGTGAAACCGCGGGTAAACTCTCGACCATTTCCACTGATTCGCGTGTTTTCTTTGGTTTGTAGTGGAACGGTGTCGTTTTACTTATAAAACGCGGGAACGGTTATTTGCTGGCGAGAAAGGACACGGAGATCGTATTTGATGGTTTTCAGCGGTTTTTTTCGGTGTTAACTGCCAGGAATCGATTATAAAAAAGGAATAGAGCGTCGTCTTTGCGAGGGGGAAAGAAAAAGAGAAGAACTCAGAAAGAATAGAGATTGACGAGAAACCGAGAGAGAGGTCATCGAGTAGTACTGATTTCTGGGAAGCGCGAGCGATAGGGAGATCTGCTCTAGAGTCTACGCGACAAGAGGTGTCAGAAACTGTATCCGAGAGACAAAGGTGAGTTGCGTGACCGTGGCGACGAGTCTTGTGTCGTTTTCTTGCATAGATTCACTTAGTCATTGATTGTCCTGTATGATCTGTATGATTGCTTGTCGTTATTCTGATTATCTGCTGCTTAGTCTTGGTGATTGATGTTATTTATTGAGGATCTAGATCAGCGGTGCGCTTGGGAATAGTAATGTTCGCTAAGTACTGTCCGGTTGCCAGAAGATTGCTTGGTAACTCCGCCTAGTTACGCTAGATGAGTTTCTGTTCACGACTTGCAATATTGACTGTTTGAATTGACTGTTTGATTGCAAATACTTGCTTGTGGCCTGGTGAGACGGGATGACCGCTCTCACTAAGCAAATCCTTTTGCTTATGCCTCCTTTGTGTTGCAGGAAAGAATTCTGATCGGGAAGGTAATTGGGACGCTGGAACCAGTTCGCGGGACTAAGGCAAGGAAGGAAGGATGGATATTTATGGGTAGTTGTACTCGGTCTATTATGGAAACGTGTAATAGCTTATTAGCAAACTCACCGTTGTACTGGAACCTCGTTATTAATTCAAGTATTATGTTTTATGTTTAAAATGACTTGTCGATTATTTGAATTGGTAAAATGTTAAGTGTTGAATCAGTTAAACTTATTTGGATTGTGGCATTTTCTAGTGAGATCTGAGGCTTAGATCGTTGTAGAAGCTTGCAAGGAGTGTTTGATTGCTTGTTTGAGGTTCAGAATCGTCTTGGCAAAGATAAGTGCAGGACCATGGCTTATCTAAGCTATAGAACTCTCTAATTTGCTTGTTGTGTGTTGTTAGACTTATTAGATTGTTATTTTGGACGTTAGGAAGCTTTCTTGTGGCTTGGGATCGAGTTTGTGCTTGTAGGAATGAAAATCCGGCGAGAAGGTTCGGGGAAAGCACGATGCTCGGCATTGCATCGGTCGATGCATATCTTGCGTCGGTCGATGTAAGTGTGAGGACGGCGCGTAAAACTCTAGGGTTTTCGTGTTATGTCGAGCATGCGTCGGTCGATGCAGACTGAGTGTCGGTCGATGCATGTGTAACTTGCATCGGTCGATGCAGCTTCAGTGTCGGTCGATGCATCCCCATGTGGTGTCGGTCGATGCATGTGTAACTTGTATCGGTCGATGCAGCTTCAGTGTCGGTCGATGCATCCCCATGTGGTGCCGGTCGATGCATGTTGGTGCCGGTCGATGCAGAGTCCTGCTTTGTATTTTTGTTTGTTGATTATTGTTGATGGTTAGAGATGACTTTATTGCTTGTGTGTATAGCCGAGTAGATGGGAGGATTGCCTTACTGAGTGTTTATAAAATACTCATGCATTGCAATATGTGTTTGTGGTGCAGGTAAAGGCAAAATGTGATCGTGGAATCAAGGCAATGAAGAGAAAGATGTTCTAGGGACTCCATTGGATGTTGTCTGGTATTGCTAGGTTGCTAGAGTTGGGTCATTAGAAATATTGCTAGTTTGCTGGTTCCATGTTTTCTGATGATTGGTTATTTAGATATTGATTATGTTTTGAATTATTAGTTATTTATATTTATTGGATATTTATTGGATATTGGTATTGTTATTCCACTGTTGATTGTGATTGTGGTTAGGTGGCTAGTGGATCTGGAACCACTAGTTACAGTTTGTTTATTATATTATATTTATTATTTATTTATTTAAAAAAAGAACGGATCGAGTCGTTTCAAGAGCTCCTAACAGTAGTAGAGTTTATCTCGATAGACTTCGAAATTTTAGAGTACATAAATCTGATTTAATTGGTTATTAGTTTTTCTTTATTATTTTCACTTGTACGTTTTCTTATACACATTTTATTGTTGAATGAAGATATTTTCGTTTCTATTTTTCTCTCGATCTCAAAGCTGGAGAGAACCTGATAGTACGAGAAGTTTAGAATCAAATGGATGACTACTTTTCTCAAACATCGAATTGGATAATAATAGAGTTAACAAATAGCTAGATAGAAGAATTTCACCGCCTCATATCCTAAGTCATTCATAGTTTCTAATAAAAAGAAGAGAGATTTTATTGAAGACAAACATAGATCGATTTATTCAAGTTGAATTATGAGGTATTTTAATCTAGTTGTGATAGTTGTAGTCAAGTTGAAAAGACTTTTCTGATATTTAGTCTAACGTGATAATTTTATAACTATTTGAGTGATCGTCCTTACCCCTATATCATATTCATTTACATCATACATGATTCATTTATCACTGATTTCATCGCTACAAACAAAATGTAGTTTTCAAATGATTTCTCTATTGTAAAATTCCTTTCCTTCTGTTTGGCTAACCCAGTCTTTTTTCTAATTTTGATTTAATAGTAAAGTTAACAAAAAAAAAATAACTTCATTCTTAGATAAAAACTATTAAAATCTATATTACTAACATTATTATGATTCATTTTGGGGAAAAACTATCAAAAAATCTGTTGTATATAAAAAAAAATCTGTTGTATATATATATAGTATTTTTTTACTATCTATCAATATTGTGTGTATATATATATGTTATATCTTGATATTATTTCTAAACAAAAATATAAAAATGTGATTTTCTATTATAAACCTATTTGTAATGGAAACTAGTTGAAAATTATTAAAAATTCTTTGAACACATTTACTCATAAATAGTATACACATAAACATACACTTACTTCAGATCTTGACATGTGTCATCTTAGAACTTGACATCTGTCCAAAAATTCTGTTCAAAAAAAAATCTTGTTAAATTATCTATAAAACATATTTAATCAAATAAATGTAACTCACACTTTAAATATAAAACTAAAATATATATATATATATATATATTTTTCAACTAATCCAAAACTAAGACATTTAATCATATACATTTGATTGAAATCAACCTTTAATATATAAAAAAAAAATTACAATTAAACCATAGATTAAACACATTTTTTCATAGAACAAAAAATATTTTAGTTAAACCACAAAGAAAAATACATTCAATTTAAATCACAATTTAATATAAAAAAATTCTCCAATTAAATCACAAATAAAACACTTTTAATCATATAAGTTTAACTCACACTTTAATATAAACCTCAAATAAATAAAAAAATTTGCATTAACTATATTTTTCTACTCAATATTATTCAGCACATAATAAATAACAATTAACTCCCATACTTTTTTTGTTTCTAAATTGTACCTCTCATGACTTTCCATCATATGAATACTCATTTTCTCATTCTCTTTCACTCTTTGTTAAATGTTATAAATTTTTTGTGTTTTTTTGTTGGTTGGTTGTTATTGTTGTATGTGTTAAAAAACCAAATTTAATATTATTAGATAATCTTAATTATAAAATTTAACTTTAGATACTATATGATATGTATCTTACATTTTTTTTTTTTGAATATACATCTATTTATCCCTAAAAAAAATATTTTCAAAATCAACATATTACAACTTACATACAGCTATCTTAGATTTTAAAATTAAAAAGTTTTCTTGAATGGCATCTATGCTTAATTGAAGTCCTACATTACTCTTATCTCCAAACTAAGGCCCTGAATAGAGACATTAATAACGCGGATTTCAAAGTGCGTTTTTACAAAAATTATATTATTCACCAATCATAAAGTTTATGGTTATTTGCGTTTTCTCAGGAAAGAGAAACAGAAAGCTATTCACGGTTTTTGAGACTGTATAATAACTCATGGACCACTATTATTTGTTCACCCACCTATTATCCAGCGTTTTTGGAAAAAACGCACATACAATAGCAATATTTTTTTGAATATATAATATATTTATGTTGTGTGAAAGAAAGCTAAGTAATCAACACATTAGCTAATTTCTAGTATATGTTAAGATATTCTCTAATTTGAATTATTAAAATTAGAGAATATCTTAACATGTAAGATATATAATATGTAATATATCACCATTTTTACAAAATATAGGTTTCACCGTGTACTTTGATAATTTTATCTATAATTTGTAATTTGTACCGCTTCTTGCATTTTTACCATTCAAACATTCTATTGTAAACCGCAAATAGTTTTTTCCCCAATCAAATTTTATTATAAGTCTGCCACGAAGGCCACCTAAGCCCCAACAAGGCTCAAAATTGCTAAAACTGGACAAATTCTAAATCCCATTAAACTTTTCATATTTAGCACTTTCCTCTTCTGTAAACTTCCCACTTTTAGAAACTTCCACTTCAGGAAACTTTCCATTTTTAGCAAAAGCTTCATTGAAACTCGTATCCCGAACACCACCTTATCTTGGTACTTAGTCGCACAACCAACCACCCCTAAGTGACCAAGTATCAAGAGATGGGCTGGAATACTCCATTCCCGCTCCAGCCACAAACTACAACTGGGACCAGGCTAGACAAGCTCACATCGCGGTCTGCTTCTTGAACCAATTCTTGAACTTGGCCTTCATCCCCGCCTCTGGCTCCCAAGTCTGCTCTTCCACACCATTATAGTCCCATAGGACTCTCATCAAAGGAACCTTCTTCTATAGAAGTTCCTTGAATCTCCTCTCTAAAACCCTCACTGGTCTCGCCTCCAGGGTCATGTTGGGCTGAAGATCCTCATAAATTTTAGCCAACAACTGGTCATCCTCGTGAAGACACTTCCGCAGCAACGACACATGGAAAACATTGTGGAACGCACGCATAACATCAGGCAAATCCAGCCTATACGCTACCGGTCCCACCCACTCAATCACTCTGAATGGACTCATATACTTTGGACTCAACTTAGTCTCTGTCAATGACCTGTTTGGACCCTGCAACATGGCCATCTTGCGGTACACTCTATCACCAACCTAAAACTCAAGATCTCTCCTCCTCTTATCGGCATAACTCCTCTGCCGATCCTGAACTTCCTTCATATTCAGCTTGAAAACCCAAATCTTCTCCGAGGTCTCCTAAACAAAACTCGCACCATATATGCTTCTCTCCCCAACCTGAGTCCAGCACAACGGTGTACGACAAGGCCTCCCATACAACGCCTCATAAGGAGCCATCCCGATACTCGCCTAGTAGCTATTGTTGTAAGCAAACTCTACCAAGCTCAGGTGATCTACCCAATGGCCACCACAATCTAGCTCACACACATCCTTAGCAAATCCTCCAACGTCTGAATCGTCCCTCTCCGACTGTCCATCTGTCAGAAGATGATAGGCTGTACTCATATGCACCTTAGTGTCCATCCCTGCTTGAAATGCCCTCTAAAACACCAAAGTGAACTTGGATTCTCTATCAGAAACAATACTCAATGCAACCACGTGCAACTAGTAGAATCACGCAGTAGGCTCGAAGAGGATGTTCTTGGACTCCATGCCACACACAATCGACTAACTCACATAATCAATCAAGGCATGCAAAATCCTAAACATCTACAACACAAAGCCTAGTGAACCCAAACCTAGAACCGTAAGGGCTCGATACCAAACTGAAACCACACGACCTGTTTTTTTTTTTTATAATATATAATAATAATAATAATAATAATAATAATAATAATAATAATAATAATAATAATAATAATAATAATAATAATAATAATAATAATAATAATAATAAATAAATAAACTACAACTAGTGGTCCCATATCCACTAGCCACCTAACCACAATAATATATAACCAATAGTAGAAATAACCAATAACAATATCCAATAATAAATAACCAACAATATCCAATAAT
Organism: Camelina laxa; assembly: GCA_024034495.1. Lineage (NCBI taxonomy): Eukaryota > Viridiplantae > Streptophyta > Magnoliopsida > Brassicales > Brassicaceae > Camelina > Camelina laxa. The sequence continues at coordinate 13,310,360 of CM043885.1, read as the reverse complement.
CATTATTCCCGATATTCCAATAATCCATAATCAAATAACAAAAAGACATAGAACCAGCAACCTAGCAATGTTCTGCAGACCCAATTCTAGCAACCTAGCAATGTTCTGCAGACCCAATTCTAGCAACCGAGCAATGCCAGAACAACATCCAATCGAGTCCCTATAACATCCTCCTCTTCATTGGCTGGATTCCACGATCACACTTTGCCTTTAACTGCATCACAAACACAAATTGCAATGCATGAGTATTTAATAAACACTTGGTAAGGCAATCCTCCCATCTACTGGGCTATACACACAAGCAATAGAGACATCTCTTACCATCAACCAACAATCAACAATCATAAATAACAAACCAGGACTCTGCATTGACCGACACCAAAGGGGGTTGCATCGACAGACACATGATTGCATCGACCGATACAAGCTACACTTGCATCGACCGACACCCTCACAGCATCGACCGACGCATGCTCGACATAACACGAAAACCCTAGGTTTTGCGCGCCGTCCTCGCAATTCTATCGACCGACGCACAAAGTGCATCGACCGATGCACAAAGTGCATCAACCGATGCACATGTCGAACATTGTTTTCCCCCGAAGCTTCTCGCCGGATCTTCGTTCCTACAACCACAAAACTCAATCCCAAGCCACAAGAAAGCTTCCTAACATCCCAAATAACAATCTAACAAGCCATACAACACTAAAACAAGCAAATTAGAGAAATCTCTAGCTTAGATAAGTCATGGTCATGCACTTATCTTTGCCAAGACGATTCAGAACCTCAAACAATCAAGAACACACTCCTAGCAAGCTCCTACAACATTATAAGCCTCAGATCTCACCAGTAAATGCCACAAATCCACAGAAATCACCAAGAACACCAATAACACTCTTTCTCTCTTCAGTTTCTCTCAAAAGCGGCCAAAATCGACTAATGAGACAAAAGAATTGATTTAAGGGTTTTCCTTTTCCCTTTGCCCAAAACGCAGCGTTTCACTTAAGTCAAAACGCACAGAACCGGACTTGCATCGACTGATGCACCTACTGAATCGACCGATGCACCTACTGCATTGAACGATGCATCCCCTAAACCGGGATTTCGGTTCACGGATGTTATAATTCTCCCCCACCAACTTAGATTCGTCCTTGAATCTCGAACATCCATCAGTCAAGGACTCCCGTGTAACCATTTCCACGGCCGGCACTCCTCCGACCGATCTACAGAAGGTCACCTCTAGGTGATAAACTCACGCTCCAAGCATTATCTGCTCTCGACTTTTGGAATTTCCTTTACTCAGAGGTCTAAACCATGAGTTTCTGTTGGCTCCTCATCAGGCCTAAGCCTGCATGCCATACTGTATAAGGAAGTCCAATATCTATCTCTCGGGTTGCCACCCTACAGCGCGCCCCAGGATCGTCATCCGAAGTCGATATACCAACCATACTCCCAAGCCACAAAGTCTCAGAATATGGCAGTACTAGGAGAACCGAAGTTCCCCAAGATTCGCAAGCAAACAATTCTGAACACGTCTGAGCCCTATCCCTAAATAGGTTTCCTTCCCGTGGCTCGCGTAAAACATCACAATGTTCTACCAACCACATATCCCCTCATTGGAATACCTCATGACCACACAAGGATCATATACACGCCACAAGGGCCGCCACAAAGGCTAACAAATGTCCTAAACAGAGAGTGGTAAACTCCTTTGTTCCTTTGGAACTTGTTCTTTCTTCTTGGTGGGTTACATCAAAAAGTTCTTGGTATATCAAGTGATTCCACAGCACTTGACGTTGCCATTCACTAGCTGAGGATTGAAGAGTCGTTACAAGAGAGCCTAGGGCACAAGGATTTTTGGGATTAGTCTCACGCCTTGTCATTTGTCTTCGCAAAGCTTCTATCTAAAGTTCCACCACCTTGCTTTGGTTGGTTTGTTTTAAGAGAGTTTGGGGCATAAGGATTTTCGAGTACATCTCACGCCTTATCATCCAGCTTCGCGAGCCATCGGAGTTCTAGGATTATCAGTCTACCTACCTTAGAGCGTCGATTCCTTGGGAGGATCACATCAAGTTGTAATACTGCCCGCTCAAGGACTTTTGGTATTCTTCTAATCAAAACATTTCATCTTCTCATCTATCCATCTTTTCATCTTCTCATCTCTCCATCTTTTCATCTTCTCATCTATCCATCTTTTCATCTTCTCATCTTATTTCTTTTCATCTTCTTTCTTTCACCTTCTTTCTTTTTCATTTTCTATCTTTTGTAAAAAAAAAAAGAAAAAAAAAAGAGAAGGACCCGTTCTTATAATTTCTTTTCATCGATCTATTCCATTCTAATTCTTCTGTTTGGGTAACAAGTTACTAGAACACTTTGGTATCTCATTGAGCTGAGTGGGATTAGTTCTATTGGAACCTTGGAGAAAACCACTACTGTGAGGACATTTTGAGAGATTGAGTGAAACACTTGTGAGAAACACTTGAGAGAAACACTTGTGAGAAACACTTGAGAGAAACACTTGTGAGATCTTTTTGTTTTACTAACTTGTGAAAAACTCTGAAATCAACAACCCTAGAAGAGAAGAGGTAGCAGGTCTTTCGCCAATACAAATGGAGGCATTGATGGGGCATTTTACGTGGTTGTTTCAGACTGAGATGGAGGCTTTGCACCAGCGGTTGGATAGAGCACCACAGCCTCAACAACAGTCCGAAGAGGAACCAGGTCGGAGGGGCAGAGTTCGGCCTAGACATAACAGAGATGAAGAAGACGACTACGACAGCCAAAGAGGCAATTCATCTAGTGAGGGTCAAAGGCGTCCAAGACGAAACAGAGAGGCTAGAGGGAGAAATGATGATGATTTGAGAGGGATCAAGCTGAAAATACCGCCATTCCATGGAAAGAATGATCCAGATGCTTACTTGGAGTGGGAAAAGAAAATGGAGTTAGTCTTTAGGTGTCAAGACTATTTAGACCGCAAGAAGGTTCAAGTAGCTGCTACAGAGTTTTATGATTATGCGATCAACTGGTGGGATCAACTGGTTACTAGCAGGATGCGCCGACGAGTCTAGCCTGTTGACACATGGGATAAATTAAAAGCAGTTATGAGAAAGAGGTCTGTGCCCAGCCACTACAACATAGAGTTGCATCAGAAACTGAGACGTCTAAGTCAAGGCAGCAAGAGTGTAGAGGATTACTTCCAGGAGATGGAGTCTCTTATGATTAAAGCTGACATAGAAGAAGAAGGAGATGCAACTATGGCAAGGTTTCTAGGAGGATTGGCCAGAAATATTCAAGATCAAATGGAGTTGCAGACCTATGAAGACTTGGAAGAGATGTTACACAAGGCGATTTTGATTGAGGAGCAACTTAAGAGGAAGAGCAGTACTCGACAAGTCGTTGGTTCTAGTCCAAAGCCGAGTTACTACAAGGACGAGAAGTCAAGTTTTCGGCCTAGAAGATAATTCAAACCAAATGTGGGAGCTAAGCCAAATAATGTTGGACAAGAGATAAAAGGAAAAGCTGAGGCCACTCACACAAGGAACCGAGATATCTAATGCTTCAGATGTCATGGGATAGGACACTATGCTAGCCGATGTCCAAACCAGCAAACCATGATATTGATGGAGAATGGAGAGATTGAAACTGAGGAAGAGAAAGAATGTGATTCTACTTCATCTTTGAAAGAACATGAGGTTTGTGCTACAGAGGGAAAATTTTTGGTTATGCGAAGAGCTTTGGTGATGCAATACAAGATCTAGGAAGTACAACAACGAGAAAACTTGTTCCACACAAGGTGTTTGGTGAAGGATAAAGTGTGCAGTCTTATCATTGATGGAGGAAGTTGTACTAATGTTGCATGAACTATTTTGGTGGAGAAGCTGAAGTTGGATACAAGGAAGCATCCCAGACCATATAATCTTCAGTGGTTGAACAACCAAAGGAATATGAAGGTTTACCATCAAGTGTTGATTCCCTTATCCATTGGGAAGTATGAAGATGGAGTGTTGTGTGATATATTGCCCATGGAAGCAAGTCACATTCTGTTAGGAAGGCCATGGCAGTTCGATCGCAAGGTTAATAATGACGACTACACCAACAAACATTCTTTTAAGCATAGAGGGAAGAAGATCACACTAGTTCCATTAACACCACAAGAGGTCTACGAAGATCAGCTACAACTTGGAAAGAACAATGTGAGTGAACCCCTAAACACTAAAAACCACAAAGAAGAGAGTGAGAGTTTGGGAAAGCCCAACCAGAGGCCTTTGAGAGTAACCCTGTGAGACAATCTAACTTCTTTGTGAGAGAAAGTGAGATTAAGAGAGCTTTATTTTTGGATCAACCTATCATTATGCTTATGTACAAGGAAACTCTCATGAGTTTGACTAACCCTGAGCCGGAACTTCTGAGCAATATTGTTTCTCTTTTGTAGGATTATGGCGATGTTTTCCCATAAGAAAATCCAGATGGTTTGCCACCAATTCGAGGAATTGAACATCAAATAGACTTCGTCCCAGGAGCTTCACTTCCTAATAGGCCAGCCTATAGAACCAATCCTATGGAGACAAAGGAGCTGCAGAAACAAGTCAGTGAGCTCATGGAAAAGGGATACATTAGGGAGAGCATGAGCCCATGTGCTGTGCCGGTGTTACTTGTACCCAAAAATGATGATAGTTGGAGAATGTGCGTGGATTGCAGAGCCATCAGCAATATCACTGTAAAATATCGCCACCCTATTCTTCGCTTAGATGACATGCTAGATGAGTTACATGGGTCTTGTGTGTTTTCTAAAATTGATCTTAAGAGTGGATATCACCAAATTCGTATGAAGGAGGGTGATGAGTGGAAAACTGCATTTAAGACTAAGCATGGACTATATGAATGGCTTGTGATGCCTTTTGGGTTAACAAATGCACCTAGTACTTTTATGAGGTTAATGAATCATGTCTTGAGAGCTTTCATAGGAGTTTTTGTGGTTGTGTATTTTGATGATATCTTGATCTACAGTCGAAGCCTAGATGACCATGTAGAGCATTTGAAAACTGTTTTAGATGTTCTTAGGAGGGAGCAACTGTTTGCCAATTTCAAGAAATGCACTTTTTGCATAGATAACCTTGTTTTTCTAGGATTTGTTGTGAGTGCATAGGGCATTAAGGTGGATGAAGAAAAGGTAAAGGCAATTCGAGAGTGGTATAGTCCAAAGACGGTTGGTGAAGTCAGGAGTTTCCATGGTCTTGCCGGCTTTTATCGGAGATTTGTGAAGGATTTCAGCACCATTGCTGCTCCTCTCACTGAGGTTATCAAGAAGGAAGTTGGATTTAAATGGGAGACAACACAGGAAGAAGCATTTCAACTCTTGACACAAAAACTCACTTCTGCACTCCTTTCTTTACCGGATTTTAAGAAAACTTTTGAAATTGAATGTGATGCTTCTGGTGTAGGAATTAGAGCTGTGCTGATGCAAGAGAAGAAACCAATTTCATATTTCAGTGAGAAACTTAGAGGAGCAACCTTGAATTATCCAACCTATGAAAAGGAGCTGTATGCCTTGGTTAGAGCGCTACAAACTTGGCAACACTATCTTTGGCCGAAGAAGTTTGTAATTCACACAGATCATGAGTCTCTAAAGCATTTGAGAGGTCAACAAAAGCTAAACAAGTGGCATGCTCACTGGGTTGAGTTCATAGAAACATTTCCATATGTCATTCAATACAAACAAGGTAAAGACAATGTTGTTGCTGATGCTTTGTCAAGAAGGTATGCGCTTATATCTACTCTTGATGCTAAGTTGTTAGGCTTTGAACAACTTAAGGAGATGTATGCTACTGATTATGAGTTCAAAGAAGACTTCCAAGCTTGTGAAAAGTTTGCTCATGGAAAATACTTTCAGCATGAGGGATTTTTATTATTTGAAAATCGTTTGTGTGTGCCTAATTGTTCTTTGAGAGATTTTCTTGTCAGAGAAGCTCATGGAGGAGGATTAATGGGACATTTTGGAGTTGCCAAAACACTTAGTGTTATGCAGGATCACTTCTACTGGCCGCATATGAAGAGAGATGTGGAAAGAATTTGCGGAAGATGTGTCACTTGCAAGCAAGCCAAGTCTAAAGTTCAACCTCATGGTTTGTATACTCCTTTACCCATTCCTACTGAACCTTGGACTGATCTTTCAATGGATTTTGTACTAGGACTGCCTAGAACCAAGAGAGGTAGAGATTCTGTCTTTGTGGTTGTTGATAGATTTTCTAAGATGGCACACTTCATTCCATGTCACAAAACTGATGATGCTTCAAACGTTGCTGATTTGTTCTTTAGAGAAGTTGTTCGATTGCATGGCATTCCTAGAACTATTGTTTCTGATAGGGATACTAAGTTCTTAAGCTATTTCTGGAAAACTTTGTGGTCTAAGTTAGGGACTAAGTTGTTGTTTTCAACTACTTGTCATCCTCAAACTGATGGACAAACTGAAGTAGTGAATAGAACTTTGTCTACACTTTTGCGTGCTATCATTAAGAAGAACATTAAATCTTGGGAAGATTGTTTGCCTCATGTTGAGTTTGCATATAATCATTCAGTTCATTCTGCTACTAAGTATTCCCCTTTCCAAATTGTCTATGATTTTAACCCTTTAACACCTTTGGATCTAATTCCTTTACCTTTGAGTGAAAGAGTTAGTATGGATGGGTAAAAGAAAGATATCCTTTAGGTGTTCCGAGATGAAAGAATTAAGAATAGAAGGGACGCTTCAGGTTGCACACCGGCGAACGATGGAGTGGAGCTTAGTGGAGAAGAGTTTTATTTCTACAGCATATAAAACATGTATTACTAATGGATTGAGCTTTTAAAGAAATATGAAACTGGGCTTTTAAAGAAATATGAAACAAAGGAAAATGAATTGCTTAATGGGTTGTATCAAAAAATTGAGCTTATTAAACTTAGGGAGTGGCTGATGTGGCAGCACCAGGAGTGAGTAAAGTTAACTTTATATATAGATTGAGTTAGTGGGTCAACAACACATCGAGTTAGAGAGAAAGAGAGATGGAGAGAGACGAGAGACTTCAGAACTTTATAGAATAAAAATATGATGAGTTAGTGTTTGAACACATAGTTATTGGGATCTGATTGTTACGCCAATGAATTGTTGATTGTGGTTGAAATAGCGATTAGGATCTAAGGGGAAATATCATGGAAGAACAAGAATAGAGATGTAAAAAATAAAAGATTGTTACTTAAGAATAGAGATGTAATTATGACATTGTTTTGTTGTTGTTTAAATTCTGATCAGGTTTTGGAAGAACCAGAAAAGGAAGAATGAGAAAAAAATTGTTGTTATTTTTGTGACTTTGTTTTTGGTTTTGATATTTTTGTATTCTTGTATATGCTTTTGGTTTTATCTACTTAATACATACATAATAAATTTGGTTTTATCTATGTTAACAAAACTCTTAAATATATTTGGTATACTTTAATCTATATGATATAAGATTATAAATTTTTGAAAATTGTCACAGATTTGATAAAATACACAAAAGAAGTCAAAGTGTTGACCATACTATAAAATGTTGTCAAGTGTAGGTTTTAGCTTGCACATCATTGCTATAAGAAAATTTGAGATTATATTTTAGTAAGAAAAAAAAAATTCTTTGGTTATGTTTTGTTAATAGAAAAAGAAAAATTACTTTATTTTTAAAAAATTTCAGAAATATAATAAAACTATTATCCATGCAACCATACATTATGTATGTTAATACCTAGTTATAAAGAAATTAAGCTTTTTCATTAAATCAAATAGAGCCTATCTAGTAATTAAAATCAGAAATGTTACACATGATAACATATAATAAACATCACGAAGTTGTTGTTTTGCTATATATCTTTGTATTAGTCCGATATAAATCTTCCATCTACAAAACCAACTAAACCAAACTTGGGGGTTCCAAAATATATTAATCCCAATTTAATCATACCTTTGCAATAGAAGATACGTTTTAACTCATCTCAGAATCTACTCATAGAGAATGAGTTATATGGTACAAAGAGATTAATAGAAAATGCTTATGAAAAATTCATAAGATATATAAATGCTCGTCAGCTTTTATATATGATCTTAATTATATGAATATATATATATGACTTCCTTTAGAAGTGATTGGTATAACATCTATTTTGAAAGATGTTTACAAGATTTTTTATTCAAAATAACCCTTTAAGGGTTTTGATGATCATCATTGAGTTCTCCAGCTCATAATTATGATATCATATAATAAACATCACATGTAACTGTTGTGAACTATATTATAAGCTTGGAGGTAACACGATGTTTATTATGAAAAGATCAAAAGAGAAGAGAAAAGATCTAGAGAGATGAGTGTATGGAAGCTAAATAGAAACTAGAGAGAAATAGAAAGACTTCTCACTACTCTTTTTTCTCTTCTACATGACTCCTATTTATAGAGGGAGGAGACAAATACAAGGATAGAGAGGTTGGGGACAAGTGTTACATGCAATTCATGAAGGAAGATGAAACATATATTTTTGTATGGTGGTGAAAGATGGATGAATGATGATGAATGTATGCAAAGAATGGATGGATGGTAAGGTGTTTCAATTCCCCTTATGCAGTTGCAGTATAAGAGGTGTCAATCCAATCTGAGTGTTTGTGAACAGTCAAGATATGCATAAAGATCTAATTTAAGCCAAATGTAAAGGATGTTTGTCACTAACAATCCTATGATGCAAAATGTTAAAAGTAAACTATAAGAACTATGAACTAAATGCAAATGAAACAAGATGATTATGACAGTAATGATGCAACCAACAGAAGCAGAAACTATGCTAATGAACTAAAGCAAGACAAGTAATGAACAAGATACTAAATAAATGCAACAGGAATGCAAATAGAATGAAACAAGACAATCACAAAGCATAAACAAGAGTTCTGGGGATGAACTCGAGCCAGCACTCGACCGAGTGTAGGTCGAGTGAGTGGTCGAGCTAGACTAAACGCAGAAACAGAGCAATGCAATAAAAACAGAGTAATGCAAAGACGAATCAAACTACAATCAAGCAACAGGATTAAGACTGTAAAATCAATAAACAAGGAAGGACTTGAGGAGGGATTCATGGGCTGGACTAATGATTGAGGCTATCTAACTTGATCAACAAATCTCAAACAACATGAGCTAATCTCTAGACATATGTATCTAAGACAAGCTTCTCCCACTCTCATGGTCAAGAAACAATCAAACCTATGCATTTCTAGACTTGCTCTCACATAGTAAAGAATCTACACAAGCAGGCAGTAAGAAATATGTCTCATACCAACCAAAACCTCTAATCTCTTAGCAAGATGGTAAGCTCTAGATCTAGCCTTAACTATGCCTCTTAAACATTGGTGTGATGCTAAGATGCTTGAAATCAGATCCTACCCTCTCATATATTGGATCAGCATTAAGAACATCTACCCTAGAAGAGATCTACAACAATCAAGCTTGATCAAGCCAAACAAACCTCATTCACAGCCCAGCCTAACCCATCCTCAAGATCCTAAGCTACTACTCACAAGAACACATGATGAACATCAAAATCATAAACCCAGAAAAGATTGAAACTTGCATTATTAGAAAGATGAAACAAAGATCTACAATACTGAAAAAGAAATGAAACTTGAATTCTCAATATTAAGAAAGTTATTAAACTAACAATATTGAAGAATTTAGTCTTTTTCAAGTACAAGATCTAGGAAAATAAAAAGCAAAAAGAATAAATCCCAAAAAGGGTAAATACTAGGTTTAGAGAATATCTAAAAAGCTGACTGCTTTTGTGGCTGCAGGTACAAGGCTTTATATAGGAGGGGAGTGGAAGCCCTAAAAATGCTAAAAGACAAAAAAGTCAACGGCTCGGTCAACTCGACCTGTGCTCGGTCGAGCTGGCTTCTCTCGTGCATTCTCCACTCGGTCGAGTCCTCCTTAGCACACGGTCGAGTGTCTGGTCGAGTGTGCGGTCGAGTTGGACTCCGGACCTTGTTATTTCAGCCTTAACTCTCTTGCTTTCCCTTCCTGATTGCTTCACTTCTTCCTCAGCATTGCTTCCATGCTCCTTAAGCTTCAAAATCACCTGTTTATGCATGAAAAGATGCAAATGCAATGCAACTAAACTCTAATGCATGATTAGTCCTAAAGCTATGCAATAATGGTGAAAATGGATAGCAAAAGATGCAAAAGATGTGAATATACTAAGGGAAAACAGGGAAAAATATATGAACATCAGAAGACATTTGGTGTGATGGAATGCATGAAGGAGGGACACTTGTGGTGATGTATACTCACACAATTTTATAACAGTCCCCCTTGAGTATCCATCACCAGCGATGAGTTACACACTGCCTCATCAAAAACCTCATCATGGAAAAACCCAGTGGGATAAAAACCATGACAAAAGAAAAAGAGTACAGTGTAAACTCCCCCTCGAAAAGAACTTCATAGATCTAGTAGATGCCGCATACCAATACTATGAATATGCTTTTTGAATGTTGAAGTAGGAAGTGCCTTTGTAAACATGTTTTATAGTTTCCAATGAATAGTGATGCAACATCCCCCTTCATCATTGACATTCTCTGTCGAGGTCGATCTTTTGCGTGTTATTTGCTGCCTCGTTAAAAACTGAGTGAGATAAAAACCATGATAAGAGAAAAAGAGTGCAACCACGTGAATCATCATATTCTCCCTCTTTGTAAGTAACTCTGCTACATTGTTACTTGAGGTTATGAACTGGCTATTAACTTCTATATTCTTCTCGAATTCTTGAGTGTAAGAGAGGAATATGTCTTCTTTAGTCGCTCTTGGTGTAGCTTCCTTTGAATATGGGTGACATATACAACAATGTTGTTGGCTTTGGTGACTAATTCGGTTGCTTCTTGCTAATGGATATCAACAATCATTAACTAGTTGATGCTGATCGAACCCTCAGTTCGAAGTTCTTCGCCAACATGTTACGAGGCTCCAGTCTTAGACAGGTAACTATTGGTTGACGTTCAAGCATTATCTGAGCCATTATGGATTCTCGATATGGCATATGAAGCGCAGTTATTTTAGTATGACTTGAATAAGCGACGACCAAATTTTTTCACTAAAACATCACGAAGTTGTTGTTTTGCGATATATCTTTGTATTAATCCGATATAAATCTTCCATCTGCAAAACCAACTAACCAAACTTGGGGGTTCCAAATATATTAATCCCAGTTTAATCATACCTTTGCAATAGAAGATACGTTTTAACTCATCTCAGAATCTACTCATAGAGAATGAGTTATATGCTACAAAGAGATTAGTAGAAAATGCTTATGCAAAATTCATAAGATATATAAATGCTCGTCAGCTTTTATATATGATCTTAATTATAAGAATATATATATATATATATATATATATATATATATATATATATATATGACTTCCTTTAGAAGTGATTGGTATAACATCTATTTCAGAAGATGTTAACAAGATCTTTTATTCAAAATAACCCTTTAAGGGTTTTGATGATCATCAATGAGTTCTCCAGCTCATAATTATGATATCATATATCTTTCATGATAAGCTCTTCAAGCATCCCATGAGATGTATTTCAAGTCATCATATAACATCAATTTTGATTGATATAGGGTACTTTAACAAAACATGGCGCGACACACCATTTTGTTATATATCATTATATCCTTTTGATGCTTGGACCACTAGTCCGAAAATTACTCGTCTTCCATACGAGTTTAATATAGACTTGATTACACTTTTATTGTCCAATATATATCTCTATACGCTCACAGAGCAGAGATTTATGATCCTCATTAATCACATTTGCGCTATATCATTTTATTGTTGACATTATGTCTTTGGTTCCACATTTCCTGTGATGACATGGTTAATCGAGATCTCTTTAATCATTATGTAAATGATTTTATTCAGGTACCTGATTTCGTTATTAACCATATCAATCGGTTTTTCTGCTCCTCTTGAGGAGTATCTTTGCTCCTCCTTAGGAGTCTATTGCTCCTCGTTAGGGAGTCTATTAGCTTTTCTTTAACAGTCTATCTACTCCTCTTTAGGAGTTCATTTGCTTCTCTTTTAAGAGTATAATCATCTTTTTAATTTGCTCCTTTTTCTTTTTGAAGATTTATTTATCTTAGGAACCAAAGTAGTCTATCACCTTTTATGTGTCATAGACTTAGTATGTCATCCGCCAGAGACATATTTTATTGGAGCATTTTTAGCTAGGATGTGAGATTTCTTAGAACTTCAAGTTCATATTTATTTATGTGAGGATCAATAATTATATGAAATCTCATCCTTCAGCGTATTTGCATTTGATTTGCAATATATATTATGAATAGTGATCTGTTGAACTTTTGAACTTTCAAGTTCATATTCATTATATTCATTTGTTCAAAGACCCAAGATTATTCGATAATTCTCCCATAATGATGGAGAATTTTATCATCCAACATGATGATATGCAAATCTGAATTTTATCATCCAGCATGATGATATGCAAATCTTGTAATAGACACATCTCTCATAAGATGGCTCAATATTATTAGAGCGGAGACTCATCTGCCGCATCTATATATTTCATCCTCGTTGGATAATATTTTTATGTTGTGTAGAGGAGCATTTACAACATATATCACACACGCGTAAAATTCAAAATGATAAATATTTACTCTCTAAGCATGAGTATATAGAATGGGAGAAATTTTTCTTACAAACCGTTGACCTAATATATAATATATTTTACATGCAAAGTTGCATGTTCCATGTAAAAGCATAGAGATTACATCACCATGAATCGTTTTGCAATCTCTTGAAATTGCACTATGAACGATTCATTATAGCTCATTTTGGGAGTGAACATCATGGATGTTACACTTTATCACATGTGACATATATGTGATAAATTATGGGATATGGCTTCACCAAAGTTATATCGCTATGGGTGTCAAATTCACCAAAGTTTATCGACTTATTGTCAATTTGGGATTCTTTAATTCTCCCCCTCGAGATGATAACTCTTGGAGTTCATTTATCTCGTACTGAATCCCACTTAAGGATCAACAACATACCGATTTCGGTCATGTGTATTATCCTAGATCCTTATGAAGATGTGGGTTTAGTATCATCCCCTCTCAAGATGGTGACTTTTCATGACTATTCATCTTGCACCGTATCTTACTTTTAGATCGGTTGTATTTGGGGTTTAATATAGGGAGTAGAAAAGAAATGAACCATCACATATATTATGAGCTTGTTTAAACAAAAATGGTGATTTTGGCCAAGATTATATGACTATGGAGGCATAGCCTACCAAATTATTAAGAAGGAGGTATACAACCATCGACTCCATAAATAATAAATATAAATTTAAATAAACTTAAACAAATTCAACATAAATTAGATATTACCTAAAATATGAATGAAGTGTAACGCTTATAATCTCATGGAGGCATGCAATACTTTTAAAACAACTTTTGTTTCTCTAAACAAATTCACAATGATTTTTAATATCATTGATTGATCGGGATGGCTTTACCGGTAAAGCTTTGCTTGAAGCATTAGAGAATTTCATGTTTACTATCATTTTGCCATCTTTGTTTTTGCATGATATAATCATATACATCCGTGTTTCCAATATGGTCGATCTTGCTATATCGTATTTATTTATGGTCTCAACATAATAATTTTATTAAGACAAAATGTCATTAACACTCTATGAGTTTCTTTGGGGAAAAGAGCCATTTCATACCCGTACACATTTCAAAAGTGCGAATTGCTACCTGTACAAATAAGAAGTGCCAATTTAAACATGTACCATAAGACATTTCACATTCCATACCTGTACTCACAAAATTGAGCCAATTGCAGAGTCCACGTTAACGGAATTAAGTCAACCGTTATAAAAACTGACTCAGAATCCACGTGTTTATTGACGTGGCAACGTAAATGCAAAACGACGCCGTTTTGATACGTTTTTCTCAAAAAAATTGTGGAAATTCGACACTCCAAAGATTCGAACCCATGACCTCACATGTGTTTAGCATAAGACATAACCAGTTGATCCAACAACACTTCTTGGCAATATGATACAAATTAATCCTGATAAACCTAACGTATCATCCATCGAAATCGAAAAAAATTTGGGAAATTCACACTCTCGTAGGTCGAACCCGCGATCTCAGATATTTAATAGCATAGGACATAACCAATTGATCCCACAACACTACTAGTTTATATGATACAAATTTATCTTTATAAACTTTAAATAGATCTAAGTCCTAATTAAATGAGAGAATTTTATTTATATTTATAAATTAAATATAACTGAGAATATAAAGATAAATTTGTATAACTGATAAATTATAAATTTATAAATTTATAATTTATAACTGAGAATTAAATATAAATTTATAAATTAAATATAACTGAGAATATATTTATATTTAAATAAAATTAATTTATATTTATAAATTAAATGAAATATTTATAAACCTTAAACCTTATGAAGCAAATTTGGCTGAATATAAATTAATTTCATTTAATTTAAATATAAATATATTCTCAGTTATATTTAATTTATAAATTTATATTTAATTCTCAGTTATAAATTATAAATTTATAATTTAAATATAAATTTATAAATTTATCAGTTATACAAATTTATCTTTATATTTTCAGTTATATTTAATTTATAAATATAAATAAAAATATTTTATTTAATTGAGACTTAGATTTTTTTAGCTTTATGAAGATAAAATTGTATCATATAATTGAGTATTATTGTGGGATCAATTGGTTAAGTCATATGCTAAACATGTAAGAGATCGCGGTTCGACCCACGAGAGTGTGAATTTTCCAAAAAAAATTCGATTTCGATGGATGTTACGTTAGGTTTATGAGAATTAATTTGTATCATATTATCGAGAATTGTTGTTGGATCAACTGGTTATGTCCTATGGTAAACACATGTGAGGTCTTGAGTTTGAATCTCTGGATTGTCGACTTTCTACAATTTTTTGCGAGAAAAACGTATCAAAACGGCGTCGTTTTGCATTTTCGTTGCCACGTCAAAAAACACGTGGATTCTGAGTCAGCTTCTATAACGGTTGACTTAATTCCGTTAACGTGTACTCTGCAATTGGCTCGATTTTGTGAGTACAGGTATGAAATGTGAAATGTCTTATGGTACATGTATAAATTGGCAGTTCTTGTTTGTACAGGTAGTAACTTGCACTTTTGGAGTGTGTACGGGTATGAAATGACCCTTTTCCCAGTTTCTTTGAGACTTTGGAGAACACTAGACATCGATAATTATGAATCTGATGTCTTTGGAAGTCAAGAGACTAGCTCATCTAGACCTTACAATTATTTTTGCACTGTATAAAATATGTGTACACGTGCTTTATATATCCTCAAAAGAGAAATATATTTTTTGATAATGTCTTTAAATCTCATATACAACACATAGTTATTTTTTACGAACAAAATTTAATAAACAAACATATAAATTCAGAAAATAAAATAAGAGTTATAACATTATATAAGAATTTAATAGACATAACTTTTCTTTGATCGTAGAGTAGGCAGAGCCTATCATATATAAAGATCAATCCGGAAAAGACAAAGCTTTTTATTTGATCATGAATGAGGTATAACCTCTATATGTATAATGATCAATCCGGAAATGACATATTGGAGGCATAGCCTACCATTTTTAACGATCTTTTTGGAAAAATCATAGTCTTTTATTAGATCTAGAAGGAGGCAAAGCCTACCATATATCTAACGATCTATCCGGATATGATTTAGCTATAGATTTGATCGTATAAGAGGCAACACCTACAACTTATGACGATTAATCCGGAAAAGATATAATTTCACGATGTCTATAATATTTATGTACAATAAACATAATTGAATCAATATAAACTTACTTACCTCATAAAAGCTCCAGCGGTAAAGATTATCGTGCTGATAACGTGTTGTGAACTATATTATAAGTTTGGAGGTAACAAGATGTTTATTATGAAAAGATCAAAAGAGAAGAGAAAAAATCTAGAGAGATGAGTGTATGGAAGCTAAAGAGAAACTAGAGAGAAATAGAAAAGTTGGGGACAAGTGTTATATGCAATGCATGAAGCAAAACACTTGGTGTGATGGAATGCATGAAAAAGGGACACTTATAGTGATGTATACTCACACAATTTTATAACACTACTAAATTTTGATAAATAATTCATCATTTGTAATATAATGTAAGATACGAAAAAGAATCATACACAGTAAATAAGATAAATTTTGATTACAAGTGAAAAATTTGCCATAAGCTGTTTTTTTTTTTCCACAATTTCGGCGGCCAAACTATATGACGACACGACCCGGGTAGAAGAAACAAACCTACCAT
This sequence comes from Camelina laxa, assembly GCA_024034495.1. Lineage (NCBI taxonomy): Eukaryota > Viridiplantae > Streptophyta > Magnoliopsida > Brassicales > Brassicaceae > Camelina > Camelina laxa. The sequence continues at coordinate 13,293,909 of CM043885.1, read as the reverse complement.
TATACCACATTTGGGCCATTGCCATTTTACCTTGAGTGATGCCATGAAGATTTTAGGAAATAGGCAAAAAATAATAGCATGACTATTTTATTAAGTGGATAACAATACCTATTGTCATCTTACATATATCAATATATATATATTGTTCTCTTTACGACATCGATTATAAAACTCAGAGGCGGGAAAAAGGAGCCAAGAAAGGATAATCTGTGTAGCCAACAACTGGATCTTGAGTGTAAAACGTCTTCCGATTATATTTATTCAACTTTCCATCAATCTTGAACCGCGACACCAAATCCGGGTTTGCAATAAACAGCCTGCCATATGAAACCAAATCCGCAGCACCATGTTGAATAGCTTGCATGCCTAGTTCCTTGTTGAATCCTCCACTAGACATAAAGGTTCCATTGTAAGCCGTTCGTAAGCTCTTCATTAGCTTAGCTTCTTCCTCATCACTGCCTTGCCTTCCAGACTCAGTTTGGCCGTAGGCGTGGTAGCGAGGTTGTGTTACATGAAGGTAAGCGAGCTTCGAGCCATTAGCATCTTGTAACTTATTGAGCAAATCAACAACGGCTATCCCGAGGGATAACGGGTCAGAATCAGTTGCGTCCATGTGGTCTATAGCCGGAGATACCCTCACCGCAACTTTACTAGCTCCTATGGCTGAAACCACACCTTCCACTACTTCTTGTAAGAATCTACAACGGTTTGCAATGGAGCCTCCGTATTGGTCAGTACGGTCATTGATCCCATCTTTCAAAAATTGATCAATGAGGTAACCATGCGCCCCGTGGATCTCAATTCCATCGAAACCAGCTCGGATCGCATTTAGAGCAGAGCGGCTATAATCCTCCACCACTCGAGGTATCTCGGAAGCTTCTAGTGCTCGGGGTTTCGGGTATTTCCCGTGTGACCCATCTGGCAAAAGAACTCGCCACCTTTCGGAGATGGGTGTGTTCGTTGACGATATTGGCGACCCTCCATTATCTTGATACACTGTAACAAAACCTCAAAATGTTATTATATTTCCCAATTCCTTAAAAATTAAGAGTGGTTAATAAGTAGAAATATAAACCTGGATGAGAAGCACGTCCAACATGCCATAACTGACAGAAGATGAAACCTCCCTTAGCGTGAACTGCTTCCACAACTTGCTTCCATGCCTCTACTTGTTCATCCGAATAGATTCCAGGCACATGTGGGAACCTGCAAAACTTTACTTGTATCAGTTTTGTTCCTTACAACAACATTACAAGTTTCATTCCTTACAATATTACAACTTATATGTATATATATCAGTCATTATTTTAAGAGATACAAAGAAACATTTGCTTGGAATATGTTCACATATAACATGATTCTTTTTATTTGCTTTTTCTTTATATGTGGCTGATAGATTTAAACATCTCCATTCTTAATCACGCCACACAACTATTGGTGGGTCCTGTCACTCACACATAACTTGTATTGACTTGACAAAATAACTCAAAAAGCACACGTTTCTTTTTTTTCTTTTTTTTTTTTGACAACTAGCACACGTTTCTTTTATAGTGGAAAAAATGATAAATCATATCCTTTAAAAGCGAGACAAGCAAAAGTCATTTAAAAAAAAAAAAAAACTTTTAACCACCATAAATCATTAGTCATATAGTATATTAACGATCATAGAGTTCTAATCCAAAACCAGATCCTTTTTATTTTAGATGTAGAATTATTATACTACTAATATGATAAAACAAAACAAATACCAAATAAACAAATGAAAATAATATGAGTTGATTTAATGTTATAATAATAATCAGATTGTTTTCCAAACTACAAAATAAACTATGTTATCGAACAGAACAGTTAGTTGACGTCATCTCATCGTTGACGGTACATAAGTTTTTGGTCTTAAAATTTAAAAGGAAAAAGGAAAGATTGAAAAAGACGAGCTTACCCTGCGGATCCGGGAGAGACCATAGTGCCTTCGGTGATGAGAAAGCCGCCGGGAGTGGTGCGTTGAGCATAATACTCCGCCAACGCCGCATTCGGAACTCCGTTCAACGCCCTGCACCGCGTCATCGGCGCCAGAACCACTCTGAAAAAGCAAATGCGGTCGTGTGATGAGATTACAACAAAACATTTAAAAAAGACCATCAAAATCGATTCAGCTGAACTCACCGATGAGAGAGATTGAATCTTCCCATCTTGTAAGAAGAGAACAGAGTCTCGTTGGAGTTCCCTTGTGCCGCCGTCATATCTCCGCCGATCTGGAGAAGAAGAGATCAATAAGGATTACAACTCTTTTAAAAAAACAAATTCAGATCTGAGAAAACATTGATTGGTAGTTGGATCTTCATTACACAATAAGGACAAAAACACAAAACTAAAACAAAGTCTCTTAAAGGAGTTTACAGTTTTGTGTTGTTTGTTTGGAAATTAAAAATTGGAGTGGATGAATGTATTGTTGTGTGTGGGACGACGTGAAAAATTACTAAATTTTATACCCAAAAAAGTTGTGGTTGATGGATGGACCGGGGGAGGAACGTTCTACGCATCTTTTGGACCGAACCGACCATTACTTTCACGTGCTTATTTATTTTTATGATAAATTTGGTCCGCGTGAGATATTTATTTCTTTCTATATTTGCTTCGTGAAATTAAAATATGTCCCATTCGTGGTAGCACTGAGATTTATATTTGCTATTCGCGGGTATCCAAATCTGGATCAGAGATCCGCTTCGAAAAACTGGATATCAGGGTCGGCGGATTCGGATTCGGATAATGATTTCTTAAATCTGGCGTATCCGGATACGGATCCGGACAACAAAAAAATCAGACCAAATATCCGGATCCGAATGCAACATTACATAGGTGGGCTTTCATAGATAATTTAGGCCTATATCAAATTATATTGGCTTAAATATCTTTTATTATAAGCCCAACAGACCAATACACTAGAGTCACGACAATTGTGCTTCTTTTGGACTTGAGGACTTAAGAAACACTAATTGTCATATCTTCTCTCTTCTCTCTTCTCTCTTCTCTCTGCGGCGCTTCCTCCATTGCCATCTCAACCTCATCTCTTCCACCCTCTCTCACTCTTCTCACCATCTCTATCTCATCACCACCACCGTGAATCCATGGACGAGGTAAGTGCGGCATAACTAGAAGAGTTTGTGGTGGGATTCGAGGGGTCGCACGCGGGTTGCAGAGATGAACTTTGAGATCTTGGCTGTTTGTGGCTTACAAAAGTTGCTGACCAACATATGTTTCGATCTTATTTTTAGTGGTGGATTCGATCTGGCTGGAGAAAGAGGAAATCGAATTTGACAAAAAGAAAAAAAAAACCGGATCCGGATATCCGCAGATATTTGATTTTTTTCGCAAATAACCGAAGTATGGATATCTGATGCCACGGATACAAATCCGGATATTAAAACTTCATATCCGGTAGATTCGGATACCCTAAAAACTCGGATATCCGCTCCGTTTACAGGCTTAATTGGTGGATATATAGGGGCAAACAAATCCAAAAAATAGGCATCTACTTTTTTAGATGTTTAATATTTCACTTTATTTATTAAAAAAGAACACATCCCATCTTATTTATTATAATTTTGACCACAGCTACAATCGCAACAGAGTGCCGACAGAGGGTGTCCGCCACTAATCTTTCTGCGTTTTTACAAGGTATCGCTGCTTCGTAGATGGATCTTGGAAATAGAGTGATCTGTTTGCTGGTGCGGGATTGGTTTGTTCATCGTTTCAGGACCCGATGCTGACTAAAGGAGCTACAAATTTCTGACGAAGTCTCTCTCCCTTACATGCAGAAGTAGAAGCTTTCATTTGGGCAATGCGGTGCATGATCGGACATGACTTCAGAGATGTGGTGTTCTATACAGACTGCTCAGACTTGGTGAAGTGAAACTAGGTATTTCTGGTGGAAAAGTTAAGATGATGAATGTATGCAATGAATGGATGGATGGTAAGGTGTTTCAATTCACCTTATGCAGTTGCAGTATAAGAGGTATCAATCCAATTTGAGTGTTTGTAAACAGTTAAGATATGCATAACGATCTAATTTAAGCCAGATGTAAAGGATGTTTGTCACTAACAATCCTATGATGAAAATGTAAAGTGCAGAAGGTAAACTAAATGAACTAAGAACTAAATGCAAATGAAACAGGATGATTAAGACAGTAATGATGCAACCAACAGAAATAGAAACTAAGCTAAAGAACTAATGCAAGACAATAATGAACAGGACACTAAATGAATGCAGCAGAAATGAAACAAGAATGAAACAAGGCAATCACAAATCATAAACAGCGAGTTCGGGGGATGAACTCGAGACGACACTCGACCGAGTGTAGGTCGAGTGAGTGGGTGAGCTAGACTAAACGCGAACGAGCAATGCAACAGAAGTAATGCAAGACGGATCAAACTACAATCAAGCAAGATTAAGACTATAAAATCAATAAACAAGGAAGGACTTGAGGAGGAGATTCATGGGCTGGACTAATGATTGAGGCTATCTAACTTGATCAACAAATCTCAAACAACATGAGCTAATCTCTAGACATATGTATCTAAGACAAGTTTCTCCCACTCTCATGGTCAAGAAACAATCAAACCTATGCATTTCTAGACTTGCTCTCACATAGTAAAGAATCTACACAAGCAGCCGATGAAATATGTCTCATACCAAACAAAACCTCTAATCTCTTAGCAAGCAAGATGGTAAGCTCTAGATCTAGCCTTATCTATGTCTCTTAAACATTGGTGTGATGCTAAGATGCTTGAAATCAGATCTACCCTCTCAGATATAGGATCAGCATTAAGAACATCTACCCTAGAAGAGATCTTTACAACAATCAAGCGATCAAGCAAACAAACCTCATTCACAGCCCACCTAACCCATCCTCAAGATCCTAAGCTACTACTCACAAGAACACATGATAAACATCAAAATCTAAACCCAGAAAAGATTGAAACTTGCATCATTAGAAAGATAAAACAAAGATCTACAATATTGAAAAAGAAATGAAACTTAAATTCTCAATATTAAGAAAGTTATTAAACTAACAATATTGAAGAATTTAGTCTTTCAATACAAGATCTAGGAAAATAAAAAGCAAAAAGAATAAATCCCAATAAAGGTAAATACTAGGTTTTTAGAGAAATATCTAAAAGCTGACACCTTTTGTGGCTGCAGATACAAAGGCTTTTTATATAGGAGGGAGTGGAAGCCCAAAAATCTAAAAGACAAAATAGTCAACGGCTCGGTCAACTCGACCTGTGCTCGGTCGAGTGGCAGGTCGAGCTGGCTTCTCTCGTGCATTGTCCACTCGGTGAGTCCTCCTCAGCACACGGTCGAGTGCCTGGTCGAGTGTGGGTCGAGTTGGACTCCAGACCTTGTTATTTCAGCCTTAACTCTCTTGCTTTCCCTTCATGATTGCACTCCTTCCTCAGCATTGCTTCCATGCTCCTTAAGCTTCAAAATCACTGTTTATGCATGAAAGATGCAAATGCAATGCAACTAAACTCTAATGCATGATTAGTCCTAAAGCTATGCAATAATGGTGAAAATGGATAGCAAAAGATGCAAAAGATGTGAATATACTAAGGGAAAACAGGGTAAAATATATGAACATCATGAAGATGGTACATTCTCCTTCGGACTGGCCAGCTTTCTCGGTATACTTAGACGACATCAAGGAAGACAGTGCAGAATTTTCTACTTTCTCATTATCTTTTATTTCTAGAAATGCAAAATGTAAGTGCGGACTTTCTGGCACGCTAGCGCGTACCTCCCCGCATCATGTTTTGTATGTAAACAATTTTCCAACAAGTTGACTCGTTTGAGCTAATCTTTTGTTGACAAAAAAAAAACATCTCATTCAAATATATCTTATCTTGTTAGTGGATTGAAACATGAAACTTAACGATCATTATGAAATTAGTAATAGCGTGAAGTTTTAAACCTACATGTGTAAACGATATTTAAATCATTACACAACACTTGACAAAATTCCTATCTAGCGGGGTGGTGAAACGTGGATAATTTAGTTCTCTTCGAGCATTTTGTAGTCGAATGGAGTTTCTCGTGAAACGGAGAAGCTCTAGTACTTTTGTTGAGATATGATCCAACTTGAAACAGGAAGTTGTAGTGGATCAGAAGCTTGTCTACGTTTGTTTAATGTGGGCCAGTTTAGTCTGTCAGAAACTAGGCTATATATTAATGTGAAGCCCATACAGGAACCGACTCTGTATTAGATATAAATACATAAGGTCAAACAGATGAAAGGAAAAAAAAGAGAGAAAAGAGAGCTGCGCCGAACCCTAGTTCAGGCGGTTCTGAAGAGGTGAACAGAGCTAGAGAGAGATGTAGATTCTCGGTGTATCTAGGCTCAATCTCTTGTTATTCTTCTTTCATATGTTGTTCTTGTGAGACTCTATCTAGGATGTTAGTGTGAGAGGTATGTTGTAACCATAACACATATGTAACTCTTGATCTATAATGGATGCTGAGGACTCTGCTTCCTCCCCAGACGTAGCTGCTGATGCAGTGAACTGGGTTACCAAATCTCTGTGTTCTCTGTTTATATGTTCTCTCTATTTCCGTGTTTAAAGCTTGAGTCAGATCCATTAATTAGTATTTGATTGAATCCAAAGTTGTTGTATGGATTTACAACAAGTGGTATCAGAGCCTCAGGTTCTTGAGGAGCAAGCTTTGTGAGAAAGCTTTCAAATCTGTGAAGGAAAGTGATAGCTTTATATCAGATCTGTAGTTCGCATAGAGATGGTGCTACAATAACATGAAAGAAGAAGATGGTGGCTGTTCTGGGTTTCAGAACGTGGATGTTGGAGGAAGGAAGATTCACTGCAGCAGATCCAATAATATCAGAAGATGTCAAGTTTATGAACTCTGAAGGATCTACAGCATGTCTCCTCCAATGGCTCGAGAGTTGAACATCAATGTGAGTTATGTATCTAGCTATTCACTGGTGATGATGTTGATATCAGTTATATGATATATTTCGAGGCTGGTACAAGAACGCTCATCCATAGAGTTTGTTTTTTGATTGATGGTTCTACAACCAACTAGAGATTAATTTGAGGTGGAGTTAACCTCTACTTGCTTTAGGCTCAAATATTGAAGACGTCAAGTCTGTATCCTCTATAGTCACAAGGTCAAAGTGTGATGTTCTGAAGAGTTGTTTCTATTTGTTGATGATCTGCATGAGTTAAGATAATCAGAATCTTGGTATAGCACAAAAGGTTAGCTGTTGATTTTGCAAGGGATTATCCAAGATTCAATGCTGGGTTTCAGGTTGTGTTTTGGTATATTCAGTTTGTTGAAGGTCTGATGCAGCTTATGTGCGAGTTTTAGAAGTTTGAACAATCAATATGAACATGATTCTGCTACAATGAGACGCCATAAAAGCTTGAAATCCTATGTGTGTTAATGGTTGTTTGAGTATCAATAAGATTTTCTGGTTTAGATCAAAGAAGAGGTTGCAGATGAGCATGAAACAGTTTCAGGTTAATCTGTTGGAAATAAGACATGTTAGGATCTTTGAGGAAATTCAAGTCTGACTAATATTTGAGAAAGTGTGTAGTTGATTGCAGGATGTGAGTATCAGTGTCAATGGTTAGATTCTTGTGAATCTAAGAAAGGTTCAGAGTGATGATGATCAGACGTTAAAGGAGATCATCAGGGAGCTGAAATGAGTCTGAAGAAATTGGCTCAAGACTACAAGGTCTGTTGTTTGATATTCTATGGCACACGAGTGTTGAAGCAGAAGAAACAAGTGGGTGTTCTGTTGGAATAACATGTAAGTGTGTAGTCATTGTTCAGATTTCTGTGGATGTTTCAGAAACTGGTCAAGCTGATGATATAGCTGACGTTACACATGAGTTTTGTGAAGACGAGTACAGACTCATGGTGAAAGCTAATAAGGAAAAATCAGTGATTGTATAGCTTAAACCGGATTGGTATTGTCAGTTGGAAGCTCGTTATTCTTAGAATGTATCAGGCATCTCGTTCTGGTATATATTGCGACTAGTGCATACGTAGACAAAGTCTTGATAGTAGCAGTCAATGGAGTATGTGAATGAGTCAAGATTGTCTGAAGCTATAAGAGAGTGTGGAAATTCGCATTCAGGAGGTGTTTATCGGCATGATGGAGTGTAACAGAGGTTAGTGTGAATTGAACAAAGGTAAGCTAAGATGGTGATTGTCAAAACTGTTGGCTGAATATTTGTTATGTGTAGTGGATTGAACGAAGTCCTGTGTCGAAAGTCTTCCTAGCCTTGGGACGTTAGGCGGCGTGACCTGTTGGAAACAACAGCAGGCATTTTGGGATTCAATCTATTGTTGTCATACAAATTGCTGTTGAATCGAAGACTGTTTCAGGTGTTTGGAACATATTTGATTCTAGAGTTCTGCTATGTGGTTCAGAAGGATTTTCTGAGTTAGTAAGCAGAGATTATTTAAAAGTTTTGATTAAGTCACTAGGACAGTCTCTATGGAGTCAGTCAGAACCATAGAGGAAAGACTGTTTGTTTTGAAGACACATAAGTGATTGTGTTGTGTCTGAGGTATTCAATCATGGAGTGATCTCTGGTATTGAAGTAAGTTACAAGGTTTTATCTGTGAAATCAGAATGAACACTTATGGTGTTAAGCATGAGAGGAATGAACGTTGAAGTGATCAAGGTGTTTTTCCTCTGAACGAGAATCTTAGAGACAATTGCAGGTGTTTGTAGGTATGGTCTCTGTAATTCATATCAGGAAATTCTGTTGTGCATCTCGCATGAAAACATGTTTTATCTCAAGGCTTGAAGTATTTGCAACTGATATGAAGTCATAGAAAGGCTGATAATGCAAGAGAGTCAAATTGCATTTGTTGATCAGTTGAAGACAACTACTTGAGAAGTTGTAAGTTCTATGTTTGCATCATAAGGTGGAGTTTGAATAATCTCCTTGGTAAAAGGTTGTTAAAGGCCTGAGAAGATTTATGATGTTGTACCAAGTTGTTTGGTGGATTCTGCATACTGGTGAATGTGTTGCAGAGTTGGAGTAACACATCATGGGCTTAAGGTTTGATGTGAAGAAGCTTTAAGGTATTGTCTCAGACATATCAAATGTTATTATGATATGAGACATGGTTGAAGTGACTGACAACGTGTCACAAGCTGTTGGTGATAATTCTATTTTACCAAGATGTTTGAACCTGTGAAGTGGTTCAGGTTGATATGTTAAGACATATGGTTTTAATGGATAATCTCAGGTTATACAGTGTTGATTCAGAATGTTGAGATTCTTTACATGTCTAACAAGCTCAAGAAGGTGTCGTTGTCAAGGTGTATGATCATACATGTGAGAGACAACGCTTGTGGTTTGAGTTAACCCAACTCAAACATGTACAAAGAGTCGATTGAAGATCATTGGTTAAGTGGTTGTTATTTGGTTGGCTCAAGTTGTAACCGGATCACTCTATCTATATGAGTGATAAGGAGGGTTTGTTATTGTGATAAGTTAGAATCAGAGAATTGGTTCAGGTTGAAACAAGAGTGTTTCAGTATTTCTGTAGTTGATTCAAGTAAAGGTTTTATTTCTGTCTCAGTGCGCACAAGAGTTGGAATTCAAGGGCTAGCAAGTTAGAATCAAGTCTTGCAGAATGAAATATCACTAAAACAAGTATATGGTGTTTAACAAAAACCATGATGAAAACTGTGTGATTGTTTAACTCGTAAGTGGTTTAGCTTATGAAGTGATATGTTGAGTGAAAATGTTGTTGCTGTTGTTAACATGTTACTGTATAGCTTTTGAGTGGGAATCTCATGATCAAAGTTATGAAGATGTCAAACGCATGACAAGGATGACACAAGAGTGTCTTGAGTACTAGTTTATCTCTGAAGGAATGGACATGAGAATTGTCGAGGTTCAGGGTCTGTGTGGTTATTCACAGAATGATGTGTTGATGGTTGATGCAAAATTCAGGAGTTGAATTTGCTGAAATGTTTGTTGTATGAGTGTGACTTATGCAGGTTATTGAAGATTGTTTAGCCAAGTTTAGAGCTGGTTCGCAAAGGTGGGGCGTGTTTCTTCAAAGTTTCAAGCTTGAATCAAGGTGGAGTTTGTTGAGATATGATCCAACTTGAAAAAGAAAGTTGTAGTGGATCAGAAGCATGTCTACGTTTGTTTAATGTGGGCCTGTTTAGTCTGTAACTAGGCTATATATTAATGTGAAGCCCATAAGGAACCGACTCTGTATTAGATATAAATACATAAGGTCAGACAGATGAAAGGAAAAAAAAAAGAGAGAAAAGAGAGCTGCGCCGAACCCTAGTTCAGGCGGTTCTGAAGAGGTGAACAGAGCTAGAGAGAGATGTAGATTCTCGGTGTATCTAGGCTCAATCTCTTGTTATTCTTCTTTCATATGATGTTCTTGTGAGACTCTATCTAGGATGTTAGATGAGTGTGAGAGGTATGTTGTAACCATAACACATATGTAACTCTTGATCAATAATGGATGTTGAGGACTCTGCTTCCTCCCCAGACGTAGCTGCTGATGCAGTGAACTGGGTTACCAAATATCTGTGTTCTCTGTTTATGTGTTCTCTCTATTTCCGTGTTTAAAGCTTGAGTCAGATCCATCAATTATTATTTGATTAAATCCAAAGTTGTTGTATGGATTTACAACAACTTTTGCTATCGAAGGTTCCTCTATTTAAGCCGAGATGAATTTCATAATTCTACAAAATCGGTATGCCTTTGATTTTGAAAAGATTTTAGACTTTAATGATGGTGATAAATCGAGTTGGAGTAAAGTAAAAAAAATAACTTTATTTGGAGCTGCAGCAGAATAGTTATGTGGCTACACTTGGTCGATGTAATTTTGGATGAGATTTTTGGTCGAGCTTCTTCTGCGCCTCAGATTGATATGTTTCCAATAAATTGGCCATAACAGTTGAATGTATCAGACCACCACTAATAAAAAAGCTAACACAATATCCTCTATTGTGTCCAAATTTGAGCTTGATCATATCATGAGAATTGGGAAGGCCTTCGTTCGGATCAATTTTTATGAAACTTAACTACTTATTCGAAATTACATTTTTTTTTTGTTTTTGAATCGAAAGATGTGTCCTCTAATATGTAGACATCAAATGACTAAAAAGACAGAAACCTAAATAAAACATACAAAACCAAAAACACACAAATATGCTATAAGACTTCAATATATGCTATAAGACTTCTAAAGTACAAAATCAATTTGGACACTGAATGGAACAAAGCACAATGAAAACACCACTGAATACAAAATATAATAAACAATAAATAAGGAGATTTACTGAGATGTCATACATTTCAGGTAATATTACCATAACTATACAAAAGTTATTTTTGTTACTATGATATTCCGGGTATTTTAAATATATCCAGTGTGTCCTTGTTTTATGTTACAGAAAAAAACGTAATTACGAAGAATGCCATTGCCACGTTAGAAATCGCTGACGTGTATTAAATAACTCAGCCGTAATGCGTAACAGAGGTAATGACGGCTGAGTTACAGTATGTTGCGGCTGATTTATGGAAAAAATATTTAAGTTAGAGCGGACGGTTGACTTAGAGCATAAGTCAGTCAAGCGTTACGACTGACTTAATGAAATCTGGCTGAGTTATGCTATAACTCAGCCGCCCTTATGGCTGAGTTTTAATCTGATTGTTGAGTTTTAGGCTGAGTTATCACTACGACACGGCTGAATTAACTTTCTGAATCTGGCTGAGTTATGAACAACAACTGACTTATGAGATGTGGTTATGGCTGAGTTATGGTTAAGTACTATAACTCAGCCGTCATGAGCTGACTTATCGGAAAACTCGGCCATTTTATGGCTGACTTAGTGGTGAAAGATTAATTACTAGAATATCATTGAGTTACGGCTGGCATATTAAACGATACGGCTGAGTTACAAATTTTCAGTTGAGTTATGACATTAAGCGGCTGAATTTGGGCAGCCATTTTTTGCTTTTTAATTACTGTAATAGTATTCATGGTGCGGCTTAGTTATAATTTTGTTTAATTAGGCTGATTTACATGTCTTTTTGGTGGTTAACTTGTCACTTTCGACGCATCATCCATGTCATCATTTTCTCCGGAAATACAAAACATCGTTCCTTCGACTCTTATTCTTCAATTGGTCCAAAAGTGAAGGATTTACATGTTTTCTACCTTCTTCTTCACCTTGTTGTTCCCCTTGTTTTTGTCCTTGTTTTTTTCACTCATTCTTCTTCATTTTCTTTCATGGATCAAGTTCCGGTAATTGTTGTTTCCGGTAATTGGGTAAAAAAACACAAATATGTATTTAACACCGATGATAGAGGGTGTAGAGTTGTGCAGATAGATGCGGAAACAACGCAAGACAAGTTTACTTTAAGTTTATTTCTTGTTATAAGTCAGCCACCAAACATTATAACTCAGCCGTCATATGAATCTAAGAGACATTTTGTTTTCCCTTAAGTATTATAACTTAGCCGTAAAGTAATAAAATTCAGCTGTTTAATTTTATTTCTTGTTATAAGTCAGTCACAAAACATTTTAACTCAGCCGTCATATGAATCTATGAAACCTTTGAGTTTCCATTAAGTATTATAACTCAGCCGTGAAGTAATATAAATAAGACGTTCACTTTCAGTTTATTTCTTATTATAAGTCAGCCACCAAGCATTATAACTCAGCCGTCATATGAATCTATGTAACATCCACGAACCAAAATTGGAGATTTTGGGGATGGGTGTCGATCGACACCAGGGTAGTGTCGATCGACACCAGCTTTTCTGGTTCAACCAGATTGATTTAAATTGTCGATTTTGGGTTGGTTTTGTTTAATTTAAGCCTGAACGAACATATTTAAGGGGGAGGTCGACTCAGGGTTTTGGAAAAATAACTTTTTGTCGCCGTTTGAGAGGAAAAGAGAGAAAAGAGAAGGTTTGAGAGTTTGGTGAGTTTTGGGGGAGATTCTTGGTTTGTTTGGGAGATATGTTCCTGTGGAGGAGAAATCTTGTGCTAGAGATGAAGGAGAAGCTTCCTAGGGTACTGGATTCGTCGTTGTTGGGTCAGAACTTCCTGCAAAAGAGGTGAGTGCATGACCATGGCAGATCTAAGTTTGATATCTCTTATGTTTTGATTGTTTGGTGTTGTTCTTGGTGTTCTCTTGCTTGTTTTGATTGCTTTGAGGTTCTTGTTGGTTCCTGTGGCCATTGGGCGAGTTCTGGATGGATTAGAGATGGATTGGAAAGGAGATTCGATGATCGGCTTCGAGCAAAACGTGTCTGCGGGGTCGGTGTTGATCGACACCAGTTGGGGTGTCGGTCGTCACCAAGTGGGATTCAGTGTCGATCAACACCACTCTAGTGTCGGTCGACACCAGCTTGTATGTTTCGTGATATCCTGGTTTGTTGTGATTATTTGTTGTTTTTAAACATTTGAATCTCAATTTCTTGTGTGTATAGCCTAGTAGATGGGAGGATTGCCTCACTAAGTATTTGTGATAATACTTACGCATTTCAATTGTTGTTTGTGGTGTGCAGGTCTGAGACATGGAATCATGGCGATGAGGAGGAGGATGATCTAGGGTCTCGTTTGTGTGTTGTGGTTATATTATTTATGTTGGAACCTTGGTTAGAATTATGTTAGGTTATTGGATAGAATAGTTAGGAATGTTATTGGATTGATGATGTATTGGTTATGTATTATTGGTATGTATTCGCTGTACTAAATGGTTATTGCTAGTTTAATGATGAGATGTGGTTTGAGTTGTATTAATTAAGTAGTATGAGATGTTTAATTATATATTATATAATATTATATATATATATATATATAAAATGGGTCGGGTTGTTTCAATCTACGAGACCTTTCGTTTTATTTAAGTATTATAACTCAGTCGTGAAGTAATATAAATCAGACGTTCATTGTCAATAAAGACGTGGAATTGTTTGCTGATTTGTATTTTTTTAAAATATTTTCGGAACTAAAAATAAAAAATAAACCCAGGGTGTTAATTGTAATTACACCCAAAACACTAAATATCTGAGTAATTTTTTAAAAATGTATAATATATCAGGAATAAACCTAATTTTCTAGAACATCTGGGTAATTTTTTCCAATAAATATAAACCGGAAATATGAATGTATATAACTAACTCTAGAGGTAGGTATAAGGAGATAATTAAATGATTAATCGAGTATGATTTGAGAGTCTGTATGCTTTATATACTTCGGTATTTTCACTGTTCTCGTCGATAGAAGATACTTATGGATTTGTTTGTGTTATGTTGTAGAAAACTATGAATATTGTTGGTATATTATACATTTTATAAAAAAATACATAATCAGCAAACTATTCACGTCATGATTGACTGTTCTTTTTTAACCAAACATCGACAGTTTTTAAAAGAGAGGGAAACTGAATCGTTTCATTACTGTTCACGAACAGAAAAAAACTATCTCTCTCTCGATGATTCCGTCGAGAACCCTAATTTCTCTCTCTCTCTCTCTCTCTCTCTCTCTCTCTCTCTCTCTCTCTCTCTCTCTCTCTCTCTCTCTCTCTCTCTCTCTCTCTCTCTCTCTCTCTCTCTCTCTCGTTGATTTACATATGGTGAATAAATTGTTAAATCTATTCGATTCGATGGCTGAGTTATAATACTTCACGGAAAACGATAAAACGACCGACCCGTTTTTTTTTTTTAAATAATAATAGATAATAAATAAACTACAACTAGTGGTCCCATACCCACTAGCCACCTAACCATATTCACAATCTGATAACTCTCTAATTTAAATGTTTTAAGCATCCTTTTTTATCCATATTTTGCATTATTCATACCCTAACCTTAGCATTTTTAGGTCATTAACTGTAGGAATTCGCATCTAGACTATTTAGGGTGTTGCATTCTTGCATTTGCATATTTGGGAAGAAAACAGGTGCTTAAGGGCCAAAAATGGAGAAACAAGGACAAATCCGAGCATGTACCCGAAGGAGCTATCGAGCAGGAAGAATAGTCTGAATCCCAACCCGATCGAGGAGGATCCAAGAGAAGAAAGAACAATCCGAAGCCTTACCCGAGGAGTAACCCGACCTCATCATCATGCACCCCATCGAGCAGACCCTCGGGCAGGACTGGGAAGCTAGGTCAAAAGGGTTTCCATATATAAACCCCCCTCTTCTTCCTCTCGCCCTAGCACGCCGCAGACCCTCTAACCAGAGAGCTAGAGCTTCTAAGAGAGATCATGAGCGAGTCAAACACTTTTCCACTTTTGTTAGGATTTATTTTTTACATCTTCTGCTATCTTTTTAGATTTCTACTTTTGTACTCTTTACTTCTACTCTATCTTTTAATTCAATGCAATTTTCATTTATCTATGCTTCTATGTTTTCTGCAATGAATTCCGAGTAGTGAAGTAAAGTTTCTAGGGATGGGATAGACGATTTTGTGTTCTTGATCAGCTAGGATGTCTTAGCTTGATTGTTTATATTTTATAAATTCCTTTCTAGAGGGTGTTCTTAATGCTATCAATAAACCGAGAGGGTGAGATTAGATCTAAGGTGTTTTACCATCGAGAGGTGTAGATGAAATGCTTGAATCAATCATTCTAGAGATTTACTCACTTAGCCTAAGAGATTAGATGTGTAAGGAGTTTATTGACAATAATGAATCGGTTTGTATTGCCTGCTTAATCATGTTTCTCCAACGATAGTTGGGTAGGGGAGTGATCAAGGTTGATTGTTTCTATCACGAGAGTGTTTTAACAAGATATTTTAGAGATTCATTGTCTAAGGAATATTTGCTTGAGGCATGTAGGACATCCATACTGGTCAAGAACACTTAGGAGTCGATTATCCCATCCTTAGAAGCTTTCGCATTTTAAGTGTTTTGCATTTTTATTCCTTACTCGATCCCTTACCCGAACAGGTACACAATCACCTGCTTCGAGTATACCTTCGAGCTGTTCATATTCATCTTGCTTGCTCGATCACCCCACCCGATCCTGTTCTCGAATGCTTACATCGAGTGCTTAGGTCGTGTGGTTTCTTGTTTATATTCTTTTCTTTTATTGTTTTAGGATTCTTAGACAAACCCCCCCCCCCACTATTTCTTGGCTTGACTTGCTTGCTTTTGATTGCATCCTATCTTCTAGCATAACAACCATTTGGATTGATAACCTTTTGTACTACAATTGCATAGAGAATTGATACCCTGGGTAAAAATCCTGTTATCAATTTGGCGTCGTTGCCATTTGGTTGAATTTATACGTTTCAGATTTCAGCACTTGCTAGATCAAGTTCTATTATACACTTTGGTTGGGTACTGACTTGTTTACTTTCGTGTTTGTTTGTTTTGCATTTCAGGTACAACCCGAGCACCCACCCGACCCGTCACTAGATCACCTAATTGTGCATGCAAACACGATCCAAGGGTAGCCAACACTTGAGTCCTTTCATCAACAACATCGACAGACCAAAGTTACTCCGACAACAACAAGTTCAACAACAACAACCCTCAACTATTGAGGAGACAATGAATGATAACATCATTATTTTACCCATTTTAGCTATAATTTTAGTATGCATTTAGAATGAGTTTGATATGATTTCAAGGCTTTAAGGTCTATTATCAAGTATTTTAGGTTTCAAGAAGGTTTTACAGGTTTCATAGCAAAAAGGACCAAAAGGCAAGGAAAATACGTTTAAGGAAAGTTTCAGAGCTTTATAGTACGAGCAACGTTTGAAGAACTTCCAGAACTCAAATTTCGACGTACTTGGTGTCTATGGAAATCTGAGAGAGTCATCTGTCTCCTCGAAGTGGAATCAAGTCGATCCATCCAACCATCCGGAAGTTATGCCCGATTTACCGAGACGTACCTTAAACCGACCTAAGAAGAACCATCAAGCCCATGGGTTTCTATTTGAAGGCCTGACCACCGACCACCACGGCGGCCCATTCCAAGCCTTCACCACCGTTCTAGAAGCTTCCTACGCCTCCCTTGCCATGCACTTATCAAGAGAAGACGTTTCTACCCTTGCAAAACCCTAAACCTAGACAGAACCCTATAAATACTCTTCTAAGCCCTAGGGTTTAGAGTGTGCATTCATTGGAGCAGCCAAGAGACACGACCAGAGGAGCAGCCGACGTCCATACCTCTTCCTCGTCCCTCTCTTTGAAGCATTGAGATCCACCAAACTCTTTTTCTTTCTTTTGTTCGTTTGTTACAATAGTTTTCCAAGGGAGAAGATCCTTACAACTTTGTTTTACAACCACTGAAGTAATATCTAAACCCCTTTTCTCTTTTATTCTTTTATGTTTATGAATTGTTTAAACCTTGCTTTGATGATTCCCTTAAACATGCTAGAGAAGTTTTCTAGTTGGGTTTAAAGGGATAAATCAAAGGGGAGAGATGATCTTAGTTTAGGTGGCAATTTTTAGGGTTTGTTAGATTTAAATTCTATTTATTCTATGATTTAATTCTAAGTCTTTGCTTAATGCTTTAAGTTAGCCTCATGAACTAACTATGATCTAAAGTATGTGTGCTTTGCCAAAAGCTTGCATGTGTGCTTGACCTAGCTTAGATGTGTGGGGAGACATAGGAAGCACATACCCCTTACTTATGGAATTCCACGGATGTTAGTCGAACCTGTTTTAAATGCTTTGATCTATGCGTCGTAGCCTGCGACAGTTGAGTTACGGGGTGTAGTGATCTTAGACGGTTAGCTTGAGAACTTTAAGTTAACGGTTTATTAGTGTTTCGTAGTCCGAGTTTTAGATAAGCAAACTAACCCTAAAATTTCCTAGATAGATAGATCATTGAACCCCTGCGATTCCCCTTGATGCCCAACGCTTGTCTCATTTATTTTACTTGCTCTTATTTTCGTTTACTTTCTTGCTACAACCGTGACAACCAAAAAACCCTACTTTTATTGAGTCCTAGCCTTACTTACTTCCGTTGGATTTGGTAGAACAACAACTCTCTCTCTGTGGGATCGATCCTTAAATACTACTACCGATTAGCTGTGCACTTTCCGCAGTTGTGTGGTCTTTTTAGGTAAAAGATTTTGAAGTGAAAACCACACACATCAAAGCTTTTTGGCGCCGTTGCCGGGGAGAGATTGTTGTTTACAAGAGTCTAGGAACTAGAGTAACGTCTAGGACACCTTGCTGTTTAACTTTTCTTTTTGTTTTTCATTGTTTCAGGAGACCTTAAGGATGAACCTCGACGCTCTCCCAGGAGATTTTGAGAATCTCACTATTGCTGAGCTCATGTCACGCTACCGAGCCACGGACGGAGACCCATCTGGTCCGCAAGCCCACTCGCTGCAAGGTACAAGCATTGGTCACTCTCGACCAAGCATTGTACCAACACTTAGGCGACCTTGTTGCAGTGCTTTCACTCGACCACCTCAAGGCCGAGCACCTATTGGACCAGCTTACTGCCGAGCTAACCACTCTTACACGCCGTACCACACGGACGTGCCATGCTTTGCAACGGACCATTACCTTGATCCTCAAGAAGTCATGAAAGTCGATGTCAACGAAAACTTTTTCTATGACAATCGAAAACCAATCACTTCAAGGAGTTCTTACAATGAAGACAAGCTCATGAAGATGATATAAGAACTTATATCAAGTCAAGAGGAGGCTGATAAAATTTTTAATGCTAAGCTGGATAAGATGAGCATTGAGTTTGGAGCTAAACTCGAGAGTATCACCAAGGACGTTACACGCCTGGAGGAATCAATCAATGCTATCAACAACCAAGTTCTAGACCATATGGACGATATACAAGATCATGGTACGAAGCTTATCAACTTAGTCTACACCATTGACACCACCGAGCCGCTTAGAGTGGAAAGTAGAGACCCTACTTAGCAAATCCGGTGAATGCGACAACTGGAGTGATGATCAACTATATCAACCTGCTGATGCTGAAGAGGAACACAGAGCCTCATTTGATGATCCAACCGATCCTAACAAGTCCAAGAAGTTGACTAGAGAAGAGTATTATCAAACCGATAAAGAAGAAGCTTATTTTGAAGAAAAAGCTAAGGAGAGAGCTATAGAATATGAAGATTTGCCAATGGAGAATGATGAGTCCTATGATCTATCATCTACTAAAGAAGATGGAGAAGAAGAACTCAAAGACTTCTACTGTTGCATGACATATCAGTTCCCTAATGAAAAAGGTACCGAAAATTTTAATTTTCGACAACACCAACATCAAAAGGAAGCTATCTACCGAGGTAACCCTAGAACCCGACCATCTCCAGCACCATTTGAAGTTTATGAAGATTGGGAAGCTGTCCCAAGTCACTGCCCAAGTCGTTTGCAAAAGCCTTATCCAAGGAGGCCCGATACCAATTTAAACCGCCTCTACTCATGCCGAGAGCCTTATTTAATTCGATTTGCTCACCAAGCCTATCAAGAAAATTTTCGTATGTCTACTCAACAAAGAGCTGAAGAAGAGAAGATGATGGACCTAATAAGTCAATTAGCTGATCTACAAGATGAGACTATGAAGACGCTGCATGAGAAGCTTGACAAAATCGATTTTGATCTTTCAAGGAAGATGGATGACATTGCTGTTAGAGTTCGAAGCTTAGAAGATCAAAGAGCTAAGGATGCTGAAGCCATGGAGAGAAGACTCCGTTGTCTTGAGGAAGAACAAGAGAGACATCTCAAGAGTGCCCAAGATAATGCTATCAACATTAGAGATTTAGGCAGAGTGCTTTCGAAATTAGAAGGGAACCATGAGTCCAAGTATGTAGTTTTATGCGACAAGGAATTAGAGAAAAGGAGGCGTGTGAGAAATCTTGAGAACCGAGCATATGAAGCTGAGAGGAAGATGTTTAGTGTCGGTTATGAACAAGAACGTTTTGGAGAAGTCATATCCGAAAAGTTTACATTCACCAAGGAGAACCATAAGCTGCTTAAGGAGATTGAATCGGAAATAAAGGAGAAGAACCAAGATCTTGCTATTGAGGATCTAACCTCACGTGTTGCTGGACACAAGGAAGAAGAAGATCAACCCGACAAGGACGAAGAAGGAAAGGAAATCCTACCCGAAAAAGGAAAACATTCTAAATTCCTTTTAGGAAAAGGAAAATTTTCTTTTACTTCAAAACAAGGAGATTTCGTGAAGAACAAACCACAAGGTAACCCTATTCCTCCTTTACAAGATCACGAACACGGAGAATGAAACAATGTTTTGGATGGTGGTGAATGTGAATGATGATGAATGTATGCAATGAATGGATGGATGGTAAGGTGTTTCAATTCCCCTTATGCAGTTGCAGTATAAGAGGTGTCAATCCAATTCGAGTGTTTGTGAACAATCAAGATGTGTATAAAGATCTAATTTAAGCCAGATGTAAATGATGTTTGTCACTAACAATCCTATGATTAAAATGCAAAGTGCAGAAAATAAAACTACAAGAACTAGATGCTGAATGCAAATGAGCAGAATGATTGTAACAGTAATGAAGCTAGAACAGAAATAGAAACTACTTTAATGCAAGAAATGAACCTATGCAAGACAAGCAATGAACAGAAAACTAAATGAATGCAGCAGAAATGAAACAGGACAATCACAAATCATAAACACAAGCTCTGGGGAAGAACTCGAGCAAGCACTCGACCGAGTGTAGGTCGAGTACAGGGTCGAGCTAGACTAAACGTGAAAACAGAGCAACACAATAAAAACAGAACAATGCAAAAACGAATTAAACAACAATCAAGCAACATGATTAAGACTAAGATATCAATAAACAAAGAAGGTCCTGAGGAGGGATTCATGGGCTGAACTAATCATTGTGGTTATTTAACTTGGTCAACAAACCTCAAACAAACTTTGTGCTAATATCTAGACATACTATTCTAAGACATTTTTAATCCACTCTCATGGCAAGAAACAATCAAACCTATGCATTTCTAGACTTGCTCTCACATAGTAAAGAATCTACACAAGCAGGCATTAAGCAATACATCTCAAACCAAACAAGACCTCTAATCTCTTAGCAAGCCTAATGGTAAGCTCTAGATCTAGCCTTATCTATGTTCCTTAGACATTGGTGTGATGCTAAGATGCTTGAAATCAAAACCTACCTTCTCATATATAGGATCATCATTAAGATCATCTAGCCTAGAAGAGATCTACAACAATCAAGCTTGACCAAATCAAACAAACCACAAGATCAACCCAGCCTAACCCATCCTCAAGATCCTAAGCAAACTACTCACAAGAACACATGGTGAACAAAGTCAAAAACCCAGAAAATAATGAAACTTGCATCACTAGAAAGATAAAACAGAGATCTACAATATTGAAAAAGAAATGAAACTCGAATTCTCAATATTAAGAAAGTTATGAAACCAACAATATTGAAGAATTTAGTCTTTTTCAAGTACAAGATCTAAGAAAAATAAAAATGCAAAAAGAATAATTCCCAAAAGGGTAAAATACTAGGTTTAGAGAATATCTAAAAAGCTGCACACTTTTGTGGCTGCAGGTACAAGGCTTTATATAGGAGGGGAGTGGAAGCCCTAAAAATACTAAAAGACAAAATGGTCAACGGCTCAGTCAACTCGACATGTGCTCGGTCGAGTGGCAGGTCGAGCTGGCTTCTCTCGTGCGTTCTCCACTCGGTCGAGTCCTCCTCAGCACACGGTCGAGTGTCTGGTCGAGTGTGCGGTCGAGTTGGACTCCGGACCTTGTTATTTCAGCCTTAACTCTCTTGCTTTCCCTTCATGATTGCTTCACTTCTTCCTCAGCATTGCTTCCATGCTCCTTAAGCTCCAAAATCACCTGTTTATGCATGAAAAGATGCAAATGCAATGCAACTAAACTCTAATGCATGATTAGTCCTAAAGCTATGCAATAATGGTGAAAAAGGATAGCAAAAGATGCAAAAGATGTGAATATACTAAGGGAAAACAGGGTAAAATATATGAACATCAACACCCCCAAACTTAGTCTTTGCTTGCCCTCAAGCAAATAAGCAAGACATAAGAAGGTAGGTGAGGTTTGAAAGTGGGATCTCAGCTCCTAAAGCTTGCAAATAGACCATCTAGAATCAATGTCCAAGTTACTAGTACTATGATGCAAGTTGAATGAGCTGTACTTAAAGACTTTAGACAAGCATATCACAACCTTTACTGACTTGAGCCTTAGATATCCACATGCATTCAAATCAACCATTTCCTTTAACATTCATTAATCAAGAACATGAATCAATTATATGCAATGCTTAAACTCATTTGGCTTGGAGGTAAAGGCTTTGAGACAATGATGGTCTCTTTTTAGAGTGAGGCTTATCAATATCAAGGTTCTCTCATAAAAATGGATTGAGCTTTAGAAGAATGCTAAAGGTAAGAACACCTAGACACATACAAGAATAAAACCTTGTCTACCCAAAGGCACCCGAAGTATTTATCCTAGCAATCTAAACCCAAATGATCCTAGTGCTACCCTTTAACTTCTTCTTTTCTCTTTCACCCTTTTCTCTTTTGGTTTTCAAGTCTTAGGAGAGGTTTCTTATTTGATCTTTCTAGTGGGATGGGGGATTCTTACTTATTTGCTATGGTTCTCTTTTCTTCTTATCCTTAAGACATACAAGCTTTTTGCTAGACTTTTCTTTTCTTTCTTTTCTTTTCTTTAACTAGAACCATCTTCAACAAATTTTTACTTCCCATCCTTTCACTAGACTTTAGCTTTTACTTAAACACACTCTCCTTTTAAAGACTCTACCCTTTTTCTTTCTTTTCTCTTTTTTTTTCTTTTCTTTTCATAACAGCCAAGTCCCAAACCCAACAAGTGAACCACCTAGTCCTATCTAGTTTGAAAAGTGCAAACTAGAACTACACAAGGCTTTACTCTTGTCAGTTCAAACCTAACACTTTCTACCAAGCTCAATCCCAAAATAGGCCTCACACACACAAAAATAAACAAGGCTTGAAAGAAGGGTTGGTTAAGGGTAGGGAAACTGATTTTTAATGAGGAAATCAGCTACTTGGATCAACAAGAGTGGTAAAAAGGAGAAAGATGATCCAAATATGTATATGGTATCCATGAGTTTAAAGCAATGCACACATTGATAATTGAAAGTCAATATTAGGTTCTTATAGATAGGAAATGGTGTCAAATCACAACATGCTTCAATATAGACCAAATACAATGCAGGAATTCAAGGCTTGGTTCAATCTTATGCTTCTAACCACTCAACTAGCATCAAAGTACTATTAACTTGGGCATTGATCCTAGTCTAGTGAATGAGCAAGCTAACAAGGAAATACTCATCATAGATACCTAATGCAAATATTATACAATCCTACATGAAACATGCTAAACAAGATTCTAATATGCAATGCAAACTACATGAACACTCTTTTTAAAAGATTTTTTTTCAAAATTTTTCAATTTTTATGGTTTTTCTATGCCTTAGATGCTTATGCAAATACTAATATGAGGATAAAAATTTGAAATAAGATCACAAAACACAATGTCAAATGCTATCTCAAACCCTCCCCCAAACTTAAATCACACAGTCCCCTGTGTGAAAAAAATTTGAATGAGGATTCAAGACTAAAAACAAAACACAAATATGAAATGCAATGATATTTACAAGTGAAGGTGATATTGGTACCTTAAGGATTGGAGAAGAAGTTGTCCACATCCTCTTGCATGCTGTCAAAGGTGTAGTTGGGGTCTTGTTGGTGACTTAGAGATGGAGATTGGGGCAGCTCGACGATGGCGATCGACCGTGACTCGGTCGAGTGCACGTCCGAGTGGGGGGGGGGGTCGAGCTGGACCGCAGATGTCCATTTCCTTTTCCTTCCTCTTCTATCCAGACTCCTTTGCCTCCCTGATCATGAAAACACTAAAGCAAAAATCAAAATACCAAAATTCCAAAGCAATATATACATGGATACCTTAGGGACTTCCTCCCTAGTGAGCTTTTTTAAGTCTCTAAGCTTGACTCTGATGCCTTTTTCATGCTTGAGTTAGAGATCAAGGAGGTGATGAAATTCCCCCTGGTTCTACTTGATAACCCTTGTGTTCCTTCTTGATCACTACTTCCTTAGCATTTGAACTTTGTTTCTTCTTAAGCTTGATTCTTAGTCTTGCCTTCTTCAAAGATTTCATGTTGAGCTGAGCTTGAAGTTCCTTCACTAAACCAGCTAGCACTTGAATTGAACCCTTTACTTCTTGGACAGTCTTAGCTTGGGCTGAACCTTTAATCCTAGGATTCCCTCCTTCCGCAAAAACTTCACAACTAGCCTTTTTCCCTATTATAAAGTGCTGACCTTCAATAGTAGGCTGATGAGTAGTATTCTTGATGTCAAACTTCATAGTGAAGTCTTTAGCAAGGTGAAGTTTGATGGTTCCCATCTTAACATCTATTACAGCTTCAACTGTGGCTAAGAATGGTCCCCCAAGATGAGAGGATCTTCTAGCTCTTGATCCATGTTCATGATCACAAAATCAGTTGGGATTCTTGCTTTTCCTATCTTGACTGGAAGGTTTTCAATTATCCCAAGCACATCCCTCTTGGATCCATCTGCCATGCCAATATAGAGATTGCAAGGCTTAAAATATTCATATCCCAACTTTTCAGCCACTGAGTATGGCATTAAGCTCACTGAAGCTCCCAGACACACAAGCATTTGTTGAAGTGCATGTAACTAATGGAGCAAGGTAGATTAAATGATCCAGGGTCTTCAAATTTTGTTGGTATAACAGCTTCCCCAATTTCTCTTAAGTCCTTCATGTCTTGTTCAGCTTTCATCTTGGATATTCAAGCAGCATGTCCTTGTAGGAAGGATTCTGAACAAATTTGCTCAAGTCAGGTCCCTCTCCTCTTCCTAAGCAATGGTAATCTCTTGTATAGTCATTACTTCCTTCAAGACTTTCACTTCCTCTTGCTGCAAAGCCATCACTTCCTCCTTCTCTCAATGACAACCTCCTGTTGTATGGCCATTACTTCCTCTTTTCAAGACCACTTCTTCCTTCAAAACCATCTCATCCTCTTGTTGCTTAGCCAACATTTTTTTTTTTTCAATGATTTCCCTTAATTTTAATCTCTGCTTGAAACGTCTCTGAATGGTGAGTGGTGCGTCTAGGCAGGAGAAATGTACTTTAGTAGCTGCACAGCTTCTGGCCTCAGCTCGTTGGACCACTCCTGATTAGGCACTCGGCCGAGTGCTGGCTCAAGCATCTGGTCAAGTGGTTTCCTGCTTCTGGAAGCCCTGCTGAAAAACCTTCACTGGGCTTTTAATGACAATCCTCCCCACCTTGCATTCACTGTCCTTGTTGTGGCAACTTCTCTATAGAGATTAAGAGTTTTAGCTGTAAACCCCTTGTGCTGGAATAGTTCTTCAAGAATTTGTTTTGGCTTTAGCTGAAGTGGAGCAATGAGTCTGTATACTTGATCTGGAGTTTAGGGTCACTAGAATAGAATTCAACGCAGTAGCTCAGCAAACTGCTTTGCTACTCCTCAATCTGTCAGTTGCTTGCCCAAGTAAAAGTTGCTGCATCATAGCCTTAAGTCAGTTCTTGGCTGTGTGAAGAACACTGGAGGGTGACACCATTGAGTCTGAAATCCCGTTGATGTTGCCATGGTACAGAAAGGATACTATTGTGAATCATGATGACGGACTCGTACTGCACCGCCGATACATGCTCGAGTGGTTGGTCGAGTCGACTGGGACGATGTCTATTTGTATCCGACTTCCGACTCGAGCAAGTGCTCGAGCCACACGCCGCCTGCCGAGTGGTGGTCGAACATGGTCGAGCTGGTACCTGAAACAAGCACATGCATAAGCAGAAAGCAAGATCAGTGAAAGTGAACAAGTGATAAACGAACTTAATCTTAGACTTTTATGGATCCTAATTGTCACAAAAACACACTCAAATAGGCAACATCGCCAAATTCAAACAATGTTTTGGATGGTGGTGAATGTGAATGATGATGAATGTATGCAATGAATGGATGGATGATGAATGTATGCAATGTACATGTATTTTGCATCATAGGATTGTTAGTGACAAACATCCTTTACATCTGGCTTAAATTAGATCTTTATGCATATCTTGACTGTTCACAAACACTCAGATTGGATTGACACCTCTTATACTGCAACTGCATAAGGGGAATTGAAACACCTTACCATCCATCCATTCATCATCATACATTCATCCATCTTTCCCCACCCATACAAATACATGTTTCAATTTGGCGCCGTTGCCTATTTGAGTGTGTTTTTGTGACAATTAGGATCCATAAAAGTCTAAGATTAAGTTCGTTTATCAACTTGTTCACTACTGATCTCTGTTTCTTCCGCTTGTTTCAGATTGAGTTTCAGGTACCAGCTTGATCATCAACAACTCGACCACCACTCGACTGGTGTGTGCTCGAGCACCTGATCGACGAAGCTGGATACAAATAGACATCAGTTCCCCAGTCGACTCGACCACCCATCACTGTGTGCTCGACCGAGTGCCTGTTCGAGTCCATCATCTTGATTCACAACAAGATGTTCCATTCTGTACCATGGAAACATCAACCAGATTCCAGGGCTCAATGGTGTCACCCTCCAGTGTTTCAAACTTCACAAGCCAAGAACCTGACTTAAGAGTTATGATGCAGCAATTTTTACTTGGGCAAGCAACTGGCAGATTGAGGGGCAAAGTATTGAGCCAAACCAAACTGAATTCCTATTCTAGTGACCTAAACCTAAGGTCAAGTACATGGAGCTCCATTGATTCTACTTCAGCTCCTAAGCCAAACCAAGTTCTTGAAGAAGCTTTTCCAAACCCAGGGAATTTACAACAAGCCTCTTAATTCATGAAGATGACTTTCAGACGAGAGGACAGTGAGGTTCAAGGTGGGGAGGATTGGTCATTTTTTGAAGCAAGAGTGTAGTTTTGTGCAAAGCAGATTGAATCTGGTAGTAAACTCGACTACCAGGTGCGGTGCTCGACCGGGGCACCTGACCGAGTGCCTGATCGAGCCGAGGACACAGAAGCTGTCAAGCTGCCTCTAAGTACATTCCTCCAGCTTACAAACCACCCCTACCATTCCCGTGGACGTTTCAAGGCACAAAAGATAAGGAACTCGAGGGAAATTATTGAGAGAAAAAGAAATGATGGCTTTGCAACAAGAGGAAGTGACAGCTTGAAAGAAGAGGTTATCATTGAAGAAAGAGGAAGTGATGGTTTTGAAGGAAGAAGTAGTCATTGAAAAGAAGGAAGTAATGGCCATACAGAGATTGTCATTGAGAAGAAGGAGGAAGTGATGGCTTTGCAGCAAGAGGAAGTGAAAGTCTTGAAGGAAGTAATGGCTATACAAGAGATTACCATTGCTTACAAGGAAGAGGAGAGAGGGCCTGACTTGAGCAAATTTGTTCAGAATCCTTCCTACAAGGACATGCTGCTTGAAATCCAAGATGAAAGCTCAGAACAAGACATGAAGGACTTAAGAGAGATTGGGGAAGCTGTTATACCAACAAAACTTGAAGACCCTGGATCATTTAATCTACCTTGCTCCATTAGTTACATGCACTTCAACAAATGCTTGTGTGATCTGGGAGCTTCAGTGTGAGCTTAATGCCATACTCAGTGGCTGAAAAGTTGGGGTATGAATACTTTTAAGCCTTGCAACCTCTATATTGGCATGGCAGATGGATCCAAGAGGGATGTGCTTGGGATAATTGAAAACCTTCCAGTCAAGATAGGAAAGGCAAGAATCCCAACTGATTTTGTGATCATGAACATGGATCAAGAGCAGAAGATCCTCTCATCTTGGGAGACCATTCTTAGCCACAGTTGAGCTGTAATAGATGTTAAGATGGGAACCATCAACTTCACCTTGCTAAAGACTTCACTATGAAGTTTGACATCAAGAATACTACTCATCAGCCTACTATTGAAGGTCAGCACTTTATAATAGGTAAAAAGGCTAGTTGTGAAGTTTTTGAGGAAGGAGGGAATTCTAGGATTAAAGGTTCAGCCCAAGCTAAGACTGTCCAAGAACTAAAGGGTTCAGTTCAAGTGCTAGCTGGTTTAGTGAAGGAACTTCAAGCTCAGCTCAACAAGAGGTCTTTGAAGAAGGCAAGACCAAGACTCAAGTTTAAGAAGAAACATGGTTCAAGTGTCAAGGAAGTAGTGATCAAGAACAAAACACTTAGGTTAAAGTAGAACCAGGGGGATTTCATCACCTCCTTGGTCTCCAATCAAGCTTGAAGAGCTAGAAGAAGTCAAGCTTAGTGACTTTAAACAAGCTCACTAGGGAGGAAGTCCCTAAGGTATCATTGTACATATGCTTTATTTTCCTTGTAGTTTTGATATTTTTGTTTTATGTTTGTGTTGGCAGGGCCGTTTAATGAGAGTGTAGATGGGTTTGGAGAGAATTGGACTTGAAAATAGACTCGCAAGCCAGCTCGACCCCCACTGACATGCACTCGACCGAGTCACGGTCGGTCGCCATCGTCGAGCTGCCCCAATCCCCATCTCCAAGTCACCAACAAGACCCCAGCTACACCTTTGATAGCATGCAGGATGTGGATACTTTCTTCTCCAATCCTTAAGGTAACCACTATCACCTTCACTTGTAAATACCATTGCATTTCATATTGTGTGTTTTGTTTTAAGTCTTGAATCCTCAAACAAATTTCTTTCACACAAGGGACTGTGTGATTTAAGTTTGGGGGAGGGTTTGAGATAGCATTTGACATTGTGTTTTGTTTTCTTATTTCAAATTTTTAGCATCATCATGTTATTTTGCATAGCATCTAAGGCATAGAGAAAACCCTAAAAATTTGAAATTTTTTGCAAAATCTTTATAAAAAAAGAGTGTTCATGTAGTTTGCATTGCATATTCAAGTATTTTGTTTATCATATAGGACTGCTTGCATTAGGGATCTATGATGAGTATTTCCTTGTTAGCTTGCTCATTCACTAGACTAGGATCAATGCCCAAGTTAGTACTTTGATGCTAGTTGAGTGGTTAGAAGCATAAGATTGAACCAAGCTTGAATTCTCACGTATTGCTTGGTCTAAATATTCAAGCATGTTGTGATTTGATGCCATTTCCTATCTATAAGAACCTAATATTGACTTTCAATTATCAATGTGTGCATTGCTTTAAACTCATGGATACCATATACATATTTGGATCATCTTTCTCCTTTTTACCACTCTTGTTGATCCAAGTAGCTGATTTCCTCATTAAGAATCAGTTTCCCTACCCTTTAACCAACCCTTCTTTCAAGCCATGTTTATTCTTGAGTGTGTGAGGCCTATTTTTGGGATTGAGCTTGGTAGAAAGTGTTAGGTTTGAACTGACAAGAGTAAAGCTCTTGTGTAGTTCTAGTTTGCATTTTTCAAACTAGATAGGACTAGGTGGTTCATTTGTTGGGTTTGGGACTTGGTAGTAGAAAAGAAAGAAAAGAAAAGAAAAAAAAAGAGGAAGAGAAAAAGGGTAGAGTCTTTAAAGGAGAGTGTGTTTAAGCAAAGTCTAGTGAAAGGATGGGAAGTAAAAAATTTGTTGAAGATGGTTCTAGTTAAAGAAAAGAAAAAGAAAAGAAAAGAAAAGTCATAGCAAAAGCTAGCTAAGTATGTCTTAAAGAATAAGAAGAAAAGAGAA